>CAWUFW010010380.1:0-701078 GCA_963921515.1 Calotriton arnoldi | reverse complement strand
TGTACTTCGTTCAGTTACGTATTGCTAACTACGAATACACACAAACGTGAATAGACTTATTTAAGTTTATTAGAAAAATTAAATTACTGAAGTTTTTAAGTTGAAACAACCAGTTCAATCGTTAGAGGTAAGGACGATGGCCCCACGAGAACCAGATGTAATAAACATACGTGACCTGGACACTCTGGCAATTCTTGAAGAATTAGGTGCGGAGAGTAGTACTCAACAAGAGCCTTTAAGAGACAATGCAATAAGAGCTTTGGAGTTAGGGGTGTCTCAAAGAGGGGCTGATAGCCCATTCAAACCATCCTCCAGATTCTGCCCCCAAATGGCTATGGATGCAATAGATGTCTTCTCAGAAACTGTGAACAATGAACTTTTAACTCTACGAGCTAATGAAGAACAAAAAGTCAAGGGAAGGAAATGGAACCTCACATTTAAACAAAGACAAGCTTTGAGGAGTTTACAACAAGATTCACTAATTGTGATAAAACCATCCGACAAGGGCGGAAATGTCGTTTTGCAAACTAGAGATGATTACTGTGATGAAGCCTTTCGGCAATTGAATGATAAACAGAACTATGCTCTAACCACGGAAGAGGACTATGGTCATAGCATTCGAGTGAATGCTGAACTTGTTGAAAAATGGTACAAAAGGGGCATTCTGTCTAAGCAAGAATTCATGTTCCTACAGAACAAACACCCGAGAATCCCGACCTTTTACCACCTGCCCAAGGTTCATAAAAATGCTGCAAGACCACCAGGGAGACCGATAGTGTCGTCTATTGGGGGACTCACTGAGAATATGTCAAAATTTATAGATTATTTTCTCTCTCCATTTGTTTTTCAGTTGTCCTCGTATACAAGAGACACGAAGGATTTTTTAAGACAAATCGAAGGAATTGAGTGGGAGTCTGATTTTATAATGATCACACTTGATGTATGTAGTTTATACACAAGTATTAGACACACAGATGGTCTTTCAGCGATATCGAACTTTTTAAAAGGTTGTTCCCTCCAGTTCCTGGAACACAATACAATGTTATTGGAATTTATTTCCTTTTGTCTCAACAATAACATTTTTATTTTCCAGGGGCAAAGATACAGGCAGATACAGGGGACGGCTATGGGCACCTGCTTCGCTCCCAGCTATGCGAACCTGTTCGTTGGCTGGTGGGAGGAGCAGGTGGCCTGGGCGGATGGAATGGAGAACTGGTTGGATAAGGTGGTTTGCTGGCGGAGGTACATCGATGACCTCTTCATTATTTGGAGAGGGTCACAAGAGTCAGCGAGAGATTATCTCTCTATTATGAATAGTACCCATCTAAACCTTAGATTCACGGGAGATATGAGCACGACAGAGGTGAATTTCTTGGACCTTAGGGTCTTCGTAAGTTCGAATACTATCCAGACGGCCCTTTTTAGAAAGACCACAGCGGGTAACTCCGTCTTACATGGACGCAGTGGTCATCCGGCCACTCTCATTAAAAGCATCCCATATGGTGAGCTACTCCGAATTAAAAGGAATGGCTCACGTTCTCAAGACTATGAGGAGGCAGCTGAGGGAAGCATTAAACGCTTCAAGACCAGGGGTTACTCACAGCACACACTAAGAACAGCGCAAATGAAGGTCAAGGACAAAGAAAGATACTCATTGCTGCAGGAACCAGGTGCACCGAGTGTAGAGAGGCAACCAGGGAACCTAAGATTAATTACCACTTATTCTCAAGCAGCAGGCAAAATAAGAGCTATACTACGCAGGAATTGGAATATATTAAAATCAGATGGTGTGGTGGGGAAGGAACTCCCGGAATATCCAAAAATATCGTTTAGATGAGCGAGATCGATTAGAGACCACTTAGTGGTAAGCCATTTACCTGGGTTGAAACCAGCTACCAGCTTACAGGGCCTACAGGGCTCTTTTCCCTGTGGAAGATGTAAAGCCTGCACTAATAGTAGGAAAGTGTCCCAATATTCGGTGCCGGGGTCCCAAAAAGCAAGGAGAGTAATGAAGTTCATGACCTGCACCACAATTTATGTGGTGTATTGTCTGGTATGCCCATGTGGCTTACGCTACGTGGGCAGCACCATACATCCAGTGAAAACAAGGGTTCTTGAACATCAACGGGCGATTGCCAATAAGGATGCCAATTACCCTGTGGCGCGTCATTTTGCTATTACCCACAGCAGCAACAGGGCATTATTGCAGTTCTTCTGTTTGGACCATGTTCCCAATGATATCAGGGGGGGGGAGAGGGAGAAGAAACTGCGACGTCTGGAGTCGAGATACATCATTGATCTCCAGACTAAGCACCCTAAAGGTTTGAACGGTGGAGAAGAGCTAATAACTCATTTGTGAGATGAGCATTGAGTATGCAGAAATGTTCACTGAAGGACAGAGGGATTATATAATTGGAATACACAGCGCTAGATTGACAAAAAGGCTAGCTATATGAATTATGAACTGTCCCTAAAAGCCCATCCAGGGCAGGACAGTCTGCTTGCCAACAATAACAATATCTGGTGTGAGAGGCCAGGTATATATGGCCATAAGGGATTTCTCTATGTGGTAATAGAATGGGCGCATGTTTTAATTAAGACGAGAATTATTGTCCCCATCTAAATATATCAGAAGCATTGATAGGCAACAAAAATGCAATTCAGGTTGTTTATTTAGATTAAATGCTTTGTGATGATTTTTTAACAATATATGCATTCAGCATTCATGAATTAATGATGTATTGAGGGGGATTGTGTATGGTTAATAAGATTTGTAAATATTTATTTATTTCGCTTTTGCTAAAAACATGCACATTTGCACATTCCAAGATGGCGCTGGAATTTCGTGAAATGAATTGTCCTTCTTTTGTTATGCTTAATTTGAAACTTTATTTAGATGCTGACTTTATGGCGCGCGTCAAACACTGACGAAGGCTGAGGCTGAAACGCGTTTGTTTGATATTTTGAGTGCACGATAATAAATCCCGATTTGGATTTACACCAACGCGAGTGCTGGTCCTTACTGTTGCGATACAGTGGAGCGTGATATATATATATATATATATATAGAGATATTTCTCCATAGACAAGGCGCAGCAATGGGGACGGCATTTGCCCCAACTTATGCGAATCTATTCATGGCGGTTTGGGAGGAAGGTATCCTACAGAGCAGGTACAAGCTGTATATCAAGGCCTGGATGAGATATATCGACGACTTGTTCGTGATATGGGAAGGAGACTCGTCGGTTCTTGATGAATTCATACAAAGTTTGGATCAAAATGACTATAATCTATCTTTTACATCGATGTGCAGCAAAACACAGGTGACATATTTAGATGTGGAAGTATTTGTACAAGAACAGAAGCTCTGTACCAAAATTCATAGGAAAGCAACCGCCACAAATAGCATTCTTCATGCGAATAGTGGACATCCTCAACACTTAAAGTGGAGTATTCCATATGGAGAGATGTTGCGCGTAAAGAGGAATTGCTCTGAAGATATTTACATCGAGCAACACCTAGATGAAACCAGCTCTAGATTCCTGGCTAGGAACTATCCATTGGGTGTTATTGAAAGTGCTAAAACTAAAGTAGAAGGAAAAGTGAGATCTGAATTATTGGCAAACCATGATCAACTAGAAGAAGAAGATGTGACCCGCCTAATTTTAGACTTCAATGTGGAAAATAAGAGTGTAAGAACCATCATTAAAAAACATTGGAGCATTTTAATGCTTGATGAATCATTAAAAAAGACATTACCATTAACTCCAAAGATTACGTTCAGGAAGACAGCCTCATTGGGCGACCTTTTGACACATAGCCACTTGCAAACATCAAATAACGAAAAAGGAAGTAGAACGTGGCTAACAACATCTGGCTTTTGGAAATGTTCCAAATATAAGGCCTGTGAACATGGACACAATACACTGAAGTATCAACTGCAAAATGGAAAGAAGGAGAGGATCATTGAACATATCACATGCGAATCGAAATATGTGGTGTATGTTTTAGAATGTCCATGCAAAAAATTCTACGTTGGGAGTACCATCAACAAATTAAAACTACGTATATTACAACATCTAAGGGCTATAAAAAATAAAGATCTCTCATACCCAATGGCAAAGCATTTTTCAGAAACACACTTGGTCAATAATTTAGAACTAAAATATTTCGGTGCCAAAATGATAAAACAAAATGAAAGAGGAGGAGACAGAAACCTGGACCTAAGAAGAGCAGAATCGAGGCTCATTTTGGCACTTGGAACAGAGAGTCCATTTGGGCACAATTTGGATGCTGAGTTACATGTCCATTTGTAACAATATGAGATGAATTAATAGCATAATTTCTGGATTATTGAACTGAAGAAGTAAGATCATTCAATCAATGGACCCACGTAGAACCATGTGACAGGGTACCATCAAGTGAAGATACAATGAGAGTATGAACCAAGGAGTTACAACTGTGAGATGGTATTATTGAGAAAAGTGATGGAACTGGGGATTTCAGAAATAAGTAACGAAAGAGATGAAGGAAATAGTGGGATACACATAGTACATGTAGAAGCATGGTATTGGTATGATTATAATAAGAGGAATAGGAGCACTTATTGATTAGACCCCTCATGAGATATTAAATCTGTAGTGATTTTATTGATATAATCTACTTTAGAGACATTAAGGTTCAGGGAATAAGATGTTAGGAAAATGACCCCTTTTTAAAAAAAATATATTTGTACAAATGCATTTGTCACTTTATTTCCTCATTCTGAGATTTATCTCAGAAGAATTAAGATTCTTGAAGGAAAATGGTTTGAAATTCAATTTTTGCACTGCAAATTTTTGCACATTGCGAATTTGCACTTTGTACTTTGCACAATGCATATGTCACTTTCCTCTATTCATTAGAGCCATGACCTGCAGGGATTTTTTTATATACTTTTAAAATATTTACAAGATATGTGGAGCTTTTTACATTCTGATTCTCTAATTATCTTAATGTGCTTCCCTTATCCTAAATCTCCTCCACCTTTCCTCGCTTTTAAACATATTGAATTTGTCCATTCTTTTAAAAAAATGTACTTTACAGAAATAGAATGTTCATTTTTTACTGGATATGCTTTTAACATGTACTTAATGATGTCTATATATGCCTTTATCTTTTTATCTGATGAAATTTCCCCATCCGTCTTAGTATCCCCCTCGTTATACTCGCTGCTCACTTCTTTTACCTCTTTCCCTGATGCGGTTGTTTTTATTGGATTTTCTCTGGTTGGAATTTTTTACTTAACGTCAAGGTACTTTACTATGATTATTGCAATTAACAGACCAGAGAGAAAATGGAAATAGTTAACAGCCAACATGAATACTTATAAACTGGGGTTAACAGTCTAGTCTATTTTTTATGGAAATAAATAAGGGATTTATTGCACAGTGTCACTTTAAATGGACAGTTTAGACGGCAGGACTCTATGGTCCAGTTGAAGGCATTCGCCGAAACGCGTTGACCGTCCTTTGCACGTTTGCACAAATGGTGTGGTTAAGAAAAATAAAATAAAATATCTTTCAGAACCTGGTTGTGGATTTCCTCTGTGCCATGGAGACTCTGGTTCGCGTACCTGGGACCGTGTTGGGTTTTTGTTGTCGATATATATATATATATGTATGTATGTATGTATGTATGTATGTATGTATGTATGTATGTATATATATATATATATATGAAAGCTCCAGTTGTGCCCCTCAGCAACAAGAACGCACTCTACAACAGCTGACAGCCAAGTCTTTAATGAGTAAGGACGGAAACAGGCAATGCGATGTCATTTGCAGTCCCCAAAGCCGATGTAGCCTGACGCGTTTCAGCGCCTGGTGCGCTTTCCTCAGAGGCTCGACGATGGTAAGTGTTCATATTGCCACGCCCTCATATTTAACTGAATAGCCCGCCCTGACATGGGCCGCATTGATTCCTGGGCATCGTAGTGCGTTAGCCAACTTTACAACTCCAAATGGATGCACATAATCATTTCTGCAAAATGTACAAGTTTTCCAAAGCCCTGGATGGGCCTCGCAGTGCCGGACCATCCATAATCCCACAAGCTGTCGTCCCACTTTTGCGGCTCAATACATTCCAAGTCGCATGGCCCCCATTTATCGCGGGGTGGTGCGTCCTTCACGGCAGGGACTGCCACCCCCGGGGCTTTTCTTAAATATTCGTGGGGGCACACGGCCCCCCGGCTGCCCCGGGGACCGCCACCTCTCCGGGGCTCTTTTTAAAAAATAAAAAAAAACCTGGGGGGGCTCGAGCCCCCCCACACGCCCCTGGGATCGCCACCTCCCCGGGGCACTAAGTATGTAAATGCGGGGGTCCGTTACGGACCCCTGAGCCCCGGGCACCACCACCTCCCCGGGGCTTTAAATAGTAGGGAGAGGGGCCACGCGGCCCCCCTCCTGGAGCCCTCCATGGCCCTGGGGACCGCCACCCCCCAGGGCCAGCTCCTGCAGTGTCCCGGGGTGCTCACCCCCGGGACACTGCTGTTTGCTATAGCAGGGTGGGAGCCGTGCGGCTCCCGCCCTGTCATAGCAAACTCTGCTTTGGATTTTGGAAGCGAGAGCAGGTTTCCTGCTCTCGCTTCCAAAATCCAAAGCAGGATTGCTTTTCCACAAGGGGAGCTGCATGTCAGCAACTCCCCGTGTGGAAAAGCAATGCCGGCTCCCGCAGGAGGCGGGGAGCCAGCGGGACCGTGGGGGCATTGGGGCTCCCCCCACGGTCCCCAATGGACAGGCCAGGCCCTGGGGGATGGGGTCCCCGGGGCCATAATTGGCATGAGGAGGGGGGCTGCGCTGCTCCCTCCCAACAAAAAAATAATAAATAAACAGGGTGGCCAGGCCCCGGGGGATGGGGTCCCCGGGGCCATAATTGGCCTCTGGAGGGGGGCCACACGGCTCCCCTCCCGTTTAAAAAAAAAAAAAAAAAGGGGTCAGGCCCTGGGGGATGGGGTCCCCAGGGCCCCAAAAAAAGAAAAAGAAGGGGGGCCACACAGCCCCCCTTCTAAGAAAGAACTTTTTTTTTAAAAACAGCATCGCGCCGGAGGCCCCGCCCCCTCCCAGCAACACTCTGCAAACGTGCCCCGTGGCGCGTTTTAAGTTGGGGAATTAATTCCCCTTCAATCCTGAGGGTCCCTGGAGGCAAACTAGCCCACCAGGTACCTCCAGTAAGTGCCAGGTAGCTGCGTTGCAGAGAGGTGGTCCGAGGCCATGCCCCTTTTTACACCTCTCTGCAACACAGCTCTGAGGCGCTTACTGGAGGTACCTGGTGGGCTAGTTGGACCCCAGGGACCCCCAGGATTCAAGGGGACTTAATCCCCCAACTTAAAACACGCCAAGGGGCGCGTTTGCACACTTGTCACATCAGGCCCCGCCCCCTCCATGCACAACTGTGCAAACGCGCCCCGTGGCATATTTTAAGTTGGGGGATTAATTCCCCTTCAATCCTCAGGGTCCCTGGGGGCCAACTAGCCCACCAGGAACCTCCAGTAAGCGCCAGGGAGCTGCGTTGCAGAGAGGTGGTCCAAGGACCCCTTTTTACACCACTCTGCAACACAGCTCTGTGGCGCTTACTGGAGGTAGCTGGGGGCTAGTTGGCCCCCAGGGACCCTCAGGACTCAAGGGGATTTAATCCCCCAATTTACAACGCACCAGGAGGTGTGTTTGCACAGTAGTGCAGGGAGGGGGCGTGGCCTGATGTGACAAGTGTGCAAACGCGCCCTGTGGCGCGTTTTTAAGTTGGGGGATTAATTAAGTCCCCTTGAATCCTGAGGGTCCCTGAGGGCCAACTAGCCCACCAGGTACCTCTAGTAAGCGCCAGGGAGCTGCATTGCAGAGAGGTGGTCCAAGGCCATGCCCCTTTTTACACCACTCTGCAACGCAGCTCTGTGGCGCTTACTGGAGGTAGCTGGTGGGCTAGTTGGCCCCCAGGGACCCTCAGGACTCAAGGGGACTTAATCCCCCAATTTACAACGCACCAGGGGGTGCGTTTGCACAGTGATGCAGGGAGGGGGTGTGGCCTGATGTGACAAGGGCCAACCAGCCCACCAGGTACGTCCAGTAAGCGCCAGAGAGTTGCGTTGCAAAGAGGTGTAAAAAGGGGCATGGCCTCGGACCACCTCTCTGCAACGCAGCTCTGTGGCGCTTACTGGAGATACCTGGTGGGCTAGTTGGCCCCCAGGGACCCTCAGGATTCAAGGGGAATTAATCCCCCAACTTAAAGCCCGCCAGGGGGGCATTTGCACAGTGGTTAAGGGAGGGGGCGGGGCCTGATGTGACATGTGTGTACTTATCCAATCACTCCGCCAAAACCCAAGCACTTATAAATTCACCATGCACTCTCCTTGCAGTACTCTAATCATCCAGTCAGTACCCATGTACTCATTCAATGACCCAGGCACTAACACATGCACTGCTACAATCCCCTGAGCACTATTGATGCAGTCCAGCCATCTCCTTGTTATGAGAAGTTGGCCTGGCATATGCTGTCCACTAGTTATAGTGGGCACCTTCCACCAGTCCAAACGACCTTTATTGATGATAGGTTTAACCCCTTCGCTGCTAGGCCTTTTCCCCCCCTGTGCTAAGCCTTTTTTTGGCTATTTGGGGTAGTGCGGGCTTAGGCCCCTGTAACTTTTTGACCACATAAGGTATCCACGCCAAATTTGCGTCCTCTTTTTCTAACATCATGGGGATTGTAAAGGTACCCAGGGTTTGTGGATTCCCCTGGAGGGGACCCAGAAATTAGCCAAAATACAGCAAAATTTTGTTTTTTGGGGGAAAAATGCCAAAAAAGGGCTACAGATGAAAGCGTCTTGTTTTTTCCCTGCAAATGGCATCAAAAAAGGGGTTGTGGTGCTGAAATCACCATCTTCCCAGCTTTCAGGGACAAGCAGACTTTTGTCAGAAAACCAACTTTTTTACACAGTTTTGGCATTTTTCTGGGAAATAGCCTATTTTTGCTATTTTTGTGCTTTCAACCTCCTTCTAGTTAATGGTAGAAATGGGTATAAAACCAATAATGGATCCTGAAAAGCCATACATTTCTGAAAAGTAGACAAAATTCTGAATTCAGAAAGGGGTCATTTGTGTAGATCCTTAAAGTTTTCCTTATAGAAACTAACAGTTAAATGAAGGAAAAATTGAAAATTAGTTGAAAAAAACAGCCATTTGTGTCAACGTTTTCACCTGTAACTTCTACTAATTATGACAGCTATTTGAAAGCAATATACCGTTATATCCGCTGGACCTTTCTGGTTGTGGGGATATACAGGACTTGTAGGTTCACCAAGAACCCGACGAACCCAGAGCCAATAACTGAGCAGCATTTTGCACTGGTTTTTTATTATGTACCGGGTATATAGCAATTATTTTGGGAAAATGTATACATGGAAAAATTGTTATGAAAGACACCTATGTATTTCTGAAATGGGAACAAAATGTAGATTTTAGAAACAGTAGATATTTGCACATTTCCGAAATTGGGAGTACCCATACTAGCATGAGAATTATAGGTCATTTTTCAAAATGACTTATTTTTTACACATTGTCTTTCATTTGGAAGGCAGAAATGCATCGAAAGTCAATAGGTAATAACAGTTGCTCTACAATTCTGTGTTACCCTAAGTCTCCCGATAAAAATGGTACCTCACTTGTGTGGGTAGCCCTTGTGCCCACAACAGGAAATGGCTCAAAATGCAACGTGGACGTACCACATTTTCACAATGAAAAATTACCCTTTTTTTGCATAGTGCCTAGGTGTAGTTTTTGAACCCTAGCTCTGCCGGCACCTAGGGAAACCTAGCAAACCTATACATTTTTGAAAACTAGACACCCAGGGGAATCCAGGATGGGGTGACTTGACTGCCTCCCACCAGGTTCTGTTACCCAGAATCCCTTGCAAACCTAAATAATTGTCAAAAAAAACACATTTTCCCCACATTTCTGTGGTGGAAAGTTCTGGAATCTGCGTGGATCCACAAAATTCTGCCCACCCCACGTTCCCCAAAGTCTTACGAGAAAAATGGTACCTCACTTGTGTGGGTCGGCCTAGTGCCTGCGACAGGAAATGGCGCAAAACGCAACGTGGTCACACCTCAATTTCGCAGTGAAAAATGACCCTTTTTTGGCAAAGTGCCTAGCTGTAGTTTTTGAACCCTACCTCTGCCGGCACCTAGGGAAACCTAGCAAACCTATACATTTTTGAAAACTAGACACCCAGGGGAATCCAGGATGGGGTGACTTGACTGCCTCCCACCAGGTTCTGTTACCCAGAATCCCTTGCAAACCTAAAAAATTGTCCAAAAAAACACATTTTCCCCACATTTCTGTGGTGGAAAGTTCTGGAATCTGCGTGGATCCACAAATTTCCACCCACCCCGTGTTCCCCAAAGTCTTATGAGAAAAATGGTACCTCACTTGTGTGGGTCGGCCTAGTGCCTGCGACAGGAAACGACGCAAAACGCAACGTGGTCACACTTCAATTTCGCAGTGAAAAATGACCCTTTTTGGCAAAGTGCCTAGGTGTAGTTTTTGAACCCTCGCTCTGCCGGCACCTAGGGAAACCTAGCAAACCTATACATTTTTGAAAACTAGACACCCAGGGGAATCCAGGATGGGGTGACTTGACTGCCTCCCACCAGGTTCTGTTACCCAGAATCCCTTGCAAACCTAAATAATTGTCAAAAAAACCACATTTTCCCCACATTTCTGTGGTGGAAAGTTCTGGAATCTGCGTGGATCCACAAATTTCCACCCACCCCGTGTTCCCCAAAGTCTTATGAGAAAAATGGTACCTCACTTGTGTGGGTCTGCCTAGTGCCTGCGACAGGAAACGACGCAAAACGCAACGTGGTCACACTTCAATTTCGCAGTGAAAAATGACCCTTTTTTGGCAAAGTGCCTAGGTGTAGTTTTTGAACCCTAGCTCTGCCGGCACCTAGGAAACCTAGCAAACCTATACATTTTTGAAAACTAGACACCCAGGGGAATCCAGGATGGGGTGACTTGACTTCCTCCCACCAGGTTCTGTTACCCAGAATCCCTTGCAAACCTAAACAATTGTCAAAAAAAACACATTTTCCCCACATTTCTGTGGTGGAAAGTTTTGGAATCTGCGTGGATCCACAAATTTCCACCCACCCCGCGTTCCCCAAAGTCTTACGAGAAAAATGGTACCTCACTTGTGTGGGTCGGCCTAGTGCCTGCGACAGGAAACGGCACAAAACGCAACGTGGTCACACCTCAATTTCGCAGTGAAAAATGACCCTTTTTTGGCAAAGTGCCTAGGTGTAGTTTTTGAACCCTAGCTCTGCCGGCACCTAGGGAAACCTAGCAAACCTATACATTTTTGAAAACTAGACACCCCGGGGAATCCAGGATGGGGTGACTTGACTGCCTCCCACCAGGTTCTGTTACCCAGAATCCCTTGCAAACCTAAAAAATTGTCCAAAAAACACATTTTCCCCACATTTCTGTTGTGGAAAGTTCTGGAATCTGCGTGGATCCACAAATTTCCACCCACCCCGTGTTCCCCAAAGTCTTATGAGAAAAATGGTACCTCACTTGTGTGGGTCGGCCTAGTGCCTGCGACAGGAAACGATGCAAAACGCAACGTGGTCACACTTCAATTTCACAGTGAAAAATGACCCTTTTTTGGCAAAGTGCCTAGGTGTAGTTTTTGAACCCTAGCTCTGCCGGCACCTAGGGAAACCTAGCAAACCTATACATTTTTGAAAACTAGACACCCAGGGGAATCCAGGATGGGGTGACTTGACTTCCTCCCACCAGGTTCTGTTACCCAGAATCCCTTGCAAACCTAAACAATTGTCAAAAAAAACACATTTTCCCCACATTTCTGTGGTGGAAAGTTTTGGAATCTGCGTGGATCCACAAATTTCCACCCACCCCGCGTTCCCCAAAGTCTTATGAGAAAAATGGTACCTCACTTGTGTGGGTCGGCCTAGTGCCTGCGACAGGAAACGGCGCAAAACGCAACATGGTCACACCTCAATTTCGCAGTGAAAAATGACCCTTTTTTGGCAAAGTGCCTAGCTGTAGTTTTTTAACCCTAGCTCTGCCGGCACCTAGGGAAACCTAGCAAACCTATACATTTTTGAAAACTAGACACCCAGGGGAATCCAGGATGGGGTGACTTGACTGCCTCCCACCAGGTTCTGTTACCCAGAATCCCTTGCAAACCTAAACTATTGTCAAAAAAAACACATTTTCCCCACGTTTCTGTGGTGGAAAGTTCTGGAATCTGCGTGGATCCACAAATTTCCACCCACCCCGCGTTCCCCAAAGTCTTACGAGAAAAATGGTACCTCACTTGTGTGGGTCGGCCTAGTGCCTGCGACAGGAAACGGCGCAAAACGCAACGTGGTCACACCTCAATTTCGCAGTGAAAAATGACCCTTTTTTGGCAAAGTGCCTAGCTGTAGGTTTTTGAACCCTAGCTCTGCCGGCACCTAGGGAAACCTAGCAAACCTATACATTTCTGAAAACTAGACACCCAGGGGATCCAGGATGGGGTGACTGGACTGCCTCCCACCAGGTTCTGTTACCCAGAATCCCTTGCAAACCTAAAAAATTGTCAAAAAAACCACATTTTCCCCACATTTCTGTGGTGGAAAGTTCTGGAATCTGCGTGGATCCACAAATTTCCACCCACCCCGCATTCCCCAAAGTCTTCTGAGAAAAATGGCACCTCACTTGTGTGGGTCGGCCTAGTGCCCGCGACAGGAAACGGCGCAAAACGCAACGTGGTCACATCTCAATTTCGCAGTGAAAAATGACCCTTTTTTTGCAAAGTGCCTAGCTGTAGTTTTTGAACCCTACCTCTGCCGGCACATAGGGAAACCTAGCAAACCTATAAATTTTTGAAAACTAGACTCCCAGGGGAATCCAGGATGGGGTGACTTGACTGCCTCCCACCAGGTTCTGTTACCCAGAATCCCTTGCAAACCTAAAACATTGTAAAAAAAAACACATTTTCCCCACATTTCTGTGGTGGAAAGTTCTAGAATCTGTGTGGATCCACGAATTTCCACCCACCCCACGTTCCCCAAAGTCTTACGAGAAGAATGGTACCTCACTTGTGTGGGTCGGCCTAGTGCCTGCGACAGGAAACGGCGCAAAACGCAACGTGGTCACACCTCAATTTCGCAGTGAAAAATGACCCTTTTTTGGCAAAGTGCCTAGCTGTAGTTTTTTAACCCTAGCTCTGCCGGCACCTAGGGAAACCTAGCAAACCTATACATTTTTGAAAACTAGACACCCAGGGGAATCCAGGATGGGGTGACTTGACTGCCTCCCACTAGGTTCTGTTACCCAGAATCCCTTGCAAACATAAAATATTGTCAAAAAAAACACATTTTCCCCACATTTCTGTGGTGGAAAGTTCTGGAATCTGTGTGGATCCACAAATTTCCACCCACCCCGCGTTCCCCAAAGTCTCACGATAAAAATGGTACCTCACTTGTGTGGGTCGGCCTAGTGCCTGCGACAGGAAACGGCGCAAAACGCAACGTGGTCACACCTCAATTTCGCAGTGAAAAATGACCCTTTTTTTGGCAAAGTGCCTAGCTGTAGTTTTTGAACCCTAGCTCTGCCGGCACCTAGGGAAACCTAGCAAACCTATACATTTTTGAAAACTAGACACCCAGGGGAATCCAGGATGGGGTGACTTGACTGCCTCCCACCAGGTTCTGTTACCCAGAATCCCTTGCAAACCTAACAAATTGTCCAAAAAAACACATTTTCCCCACATTTCTGTGGTGGAAAGTTCTGGAATCTGCGTGGATCCACAAATTTCCACCCACCCCGTGTTCCCCAAAGTCTTATGAGAAAAATGGTACCTCACTTGTGTGGGTCGGCCTAGTGCCTGCGACAGGAAACGACGCAAAACGCAACGTGGTCACAATTCAATTTCGCAGTGAAAAATGACCCTTTTTTGGCAAAGTGCCTAGGTGTAGTTTTTGAACCCTAGCTCTGCCGGCACCTAGGGAAACCTAGCAAACCTATACATTTTTGAAAACTAGACACCCAGGGGAATCCAGGATGGGGTGACTTGACTGCCTCCCACCAGGTTCTGTTACCCATAATCCCTTGCAAACCTAAACTATTGTCAAAAAAACCACATTTTCCCCACATTTCTGTGGTGGAAAGTTCTGGAATCTGCGTGGATCCACAAATTTCCACCCACCCGCGTTCCCCAAAGTCTTACGAGAAAAATGGTACCTCACTTGTGTGGGTCGGCCTAGTGCCTGCGACAGGAAACGGCACAAAACGCAACGTGGTCACACCTCAATTTCGCAGTGAAAAATGACCCTTTTTGGCAAAGTGCCTAGCTGTAGGTTTTTGACCCCTAGCTCTGCCGGCACCTAGGGAAACCTAGCAAACCTATACATTTTTGAAAACTAGACACCTAGGGGATCCAGGATGGGGTGACTGGACTGCCTCCCACCAGGTTCTGTTACCCAGAATCCCTTGCAAACCTAAAAAATTGTCAAAAAAACCACATTTTCCCCACATTTCTGTGGTGGAAAGTTCTGGAATCTGCGTGGATCCACAAATTTCCACCCACCCCGCGTTCCCCAAAGTCTTCTGAGAAAAATGGCACCTCACTTGTGTGGGTCGGCCTAGTGCCCGCGACAGGAAACGGCGCAAAACGCAACGTGGTCACACCTCAATTTTGCAGTGAAAAATGACCCTTTTTTTGCAAAGTGCCTAGCTGTAGTTTTTGAACCCTACCTCTGCCGGCACATAGGGAAACCTAGCAAACCTATACATTTTTGAAAACTAGACACCCAGGGGAATCCAGGATGGGGTGACTTGACTGCCTCCCACCAGGTTCTGTTACCCAGAATCCCTTGCAAACCTAAAACATTGTCAAAAAAACCACATTTCCCCCACATTTCTGTGGTGGAAAGTTCTGGAATCTGCGTGGATCCACGAATTTCCACCCACCCCGCGTTCCCCAAAGTCTTACGAGAAAAATGGTACCTCACTTGTGTGGGTCGGACTAGTGCCTGCGACAGGAAACGGCACAAAACGCAACGTGGTCACACCTCAATTTACAGTGAAAAATGACCCTTTTTTTGCAAAGTGCCTTGCTGTAGTTTTTGAACCCTACCTCTGCCAGCACCTAGGGAAACCTAGCAAACCTATACATTTTTGAAAACTAGACACCCAGGGGAATCCAGGATGGGGTGACTTGACTGCCTCCCACCAGGTTCTGTTACCCAGAATCCCTTGCAAACATAAAAAATTGTCAAAAAAAACACATTTTCCCCACATTTCTGTGGTGGAAAGTTCTGGAATCTGCGTGGATCCACAAATTTCCACCCACCCCGCGTTCCCCAAAGTCTTACAAGAAAAATGGTACCTCACTTGTGTGGGTCGGCCTAGTGCCTGAGACAGGAAACGGCGCAAAACACATCGTGGTCACACCTCAATTTCGCAGTGAAAAATGACCCTTTTTTGGCAAAGTGCCTAGCTGTAGTTTGTGAACCCTAGCTCTGCCGGCACCTAGGGAAACCTACCAAACACACACATTTCTGAAAAGTAGACACCCGGGGGCTTCCAGGGAGATATGGCTTGCGTGGATCCCCCAACGTTTCCTTCAGAATCCCTGCAAACCTCAATTTTAGCTGAAGAAATCACTTTTTCACACATTTTTGTGTGGGAAAGTGTGGCATCATGGCCTCACACAAATTTCCTACCACCCAGCGTTCCCCCAGGTCTCCCGATAAAAATGGTGCCTCACTTGTGTGGGAGGCCCAAGTACCCGCGACAGGCAAGGGCCCAAAACGTTTTGAAGCGACATCAAAATTGCCTATCTCAAAACCACCTGGTTTTGCAAGGGGGGTCACCTGGGTCTTTGGCCCCGTGCTCGGCGGCCATCTAGGGAAACCTACCAAACCCGCACATGTCTGAAAAGTAGACACCCGGGGGCTTCCAGGGAGGTATGGCTTGCGTGGATCCCCCAACGTTTCCTTACCCAGAATCCCCTGCAAAACTCAATTTTAGCTGAAAAAATCACTTTTTTCACACATTTTTGTGTGGGAAAGTGTGGCATCACTGGCCTCACACAAATTTCCTACCACCCAGCGTTCCCCCAGGTCTCCTAATCAAAATGGTGCCTCACTTGTGTGGGAGGCCCAAGTACCCGCGACATGCAAGGACACAAACGTTTTGAGGCAACATCAACATTGCCTATCAAAAAATGTTTTGGGCCCTTGCCTGTCGCTGGTACTTGGGCCTCCCACACAAGTGAGGCACCATTTTATCGGGAGACCTGGGGAACGCTGGGTGGTAGGAAATTTGTGTGAGGCCAGTGATGCCACACTTTCCCACACAAAATGTGTGAAAAAGTGATTTTTTCAGCTAAAATTGAGGTTTGCAGGGATTCTGGGTAAGGAAACGTTGGGGGATCCACGCAGCCATACCTCCCTGGAAGCCCCGAGTGTCTACTTTTCAGAAATGTGTGGGTTTGGTAGGTTTCCCTAGGTGGCCGCTGAGCCCCGGGCCAAAACGTCATGGGACCCCCTTGCAAAACCAGGTCGTTTTGTGATAGGCCATTTTGAGGTCGCCTCAATACGTTGTGGGCCCTTGCCTGTCGCGAGTACTTGGGCCTCCCACACAAGTGAGGCACCATTTTATCGGGAGACCTGGGGAACGCTGGGTGGTAGGAAATTTGTGTGAGGCCAGTGATGCCACACTTTCCACACAAAAATGTGTGAAAAAGTGATTTTTCAGCTAAAATTGAGGTTTGCAGGGATTCTGGGTAAGAAAACGTTGTGGGATCCACGCAAGCCATACCTCCTGGAAGCCCCAGGTGTCTACTTTCAGAAATGTGTGGGTTTGGTAGGTTTCCCTAGATGGCCGCCGAGCACAGGGCCAAAACCCAGGTGACCCCCTTGCAAAACCAGGTCGTTTTGTGAAAGGCCATTTTGAGGTCGCCTCAATACGTTGTGGGCCCTTGCCTGTCGCGGGTACTTGGGCCTCCCACACAAGTGAGGCACCATTTTTATCGGGAGACCTGGGGGAACGCTGGGTGGTAGGAAATTTGTGTGAGGCCAGTGATGCCACACTTTCCCACACAAAAATGTGTGAAAAAAGTGATTTTTTCAGCTACAATTGAGGTTTGCAGGGGATTCTGGGTAAGGAAACATTGGGGGATCCACGCAATCCATACCTCCCTGGAAGCCCCCGGGTGTCTACTTTTCAGAAATGTGTGGGTTTGGTAGGTTTCCCTATGTGGCCGCCGAGCCCCGGGCCAAAAACCCAGGTGACCCCCCTTGCAAAACCAGGTCATTTTGAGATAATGTGTTGTTTATTTCTGCAGCGTGAAAATTTGGGCACAATATTGCAAGGAAAATGTGACAGACATTTTGAGGTTTGCAGGACATTGTGGGTACCATAACTTGTTGGGATCCCCAAGAGAGATATCACCATGTACTCCCATGGGTGTTTCGTTTACGACAATATCTACAGTTGGTAGGTTATTCTTAGACGGAATGTACACCTTGGCAGACAGACTAAAAAGACAAAGATTACTGCACAGCCATCTATTCCTCAAGCACACACACATACTGGTTGGATTTGGCACGAGGGCAAGTGATGGTTCAGTATATACAATTTTATTAACAAGAGATTTCACAAAAATGAAATGCACTGTCAATAATTGAAAGGACAAAAAACGGAACCAGTGACTCGCAGCTCGTGAGCTGTAAAGCCACGTCAAGGCCCCAACCACTTTACAGGCCATTCACACACCTTTCATACGTGATACACACAAGACCATTCACACCACCAGGCACGAAACAAACACATTACAACATTCACAAAAAGGGACAAGGTACACCCTGCTTGAGAAAGACAAAAAAAAAATATTACTGCACAGCCATCTAATCCTCAAGCACACACACACACATACTGGTTGGATTTGGCACGAGGGTGAGTGATGGTTCAGTATATACAATTATATTAACAAGTGATTTCACAAAAATGAAATGCACTGTTAATAATTGAAAGGACGAGAAACTGAACCATTGACTCACAGCTCGTGAGCTGTAAAGCCACGACAAGGCACCAACCTCTTTACAGGCCATTCATACACCTTTCATACGTGTGACAAATACAAAACCATTCACACCACCAGCCACGGGCCCATCACATTACAACACTCACACCAGCAGACAGCGCCATTCAAGGGCCCATCACTTTCACACGCCCACATTCCTAACACAGCAACCACACAAGCTGATGGATTGCGTGGAGTGTCGCTCGGCTAGCAGTGTGTGTAGTGACCAGCAGCAAGTCACTACTCACACACTGCCAGCCGAGCGCCAGTCCACGCACACCGCCAGCCTAGCGCCACTCCACGCACACCGCCAGCCAAGCACCACTCCACGCACACCGCCAGCCAAGAGCCACTCCACGCACACCGCCAGCCACGCGCCACTCCACGCACACCGCCAGCCAAGCACCAGCCTACACACACCACCATCACATTTAGGATTTTTTTATACAAAAAAGAAAACACAAACAAATTGCAAATAGATACAAATCTACTAACACAAAATCAGAAACTAAATACATTGCACTAATGCCAACCTTGAAACAGAACAACAATTCTTAAACATTACAGACCAGGCAGTTCACTTTACCACTCATGGTTGCTCCCAATAATTATTTTGCTTGTGGTACGCTCTATAACAAGCAGGCACACACAGCCCAGGGTTAGAAGGACACTCAGGGCAGTACATACAAGTCTCCTTCCGCGTACCTCTTCGCCAACAGACTCTACATCTCCTAGTGGGAAAGTCTTTTGAGGGTGTAGGAGGAATGTGATCAGGAAAGTGGCGATCTTTCAATCGAGCCACATCCTCCACCACTCCAACTCTAGGAACCCTTGCCTGTTCCACAACAACAAGGCTGCCTATGACAGACTGCTGAAACTGAACAAAAGTCAACTTTGAGGCAGGAGAACACTCCTTGAACACAACAAAAGCATTGAAAGTTGCTAAATTGAAGAGATGGATGGCCAACTTCTTATACCAAATGTAAGACTTACGAATAGCAGTGTAAGGTTCCAACCTCTGATCTACTCTATCAACACCACCCATGTGCTTATTGTAGTCTAAAATGCACACAGGTTTGCGCACTTCAGCAATCTGACCCCAAACAGCCACAGGTGAAGTACTCTCATCATGGATGGTAGTCAGCATGTACACATCCCTCCTATCCACAAATTTCACAGCTAGCAGTTCCTCACTACGCAAGGCACTGCACTGTCCCCTCTGAAGTTTTTTGCAAACAAGCTCTTTTGGATAACCTTTACGGTTAGAGCGGATTGTGCCACAAGCAAAAGTGTCCACTTTGAACAATTCCTTAAACAATTGCACAGCAGTGTAGAAGTTATCAAGGTACAAATGGTGGCCTCTGTTAAACAGTCCTCTAGCAAGATCCCACACAATTTTCTCTGAAACTCCAAAAGTGGACGGACAACCAGGGGGTCAATAGTGGAATCCCTACCAGTGTACACACGCAAATTAAAAACATATCCTGTCCTACTCTCAGACAACATATACAGCTTAATTCCATAGCGTGCCCTCTTGCTAGGAATGTACTGCCTAAAAACCAAACGGCCCTTGAACAGGACCAAAGACTCATCAATAGATATTTCTTTCCCTGGAGTATAGATCTCTGAAAATCGATCTACAAAGTGATCAAGAACAGGCTGAATCTTAAAAAGACGGTCACATTCAGGGTGATCTCGTGGCAACGCCAAACCATTATCAACAAAATGCAGCATCCGAAGCAAAAGTAAATACCGATCACGTGTCATAACTGCAGGAAATATGGCCGTTGCCATCAAGGGACTGGTAGACCAATATGAACCCATGGACGGCTTCCTTATCAAACCCATCAAAAAGTCAAACCCAAAAACTTCTTCATCTCTTCCAGATTTGTGGGACTCCACCGGGTAGCTCTAGAATGGGGCCTAAGTCTGGCACTGTTGTCCCTCAAAAACTGTTCAGCATACAAATTAGTCTGCTCAACAATCTCACCCAAAAATACATCATCCATAAACAACTGAAAATACTGTATAGGCAAATAATGTTCACAATCCACTCTACACCCTGCATAACCACTAAAGGCAGGCAACACCGGCTGCACCATGTTTGGATCAACCCAGAGTCCAGCACTTCCAGTAGGAAGCCTAGAAGCCCCAGGCTGCAATCCAGATGCCTCTTGCACCATCGACACAGTAGTATCCTCCTCTAAATCAGGCACTTCATCTGCACTGAGAGTACCTTCATCATTTGATGATTCCATGTGGAGAGAAAACTCACTGCCTGAATCTTCCCCTCCCTCCTCTCCCTCAGACGCACTGTCAGTCTCATAATCCTGCTCAGAGGAAGATTCAAGAAGCAAACCAACCACCTGCTGAGCAGTAATTCTACGGCTAGCGATAATGCTTACTAATAAAGGTTACTTGTCAAACAAGTCAACAACAACAAACCCTTTGTAAAAAAAGAAATAAACAAAATGTAGCTTTATCACAAAGACCTATATACTCCAACACTATACCACTCACGTGACAGAAGCAGCTAGACTCACCACCACCTACTCTGCACAGACACAGTAAGGATCAACAATATCCCACTAAAAAGAAGAAGAAAAAAAATTACACATAAGACAATGCAAAACATCGCAAAGAATTTCATGCTCTGAACACTAACAAATATGCTGCCATTATGACACCACTTACAAAAAAATTCATTCATGCATGACAATAATACTCATTTGGAGTACACACAACAAAAATATTTTTCTTACCAAATAAATGCAATTACGCAAAACTGCAGAACAACCACTGCCGAAACCGCAAACAGGAATCAAAAGCTTTACACTAGAATAAAAAGGAGAAAAAAAACATTACAATCACATATGCAAATAATGCACCAGTCCACACACAATCCACCAGCCAAGCTAAGGGGTAGGTGGGCCAAAGAGTATAAATAAAATATTCACCCCCGTAAAAGGGAGCAACCCTTGCCCTTTTGGCCACTCCCCAACACAAAAATAAAAAAACCCTGGTGTCTAGTGACTTCTGCCCTCCTTGGGGGCAGATGGGCCTAAAAACATACTGCTATTCTGCCACCCAAGGGGTCACTCTCCACAAATAAATGCCTGGTGGACTAGTGGGAAGATACCTTTATCTTCCGCACACGATCTCTCACTACTCAACTCTACTCTCAACTCTATTCACAACTGGATGTTAGCTCACCAACTCATTCTGAATCCCGCCAAAACTGAATTCCTCCTCCTCTCTACCTCTCTCTCACCTCCTCCTGTTCAATCTTGGATGGATCAGCTGAACCTACTCAACAACAAACCCATCATTGTCGACAGCGCTAAATACCTAGGTGTCATTCTTGACAAAAGACTCAACCTAATCTCCCACATCAACTCTATTGCTAAGAACGCACGTTACCAGTTGCGCCTTCTATGGGGGATCTGTCGGTTCTTCCCGGAGAAAGACTTAAAAACCTTAGTACAATCTCTGGTTCTCTCAAGACTGGTTTATTGCAATTCTCTTCTGAAGGGCCTACCCAAATCCCACCTCTCCCCTCTCAAATCCATCCTCCATTCAGCAGCTCGCTTCATTTCAGGGTCTAAACGAAGCGACCACGTCACTCCTATCCTGTCCTCTCTTCGATGGCTTCCGATCGAGGCAAGATCTATTTACAAAACTGCCTGCATCACACACAAAGCCTTACACACGTCCTCCCCTCGTTACCTGGCGAATAAATTGAAATTGTCCAGTGGCTCGCAATGCGGAAAAGCTTCTGCACCCCCCCCTCTTCAAAAGGGAAAGATGGATGGCGCAATCCGGTGAAAATCGCTTCCCCCATTGCTCCGTGCCACCTCCTCTACCCGGATCTTCAAAGCTGACCTCAAATCTCTTCTCTTCCAAAGACACTATACTTTCACTCTCAGCCCCCTCTAGTTCGCTCTTCATTGTGTTCTGAGTGCCACTTATTGCAGTATACCTCTATATCATGCACATGTGTGTGTGCCCGGAAGCTGTTTCAGCCCGGGCTGCCACACACGGGGGGGGGTGGTGTATGCACTGCCAGCAACCTGCCAGACCAGTGCACACCACTTGCCCGATTCAAGGCCCCATTCTCCCAATTTATTAAATAAAAAACTGCCCAGGGGGGGCAGAGCACCAAAAGCATATGGCCCCCAAAAGGGGAGCGACCCTTGCCCAAGGGGCCGCTCCCCAAAACAGTATTTATACGTTTAAAAAAAAAAAAGAAGAAATTCCCTGGTGTCTAGTGGGCATTTCTGCTGCACGATCGCATGATCGTGCAGCAGGAATGCACAAAAGAGGCATCGAGGGAAAGGAAAGGGTTTTCCTTTCCCTCGATGCCTCTTTTCTTTCAAACCCCCCCTCCCGAGCCAAAACTTACCTTATTCCCCGACGCACTGGAAGCAAATGGCTTCCAGCGCGTCGAGAAGCATGGGAAACCCCCAATGACGTCAGCGCGCCTCGTGCGCTGAGCGTCGTTGAAAGAAGTGGGGGGAGGCAGAGAAGCCCTTCCCCTGCCTTCCCCGAAAAAAAACCAACGATCGGATCCCCACGGGGGAGCGCCAGCGCTTCCCCCATGGGTGGAGTCTTATGACGAGCTGGACTCGTCATGAGCACACGACCACTGTGTGCCATGACGAGTCCAGCTCGTCATACTTCGAAGGGTTAAAGACAACCTTTATTGAAAGCTATCCTAGTGGTAGCTATGGAGAGCAGCCTTCAGGCTAAGTCTTGAAGGAGTGTTAAGCTGTTTGTTTTACCAGTTATAAGCTCATGAATGACCAAATGAAAGGAGAACCACACCAGGTATATATATAATATATATGTATTTATTACTAAACACTACCCAATAGTCTCTTTATGAGGCTAGAGGTCGAAGTACACAAGTTACAAGTCAAATAGCACAGTAAATCAGCACAATATACGATTAGCCCTATGGGCGTACCAAACCATATATTAAGAAAGTGGTATAAGAACCACGACTTGAGTAGACATAAGGCCTAGAGCCTGTAGAATCGCTAGGACCCCAAGGAACCACCCAAGGTAGTGACACAGGGGACCCACGGGGGCTGTGTGCAGTGTGTGAACACAGCCGCGAGCTCCGTTAAAGTCTATGGGAAAGTCGCTGTAAGAGTTTTAGAGTTTAGGGACACTTAGAAATGGACTAGGACCAAACCCTCTTGGACTTAGACAGTTTTAGGGGCAACACCCAGTGGAGCACCGGAGTACTCAAGTTACCTCACCCAGGGAAGCCGAGTGCATAGGTGTCAAATGGTGTCGGGTCGTGTCGTCGTTTTCAATGGCAGCCTGCCACGAAGTGCTGCTGCCGGGAAGATGAAAGTGTCCGAAGAGATACAAGCCTGGATCGGAGATGAGAAGAACCTGAAAGCAGAGGGGACAGAGTCTGGGTCACTTGCCAGTGACCAGGGGCACGATAGTCGAATGCCCACCGATGTCGGGTGCTTCAGGTGAAAGAGGTGAAGCTTGACTCTTCAGCCACGAGGACCAGGAGGTGTCGACGACAACCAGGAGCTGGATTCCAGCTGTGCCACAAAGGATGTCGAGTGCTGTAGCATTGGTGTCTGGATTGATCACAACAAGCCTTGGCAACAGCAACCCACACAGAAAGGAGAAAGATGCTTCGGAGCAGACCAGCAAGGTCTGAGGGACTCACCACTTGGTGGGGAGTTAAAGCACGTCTGGAGCAACCAGAAACGCCCAAAGAAAATCAGAGTTGCCTTCACAGGGACCCACCAGTCGACGGACCAGGGATCGCAAAGGAGCCCCAAGCGGAAATGCAGGAAGCAGGCCCACAGAACACTCGTGGAGTGTAGGCTCACAATCTTCGGAGACTGGGCTATGAGTAACTCAAAGCAGGACTTCAAGAGTTGTCGAGAAGACAATGCACTAGCAAATGTGCATGGTGACCAGGAGTTCCGGTTCCACGCTACTCACGAGGGCTGCGGGTCTCAGCTTTGCTGGGGACTCGGGTCGGCCTCTGAAATGTCTGGAAATCCTCTTCCTGGGCTGTAAGTACTTCAGAGTCCGGCGGGAGCTTCGGAGATGCAGACTGGCAAATGCTTTGTTGGTGCCTGCCAAGCAGGGGAGTCACTCCTTGACCCCAAGGGAGATTTCTTCAGTCCTCTAGTCTTGAGTAGAGCGTCGAAGTTCCAGGATTCAGTTGCAGAGTTTCGGCCAGGGATATCTAAAGTCCTGTTGCCAGGGTTCCCTTACTTATACTAAAGAAAGGGGTTGGACTAACTCTGGGGACCCACCTATGGGAGGGTTTGGAAAGAGGGTGGCTACACCCATTTCCTTTGTCGAGTTTCGCGCCAGAGCAGGGGCTGGCAGCCCCTGCAACCGGTTTGAACTGGGGTATGCACGAGGACACCAAATGTGCCCCCAGTGCAGGACTTCAAAGCACTCTTGGAGTGCACCCACCCAGCCCCAATCCACTAAGGCCTGTCTGGGAGGTGGTAACACCTCCCTGTGACAGGAAACCTATTGTCCAGGCCTCCCCTGCCGGAGTTTCAGTCAGCAGCAGGAGGCCAGACTTGTGTCTGTGGCTGCAGCATCCATTTTGTGATGCCAGGCTCTGTTTAGTTGGTATTGGGTATACCGGTGCTGTCATGTCTCTCCCTCTAGAAGGGTGGGATCATACTCCCACACCAGTTACTGGTGTGGAAGTATGATTCCAAGGTGTTTGACACCAAACACAACATGTTTCCGTGCAGCCATCCCAAAGTTAGCATTTACCGTTTAGATATAATGCACTTAAGAGTATATGGTCAGGCTGCACCACAGACAACCCCGGAGAGGAGATTCCGAAGGCTGCAGAGGGGCTCTGCTCATGCATGGGCACCCTCTCACATAAAACCAAGCACCCTGCCTTCAGAATTGATAAGGCCTGCCATAGGGGTGACTGATAGGTTTCTATGTGCAGTGATAGGGGAGATATAGTGAACCTATATCTCTGTAAGGGGTGCATGCACCACCTTATTTAGGCTGCAGTAGAAGTCCTGTGGTGTCATTTTGGAGGGCCTTCCAGGGGTGGCACAATACATGCTTCAACCCCTGGTAGGCCTCTGGGGTACCTATGCCCTGGGTACATAGTATACCATATACTAGGGACTTATAAGGGCACCCCAGAATCCAATCTGAAGTGTACTTAAGGTACAGGGAATCAATTTAGAGAGGAAGCAGCTAGGCTGGGGTCCTGGATAGCAGGGCCCCAGCCAGTCTAAAGTCGAAAAACAGTGATACACCAGCAACAAGTGGGGGTAACCATAAGAGGCAGATCCTACTCTCCTACACAATCCCCCCAAACACAGGGACATTAAACTAACCTTGACCAGTTAAGTCTTCATGTTCTAAGTGGAAATATCTGGAGAGTCCATCTCCATTGGCATGGTTACTCCCAGGTCTATGTTCCACTGTATAGTCCATCCCCTGTAGGGAAATGGACCACCTCAAAAGTTTGGGGTTTTCTGAACAAGGAAGTGAGTGTCAAACAAGTAATGCCTCAGCTTCTTCAGAGCCCAAACCACAGCAAAGGCCTCCCTCTCAATGGCTGACCAACGTTTCTCTCTGGGGGTCAGCCTTCTGCTAATAAAAGCTACAGGCTGATCCTGACCTTCATCATTTAACTGTGACAGTACAGCCCCTACCCCCAACTCAGATGCATCTTTTTGCACAATGAACTTTTTGGAGCAATCAGGACTTTGCAGAATAGGAGCAGTGCACATGGCCTGCTTCAGGTCATCAAAAGCCTTTTGACAGCTAACTGTCCACTGAACCTTTTTGGGCATTTTCTTAGAGGTTAAGTCATTCAGGGGTGTCACTATTGATCCATACCCCTTGACAAATCTTCTGTAGTACCCAGTCAGGCCTAAAAAGGCTCTCACCTGAGTCTGGGTAGTTGGAGCAACCCAGTCCATGATGGTCTGGATTTTGCTCTGCAATGGTTGAACCTGGCCTCCACCCACAAGGTGGCCCAGGTACACAACCTGACTCTGCCCTATCTGGCACTTGGTGGCCTTGATAGTTAGGCCTGCCTTCTGCAGGGCCTCCAAAATATTTCTGAGGTGGACCAGGGTGATCCTCTCAGGTGGAGCTAAAGGCAGCAATATCATCTAGATATGCTGCACTATAGGCTTCCAGACCTGTAAGGACTGTGTTCACCAACCTCTGAAAAGTAGCAGGTGCATTTTTTAAACCAAAGGGCATCACCACAAATTGGTAAAGCCCACCAGGGGTAGAAAATGCAGTTTTTGGCTTTGCATCATCAGCTAGTCTGATCTGCCAGTAGCCAGCTGTTAGGTCAAATGTGCTTAGATACTTGGCTGAGGCCACAGTGTATATTAGCTCATCTGCCCTGGGGATTGGATGGGCATCAGTCCTAGTGACTGCATTGAGGCCTCTGTAGTCCACACAAAACCTCATCTCTCTCTTACCATCTTTGGTGTGAGGTTTTGGCACCAGGACCACTGGACTAGCCCAAGGGCTATCTGAAGGCTCAATGACACCCAGTTCCAACATTTTCTGGACTTCTGTCCTGATACAGACCCTGATCTGGTCAGGTTGCCTGTAAATCTTACTTTTAACATGCAGACTGTACCCAGTGTCCACTTCATGAGTGCACCAGGTGGTCTGACTTGGAGTCAGAGAAAACGTGTCTGAACTGATTGAGCACCTGTCTACAATCAGTTTGCTGCTGGGCAGTGAGGCTGCCTGCCAAGGCTACACCATCCACTGACCCATCATCAGGGTTCTGTGAGAGCAGGTCAGGGAGAGGGTCACTCTCCTCCTCCTGTCCCTCATCAGTTGCCATGAGCAAGCCCATGTCAGCCCTGTCCACATATGGCTTCAGCCTGTTGACATGGAGCACCCTGTGGGGGCTCCTGGGAGTTCCCAGGTCTACCAGATAGGTAACCTCTCCCTTCTGTTCAACAATGGTATGGGGGCCACTCCACTTGTCCTGGAGGGCTGCTGGGGCCACTGGCTCCAACACCCACACCTTCTGTCCTGGCTGGTAAACAGTCAGCACAGTCTTTATGTCATGCCAGGCTTTCTGTAATTCCTGGCTAGCCTCAAGGTTTTTGGTTTCCTTTTTCATATACTCAGCCATCCTGGAGTGGAGACCAAGTACATAGTCCACTATGTCCTGTTTAGGGGGTTTGAGAGGTAACTCCCAACCTTCCTTCACCAAACACAATGGACCCCTGACAGGATGGCCAAACAAAAGTTCAAAAGGGCTGTAGCCAACCCCCTTTTGAGGCACCTCCCTGTATGCAAATAAAAGGCAGGGCAAGAGTATGTCCCATCTTCGCCTAAGCTTTTCTGGGAGCCCTTTAATCATGCCCTTCAAGGTTTTGTTGAATCTCTCAACTAAACCATTGCATTGTGGGTGATAGGGTGTGGTGAACTTATAAGTCACTCCACACTCCTTCCACATTGCAGTCAAGTAACTGGACATAAAGTTTGCATCTCTGTCAGATACTACCTCCTTAGGAAAGCCCACACTTGAGAAAATTCCCAGGAGTGCCCTTGCCACCACAGGGGCTGTAGTGGTCCTAAGGGGAATGGCTTCTGGGTACCTGGTGGCATGGTCCACCACCACCAGGATAAACCTGTGCCCAGATGCTGTTTGGGGATCTATGGGACCAACTATGTCAATCCCCACCCTCTCAAAGGGAACCCCCACCACAGGTAGTGGTATCAGGGGGGCCTTTGTGGTGCCACCTGCCTTCCCACTGGCTTGACAGGTTACACAGGAGCGACAAAACTCCTTGGTGTCTTCAGACATGTGGGGCCAGTGAAAGTGAGGGACAATTCTGTCCCAAGTCTTGTTCTGGCCCAGGTGAAATGCTAAGGGAATATCATGGGCTAGTGTCAATAGGAAGCCCCTGAACTTCAGAGGTATAACCAACCTCCTGGCTGCTCCAGGCTTGGGGTCTCTACTCTCTGAGTACAGGAGTCCATCATCCCAATATATCTTATGGGTGCCACTAGCATTCCCAGCAGCCTCAGTAGCAGCTTGCTGTCTGAGGGGTTCAAAAGAGGGGCAGTTCAGCTGCTCCTGGCTCAGATCTGCCCTGGAAGGGCCCCCTGTCCCCAAGAACTCAACCTGATCAGGTTCAAGCTCCTCTGGGACAGTTCCTTCTTCAGGCCTGAGATCATCTTCCTCAAAAGACTGATCTGCTTCCTGAGCCAAGGGGGAAGGTACTGCCTTAACCCTACTGCTCCTTCTCTTGGGAGGTACCTGGTCCATTGTTCCAGAATCCAGGGTCTGTTCAGCTTTTGACATTTTGGCCTGTGACCTAGTCACAACAAAGACATGTGCAGGGATCCCTAGCATTTCTGCATGTTTCCTGAGCTCCACCTCTGCCCAAGCTGAGGTTTCAAGATCATTGCCAAGCAAGCATTCTACTGGTAGGTCTGCACTCACCACAACCTTCTTAAGGCCAGTTACCCCTCCCCAGGAGAAGTTAACAACTGCCAGAGAATGGCCTGTTCTGACATTACTAGCATTGGTCACTTGGTACATTTCACCAAGTATAATCTGCCCAGGATCCACAAGATCTTGTGTCACCATTGTGACACTTGCTCCTGTGTCCCTGAATGCCAAAGCCTCTCTTCCATTAATTAAAGGCTGCTGTCTGTATTTGCCCAAATTATTGGGACTCACAAAGGGGGACATATCCATGCCCCCATCACAGACTAGGACAGCCTGAGTTGGCACTCTGACTAGGCCAGAGCCCATCTCAATACCCAGGGTCAACCCTACTAAACCCTTATTCTGAGTGTTTCCACCACCATTTGTAGCTGGACTAGGGGGATCAGTTGCCTTAGGGGCAATGGGGGCAAGTCTTTGGACTTGGTGCAATCACTTATCCAGTGAGTCTTTTTCTTACAGATTTTGCACCATGGTTTCTTTTGGCCTTTTCCTTTAGTAGATTGGGATTCCCCACCAGATGCAGATATTTGGGGACCTTGAGAAGACTTCTGGTCTTTACCCTTTTCCCACCCTTGTCAGAGTTCTTGGAATCTTGCTTCTTCTGGTCGCCACCTTGGTTCTGTACCTTCTGCTTCACCCTGGTTCTGACCCATTTGTCTGCCTTCTTTCCCAATTCTTGGGGAGAGGTCAGATCAGAATCTACCAGGTACTGATGTAGCAACTGATTCTGACAGTTATTAAGAATCTGCTCCCTCATGATTAAATTATACAATCCTTTGAAGTCACACACCTTACTGCCAAGTAACCAGCCTTCCAGAGCTTTAGTAGCACAATCTACAAAATCCACCCAGTCCTGTGTCTGTGCCTTTTGGGTATCTCTGAACTTTAACCTGTATTGCTCAGTGGTTAGGCCAAACCCATCTATCAGGGCACTCTTCAGGACTTGGTAATCATCAGCATACTCTTCTCTTACAGTGAGGAGCTTGTCTCTACCTTTGTCTGCAAAGGAGAGCCACAAGATTGCTGCCCACTGCTCCTGGGGGACCCTCTGAACTTTACAGGCCCTTTCCAGTGCAGTAATCCATTTGTGGATGTCATCCCCACTCTGGTAGGGAGGGACAATCTTGCTCAGGTTTCTATGGTCATAAGACCTTTCCCTACCACTAGGGAAGTTGCTGCCACCATGGGACTCTAGTCCCAACTTTCTTCTTTGTCTATGAAGCTCTAGGGACTCCCTGTCTATAACCAGCTGCTCTCTTCTGATCCTAAGCTGAGCTTCTTCATACTGGAGCAGCCTCTTTTTCCTTTCATTAGAGGATTCTCTCCTATGAGAGGAAACAGAGGTCCCTACTGAGGTGTCAGAATGGTTAGACTCATGAGAAGGAGATCTGGACCTTCTAGGCACACTCACAACTCTTCCTGGTGGGACAAAGGGGAGGTCATTCTGATCCTCCTCCTCATCTGCAGGAGGAGCTGGATTGTCCAGGGCAAGATCATTTTCATCTTCCTGGCCAGTTTCAGAGGTCAGGTCCTGGGTATTTTCACCCCTGGGCCCTTCCTCATCTTCTGCCCCAACCTCTCTGCCTACCCCTGCAGACCCTATGGGTCTTCTGAGATCATCCAGCAGAAGCATCTCCATGAGACGTTGGGTGTTGGCACTTTTGCCTGTCTTCAGCTTCCTAATCTTGCACAATTCTCCTCAATTCCAAGAATGGGAGGTTGTCATATTTGGAGGGTAGAAGCCCACTGGTTCCTGGCAGGGACCTACTGGTTCCTGGCCCTGAAGACATCACTAGTGAGGTGTGGTGTATGCACTACCTACTCTAGTGTGGCCTACTAAACTCTCTTGAGTTGTAGAAAGGGTGTGCTAAGCCCTTGACACACAACTCTAAGTTCAGTAGAACTTACTGTATTTCTAAGCTTGAATTTATATGTACCTGAGGTACCTTTAGTGGTTTTCAGTTGATCACACACTTGAGATTATCTGGTAAAACAAAGGCAAGCTTGAATCCAACCGCTGCACACCAATGTGAGAAGTTGGCCTGGCATATGCTGTCCACTAGTTATAGTGGGCACCTTGCACCAGTCCAAACAACCTTTATTGATGATAGGTTTAAAGACAACCTTTATTGAAAGCTATCCTAGTGGTAGCTATGGAGAGCAGCCTTCAGGCTAAGTCTTGAAGGAGTGTTAAGCTGTTTGTTTTACCAGTTATAACTCTTGAATGACCAAATGAAAGGAGAACCACACCAGGTATATATATAAAACATATGTATTTATTACTAAACACTATCCAATAGTCTCTTTATGAGGCTAGAGGTCGAAGTACACAAGTTACAAGTCAAATAGCACAGTAAATTAGCACAATATACGATTAGCCCTATGGGCGTACCAAACCATATATTAAGAAAGTGGTATAAGAACCACGACTTGAGTAGACATAAGGCCTAGAGCCTGTAGAATCGCTGGGACCCCAAGGAACCACCCAAGGTAGTGACACAGGGGACCCACGGGGGCTGTGTGCAGTGTGTGAACACAGCCGCGAGCTCCGTTAAAGTCTATGGAAAAGTCGCGTTAAGAGTTTTAGAGTTTAGGGACACTTAGAAATGGACTAGGACCAAACCCTCTTGGACTTAGACATTTCTAGGGGCAACACCCAGTGGAGCACCGGAGTACTCGAGTTACCTCACCCAGGGAAGCCGGGTGCCTAGGTGCCAAATGGTGTCGGGTCGCGTCGTCGTTTTCAATGGCAGCCTGCCATGAAGTGCTGCTGCCGGGAAGATGCGAAGTGTCCGAAGAGATCCAAGCCTGGATCGGAGATGAGAAGAACCTGAAAGCAGAGGGTACAGAGTCTGGGTCACTTGCCAGTGACCAGGGGCACGATAGTCGAATGCCCACTGACGTTGGGTGCTTCAGGTGAAAGAGGTGAAGCTTGACTCTTCAGCCACGAGGACAAGGAGGCGTCGACGACAACCAGGAGCTGGATTCGAGCTGTCCCGCAAAGGATGTCGAGTGCTGCAGTGTTGGTGTCTGGATTAAAAACAACAAGCCTTGGCAACAGCAACACACACAGAAAGGAGAAAGATGCTTCGGAGCAGACCAGTAAGGTCTGAGGGACTCACCACTTGGTGGAGAGTTAGGGCACATCAGGAGCAACCATAAATGCTCAAAGAAAATCAGAGTTGCCTTCACAGGGACCCACCAGTTGACGGACCAGGGATCGCAAAGGAGCCCCAAGCGGAAATGCAGGAAGCAGGCCCACAGAACACTCGTGGAGTGTAGGCTCACAATCTTCAAAGCAAATGGTGCTCGGGCCTGAGCTATGAGTAACCCAAAGCAGGACTTCAAGAGTTGTCGAGAAGTCAATGCACTAGCAAATGTGCACGGTGACCAGGAGTTCCAGTTCCACGCTACTCACGAGGGCTGCGGGTCTCAGCTTTGCTGGGGACTCGGGTCGGCCTCTGAGATGTCTGGAAATCCTCTTTCTGGGTTGCAAGTACTTCGGAGTCCAACGGGAGCTTCGGAGATGCAGACCGGCAAATGCTTCGTTGGTGCCTGCCAAGCAGGGGAGTCACTCCTTGACCCCAAGGGAGATTTCTTCAGTCCTCTAGTCTTGAGTAGAGCGTTGAAGTTCCAGGATTCAGTTGCAGAGTTTCGTCCAGGGATATCTAAAGTCCTGTTGCCAGGGTTCCCTTACTTATACTAAAGAAAGGGGTTGGACTAACTCTGGGGACCCACCTATGGGAGGGTTTGGAAAGAGGGGTGGCTACACCCATTTCCTTTGTCCAGTTTCGCACCAGAGCAGGGGCTGGCAGCCCCTGCAACCGGTTTGAACTGGGGTATGCACGAGGACACCAAATGTGCCCCCAGTGCAGGACTTCAAAGCACACTTGGAGTGCACCCACCCAGCCCCAATTCACTAAGGCCTGTCTGGGAGGTGGTAACACCTCCCTGTGACAGGAAACCTATTGTCCAGGCCTCCCCTGCCGGAGTTTCGGTCAGCAGCAGGAGGCCAGACTCGTGTCTGTGGCTGCAGCATCCATTTTGTGATGCCAGGCTCTGTTTAGTTGCTACCGGGTATACCGGTGCTGTCATGTCTCTCCCTCTAGAAGGGTGGGATCATACTCCCACACCAGTTACTAGTGTGGGGGTATGATTCCAAGGTGTTTGACACCAAACACGACATGTTTCCGTGCAGCCATCCCAAAGTTAGCATTTACCATTTAGATATAATGCACTTAAGAGTATATGGTCAGGCTGCACCACAGACAACCCCGGAAAGGAGATTCTGAAGGCTGCAGAGGGGCTCTGCTCATGCATGGGCACCTTCTCACATAAAACCAAGCACCCTGCCTTCAGGATTAATAAGGCCTGCCATAGTGGTGACTGATAGGTTTCTGTGTGCAGTGATAGTGAGATATAGTGAACCTATATCTCTGTAAGGGGTGCATGCACCACCTTACTCAGGCTGCAGTAGCAGTCCTGTTGTGTCATTTTGGAGGGCCTTCCAGGGGTGGCACAATACATGGTTCAACCCCTGGTAGGCCTCTGGGGTACCTATGCCCTGGGTACATAGTATACCATATACTAGGGACTTATAAGGGCACCCCAGAATCCAATCTGAAGTGTACTTAAGGTACAGGGAACCAATTTAGAGAGGAAGCAGCTAGGCTGGGGTCCTGGATAGCAGGGCCCCAGCCAGTCTAAAGTCGAAAAACAGTGATACACCAGCAAAAAGTGAGGGTAACCATAAGAGGCAGATCCTACTCTCCTATACTTGTCACTACCCATGCACTCCTCCAATCACCCAGCCAGTTCCATGTCCTTATCTAATCACTGCGCCAAAATACAAGCACTTATAAATTCACCATGCACTGTCCTTGCAGTACTCTAATCATCCAGTCACTACCCATGTACTCATGGAATGACCCAGGCACAAACACATGCACTGCTACAATCCCTGAGCACTACTGATGCAGTCCAGCCATCTCCTTGTCACTACCCATGCACTCCTTCAATTACCCAGCCAGTTCCATGTCCTTATCTAATCACTGCACCAAAACACAAGCACTTATAAATTCACCATGCACTCTCCTTGCAGTACTCTAATCATCCAGTCAGTACCCATGTACTCATGCAATGACCCAGGCACTAACACATGCACTGCTACAATCCCCTGAGCACTACTGATGCAGTCCAGCCATCTCCTTGTCACTACCCATGCACTCCTCCAATCACCCAGCCAGTTCCATGTCCTTATCTAATCACTGTGCCAAAACACAAGTACTTATAAATTCACCATGCACTCTTCTTGCAGTACTCTAATAATCCAGTCACTACCCATGTACTCATGCAATGACCCAGGAACTAACACATGCACTGCTACAAACCCCTGAGCACTACTGATGCAGTCCAGCCATCTCCTTGTCACTACCCATGCACTCCTCCAATCACCCAGCCAGTTCCATGTCCTTATCTAATCACTGCGCCAAACCACACGCACTTATAAATTCACCATGCACTCTCCTTGCAGTACTATAATCATCCAGTCACTACCCATGTACTCATGCAATGATCCAGGCACAAACACATGCACTGCTACAATCCCCTGAGCACTACTGATGCAGTCCAGCCATCTCCTTGTCACTACCCATGCACTCCTCCAATCACCCAGCCAGCAGCATGTACTTATCCAATCACTGCGCCAAAACCCAAGCACTTATAAATTCACCATGAACTCTCCTTGCAGTACTCTAATCATCCAGTCAGTACCCATGTACTTATACAGTGGCCCAGGCACTAACACATGCACTGCTACAATCCCTGAGCACTACTGATGCTATCCAGCCATCTCCCTGTCACTACCCATGCACTCCTCCAATCACCCAGCCAGCACCATGTACATATCCAATTACTGCGCCAAAACCCAAGCACTTATAAATTCAGCATGCACTCTCCTTGCAGTACTCTAATCATCCAGTCCGTACCCATGTACTTATGCAATGGCCCAGGCACTAACACATGCACTGCTACAATCCCCTGAGAACTACTGATGCAGTCCAGCCATCTCCTTGTCACTACCCATGCACTCCTCCAATCACCCAGCCAGTTCCATGTACTTATCCAATCACTCCGCCAAATCACAAGCACTTATAAACTCATCATGCACTCTCCTTGCAGTACTCTAATCATCCAGTCAGTACCCATGTACTCATGCAATGACCCAGGCACAAACACATGCACTGCTACAATCCCCTGAGCACTACTGATGCAGTCCAGCCATCTCCTTGTCACTACCCATGCACTCCTCCAATCACCCAGCCAGATCCATGTCCTTATCTAATCACTGCACCAAAACACAAGCACTTATAAATTCACCATGCACTCTTCTTGCAGTACTCTAATCATCCAGTCACTACCCATGTACTCATGCAATGACCCAGGCATTTACACATGCACTGCTACAATCCTATGAGCACTACTGATGCAGTCTAGCCATCTCCTTGTCACTACCCATGCACTCCTCCAATCACCCAGCCAGGTCCATGTTCTTATCTTACCACTGCGCCAAAACACAAGCACTTATAAATTCGCCATGTACTCTCCTTGCAGTACTCTAATCATACAGTCACTACCCATGTACTCATGCAATGACCCAGGCACTAACACATGCACTGCTACAATCCCCTGAGCACTACTGATGCAGTCCAGCCATCTCCTTGTCACTACCCATGCACTCCTCCAATCACCCAGCCGGTTCCATGTCCTTATCTAATCACTGCGCCAAAACACAAGCACTTATAAATTCACCATGCACTCTCCTTGCTGTACTCTAATCATCCAGTCACTACCCATGTACTCATGCAATGACCCAGGCACAAACACATGCACTGCTACTATCCCCTGAGCACTACTAATGCAGTCCAGCCATCTTCTTGTCACTACCCATGCACTCCTCCAATCACCCAGCCAGTTCCATGTCCTTATCTAATCACTGCACCAAAACACAAGCACTTATAAATTCACCATGCACTCTCCTTGCAGTACTCTAATCATCCAGTCACTACCCATGCACTCATGCAATGACCCAGGCATTAACACATGCACTGCTACAATCCTCTGAGCACTACTGATGCAGTCCAGCCATCTCCTTGTCACTACCCATGCACTCCTCCAATCACCCAGCCAGTTCCATGTTCTTATCTAATCACTGCGCCAAAACACAAGCACTTATAAATTCACCCTGTACTCTCCTTGCAGTACTCTAATCATCCAGTCACTACCCATGTACTCATGCAATGACCCAGGCACTAACACATGCACTGCTACAATCCCCTGAGCACTACTGATGCAGTCCAGCCATCTCCTTGTCACTACCCATGCACTCCTCCAATCACCCAGCCGGTTCCATGTCCTTATCTAATCACTGCGCCAAAACACAAGCACTTATAAATTCACCATGCACTCTCCTTGCAGTACTCTAATCATCCAGTCACTACCCATGTACTCATGCAATGACCCAGGCACTAACACATGCACTGCTACTATCCCCTGAGCACTACTGATGCAGTCCAGCCATCTTCTTGTCACTACCCATGCACTCCTCCAATCACCCAGCCAGTTCCATGTCCTTATCTAATCACTGCACCAAAACACAAGCACTTATAAATTCACCATGCACTCTCCTTGCAGTACTCTAATCATCCAGTCACTACCCATGTACTCATGCAATGACCCAGGCATTAACACATGCACTGCTACAATCCTCTGAGCACTACTGATGCAGTCCAGCCATCTCCTTGTCACTACCCATGCACTCCTCCAATCACCCAGCCAGTTCCATGTACTTATCCAATCACTCCGCCAAATCACAAGCACTTATAAACTCACCATGCACTCTCCTTGCAGTGCTCTAATCATCCAGTCAGTACCCATGTACTCATGCAATGACCCAGGCACAAACACATGCACTGCTACAATCCCCTGAGCACTACTGATGCAGTCCAGCCATCTCCTTGTCACTACCCATGCACTCCTCCAATCACCCAGCCAGATCCATGTCCTTATCTAATCACTGCACCAAAACACAAGCACTTTTAAATTCACCATGCACTCTTCTTGCAGTACTCTAATCATCCAGTCACTACCCATGTACTCATGCAATGACCCAGGCATTTACACATGCACTGCTACAATCCTATGAGCACTACTGATGCAGTCTAGCCATCTCCTTGTCACTACCCATGCACTCCTCCAATCACCCAGCCAGGTCCATGTTCTTATCTAATCACTGCGCCAAAACACAAGCACTTATAAATTCGCCATGTACTCTCCTTGCAGTACTCTAATCATACAGTCACTACCCATGTACTCATGCAATGACCCAGGCACTAACACATGCACTGCTACAATCCCCTGAGCACTACTGATGCAGTCCAGCCATCTGCTTGTCACTACCCATGCACTCCTCCAATCACCCAGCAAGTTCCATGTCCTTATCTAATCACTGCACCAAAACACAAGCCCTTATAAATTCACAATGCACTCTCCTTGCAGTACTCTAATCATCCAGTCACTACCCATGTACTCATGCAATGACCCAGGCATTAACACATGCACTGCTACAATCCTCTGAGCACTACTGATGCAGTCCAGCCATCTCCTTGTCACTACCCATGCACTCCTCCAATCACCCAGCCAGTTCCATGTTCTTATCTAATCACTGCGCCAAAACACAAGCACTTATAAATTCACCATGCTCTCTCCTTGCAGTACTCTAATCATCCAGTAACTACTTATGTACTCATGCAATGACCCAGGCACTAACACATGCACTGCTACAATCCCCTGAGCACTACTGATGCAGTCCAGCCATCTCCTTGTCACTACCCATGCACTCCTCCAATCACCCAGCCGGTTCCATGTCCTTATCTAATCACTGCGCCAAAACACAAGCACTTATAAATTCACCATGCACTCTCCTTGCAGTACTCTAATCATCCAGTCACTACCCATGTACTCATGCAATGACCCAGGCACTAACACATGCACTGCTACTATCCCCTGAGCACTACTGATGCAGTCCAGCCATCTTCTTGTCACTACCCATGCACTCCTCCAATCACCCAGCCAGTTCCATGTCCTTATCTAATCACTGCACCAAAACACAAGCACTTATAAATTCACCATGCACTCTCCTTGCAGTACTCTAATCATCCAGTCACTACCCATGTACTCATGCAATGACCCAGGCATTAACACATGCACTGCTACAATCCTCTGAGCACTACTGATGCAGTCCAGCCATCTCCTTGTCACTACCCATGCACTCCTCCAATCACCCAGCCAGTTCCATGTTCTTATCTAATCACTGCGCCAAAACACAAGCACTTATAAATTCACCATGTACTCTCCTTGCAGTACTCTAATCATCCAGTCACTACCCATGTACTCATGCAATGACCCAGGCACTAACACATGCACTGCTACAATCCCCTGAGCACTACTGATGCAGTCCAGCCATCTGCTTGTCACTACCCATGCACTCCTCCAATCACCCAGCCAGTTCCATGTCCTTATCTAATCACTGCGCCAAAACACAAGCACTTATAAATTCACCATGCACTCTCCTTGCAGTACTCTAATCATCCAGTCACTACCCATGTACTCATGCAATGACCCAGGCACTAACACATGCACTGCTACTATCCCCTGAGCACTACTGATGCAGTCCAGCCATCTCCTTGTCACTACCCATGCACTCCTCCAATCACCCAGCCAGTTCCATGTCCTTAGCTAATCACTGCGCCAAAACACAAGCACATATAAATTCACCATGCACTCTCCTTGCAGTACTCTAATCATCCAGTCACTACCCATGTACTTATGCAATGAGCCAGGCACTAACACATGCACTGCTACAATCCCCTGAGCACTACTGATGCAGTCCAGCCATCTCCTTGTCACTACCCATGCACTCCTCCAATCACCCAGCCAGTTCCATGTCCTTATCTAATCACTGCGCCAAAACACAAGCACTTATAAATTCACCATGCACTCTCCTTACAGTACTCTAATCATCCAGTCACTACCCATGTACTCATGCAATGACCCAGGCACTAACACATGCACTGGTACAATCCCTGAGCACTACTGATGCAGTCCAGCCATCTCCTTGTCACTACCCATGCACTCCTCCAATCACCCAGCCAGCAGCATGTACTTATCCAATCACTGCGCCAAAACCCAAGCACTTATAAATTCACCATGAACTCTCCTTGCAGTACTCTAATCATCCAGTCAGTACCCATGTACTTATACAGTGGCCCAGGCACTAACACATGCACTGCTACAATCCCCTGAGCACTACTGATGCTATCCAGCCATCTCCCTGTCACTACCCATGCACTCCTCCAATCACCCAGCCAGCACCATGTACTTATCCAATTACTGCGCCAAAACCCAAGCACTTATAAATTCAGCATGCACTCTCCTTGCAGTACTCTAATCATCCAGTCCGAAACCATGTACTCATGCAATGACCCAGGCACTAACACATGCACTGCTACAATCCCCTGAGCACTACTGATGCAGTCCAGCCATCTCCTTGTCACTACCCATGCACTCCTCCTATCACCCAGCCGGTTCCATGTCCTTATCTATTCACTGCGCCAAAACACAAGCACTTATAAATTCACCATGCACTCTCCTTGCAGTACTCTAATCATCCAGTCACTACCCATGTACTCATGCAATGACCCAGGCACAAACACATGCACTGCTACTATCCCCTGAGCACTACTGATGCAGTCCAGCCATCTTCTTGTCACTACCCATGCACTCCTCCAATCACCCAGCCAGTTCCATGTCCTTATCTAATCACTGCACCAAAACACAAGCACTTATAAATTCACCATGCACTCTCCTTGCAGTACTCTAATCATCCAGTCACTACCCATGTACTCATGCAATGACCCAGGCATTAACACATGCACTGCTACAATCCTCTGAGCACTACTGATGCAGTCCAGCCATCTCCTTGTCACTACCCATGCACTCCTCCAATCACCCAGCCAGTTCCATGTTCTTATCTAATCACTGCGCCAAAACACAAGCACTTATAAATTCACCATGCTCTCTCCTTGCAGTACTCTAATCATCCAGTAACTACTTATGTACTCATGCAATGACCCAGGCACTAACACATGCACTGCTACAATCCCCTGAGCACTACTGATGCAGTCCAGCCATCTCCTTGTCACTACCCATGCACTCCTCCAATCACCCAGCCGGTTCCATGTCCTTATCTAATCACTGCGCCAAAACACAAGCACTTATAAATTCACCATGCACTCTCCTTGCAGTACTCTAATCATCCAGTCACTACCCATGTACTCATGCAATGACCCAGGCACTAACACATGCACTGCTACTATCCCCTGAGCACTACTGATGCAGTCCAGCCATCTTCTTGTCACTACCCATGCACTCCTCCAATCACCCAGCCAGTTCCATGTCCTTATCTAATCACTGCACCAAAACACAAGCACTTATAAATTCACCATGCACTCTCCTTGCAGTACTCTAATCATCCAGTCACTACCCATGTACTCATGCAATGACCCAGGCATTAACACATGCACTGCTACAATCCTCTGAGCACTACTGATGCAGTCCAGCCATCTCCTTGTCACTACCCATGCACTCCTCCAATCACCCAGCCAGTTCCATGTTCTTATCTAATCACTGCGCCAAAACACAAGCACTTATAAATTCACCATGTACTCTCCTTGCAGTACTCTAATCATCCAGTCACTACCCATGTACTCATGCAATGACCCAGGCACTAACACATGCACTGCTACAATCCCCTGAGCACTACTGATGCAGTCCAGCCATCTGCTTGTCACTACCCATGCACTCCTCCAATCACCCAGCCAGTTCCATGTCCTTATCTAATCACTGCGCCAAAACACAAGCACTTATAAATTCACCATGCACTCTCCTTGCAGTACTCTAATCATCCAGTCACTACCCATGTACTCATGCAATGACCCAGGCACTAACACATGCACTGCTACTATCCCCTGAGCACTACTGATGCAGTCCAGCCATCTCCTTGTCACTACCCATGCACTCCTCCAATCACCCAGCCAGTTCCATGTCCTTAGCTAATCACTGCGCCAAAACACAAGCACATATAAATTCACCATGCACTCTCCTTGCAGTACTCTAATCATCCAGTCACTACCCATGTACTTATGCAATGAGCCAGGCACTAACACATGCACTGCTACAATCCCCTGAGCACTACTGATGCAGTCCAGCCATCTCCTTGTCACTACCCATGCACTCCTCCAATCACCCAGCCAGTTCCATGTCCTTATCTAATCACTGCGCCAAAACACAAGCACTTATAAATTCACCATGCACTCTCCTTACAGGACTCTAATCATCCAGTCACTACCCATGTACTCATGCAATGACCCAGGCACTAACACATGCACTGGTACAATCCCCTGAGCACTACTGATGCAGTCCAGCCATCTCCTTGTCACTACCCATGCACTCCTCCAATCACCCAGCCAGCAGCATGTACTTATCCAATCACTGCGCCAAAACCCAAGCACTTATAAATTCACCATGAACTCTCCTTGCAGTACTCTAATCATCCAGTCAGTACCCATGTACTTATACAGTGGCCCAGGCACTAACACATGCACTGCTACAATCCCCTGAGCACTACTGATGCTATCCAGCCATCTCCCTGTCACTACCCATGCACTCCTCCAATCACCCAGCCAGCACCATGTACTTATCCAATTACTCCGCCAAAACCCAAGCACTTATAAATTCAGCATGCACTCTCCTTGCAGTACTCTAATCATCCAGTCCGAAACCATGTACTTATGCAATGACCCAGGCACTAACACATGCACTGCTACAATCCCCTGAGAACTACTGATGCAGTCCAGCCATCTCCTTGTTACTACCCATGCACTCATCCAATCACCCAGCCAGTTCCATGTACTTATCCAATCACTCCGCCAAATCACAAGCACTTATAAACTCACCATGCACTCTCCTTGCAGTACTCTAATCATCCAGTCAGTACCCATGTACTCCTGCAATGACCCAGGCACAAACACATGCACTGCTACAATCCCCTGAGCACTACTGATGCAGTGCAGCCATCTCCTTGTCACTACCCATGCACTCCTCCAATCACCCAGCCAGATCCATGTCCTTATCTAATCACTGCACCAAAACACAAGCACTTATAAATTCACCATGCACTCTTCTTGCAGTACTCTAATCATCCAGTCACTACCCATGTACTCATGCAATGACCCAGGCATTAACACATGCACTGCTACAATCCTATGAGCACTACTGATGCAGTCCAGCCATCTCCTTGTCACTACCCATGCACTCCTCCAATCACCCAGCCAGGTCCATGTTCTTATCTAATCACTGCGCCAAAACACAAGCACTTATAAATTCGCCATGTACTCTCCTTGCAGTACTCTAATCATACAGTCACTACCCATGTACTCATGCAATGACCCAGGCACTAACACATGCACTGCTACTATCCCCTGAGCACTACTGATGCAGTCCAGCCATCTCCTTGTCACTACCCATGCACTCCTCCAATCACCCAGCCGGTTCCATGTCCTTATCTAATCACTGCGCCAAAACACAAGCACTTATAAATTCACCATGCACTCTCCTTGCAGTACTCTAATCATCCAGTCACTACCCATGTACTCATGCAATGACCCAGGCACTAACACATGCACTGCTACTATCCCCTGAGCACTACTGATGCAGTCCAGCCATCTTCTTGTCACTACCCATGCACTCCTCCAATCACCCAGCCAGTTCCATGTCCTTATCTAATCACTGCACCAAAACACAAGCACTTATAAATTCACCATGCACTCTCCTTGCAGTACTCTAATCATCCAGTCACTACCCATGTACTTATGCAATGACCCAGGCATTAACACATGCACTGCTACAATCCTCTGAGCACTACTGATGCAGTCCAGCCATCTCCTTGTCACTACCCATGCACTCCTCCAATCACCCAGCCAGTTCCATGTTCTTATCTAATCACTGCGCCAAAACACAAGCACTTATAAATTCACCATGTACTCTCCTTGCAGTACTCTAATCATCCAGTCACTACCCATGTACTCATGCAATGACCCAGGCACTAACACATGCACTGCTACAATCCCCTGAGCACTACTGATGCAGTCCAGCCATCTGCTTGTCACTACCCATGCACTCCTCCAATCACCCAGCCAGTTCCATGTCCTTATCTAATCACTGCGCCAAAACACAAGCACTTATAAATTCACCATGCACTCTCCTTGCAGTACTCTAATCATCCAGTCACTACCCATGTACTCATGCAATGACCCAGGCACTAACACATGCACTGCTACAATCCCCTGAGCACTACTGATGCAGTCCAGCCATCTCCTTGTCACTACCCAGGCACTCCTCCAATCACCCAGCCAGTTCCATGTCCTTATCTAATCACTGCGCCAAAACACAAGCACTTATAAATTCACCATGCACTCTCCTTGCAGTACTCTAATCATCCAGTCACTACCCATGTACTCATGCAATGACCCAGGCACTAACACATGCACTGGTACAATCCCCTGAGCACTACTGATGCAGTCCAGCCATCTCCTTGTCACTACCCATGCACTCCTCCAATCACCCAGCCAGTTCCATGTACTTATCTAATCACTGCGCCAAAACACAAGCACTTATAAATTCACCATGCACTCTTCTTGCAGTACTGTAATCATCCAGTCACTACCCATGTACTCATGCAATGACCCAGGCACTAACACATGCACTGCTACAATCCCCTGAGCACTACTGATGCAGTCCAGCCATCTCCTTGTCACTTCCCATGCACTCCTCCAATCACCCAGCCAGTTCAATGTCCTTATCTAATCACTGCGCCAAAACACAAGCACTTATAAATTCACCATGCACTCTCCTTGCAGTACTCTAATAATCAAGTCACTACTTATGTACTCATGCAATGACCCAGGCACTAACACATGCACTGCTACTATCCCCTGAGCACTACTGATGCAGTCCAGCCATCTCCTTGTCACTACCCATGCACTCCTCCAATCACCCAGCCAGTTCCATGTCCTTAGCTTATCACTGCGCCAAAACACAAGCACATATAAATTCACCATGCACTCTCCTTGCAGTACTCTAATCATCCAGTCACTACCCATGTACTTATGCAATGAGCCAGGCACTAACACATGCACCGCTACAGTCCCCTGAGCACTACTGATGCAGTCCAGCCATCTCCTTGTCACTACCCATGCACTCCTCCAATCACCCAGCCAGTTCCATGTCCTTATCTAATCACTGCGCCAAAACACAAGCACTTATAAATTCACCATGCACTCTCCTTGCAGTACTGTAATCATCCAGTCACTACCCATGTACTCATGCAATGACCCAGGCACTAACACATGCACTGCTACAATCCCCTGACCACTACTGATGCAGTCCAGCCATCTCCTTGTCACTACCCATGCACTCCTCCAATCACCCAGCCAGATCCATGTCCTTATCTAATCACTGCACCAAAACACAAGCACTTATAAATTCACCATGCACTCTTCTTGCAGTACTCTAATCATCCAGTCACTACCCATGTACTCATGCAATGACCCAGGCATTAACACATGCACTGCTACAATCCTATGAGCACTACTGATGCAGTCCAGCCATCTCCTTGTCACTACCCATGCACTCCTCCAATCACCCAGCCAGGTCCATGTTCTTATCTAATCACTGCGCCAAAACACAAGCACTTATAAATTCGCCATGTACTCTCCTTGCAGTACTCTAATCATACAGTCACTACCCATGTACTCATGCAATGACCCAGGCACTAACACATGCACTGCTACAATCCCCTGAGCACTACTGATGCAGTCCAGCCATCTCCTTGTCACTACCCATGCACTCCTCCAATCACCCAGCCGGTTCCATATCCTTATCTAATCACTGCGCCAAAACACAAGCACTTATAAATTCACCATGCACTCTCCTTGCAGTACTCTAATCATCCAGTCCGAACCCATGTACTTATGCAATGGCCCAGGCACTAACACATGCACTGCTACTATCCTCTGAGCACTACTGATGCAGTCCAGCCATCTGCTTGTCACTACCCATGCACTCCTCCAATCACCCAGCCAGTTCCATGTCCTTATTTAATCACTGCGCCAAAACACAAGCACTTATAAATTCACCATGCACTCTCCTTGCAGTACTCTAATCATCCAGTCACTACCCATGTACTCATGCAATGACCCAGGCACTAACACATGCACTGCTACTATCCCCTGAGCACTACTGATGCAGTCCAGCCATCTCCTTGTCACTACCCATGCACTCCTCCAATCACCCAGCCAGTTCCATGTCCTTAGCTAATCACTGCGCCAAAACACAAGCACATATAAATTCACCATGCACTCTCCTTGCAGTACTCTAATCATCCAGTCACTACCCATGTACTTATGCAATGAGCCAGGCACTAACACATGCACTGCTACAATCCCCTGAGCACTACTGATGCAGTCCAGCCATCTCCTTATCACTACCCATGCACTCCTCCAATCACCCAGCCAGTTCCATGTCCTTATCTAATCACTGCGCCAAAACACAAGCACTTATAAATTCACCATGCACTCTCCTTGCAGTACTCTAATCATCCAGTCCGAACCCATGTACTTATGCAATGGCCCAGGCACTAACACATGCACTGCTACTATCCTCTGAGCACTACTGATACAGTCCAGCCATCTCCTTGTCACTACCCATGCACTCCTCCAATCACCCAGCCAGTTCCATGTTCTTATCTAATCACTGCGCCAAAACACAAGCACTTATAAATTCACCATGTACTCTCCTTGCAGTACTCTAATCATCCAGTCACTACCCATGTACTCATGCAATGACCCAGGCACTAACACATGCACTGCTACAATCCCCTGAGCACTACTGATGCAGTCCAGCCATCTGCTTGTCACTACCCATGCACTCCTCCAATCACCCAGCCAGTTCCATGTCCTTATCTAATCACTGCGCCAAAACACAAGCACTTATAAATTCACCATGCACTCTCCTTGCAGTACTCTAATCATCCAGTCACTACCCATGTACTCATGCAATGACCCAGGCACTAACACATGCACTGCTACTATCCCCTGAGCACTACTGATGCAGTCCAGCCATCTCCTTGTCACTACCCATGCACTCCTCCAATCACCCAGCTAGTTCCATGTCCTTAGCTAATCACTGCGCCAAAACACAAGCACATATAAATTCACCATGCACTCTCCTTGCAGTACTCTAATCATCCAGTCACTACCCATGTACTTATGCAATGAGCCAGGCACTAACACATGCACTGCTACAATCCCCTGAGCACTACTGATGCAGTCCAGCCATCTCCTTGTCACTACCCATGCACTCCTCCAATCACCCAGCCAGTTCCATGTCCTTATCTAATCACTGCGCCAAAACACAAGCACTTATAAATTCACCATGCACTCTCCTTGCAGTACTCTAATCATCCAGTCACTACCCATGTACTCATGCAATGACCCAGGCACTAACACATGCACTGGTACAATCCCCTGAGCACTACTGATGCAGTCCAGCCATCTCCTTGTCACTACCCATGCACTCCTCCAATCACCCAGCCAGTTCCATGTACTTATATAATCACTGCGCCAAAACACAAGCACTTATAAATTCACCATGCACTCTCCTTGCAGTACTGTAATCATCCAGTCACTACCCATGTACTCATGCAATGACCCAGGCACTAACACATGCACTGCTACAATCCCTGAGCACTACTGATGCAGTCCAGCCATCTGCTTGTCACTACCCATGCACTCCTCCAATCACCCAGCCAGTTCCATGTCCTTATCTAATCACTGCGCCAAAACACAAGCACTTATAAATTCACCATGCACTCTCCTTGCAGTACTCTAATCATCCAGTCACTACCCATGTACTCATGCAATGACCCAGGCACTAACACATGCACTGCTACTATCCCCTGAGCACTACTGATGCAGTCCAGCCATCTCCTTGTCACTACCCATGCACTCCTCCAATCACCCAGCCAGTTCCATGTCCTTAGCTAATCACTGCGCCAAAACACAAGCACATATAAATTCACCATGCACTCTCCTTGCAGTACTCTAATCATCCAGTCACCACCCATGTACTTATGCAATGAGCCAGGCACTAACACATGCACTGCTACAATCCCCTGAGCACTACTGATGCAGTCCAGCCATCTCCTTGTCACTACCCATGCACTCCTCCAATCACCCAGCCAGTTCCATGTCCTTATCTAATCACTGCGCCAAAACACAAGCACTTATAAATTCACCATGCACTCTCCTTGCAGTACTCTAATCATCCAGTCACTACCCATGTACTCATGCAATGACCCAGGCACTAACACATGCACTGGTACAATCCCCTGAGCACTACTGATGCAGTCCAGCCATCTCCTTGTCACTACCCATGCACTCCTCCAATCACCCAGCCAGTTCCATGTACTTATCTAATCACTGCGCCAAAACACAAGCACTTATAAATTCACCATGCACTCTTCTTGCAGTACTGTAATCATCCAGTCACTACCCATGTACTCATGCAATGACCCAGGCACTAACACATGCACTGCTACAATCCCCTGAGCACTACTGATGCAGTCCAGCCATCTCCTTGTCACTTCCCATGCACTCCTCCAATCACCCAGCCAGTTCAATGTCCTTATCTAATCACTGCGCCAAAACACAAGCACTTATAAATTCACCATGCATTCTCCTTGCAGTACTCTAATAATCAAGTCACTACTTATGTACTCATGCAATGACCCAGGCACTAACACATGCACTGCTACTATCCCCTGAGCACTACTGATGCAGTCCAGCCATCTCCTTGTCACTACCCATGTACTCCTCCAATCACCCAGCCAGTTCCATGTCCTTAGCTTATCACTGCGCCAAAACACAAGCACATATAAATTCACCATGCACTCTCCTTGCAGTACTCTAATCATCCAGTCACTACCCATGTACTTATGCAATGAGCCAGGCACTAACACATGCACCGCTACAGTCCCCTGAGCACTACTGATGCAGTCCAGCCATCTCCTTGTCACTACCCATGCACTCCTCCAATCACCCAGCCAGTTCCATGTCCTTATCTAATCACTGCGCCAAAACACAAGCACTTATAAATTCACCATGCACTCTCCTTGCAGTACTGTAATCATCCAGTCACTACCCATGTATTCATGCAATGACCCAGGCACTAACACATGCACTGCTACAATCCCCTGACCACTACTGATGCAGTCCAACCATCTCCTTGTCACTACCCATGCACTCCTCCAATCACCCAGCCAGATCCATGTCCTTATCTAATCACTGCACCAAAACACAAGCACTTATAAATTCGCCATGCACTCTTCTTGCAGTACTCTAATCATCCAGTCACTACCCATGTACTCATGCAATGACCCAGGCATTAACACATGCACTGCTACAATCCTATGAGCACTACTGATGCAGTCCAGCCATCTCCTTGTCACTACCCATGCACTCCTCCAATCACCCAGCCAGGTCCATGTTCTTATCTAATCACTGCGCCAAAACACAAGCACTTATAAATTCGCCATGTACTCTCCTTGCAGTACTCTAATCATACAGTCACTACCCATGTACTCATGCAATGACCCAGGCACTAACACATGCACTGCTACAATCCCCTGAGCACTACTGATGCAGTCCAGCCATCTCCTTGTCACTACCCATGCACTCCTCCAATCACCCAGCCAGTTCCATGTCCTTATCTAATCACTGCGCCAAAACACAAGCACTTATAAATTCACCATGCACTCTCCTTGCAGTACTCTAATCATCCAGTCACTACCCATGTACTCATGCAATGACCCAGGCACTAACACATGCACTGCTACTATCCCCTGAGCACTACTGATGCAGTCCAGCCATCTCCTTGTCACTACCCATGCACTCCTCCAATCACCCAGCCAGTTCCATGTCCTTAGCTAATCACTGCGCCAAAACACAAGCACATATAAATTCACCATGCACTCTCCTTGCAGTACTCTAATCATCCAGTCACTACCCATGTACTTATGCAATGAGCCAGGCACTAACACATGCACTGCTACAATCCCCTGAGCACTACTGATGCAGTCCAGCCATCTCCTTGTCACTACCCATGCACTCCTCCAATCACCCAGCCAGTTCCATGTCCTTATCTAATCACTGCGCCAAAACACAAGCACTTATAAATTCACCATGCACTCTCCTTGCAGTACTTCTAATCATCCAGTCACTACCCATGTACTCATGCAATGACCCAGGCACTAACACATGCACTGCTACTATCCCCTGAGCACTACTGATGCAGTCCAGCCATCTCCTTGTCACTACCCATGCACTCCTCCAATCACCCAGCCAGTTCCATGTCCTTAGCTAATCACTGCGCCAAAACACAAGCACATATAAATTCACCATGCACTCTCCTTGCAGTACTCTTATCATCCAGTCACTACCCATGTACTTATGCAATGAGCCAGGCACTAACACATGCACCGCTACAGTCCCCTGAGCACTACTGATGCAGTCCAGCCATCTCCTTGTCACTACCCATGCACTCCTCCACTCACCCAGCCAGTTCCATGTCCTTAGCTAATCACTGCGCCAAAACACAAGCACATATAAATTCACCATGCACTCTCCTTGCAGTACTCTAATCATCCAGTCACTACCCATGTACTTATGCAATGAGCCAGGCACTAACACATGCACTGCTACAATCCCCTGAGCACTACTGATGCAGTCCAGCCATCTCCTTGTCACTACCCATGCACTCCTCCAATCACCCAGCCAGTTCCATGTCCTTATCTAATCACTGCGCCAAAACACAAGCACTTATAAATTCACCATGCACTCTCCTTGCAGTACTCTAATCATCCAGTCACTACCCATGTACTCATGCAATGACCCAGGCACTAACACATGCACTGGTACAATCCCCTGAGCACTACTGATGCAGTCCAGCCATCTCCTTGTCACTACCCATGCACTCCTCCAATCACCCAGCCAGTTCCATGTACTTATCTAATCACTGCGCCAAAACACAAGCACTTATAAATTCACCATGCACTCTCCTTGCAGTACTGTAATCATCCAGTCACTACCCATGTACTCATGCAATGACCCAGGCACTAACACATGCACTGCTACAATCCCCTGAGCACTACTGATGCAGTCCAGCCATCTCCTTGTCACTTCCCATGCACTCCTCCAATCACCCAGCCAGTTCAATGTCCTTATCTAATCACTGCGCCAAAACACAAGCACTTATAAATTCACCATGCACTCTCCTTGCAGTACTCTAATAATCAAGTCACTACTTATGTACTCATGCAATGACCCAGGCACTAACACATGCACTGCTACTATCCCCTGAGCACTACTGATGCAGTCCAGCCATCTCCTTGTCACTACCCATGCACTCCTCCAATCACCCAGCCAGTTCCATGTCCTTAGCTAATCACTGCGCCAAAACACAAGCACATATAAATTCACCATGCACTCTCCTTGCAGTACTCTTATCATCCAGTCACTACCCATGTACTTATGCAATGAGCCAGGCACTAACACATGCACCGCTACAGTCCCCTGAGCACTACTGATGCAGTCCAGCCATCTCCTTGTCACTACCCATGCACTCCTCCAATCACCCAGCCAGTTCCATGTCCTTATCTAATCACTGTGCCAAAACACAAGCACTTATAAATTCACCATGCACTCTCCTTGCAGTACTGTAATCATCCAGTCACTACGTATGTACTCATGCAATGACCCAGGCACTAACACATGCACTGCTACAATCCCCTGAGCACTACTGATGCAGTCCAGCCATCTCCTTGTCACTACCCATGCACTCCTCCAATCACCCAGCCAGTTCAATGTCCTTATCTAATCACTGCGCCAAAACACAAGCACTTATAAATTCACCATGCTCTCTCCTTGCAGTACTCTAATCATCCAGTCACTACTTATGTACTCATGCAATGACCCAGGCACTAACACATGCACTGCTACAATCCCCTGAGCACTACTGATGCAGTCCAACCATCTCCTTGTCACTACCCATGCACTCCTCAAATCACCCAGCCAGTTCCATGTCCTTATCTAATCACTGCGCCAAAACACAAGCACTTATAAATTCACCATGCACTCTCCTTGCAGTACTCTAATCATCCAGTCAGTACCCATGTACTCATGCAATGACCCAGGCACTAACATATGCACTGCTACAATCTCCTGAGCACTACTGATGCAGTCCAGCCATCTTCTTGTCACTACCCATGCACTCCTCCAATCACCCAGCCAGTTCCATGTCCTTATCTAATCACAGTGCCAAAACACAAGCACTTATAAATTCACCATGCACTCTCCTTGCAGTACTCTAATCATACAGTCACTACCCATGTACTCATGCAATGACCCAGGCATTAACATATGCATTGCTACAATCCCCTGAGCACTACTGATGCAGTCCAGCCATCTTCTTGTCACTACCCATGCACTCCTCCAATCACCCAGCCAGTTCCATGTCCTTATCTAATCACTGCGCCAAAACACAAGCACTTTTAACCCCTTGCATGCTCACGACGGCCCCCAGCCGTCACACGTTACAGTGGGCGTGTGCTCACGACGGCTGGGGGCTGTCGAAAACCCGCCCACGCGTTAATTCTCCCGCACAGCGGGAGAATTTACCGCGCACGGAAGGGGATAAATTCACCATGCACTCTCCTTGCAGTACTCTAATCATCCAGTCACTACCCATGTACTCATGCAATGACCCAGGCACTTACACATGCACTGCTACAATCCCCTGAGCACTACTGATGCAGTCCAGCCATCTCCTTGTCACTACCCATGCACTCCTCCAATCACCCAGCCAGTTCCATGTCCTTATCTAATCACTGCGCCAAAACACAAGCACTTATAAATTCACCATGCACTCTCCTTGCAGTACTCTAATCATCCAGTCAGTACCCATGTACTCATGCAATGACCCAGGCACTAACTCATGGCAAATACAGAGGAGGTCATGCTAATCACAGGGGTACCCCAACGCATAGTGTTCCCTAGTGTATGTAGGTGTTTTCACTGTATTCTAAGTGTCTTTCAGCATAGCACTGGCTCTAGGCCTGGTCAGTCAGAGTCAGTTACCACCAGTACCCGTCAGCAAAAAGTTGGGGGCACAGGAGGACTTTCTGCTCCTCTGTTGGTTCTTTCTGCACATCTCTTGCTTCTTCCTGCACTTTTCTTTGTCTTTCTGGACTTCTGTTGCCTCTTTCTGCATTTGTCTTGCTTCTTTCTGCGCTTTTCTTCCTCTTTCTTCACATGTCCTACCATTGTAGGCATAGTTAGAAATTAGCATTTAAAAAACCTTTGAAATTCACTGAAAAAACCATAGGTTTCAGGGACGTTATAGTTAGAAATTAGCATTTAAAAAACCTATGAAATTCACTGAAAAAACCATAGGTTTCAAGGACGTTATAGTTAGAAATTAGCATTTAAAAAACCTTAGCAATTCACTGAAAAAACCACAGGTTTCAGGGACGTTATAGTTAGTTGGATATTTCACTCGTACAAAACCAGAGAAATTCGGCCGTTATAGTTAGTTCAGCTAACTATAACTCGCGCCCCCGCAATGCACTACTGATGACATCACATATTACATCATTCATGACATGGTCAGTGACATCACTGATGACATCACTGATGACATCTCAAATGACATCACTGATGACATCATCCACGTGATAATCTGATGCATAGACACACCATGCCAGTTAGTACATACCCACTCACTAATTCCAAGACACACCATTACCAGTTAGTACATACCCACTCACTAATTTCTAGGTCTACACACACATCCACTCATTCACCCATACAGTCACTCATACATGCAGTCAACCATCAATACGGCATTATCATATGCACTCACATATCTATACAGACACTCACACACCGCCACTCATCAATAGAGTTACTCACACACCTAGTAAGTCATGCAGTTATACACACACCACCTCACGTATTCAAACATATGCTAACACATACTTGCACTCTAATACAATAGCTAATACAAGCACACACTGATCCATACAGCCACTCTCACAATCACTCACTCTCACATATAGTCATTTATACACTCCAACACTCACATATACTGCCTTTCACATATGCAGTTACCCACACATGTACCACTGAGGCATCCATTCACTCACCAACACACCCATACACACACTCACCCACCCATACAGCCCTTCACAGATGCACTCTTGAACCCATACACCCAGTGAATCATCCACTCACACATCTATGCACAAAGTCACACACCCCCACCCACCCACACAGACACTCAGGCACCCATACAGATACTCAGACAACCAATCAATAACACAATCAATAACCCATATAGATCCTCATTTAGCTACTCACCAACCCATGCAACCGCTTACACACCAACTGACAAACTAAACTGTGTGAATGTCTATATCAGTCATTAACCCATGCATTTAGTAAGACACATTTAATCACTCACTTATACAGTCAGTCACGCACCTACTAAATCATCCATCCAGACACTTATACACCCACTCATTCTTCAATACACCTTGGCATATATAAAAAACCTATTTAAACTTTATAGAGACACACAGTCACTGGATGATGTCATCAGTGATGTCATCAGTGATGTCATTTGAGATGTCATCAGTGATGTCATCAGTGATGTCACTGACCATGTCATGAGTGATGTAATATGTGATGTCATCAGCAGTGCATTGTGGGGGCGCGAGTTATAGTTAGCTGAACTAACTATAACGGCCGAATTTCTCTGGTTTTGTACGAGTGAAATGTCCAACTGACTATAACGTCCCTGAAACCTGTGGTTTTTTCAGTGAATTTCTAAGGTTTTTTAAATGCTAATTTCTAACTATAATGTCCCTGAAACCTATGGTTTTTTCAGTGAATATATATATAAATATATATATATATATATATATATATATATATATATATACATATATATATACATATATATATATATATATATATATATATATATATATACACACGCCAGTAGGTAGTTATAGTTAGGACCTTGTTTCTATTCAAAAAGTGTTTTTTCTTTTGCCAATATCTATGGCGCCGTTTGATGAATCTTCTGAAATTTTTAAGACTAATGGCCCGCTCCGGTCAGCTCCTGTCTTGAAAGTTTCGGGGTGATTTGTCAAGTAGGGGCCGAGAAAAAAGGGGGGTCCCAAAACATGTTTTCTCCATGTTAATTTCCATAGGAAACGTTTGTCGCAGCTACAGCCCGAACTGCTCAACGGAATTACACCAAAATTGGCAGAAAGGTAGCTCTTGGTCCAGAGTGCACTCTTTGCTTAAATGGTGAAAATCCTTTCAGTAGGTTTTGAAATATTAAAGGAAAAAGAAATATCGATATCTGGGCGGAACCTAACGACACATCTCATCGTGAGATCTGATTGACTGTCAGCACGTCATCCAAGAAGTGTTGGCAGCCATCTTGGGACCAATATACATGATAGCACCCCATTAAAATGCAGAATGGAGGGTTTTGAAGGTCACCAAAAGGAGAACGTATAAAGGGTGATAACAGACTTTAGTTACATTATAATGCATTTGTTGATGGTACCATACTAATTTTAGGAATTGTGGTGTGTTCTAAGGTGATTTTACCCTGTAAAAAAGCCTTCTGCTGGGATATCATGAATCATGTTTGAGAGAAAACTATTTTCTCATGCTTTTCCCACAGAGGTTTGGAAGGTGCTCCAGAAGCTAAAATGAGAGCATATTTTCTGTAAATTCACATTATCTTTCTCATTCATTTGAGAATGAAGTCTGATATTCTCAGTAAAACATGTACATCCAACAAGGGCAGAAATTCTATGTCAGGACCGAAGGCTCCGATTATGCTTCTCATTTTTTTACTGTTTATTCACAGCAGCCAATGAAAGAAAAAGTAATAAACACTACATTACCCATGAACACCTCAATGTCACATGACCAACCATAGAGAATTCCCTATATAAGCTCTGACTAAGATGACAGTGTCCTCTTTCTTTGCTGCTCCGCAGCCAGTTAAGTGCCTCCCCATTATACTATGATTGCTTGTTTGCGTAACCAGCTGTATTTTATGGGTTGATAATCATATTATTGCAATTGTGTTATTATATACGCTGTTGTTATTGCTTTGTTCTTAATTTGCATTGGATAAATTGAGGCTAATATTAAACAATATTGTCTTTGGTATTCAAAGTCTTTAATTCCCCTGCTTTTTCGATCGCCGAGTCGCGCGTGCTTTGGGAGCGCTCTGCCTCCCTGACCGAGCGCTTTGCGACGTGTGTGAGAAGTTGGCCTGGTATATGCTGTCCACTAATTATAGTGGGCACCTTGCACCAGTCCAAACAACCCCTTATTGGAGATAGGTTAAAGACAACCTTTATTGAAAGCTATCCTAGTGGTAGCTATGGAGAGCAGCCTTCAGGCTAAGTCTTGAAGTAATGTAAAGCAGCTTGTTTTACCAGTCTATAATCTCTTGAGTGACCAAATGAAAGAGGACCACATCAGGTATATATTTAAAATATATGTATTTAGTCTTAAACACACCCCTCTAGTCTCTTTAAGAGGCTAGAGTTTGAAGTACATAAGTTACAAGTCAGTTATCAACAGTAATAGCACAAATACACGTTTGAGCCCTAGGGCGTACCAAACCATATACCAATAAAGTGGTATAAGAACCACGACTGAGCTAGACACAGGGCCTAGAGCCTGTAGAAGTGCTTGGCCCTCAAGGAACCACCCAAGGTAGTGACACAGGGGACCCACGGGGGACGCGTGCAGTGTGAGAACTGAGCCGCGAGCCGCCGTTGACTTCTATGGGGAATGTCGCGGTTGGAGTTTTAAAGAAAAAGGACACTTAGAGGAGGACTTGGAGCAAACCCCTTTAGAACTAGGTCATTCTAGAGTCTATACCCACGGGAGCACCAGAGTACTCGAGTTACCTCACCCAGGGAAGCTGGGTGCATAGGTGTCTTTCGGGGTCGGGTTTCGTCGTCGTTTTCAATGGCGATCTGCTGCAAAGTGCTGCTGGCGACCAAGTCGAAAGTGTTCGGGTGGATCCAAGGGTGGATCGAAGACCTGAAGAACCTGAAAGCAGAGGGGACAGAGTCTGGGTCACTAGCCAGTGACCAGGAAGGCACTGAGCAGATGCCCACCGATGTCGGGTGCTTCAGGTAGGTTGACGGTCATCTTGACTCTTCAGCCACGAGGTCCAGGAGGTGTCGACAATGACCAGGAGCTGGATTCGAGCTGTCCCACAACGTCTGTCGATTGCAGGGGTGTCGATGACCGGATTGGACCCAACAAGCCTTGGCAACGGCAAGTCTTGCAGAAACAAAGAAAGGACGTTGATGCAGACCAGCAAGGTCTGGGAGACTCACCCAGCGAGGGTAAGTCAGGGGATGTCTGGAGCAACCAGAAAAGCCCAAGCAGAAGAAGAGTTGCCTTCGGGAGGGCCCACTAGCCAACGGACTAGCGACCACGATGGAGCCTTGAGTGGACACACTTGGAGCTGGCTCACAGGACACTCGTGGAGTGGAGGCCAGTGATCTTCGGTGTAGTTGGTGCTGGAGGTAGGGGCTACTCGAAGCCCAAAGCACAACTTTGTGGGAGACCCATAAGAGGATGCACTGGCAAAAGTACTTGGTGTCCAGGGGTCACAGTTCCACGTTACCCACGACAGCTACGGGTCTCAGCTTTGCTGGAGATTCAGGGCAGCCTCGGAGAAGTCTGGAAATCCACCTCTGGTGATGCAAAGACTTCGGCGTCCGGCGGGAGCTTCAGCGATGCAGACCAGACAATTGCTTCTTAGGTGCCTGCCAAGCAGGGGAGTCACTCCTTGACCCGAAGGGAGATTCTTCAGTCCTCTAATCTTCAGGTAGAGCGTCGAAGGTCCAGGATTCAGTGTCAGAGTTTCATCCAGGGTAATCTAAAATCCTAAGGACTGGGGTCCCATACTTATACTAAGTTAGGGGGTTGGACATACTCTGGGGACCCACCTATGGGAGGGTCAGTCAAGAGGGGTGGTTACACCCATTCCCTTTGTCCAGTTTCGTGCCAGAGCAGGGGCAGGTAGCCCCTGCAACCGGTTTGAACTGGCATATGCACAGGGACACCAAGTGTGCCCCCAGTGCAGGACTTCTGAGCACCAGAGAGTGCTCCCGCCCAGCCCCAATACACATTATCCTGTCTGGGGAGGTGGTTACACCTCCCTGCGACAGGAAACCTATTGTCCAGGCCTCCCCTGCCGGAGTTTCAGTCAGCAGCAGGAGGCCAGACCCGTGTCTGTGGCAGCAGCATCCGTTTTGTGATGCCAGGGCTCTGGAAAGAAGTTACCGGGTAGCCCGGTGTGTACATGTCTCTCCCTCTAGAAGGGTGGAATGCTACGCCCGCTGCCAGGACTGACAGGGGGGTAGTATTCCAAGATGTTTGACACCAAACACGACATGTTTTGGTGCAGCCAGTCCAAAGTTAGCATTGTACCGCGAGGATATAATGCACTTAAGAGTATATGGTCAGGCTGTACCCTAAACAGCATCAGAGGAGGGACTCCGAATGCTGTAGAGTGGCTCTGCTAATGCAGGGGCACCCTCTCACATAAAAACCAAGCACTCTGCCTTCAGGATTGGTAAGGCCTGCCATAGGAGTGACTTATAGGTTTTATATGTGTGTGCAATGGTAGTGATATAGGTAGCCTATACCACTGTAAGGGGTGCATGCACCACCTTACCCAGGCTGCAGTAGCAGACCTGTGGTGTCATTTTGGATGGCCTTCTAGGGGTGGCACAATACATGCTGCAGCCCCTGGTAGGCCTCTGAGGTACCTATGCCCTGGGTACATAGTATACCATATACTAGGGACTTATAAGGGCACTCCAGATTCCAATCAAAGATGTACCTAAGGTACATGGAAACCATTTTATAGAGGAAGCAGATAGACTGGGGCCCTGAATAGCAGGATCCCAGTCCAACTAAGTCATAAACCAGCAAAACACCAGGAAAAAAGTGGGGGCAACCATATAGTCAGATTCCACCTTCCTACATAACCCCCCCCAAACAAAAGGAGATAAGGCTAACCTTGGCCAGGTGAGCCTTTATTGACTAAGTGGCCATATAAGGAAGCACCTGCACTAGCATGGTTGCCCCCTGTCTTATGGTCCACTATGCAATCCCTCACCCTAAGGGTATGAGAGGGTCTCCACCATGGGGAATTACTACCTGTGGTGTGCTTTGGTAAAGTACAAGGCTGGTGAGGTGTCTGAGTAGGGAAGTGAGGCCCTAGGAAGGTTGGTCTCAGCTTCCTCAGATCACTGGTCACCATGTATGCCTGTCTTTCCATGACTGAGTTGCACTTTGCTCTAAGGGTCAACCTTTGGCTGCCTACAGCTGGGGGTTGGGTCCCTTTGGATGGACCACTGGAGGGACGTGGCAGGTTTGGAACCTTTTGGTCCCAGGTTTGCCCTTGCCTAACAGAGTCCTTCTGGGGAGGTCCCTACACAAAGGTATGGGGGATCCCTCAGTGTGTTGAGGAATTTTCACCTGGCTAGGGTTACTAGACTGCGTGCCCCTAATCTGCTGATGGGGGTGTTCCTCTGGACAGGGGGCCCTGGGGGTCCACTGACCTCCCTGACCTCTGCAGCCCTGGGCTGACTGAGGCAGGGTAGAGAGGGGCAGGTTACCTGCTCCAGACTGGGTACCACCTTGGAAGGGTCCTCTGCCATCAGGGGTGTGGCCAGGCCAGGCCTGACTACCTCTGGGGCAGTTCCTTCACTAGGGGTAGGGTCAGTTCCCTGAGGAGGCTGACCCTTACCTACTGTCTGGAGGGAAGAAGACTTTTCTTCAACCCTTGTGCTCTCTTTTGGGGGAGAGTGGGCCATTCTTCCAGGCTCCATCTCTCCAAAATTTCCTGGGCTTGGGCTGTGGCCATCACAGCCCCACTAACCTTTACAGGGACGCCCAGCATTCTCAGATGGGTTTGGTGTTCAACTTCAGCCCAGGCTGAAATGTCCAGATCATTGCCCATCAGGCAATCTACAGGCAAGTTGGGGGACACTGCCACTCTTTTTGGGCCTGTGACCCCTTCCCAGCTGAGATTGACTATGGCCATGGGGTGATCTGTTCTGACACCATCTATGTTGGTCACCTGGTATTTAAACTCAGGTAAAAGCTGGTGAGGGGGGACTAGTTTCCCTGCCACCATGGTGACACTAGCCCCTGTGTCCCTAAATGCCACAGCTTTCTGACCATTAATTATTGGCTCCAGTCTGTACCTGCCCAATGCATTGGGACCCATGGTAAAGGTGGCAAATCCTATACCACCATCAGAGTCAGAGGAGTCTGTTGAGGGCGTCTTGTCTAAACTAGGGCCCACCTCTGTTCCTCTTGCAAAAGTACCTAACTTTTTGGGTGCACTACTCCCAACTGGAGGATTACTACTGGTAGTACCAGGAGGGGTGGTATTAGATGTTGGAAGAACATTTTCTTTAATGCCAATCCTGGGGCAACTGGGATCTGTTTTCCAGTGTCCAGGCTTTTTACAGACATGGCAATAGGGTTTCTTTTCAGGAGAGGAAGGAGTTTGGGACCCACCCCCAGAAGAGGACTTTTGGGGCCCTGTAGTGGACTTATCCTTAGATTTATCCCCACCTTTCTCTTGGGACTTGGTAGAATCTTTCTTCTGGTCACCACCCTGATTCTTATGCCTTACCCTGGTTCTGACCCATTTGTCTGCCTTCTTTCCCAATTCTTGGGGAGAGGTCAGATCAGAGTCCACCAGGTACTGGTGTAAAAGCTGGTTTTGACAATTATTAAGGATCTGCTCCCTCATAATCAAATTGTACAATCCTATAAAGTCATGCACCTTGCTGCCATGTATCCAACCTTCCAGAGCCTTAGTAGCACAATCTACAAATTCAACCCAGTCTTGAGTCTGAGCCTTTTGGGTGTCTCTGAACTTCAACCTATACTGTTCAGTGGTTAGGCCAAACCCATCTATCAGAGCACTCTTCAAGACTTTGTAATTGTCAGCATCCTCCTCTCTAACAGTGAGGAGCTTATCTCTACCTTTGTCTGCAAAGGAGAGCCACAAGATTGCTGCCCACTGCTCCTGAGGGACCCTCTGTACTTTACAGGCCCTCTCTAGAGCAGTTATCCATTTGTGGATGTCATCCCCACTCTGGTAGGGAGGGACAATCTTGCTCAGGTTTCTATGGTCATAAGACCTTTCCCTATCTCTGGGGAAATTGCTGCCACCATGGGACTCTAGTCCCATCTTTTTTTTCTGTCTATAGAGATCTAGGGTCTCCCTGTCTATAGCCAACTGCTGTTTTCTGAGCTCAAGCTGGGCTTGTTCATACTGAAGCAGTCTCTTTCTCCTCTCATGAGAGGATTCCCTCCTATGAGGAGGAGACAGAGGTCCCTACTGAGGTGTCAGAGTGGTTAGACTCCTGAGAAGGAGATCTAGTCCTTCTGGGCACACTCACAACTCTTCTTGGGGGGACAAAGGGAGGTCATTCTGGGCCTCCTCCTCATCCTCAGGAGTAGCTGCACTTTCCAGGTCAGGATCATTGTCATCCCCCTGGCCAGTTTCAGAGGTCAGGTCCTGGGCATTTTCATCCCTGGCCCCTCCCTCATATTCTGCCCCACCCTCTCTGCCTACCCTTTCAGACCTTATGGGTCTTCTAAGATCATCTAGCAGAAGCATCTCCAGGAGACGTTGGGTGTTGGCATTTTTGCCTGTCTTCAACTTCCTAACCTTGCACAACTCTCTTAATTCCAAGTATGAGAGGTTGTCATATCTGGATGGCAGGAGCCCACTGGTTCCTGGCAGTGAAGACATTACTAGTGTGGTGTGGTGTATGCACTACCTACTCTAGTGTGGCCCACTAAACTCTCTTGAGTTGTAGAAAGGGTGTGCTATCCCTTAACACACAACTCTAAGTTCAGTAGAACTTACTGTATCCTAAGCTTGATTTATATGTACCTAAGGTACCCTTAGTGGTTTTCAGTTGATCAATTCAATTGAGATTATCTGGTAAACCAATAGCAAGCTGGAATCCCACACGCTGCACACCAATGTGAGAAGTTGGCCTGGTATATGCTGTCCACTAATTATAGTGGGCACCTTGCACCAGTCCAAACAACCCCTTATTGGAGATAGGTTAAAGACAACCTTTATTGAAAGCTATCCTAGTGGTAGCTATGGAGAGCAGCCTTCAGGCTAAGTCTTGAAGGAATGTAAAGCAGCTTGTTTTACCAGTCTATAATCTCTTGAGTGACCAAATGAAAGAGGATCACACCAGGTATATATTTAAAATATATGTATTTAGTCTTAAACACACCCCTCTAGTCTCTTTATGAGGCTAGAGTTTGAAATACATAAGTTACAAGTCAGTTATCAACAGTAATAGCACAAATACACGTTTGAGCCCTAGGGGCGTACCAAACCATATACCAATAAAGTGGTATAAGAACCACGACTGAGCTAGACACAGGGCCTAGAGCCTGTAGAAGTGCTTAGCCCTCAAGGAACCACCCAAGGTAGTGACACAGGGGACCCACGGGGGACGCGTGCAGTGAGAGAACACAGCTGCGAGCCGCCGTTGACTTCTATAAGGAATGTCGCGGTTGGAGTTTTAAAGAAAAAGGACACTTAGAGGAGGACTTGGAGCAAACCCCTTTAGAACTAAGTCGTTCTAGAGTCTATACCCACAGGAGCACCGGAGTACTCGAGTTACCTCACCCAGGGAAGCCGGGTGCATAGGTGTCTTTCGGGGTCGGGTTTCATCGTCGTTTCAATGGCGATCTGCTGCAAAGTGCTGCTGGCGACCAAGTCGAAAGTGTTCGGGTGGATCCAAGGGTGGATCGAAGATCTGAAGAACCTGAAAGCAGAGGGGACAGAGTCTGGGTCACTAGCCAGTGACCAGGAAGGTGCTGAGCAGATGCCCACCGATGTCGGGTGCTTCAGGTAGGTTGACGGTCGTCTTGACTCTTCAGCCACGAGGTCCAGGAGGCGTCGACGACAACCAGGAGCTGGATTCGAGCTGTCCCACGACGTCTGTTGATTGCAGGGGTGTCGGCGACCAGATTGGACCCAACAAGCCTTGGCAACGACAAGTCTCGTAGAAACAAAGAAAGGACGTTGATGCAGACCAGCAAGGTCTGGGGGACTCACCCAGCGAGGGTAAGTGAGGCCACGTCTGGAGCAACCAGGAAAGCCCAAGCAGAAGAGTTGCCTTCGTGAGGGCCCACTAGCCAATGGACTAGCGACCGCGAAGGAGCCTCGAGTGGATGCACTTGGAGCTGGCTCACAGGACACTCGTGGAGTGGAGGCCAGTGATCTTTGGTGCAGTCGGTGCTGGAGGCGGGGGCTACTCGGAGCCCAAAGCACAACTTCGTGGGAGACCCAGAAGAGGATGCACTGGCAAAAGTACTCAGTGTCCAGGGGTCACGGTTCCACGTTACCCACGACAGCTACGGGCCTCAGCTTTGCTGGGGACTCGAGGCAGCCTCGGGAAAGTCTGGAAATCCACCTCTGGTGATGCAAAGACTTCGGCGTCCGGCGGGAGCTTCAGCAATGCAGACCAGACAATTGCTTCTTAGGTGCCTGCCAAGCAGGGGAGTCACTCCTTGACCCCAAGGGAGATTCTTCAGTCCTCTAATCTTCAGGTAGAGCGTCGAAGGTCCAGGATTCAGTGTCAGAGTTTCGTCCAGGGTAATCTAAAATCCTAAGGACTGGGGTCCCATACTTATACTAAGTTAGGGGGTTGGACATACTCTGGGGACCCACCTATGGGAGGGTCAGGGAAGAGGGGTGGTTACACCCATTCCCTTTGTCCAGTTTCGCGCCAGAGCAGGGGCAGGTAGCCCCTGCAACCGGTTTGAACTGGCATATGCACAGGGACACCAAGTGTGCCCCCAGTGCAGGACTTCTGAGCACCAGAGAGTGCTCCCGCCCAGCCCCAATACACATTATCCTGTCTGGGGAGGTGGTTACACCTCCCTGCGACAGGAAACCTATTGTCCAGGCCTCCCCTGCCGGAGTTTCAGTCAGCAGCAGGAGGCTATACCTGTGTCTGTGGCAGCGGCATCCATTTTGTGATGCCAGGGCTCTGGAAAGAAGTTACCGGGTAGCCCGGTGTGTACATGTCTGTTGGACTTGGCCCTTATTGTCCTAAAATGTTTCGCTTTTGTGGGAATAAACATGTCATGTTGATGAATCTGAAATGTAAATGTTAAATACTGCGCAATGGTGTACGCAGGTTGATTTTGACCCTTGTGTAAATGTTACTTTTAAAATGGACGCCATTGCTGTGTGCTTGTGCCTGCCTGCCAGAGGTGGGTTGCCAGTCTAGTCGTTTGTTTCCCAGCAACCCCAGCTTTTGGAGGGAAGCCTGGCACCCAGGGTGCTCTACACCTCCCCCTAAACCAGTTGGGACCGGTTTCCCAGGTAACCTTCCAGAAGCTTTCAGCCCTTTCTGGTAGGTGGGGCGAGGGGGGCTGTGCCTCCATGTGCTCAGACTGAGTGTGGACCTGAATGAGAGGGGACACTCTGCCAGGAGGTACCGCCACATTGGTCCTGTGTGCTGGCCCCTGTGCCCATCTGCACCCCTCCGCTGTCCACAGGGCCAGTGAGAGCCCTTTACTGGAGTGAAGACTGCTGTGTCAGGAGGAGTGCCACTTTATGGGAGATGACTGCTTCTAGGAGCTGCTGTCCTGTTCTGATGAGTACCCACTGCCTGCTGATCTTGCCCAGTATTGCCTGCCTGCTCTCCTGCCGTCCTAAGCCCAGCACCTGGTGAGCGCTATATCTTACTGCCCAGGAGGTAAGGAGCTGACACCTGCAGCGCTGCGCTGCGAGAGCGCTATATTTCTAGAGTTGAAGTGCCTGTGCTGCTCTGCCTGCACTCTAGCGCCTAGTGGGACTATTTGCATGATTACCAGAAGAGGTGCGCTATCTGCTGTCCCTGAAGCTGGTAGGACCGAGCCTATCGCAAGCGCTACATCTAAAGTTCCAGGAGTGAGGAGCTGATGCCTGCAGCGCTGTGATTCCAAAGCGCTACATCTAAAGTGCCAGGAGTGAGGAGCTGATGCCTGCAGCGCTGTGATTCCAAGCGCTACATCTAAAGTGCCAGGAGTGAGGAGCTGACGCCTGCAGCGCTGTGCTGTCTAAGCGCTATATTTCAATTACCCTGCGGTGGTGAGTGGGGCTCAGTCATCCCGTGGTTGGGGGTGTGTCGGGGCACATTGCCGGTGCCCGCCCCGGTGCCAGTAGTCTTCTGGGGGCATTGGATTACCCAGGAGAACAGAGAGAGAGTGAGAGACCCTCCTGCCCTAGCGCTTTGCGCACCTTTGTTTTCGCTGCCCTGGCAGCCAGCCCTGACTTTGCGGGACATAGGGCTTCTGATCCCCTGAGAGAGGCCAGTTGGCCTGGGCCCAGCTTCAGAGTGTTGTGCCCCCGAATGGGGTGACCAGGGTTTATGCTGGCGAGGCCTATTGCCCCATATGATTTATTGCAGAATAGGGTTGTACGGTGCATTTGTACCTAGGATGATACCTAATGCTTTTCCCTCAGGTTTGCAGTGCTGATTTTAGGCCTATTGTGTTCTAAGGGGGCACCCTGCTAAGGTTATGGGAAGGCCTCATGTGCCATACCTCATGCGGATAATGTGGCTTATGCCCCCCTGGTAGTATGGTTATGCATAATGTGCTATTGAGATGCCCCCTGTGTTTATGCTAATGGGAGTGATGCCTAATGATAACGCCTAATGCTCCTACACTGAGGATGATGCACACTGCTGATGTATGCCTTCATGCGCATAGTGTGTTTATATGCCTGACCGGATGTTTTCATTCTAGGCTTCATGTGTATGCCCGATGCTGTTGGCGTTCCGCCTAATGTTCATGCCCACAAGGATGCCTAATGCATGTGATTATGCCTATTGTGCATGTCTAATGCTTTCATGCCACGTTATGAGGCTTCATGTTTATTCTCACATGTTATGCCTAATGCTTTTATGCTAATGTGTTTAAACTACATGCATGGACTTGCCAGAAGCTACTGGCTGTTATTCATCTAATGCTGATGGACCTTACATCTATTCTTTCCTGGCACCTGGTGATCATTCTGGCAGCGGCCCGATTGGCCCTGCCCTGTAAATAGTCCCCCTCTGTACATGACTACCTGGTGCCAGTTGGCGCCGTGTTCACCACTGTGATTACCTCTTGCTGTGTTTTGCATAATACATATGCTGTTTTTTCACATCACCTGGTGTGGTCTCTTTTTGTAGTGTGCCTGGTGTGTCGCCTGTGTGTGCTGCGCAGATGCTTTACACATTTCCTCCGGAGTTTGGCCCGCCCGCTCTGCACCACGCTACCCGTTTCTAACATTGGTGTTCAGCGGTGGGATAGGACTTGTGTTTGTGCAGTACCACAGCGGCAACTGGTTGCACTACAAAGGGTGCACTTGAAAGTAACCACAGATTTGGGGATTGTTTTGCTGACTGTATTTCCTCCTGGAAGTGTTGTTTTGGGGATTGTGTCTCCCTGTTGCACTGTGGGTGGTGTATCCCGAGGGTATCTCACCAGGATGGGGTTAACCTACGACGAGGATTGCCTGTGGGAGTACACTGAGCAGGAGGTGATAGAGCTCTGCCGAGAGAGAGGAATACCCACAGTAGGCAACACCCGCAGGAAGTTGTTCCTCTATGAGGCCCTGAGAAAGGGGGAACCCTTAGAGCCCTGTGGGGACCTTTCTGATTACCCCTCCGCATATTTAGGGGGTGGATCTGGTAGAGACCGTGAGGGGGACTCTGAGAGTGAGGGGTCCCAGTCCATAACCCGGGAGGGTGGTGACTCTGAGGAGGAAGGAGATGTAAGGGCAGAGACACCGGTAGCGAATGAGGACACCATAGAGAGGGAGTCCCGTGCTGGGTCCAGCCCCAGGGGCACTGCCCCACCCCTTTCCCTGTCCCCAGAAGAGTGGGTAGATAGGAGGGAAGAAAGGGAGCATCAGCTGGCACTGGAAAGGCTCAGAGTGGAGCTAGCGCAGCTGAGGGTTGAAGAAAAAAGGCTAGAGACAGAGAGGGTCCTAGCGCAGGAGAGGATGGCGGAGGCGGAGAGGGCCTTCGCCAGGGAGAGACTAGCTCAGGAGGGTAGGTTGTCCCCTGAGAGTGGTTTCAGGAGTCTGGATTCACCAGTGAGGGTGGGATCCAGTGGTGGCAGCGAGAGTGATTCCAGTGTGGGAAGTCCCACTCCCAGAGCCCGGAAGATGGTGCCTGATCCCCAGGAGGAGGGGGCAGGTTGGAATTTAGGGGCGGCAAGAAACTGTCCCATCAGTCTTGGGGGAGTATGTGGACGTGTGTTGGACTGCATTGGAGGATTGGGTGGTGGGTAGCGCGGTGAATGATTGGGAAGGGCTGTTCCATGTAGTTATCAAGGAACACGTGCTAAGGAATTGTTTCCCAAGGTTGCGCCACCACCTGTTGCAGTGTGGGCTCTCTGACCCAAGGGAGCTTGCACGGGAGGCAGACCTCTGGGTGAGCGCCAGAGTGTCTGAGGAGGCACTGGGGAGTGATCCAGAAGGGAATGGTGCAGGGATCTTCCAACCCAGCGAGGTGGGAGAGGTGCAGAATAGCCCAGCTAGGTCCCAGGGTAGTGAGAGGGTTGTAGGGCCTCACGTCCTATCTACAGGAAGGAGTGAGACGGGGAGGTGTCCCGAGGTGCCCCAACCGCAGTCTCAGGGCCTGGAGAGTTCCAAAAGGGAACCCCAGGTTGGGAGCCTAGGCTGTCCCGAGAGGCCATCCATTGAAGGGGAGCCCCTAGTGTCAGGAGAACCCGGGGCGTCGGTAATCCGAGCTCCAGGGGTTCTGGGGTCTGCTCAGTCACAGGGTTTAGATCCTGGGCTGGGATGCCAGGTTCAGGGACTGCCTGACCTGGAGGGTGGGACACCTGTAATGAGGGTCCCTACCGGTTTGACTTCCAGGGGTACTTCTCCAGGTGGGAGGGTGCGGAACTCTGGAAGGAGGTGCAGAGGGAGGAAGGACTCGCCTCTGGCACCGGCTCAACCACAGGGCTTCGATCCTGGGTTGGGAGGCCCGGTTCAGGTATTGCCTGACCTGGCGGGAGGGACGCCTGTAAGCAGTGTCCCCCCGGAGTTGTCTTCCAGGGGTACTACTCCAGTTGGGAGGGTGCGGAACTCTGGGAGGGGGTGCAGAGGGTGGTAGGACTCACCTCTGACACTGGTTCAACCTAAGGGTTTAGACCCTGGGTTGGTGGATCAGATGCAGGGTCACGGCCCTGGACGAGGGAGAGAGTGGTGTTCTGAGGGTGCCCCGCATAGGAGGAGAGTGCGAAACCCCAGGAGAGGTAGGGGGAGGAGAGCCTCGCCCCGGACTGCTGGTCAACCTGAGGGTGCGGACCCTAGGTGGGAGGACCAGTGGCAGTTTGGGACTGCACGGAGGAGGAGGAGAGTGGTCAACGGGCACTACGGGCCTGGGGCTACTGCCCCCCACTCTGTGAGACAGCCAGGGCCAGAGACATCTGGATGGCCTAGGGGCCGGTCCTGGCCGCAACCGACTAGGGAGCACCAGTGGGGTGGCTTAGTTGGTCCAGGGAGGTTTGAGAGAGGGAACCATCGGGTTCCAGAGTGGTGGAGAACCTGCGGGTGCCCCTGCAGTTGCGGGCCTGCGTCCACGTTTTCTCACCCCAAGCAGGGAAGCCCAGCAAGGCATTGATCAGTCTACCCTGGCTTTTGGCTGGGAGGGGGTTGTGTTGGACTTGGCCCTTATTGTCCTAAAATTTTTCGCTTTTGTGGGAATAAACATGTCATGTTGATGAATCTGAAATGCAAATGTTAAATACTGCGCAATGGTGTACGCAGGTTTATTTTGACCCTTGTGTAAATGTTACTTTTAAAATGGACGCCATTGCTGTGTGCTTGTGCCTGCCTGCCAGAGGTGGGTTGCCAGTCTAGTCGTTTGTTTCCCAGCAACCCCCCTTTTGGAGGGAAGCCTGGCACCCAGGGTGCTCTACACCTCCCCCTAAACCAGTTGGGACCGGTTTCCCAGGGAACCTTCCAGAAGCTTCCAGCCCTTTCTGGTAGGTGGGGTGAGGGGGGCTGTGCCTCCATGTGCTCAGACTGAGTGTGGACCTGAATGAGAGGGGACACTCTGCCAGGAGGTACCGCCACATTGGGCCTGTGTGCTGGCCCCTGTGCCCATCTGCACCCCTCCGCTGTCCACAGGGCCAGTGAGAGCCCTTTACTGGATTGAAGACTGCTGTGTCAGGAGGAGTGCCACTTTATGGGAGATGACTGCTTCTAGGAGCTGCTGTCCTGTTCTGATGAGTACCCACTGCCTGCTGATCTTGCCCAGTATTGCCTGCCTGCTCTCCTGCCGTCCTAAGCCCAGCACCTGGTGAGCGCTATATCTTACTGCCCAGGAGGTAAGGAGCTGACACCTGCAGCGCTGCGCTGCGAGAGCGCTATATTTCTAGAGTTGAAGTGCCTGTGCTGCTCTGCCTGCACTCTAGCGCCTAGTGGGACTATTTGCGTGATTACCAGAAGAGGTGCGCTATCTGCTGTCCCTGAAGCTGGTGGGACCGAGCCTATCGCAAGCGCTACATCTTAAGTGCCAGGAATGAGGAGCTGATGCCTGCAGCGCTGTGATTCCAAAGCGCTACATCTAAAGTGCCAGGAGTGAGGAGCTGATGCCTGCAGCGCTGTGATTCCAAAGCGCTACATCTAAAGTGCCAGGAGTGAGGAGCTGATGCCTGCAGCGCTGTGCTGTCTAAGCGCTATATTTCAATTACCCCGCGGTGGTGAGTGGGGCTCAGTCATCCCGTGGTTGGGGGGTGTGTCGGGGCACATTGCCGGTGCCCGCCCCCGGTGCCAGTATTCTTCTGGGGGCATTGGATTACCCAGGAGAACAGAGAGAGGAGTGAGAGGCCCTCCTGCCCTAGCGCTTTGCGCACCTTTGTTTTCGCTGCCCTGGCAGCCAGCCCTGACTTTGCGGGACATAGGGCTTCTGATCCCCTGAGAGAGGCCAGTTGGCCTGGGCCCAGTTTCAGAGTGTTGTGGCCCCGATTGGGGCGACCGGGGTTTATGCTGGCGAGGCCTGTTGCCCCATATGATTTATTGCAGAATAGAGTTGTACGGTGCATTTGTACCTAGGATGATACCTAATGCTTTTCCCTCAGGTTTGCAGTGCTGATTTTAGGCCTATTGTGTTCTAAGGGGGCACCCTGCTAAGGTTATGGAAAGGCCTCATGTGCCATACCTCATGCGGATAATGTGGCTTATGCCCCCCTGGTAGTATGGTTATGCATAAGGTGCTATTGAGATGCCCCCTGGGTTTATGCTAATGGGAGTGATGCCTAATGATAACGCCTAATGCTCCTACACTGAGGATGATGCACACTGCTGATGTATGCCTTCATGTGCATAGTGTGTTTATATGCCTGACCGGATGTTTTCATTCTAGGCTTCATGTGTATGCCCGATGCTGTTGGCGTTCCGCCTAATGTTCATGCCCACAAGGATGCCTAATGCATGTGATTATGCCTATTGTGCATGTTTAATGCTTTCATGCCACGTTATGAGGCTTCATGTTTATACTCACATGTTATGCCTAATGCTTTTATGCTAATGTGTTTAAACTACGTGCATGGACTTGCCAGAAGCTACTGGCTGTTATTCATCTAATGCTGATGGACCTTACATCTATTCTTTCCTGGCACCTGGTGATAATTCTGGCAGTGGCCCGATTGGCCCTGCGCTGTAAATAAACCCCCTCTGTACATGACTACCTGGTGCCAGTTGGCGCCGTGTTCACCACTGTGATTACCTCTTGCTGTGTTTTGCATAATACATATGCTGTTTTTTCACATCACCTGATGTGGTCTCTTTTTGTAGTGTGCCTGGTGTGTCGCCTGTGTGTGCTGCGCAGATGCTTTACACATTTCCTCCGGAGTTTGGCCCGCCCGCTCTGCACCATGCTACCCGTTTCTAACAATGTCTCTCCCTCTAGAAGGGTGGAATGCTACCCCCGCCGCCAGGACTGGCGGGGGGTAGTATTCCAAGATGTTTGACACCAAACACAACATGTTTTGGTGCAGCCAGTCTAAAGTTAGCATTGTACCGTGAGGATATAATGCACTTAAGAGTATATGGTCAGGCTGTACCACAAACAGCATCAGAGGAGGGACTCTGAACGCTGTAGAGGGGCTCTGCTCATGCAGAGGCACCCTCTCACATTAAAACCAAGCACTCTGCCTTCAGGATTGGTAAGGCCTGCCATAGGAGTGACTTATAGGTTTTATATGTGTGTGCAATGGTAGTGATATAGGTAGCCTATACCACTGTAAGGGGTGCATGCACCACCTTACTCAGGCTGCAGTAGCAGACCTGTGGTGTCATTTTGGATGGCCTTCCAGGGGTGGCACAATACATGCTGCAGCCCATGGTAGGCCTCTGAGGTACCTATGCCCTGGGTACATAGTATACCATATACTAGGGACTTATAAGGGCACTCCAGATTCCAATCAAAGATGTACCTATGGTACATGGAAACCATTTTATAGAGGAAGCAGATAGACTGGGGCCCTGAATAGCAGGATCCCAGTCCAACTAAGTCATAAACCAGCAAAACACCAGGAAAAAAGTGGGGGCAACCATATAGTCAGATTCCACCTTCCTACAACATGTTGTTACCAAGTGAAGAGGGAGGAAAGAGAGCGAGGACGCGCATCGGCCCGACACACAGTCCCCTTTCTGTTCAAACGAGCGGCCTGCATTGCGCATGGGCGGCGGACATTTTTGCCCGATTTCTCATCACCCTTCGGGCTTAAACGAACGCGGGAGCAGCCTTTTTCCTGCTCTTCTTCCCACTTGCTCGTTCCAGGCTCCCGGTGACACCCGACACCTGCTGTTGGTGTGGGCTGTTTAATAGTAGATAGGCTCTGCCTAGAGTGGTTCTGGCAAGCCCTCCCTCCACTAATAATCAGTACTATTTGGCAGTTTCTCTATTTGCCTTGGCTTGCCTGGGTTGCTCCACTCCTCCTGAACTGATATAATCTTAAGCTAATTACTAGCCTTGCCTGTGTGATTTAACCCCTTGTGTCGGAGTCAGGCAGTCCTCCTGTGGGATAAATTACCACACTACTGTGTGCCATCATGTCTGAGTATTTTTATGAGGAGGAATACTATGAAGAGGAACCCTCAGGGTCCATGGAGCAAGACCTCGTTGAGGCACTGGATGCAGGAGTGCAGCACTCAGTGAATAAGGCCCTGGTGAGAGCCATAGAGCCCCTGAAGCGCCATTTATGCGACTATTCCCAGCAACAAGGCTGGCTGCCCAGTTCTGGCAGCTGTCCCAAAGCCAGTGGGAAAGGGGTCAGAAACCCTCATGCTGCGGATTTCGCAAAACTAGCCAAGGCTATGACAAATGACTATGACTACGTCCCCCCAACTAATGAGGCTACTGTCACTGAAATGCCTCAGGATGATGATGAGGATACCTCCTTGGACCATATGTCCCAAGAGGAAGAGGCTCCCAGACCCTCCAAGAGATTGAAGAAGGAGCGACACGCAGAGACCCCCTCCCAACCTAAGTTCCTTACTTTCGAGCCTGCGGAAATAGTACATCCCAATTCATCTGCCTGGCTTCCACCTCAGGAGGTGGCCGACTACGTCCAATCCCATCTTCGGCAGGCTTTTGACAAGGACGTGAGGTTATGGCTAAGATCAGAATGCCCAAGGTCAGACCTGCCAGGTAAAGTGGTGGAGACTCCGGAGGTTGATCCCTCGATGCTCACGTATCTGAATAAGTACTCCAAAGACCCTAAAAAGGGCATAGACCAGGCATGGAGATCATGCCAGGACAAGCTTTTAGACATGACAGGCCCCTTGACGAAAATACTGGAACTGGGCTTTAGAGCCAAAGCATCCGTGCTGGCTATAGACCCAGAATAATTGATTGGATGGGCGCAGAGGGCGGTATGCCAATTAGGAAATGCGAACTGCACAATGTCCAGCGAGAGGCGCCGCTCAATTCTATTGAAGCTGGACCCCAAATTAGCAGAACTTTCTTCCTCTGAATCAGGGGCCCTTGCCCAGGGCCTCCTATTCGGCCAGCCCTTCCTTAAAGAGCTTACTAAATTAGTCGCCACCTTCAGCGGGTTGGACAAAGCACAAGGCTCTCTCAAACGTGCTTTCCGGCTGGTTTTCGGCAGGGCCGGACGATACCCAGGGCAGTCGTTCGGTCGGGGTTACAATCAAGGCGCCCCACGTGGTCAATACCACCAACAATGAGGGGGTTGCCAGGACTCCAATTACAATAATAACTCCTCCTTCTACCTGACCTGACGTGCCAAGAATAGATTCTGAAAGGACAGATACAGAGGAAATCAGGGTGGACAACAAGATGCCGGTAATTCAGGTGAAACTGATCCCATGTATGGAACTAATGTTGGGGGGAAGGATCCAGTTATTTCTGCAAACTTGGCACACAATCTCGCAAGATGCATGGATGCTAGAGACAGCGCAGGTGTACAAGCTAGAACTTTACAGCTTCCCCAGTCAGGGTCCTCCTTCCCCTCAAATGTATTTTTTCCAACAAGAGCAGGACTTTATCTCCGAAGAGATAGACTCTCTTCTAAGGAAAGGGGCCATAGTGATCACAGACTCTCAGCCCGCAGCTTTACCAGCAGCATCTTCCTTGTCGAGAAGAAGGGGGGTGGATCCAGACTAGTCTTAAATCTAAAGGATGTCAATGGATGGGTAGTATATCGACACGTCAAGATGGAGGGCATTCATCTTCTGTGCGACCTCCTTCAAGAAGGGGATTGGATGGTCTGTTTGGACCTTAAAGATGCGTATCTATCCATTCCCATCTACGCACCACATTGACGTTTTCTGCAGTTCCACTGGCAGGGAGTTTGTTACGAATACAGAGTCCTCCCCTTCGGCCTTTTGTCAGCACCATGGTGCTTCACGAAACTCCTTCGTCCAGTGGTGGAATCATTGAGAGCACTGGGTGTTTGTCTAATCATTTACTTAGACAACATCATCATCATGGCTTGTTGTCCTCAGCTAGTGGTGACCCATCTCGAATGGGCGATCCCCCTATTGCAGAGTCTGGGATTTATTGTGAATCCACAAAAATCGATACTAGCTCCAGCCCAATCGATCGAATTTCTAGGTTTTCAGATCGACTCCTGGAATCGCCAACTCCTCCTTCCAGCTCAGAAAGTCAGGTCAATCAAGAGAGAGTTGAGGTTGATTTTGAACAAGCAGATTGTATCGTTGAGATCTGTAGCCCGGGTCTTCGGGCTGCTGGCCTCTTCAATTCAGACGATCTTCCCGGGTCCGCTTCACTACCAAGCACTCCAAAGGCTAAAGATTCAACATCTCCGGAAAGGCCTCGGGTACGCAGAACAGATCCCTCTCTCCGAGGAGGCGAGGTTGGAGATGTTGTGGTGGCTAGACATGGAGGCTTGGAACAGGAGAGCCCTCTTCGGACCCTCTCCGGAAATAGTGATCAAATCCTATGCCAGCCCTTGGGGTTGGGGAGCCCGTTGTGGCCACATTTCCACTGGCGGCCGCTGGTCACAGGAGGAGCTTTCATTGCATATCAATTGTCTGGAGCTACCGGCGGGCTCCTTTGCGATTCTCTGTCTTTCAACTCGGAAGACGAACTGTTGTATCCTGCTTCGCATGGACAACGTGTCAGCGGTACGCTACGTGAACAAGCTAGGGGGGACGAGATCCCGGATTCTGGTGGAAATTGCCAAGGATTTCTGGCACTGTTGCCTTCAGCACAGAATTTCACTGGTGGCGGAATACCTCCCGGGCTGCAACAACGAGGTGGCCGATTGGCACTCCTGACATCTGAGGGACTTCAGCGACTGGAGACTCCATCCCCGGGTTTTCCAGTCACTGAACTTCCTTTGGGCCCCTTACAGGTTGGACCTGTTTGCATCACGTCTCAACAGACAACTCCCAGCCTTTTACAGCTGGCTGCCGGATCCGGAGGCGACTGCCGTGGATGGGTTCCTGCAGGACTGGCCAGCATCTCTGTGCTATGCCTTCCCTCCGTTTATGATGATTCCCAGAGTTCTGGCTCAAACCCGACGTCAACACTCGGATTTAATACTGATCACCCCACTCTGGAGAGCACAAGCATGGTTTCCAGTGCTTCCGGAAATGCTATGTGCAGTGCTGATCCTTCTTCCACAGCGGTGGAATCTGTTGCTGGACCCTCAGAAAGCCCCTCATCCATTGATAGAATCATGGGAACTTCCTCTGGTAGCCTGGCGGGTTTCAGGGACAGATGGAAGGTCCCAGGTCTTTCAAGAGACGCTGACAAATTTTTTAGCGAAGCCTGGTCAGCTAACACCCACAAGCGGTACTCATCAGCTTGGAGACGATGGTGTAGCTGGTGCTCTCAGTGGGAAGTGGATCCCACTAAAGCACATGTCTCTTTGATTGTGAACTTTTTGGCTTCCATCGCTGAGTCGGGCTTAGCCTACAAGACTGTAAACAATTTCCGGTCAGCCATCTTAGCTAACCCTGGGCAGTGAACTACGCTCCGCTCGCGGAGTTTGCGGAGTTTGCTGCACTCCGCGTTACGCGGATCTCGCAGAGTGCAGAGAAAATCCGCTACGCGTAGCGTAGGGGACATTTTTGCGAGCAAAATTAACATCCCAGCGAGATTTTTCCTCGTTCGCGATCAGCAACATCAAGTTGGCGAGCGCGAGCGTGGAAACGAAACCTCCCAGCGAGATTTCTCAACGCGGGGGTCAGGTTTCTCATTGCGAGTGGTCGCGTATGCTCGCGACCGCTCGCGATGAGAAACTGCCAGTTCGCGTTGAGAAAGCTGCCGCTCGAGTAAAAATCTACTCGAGTGGCAGCAAACGACCGCTTGCACTATGCATGATGCCGTTTGCAATGATTGCACAGTGCGGACAAGCATCCGGCACTGTGCAATCACCGCAAACAGCATTTTTCTATCGCACTACGCTGCTCGCGTAGCTCCGCGTAGCGCGGCGGAGTTGTTTTACCACTTCGCGTAGCATCGCGTAGCGCAACTCCGCGAAGTACGCCCACCCTTAAACTCAGCTGGGCACGTACCAGTGGAAAGCAAAGTGGTAGGAGAGCATCCCCTGGTGTGTAAACTGATATGGGGTATCCGGATGGTCAAGCCCCCTTGCCCTAAATACTCGGAATTATGGGATGTGTCTACCGTCCTGAGATTCTTGGAAGCCTGGCCTTCCAATAATTATTTGTCAAGAAAGCAGCTGTCTTCCAAACTGACCATGCTACTTTGTCTGGTGTCATGCAAGCGAGTCTCAGATGTCCGGGCATTAGATCTAGCTAGACGTAGATTTTCCCCAGAGGGTGTGAACTTTGCTATCACTAAGCAAACTAAGTGCAATACCTCTTCCATATCTTATCCAGCTTTTCCTAATAACCCTTAGCTGTGTGTTGTGCAATGTTTAAAAAACTATGAGGTGAGTACTGCTGAGTTTCGCTCAGACATGAAGGGTCAATTACTAATTGCGTTGCAAAAGCCATTTTGCACTGTGACTCCTGCCACCTTGTCAAGATGGGTGCGTTGGCTCATGGGCGAATCGGGCATTGATGTATCAAAATTTGGAGCCCATTCAGCTCCAGGTGCTATGGCATCTAAGTCTTTCTCCTTAGGAGTCAGCCTTACAGATATTATGAATGCAGCTGATTGGTCAACAGAGACCACTTTTAAGTCTTTCTATTATAAGCCTATTGTGGATATGGCATCTGTCGTTGTGGCTAAGCTTTAAACAAGCATAATCGGAGCCTCTGGTCCTGACATAGAATAAAAAATTTGCAAACATTTGTGACAAGAATTTTCAATTCTATTAAGGACACGGATGCAAGGATTATCCCACCCAAACGATATGTATCTGCATTGTTCTTGCATTGTATTTTTGCATAGTATCTTCATACTGCATAAAGAGTTCCTATGTTTTCCATCCCCTTTCTGATTAATATGATGAGATATTAGATATGGTGAACGGTGTTACGGTTTATCCTTTACACTTTCAGGTGCTGATAGCAAGTAGAGCTTGATGGAAGACATCGATGTAAGGTCGTCGCGTTTTTGGGATACCGCCGCTCGTTGGTTCGAGAACCAGGTTCTGAGGTTGAACCCGGTTGGGCTGCAAGTTGTCTCTTCAAGAGGAAGTTCTTCTACCATAAGGATGGTTCTACAGGATCAAGTTTTCTTTACGGACTTACCTGTTAGATGTTCATTCAAAGAAAGAGGACACTGTCACCTTAGTCAGAGCTTATATAGGGGATTCTCTATGGTTGGTCATGTGACATTGAGGTGTTTATGGGTAATGTAGTGTTTATTACTTTTTCTTTCATTGGCTGCTTTGAATAAACAGTAAAGAAATGAGAAGCATAATCCTCGCCTCCGTGTACTTAATAGAAATGAAAATTCTTGTCACGAATGTTTGCAAATTTTTAATTGTCAGTTGATTCCTTTGTGTTCTGCTGCAGCTTCCCAGAGTGTTCTAAAGAACAACTAGAGCGCTAGCAGTCTTACTTATGACAAAAGTATGGCACACCTGAAGCCATCTTGATTGGAATAAACTGGTAACACTTAAAACATTTAATTTAAAAAGGAAAAAAATGAGGAGGTTCATTTTGCCATAGAAATTATGATTAGTGCTGTAGAAAGAAAAATTAGGGCACATTTTAAGTGACTTCTCAAATCCTCTTCTATTTCATTAAAACATTCTGACATGCAGACTGAAACATGCACTTTCAATACCTGCAGCAGACTTCCAGTTAACTCCCTGGTGAGCAGTAGCTTTACTACAGTAATCTAAAGAGCAACTAGAGTGCAACTAGAGTGCTAACATTCTGAATTTATGGCAATTGTGTGACACATCTGAATGCCTTCTTGATGGAATCAAGGTAAAAAACTGAAAGCATTTCCTACTGAGGAGACTGCAGTAAATGAGGAAATTAGGACACTTCATAACAAATAAGTCTCCCAAGATGGCCACCAGAGAAAAACGAGCCCAAATGTAGCACAAATATCACCCAGATGTAGCCCACATATAGCCCAATGACAGAAGTGTGCAAAACACTTTTTATTCTTTGTTTTTTTGCAGTTTTATATAGTGCAGACTGGTCAGGTATTGGTGAGTTGCATCTTACTTGGACCCCTTATTGCGTATTTTGCACAAAGTACTTGAGATTGATCTTGCAAAACATTGAACTTTACTATTCTGTTAACCTGAAGTTGCTCTGAGCCGGGCTTTGTAACACCCGTTTTTATCTACTGGTTTGAATTAATTCTCATTGTATTGTATTAAGAAAGAGGATTTACTGTTTTTATGTACAGTTTTATGATCTATGTTTCTAAATCGGATCAAATAAAGTTTATTGAATTGAAATGAAGTCTCCCAAGATGGCCACTAGAGAAAAAGGAGCCCAAATGTAGCACAAATATCACCCAGATGTAGCCCACGTATAGCCCAATGACAGACGTGTGGAAAACACTTTTATTCTTTGTTTTTTTGCGGTTTTATATAGTGCAGACTGGTCAGGTATTGGAGTGCTTTACATGAGCATTGGTTACATCATACAAGGACAAATTCATTTTGGCTGTAGGCATGGGGAGATTAAGAGATTTGACTAGAATCACAAAATGTCGAGCTGAAGCAGAAACTCAACCTAGTTCCCCAGTTGCAAAGTCTGCAGCTCTGGAAAAAACACCACTTCCTCTCCCCTAAGCGTAACATCTAATCAAGTGGTCAACTGGATAAAAAAACATAAAGATAACAAATAATTTAAAAGTGCTTTGTCGCTATTTGAGAACTCAGAAAATATGTCCTCATTTTAGTTTTTAGAGCACTAACCATAATTTCTATGCAAATAAGACCCTCTCATTTCTATAATTTCTAAAGGAAATGCTTTAGGTGTTACAGTTTTGATCACATCAAGATGACATCAGGCGTGCCACACTTTTGTAATAAATATAGAATGTTAGCAATCTAGTTGTTCATTAGGATACTGTTGGGAGGCAGAGGTCAGGGGCACAGACTTGGAAAATTGAAGGCAGGTAAGAGGGTGCAGAGGCAACAATTTGCCCACACTGGGCAGGCAGGAAGGGCATTTGTCACCCCGAGTGGCACGGGTATGCCCAGACGTGGGTCCCGTGCTCTCCATGCCACTGGGGTCAAGCTATCCTGGCTGATAAGGGGTGAAACCCCGAAACCGGTCCTAGGATGCTTGTTTCCAGTCCAAGGAGGACCTGGCCTGGCAGTTCGGTCTGGACTGCTCCCATGAGGCACAGGGTCAAGACTGATTTGCATATGGCTGGGTTCAAACTGGAATGGCATGGTGAGCAAAAAAACAATGGATTTAGGCCCAGATCTCTGTACTGGGGTGAATGTATGACATTGTTCTGCATTCTGTCCATCAATTGTTCTTTTTGGAAGGGCAGTGGCAGCACAACATGGAGGGCAGTGGAAAGAGGGGCATGGACAACAAACCAACAATGCAGGACAGGCCATTGAGGCTGTGGCAATATAATAGACCATTGAGGGCAGAAGGAAGAGGCAGTGGTAGTACAACCATATATGACAACAGAGTCAATTTAGTCAGGAAATGCCCAATGTTTTAAGCCCAAAAGGGCTTTATTTTATCCGTCTTTTGTCTACAATCTCCTCTTTTTCAATGTAAGTCAATGGGGAAAATCAATTCCCCAGTTTTTGTCAAAATCTCCCTCTTACCGAGTTCAAAATGTTAGCAAGTATGGTTCATGGAAGGCAGGAGGAATTGGGGTAGGGACAACAGAGCACAGTAGGGACATGGACAGGTGCACCAAACTGACCTTACAGGGCTGGCATCAGGGTTTGCAGCAGCACAATACACCACACAGGGCATGCGGGACTGCAGTGCAACACAACAAACCATGGAAAGCAATAGAGAGGGGACAGGACCATGCACATGGACAACAGAGAACAGAGGGCAAAGAGGCAATGGCAGCAAGCTGACCATATTGGAAAGACATGAGAGAAAGCTGCAGCATAACGGACCATAAAGGGCAGGAGAGAGGGATCAGGGGCATGACAATGGAACAGACAAGCCAGAAGGGAGGGAATAGGGGTCTGCACATGGAAAACAGAGGGCAGGGGGTAAGGGGGCAGGGCAGGAGCAGCAAGCTGACCATGGAGGTCAGGCAGGATGGGCACTAGAAGCACAACACACTGTGGAGGGCAACAGTGAGACTATAATGGCACACACAGACCATGGAGGGAAGGTGGGAGAGGGTCAGGGGCAGCTAGCTGACCACACAGGGAAGGTGGGAGGGGTCCTGGCAGCACAGAAGACCATGCATGGCAAGCGGGAGGGTTAGTGGCAGCATAATGACCATGTTGGGCAAGAAGGAGGGGGCAGGGGCATGCACAAAGGACCATGGAGGATAGAAGGAAGGGGTAGGAGCTGGGCACAGACAAGAGAGTTCAGGGGAAGGGGCCTCACAACAGACCACGCGGGGCAAGCAGGAGGAGCAGTTGCAGCACAACAGACATGGGAGGGCAGAAGGGTGTGGCAGTAAAATGGACCATGGAGGACAGGAGGAAGGGGATAGGGGCATGGAACGTGGACAGGCAGGGTGGAGGTGGCAGGGAGAGGTTACAGTCATCTGACAATGCTAGGCAGGTGGGAGGGGAGTGGCAGCTCAACAGAACACTCAGAATAGATAGGAGGGGCAGGTCCATGGAACATGGTGGGCAAAAAGGATGGATCAGGGGCATGCACACAGGCATCGGAGGGCAGGGGGAAGGAGAGCAGGGGCAGCAAGCTAACCACAGAGGCTAAGCAGGAGAGCACTGATGGGGCATAGAATTGGGCAATGGAGTGCAGGAGGAGTGGACTGGGACATCATGCTAAATGGAGGGCAGTGGCAGCACATCAGACCATGCATGGCAGGAGGGAGGAGGCTAGTGCATGGATTCAGACAACAGAGGATAGGGAGGAAGTGGATGGGGCAGCAAGCTAATTGTTCAGAGAAGGCAGGAAGGCCAGTGGCAGAACAAAGGCCACACAGGGCTGTAATTAGGGAGCAGGGGCATGGACTTGGACAATGGATGGCAAGGAGGAGGGGAGGCAGGAGCAGCAAGCTTGGGTGGGGGCAGCACAATACAAGGCCAGGCCCTGCTTCCAACCCCCCACCATCCATTGTGATAGGCATCTTACTTAATGTTAAAAAAACTAGAAATTTGCTGAAAAAAACAAAGATTACAGGGACGTTATAGTTAGACTCAGATTTTACTCATACAAAACCAGTGAAATTTAGCAGTTATAGCTACCTGAGCTAACTGTAACTTACGCCCCCGCAATGCACTGCTTATGACCTCAGTCATTACATCATTCATGACATGGTCAGTGACATCACTCATGACGCCACTCATGACATCTCAAATGAGCTGTGAATGGAATGGAACTATAATCGCTAGAACTTTATTTAGAGATAGTGTGTGTATATTAACACCTCTTTTTTCTTTTCTTTCGTGTAAAAACCACTATAATACGCAACATGCCCAGATCAATATAGCCTTTCACTTTAAAGTAATGTGTAGTCCATTGTTTATGTTGATGTTTGCAATTGTAAGTATGTTTATTATGAACAAGTCACGTTGACGAACATACAGGTATGGCGGTCACGGGCAAGATATGCTGAAATGACCTTGTGTGCATATTAACACTTGTTTTCTTTTCTTAATTGTATGAATTTCTGAATTTTCGCATCGTGACCAGGCCAATATGGCCGACAGCTTTTTGTTTAATGTAATATGTGGACCTTTGTTAATGTTGGCAACTGGAGGCATTTGTACATTTAAATAAAAAAGCTACAATGACGTCTTGTATCGTGATCAAGGTTCGGATGAGCCGAAAAACGGGGATCGCTCCTTTGCAGATTGAATACTTCCAAACTACGACCTGAGTGCTGATTCCTTCCTTGTAAGAATAAGAGGAGATTGAATATATACATATATAGTTCTCTTGCCACTTTCTGCAGCACACTCTCTTCTTTCTGCACCTCTCTCGCCTCTTTCTGTACCTCTCTGCCTCTTTCTGAACCACTCTTGCCTCTTTCTACACCTCTCTTACCTCTCTCTGCACCTCTCTTTCCTCTTTCTGTACCTCTCTTGCCTCTTTCTGCACCACTCTTGCCTCTTTCTGCACCTCTCTTGCTTCTGTGTGCACCTCTTTTGTCTCTTTCTGCACCTCTCTTGCCTCTTTGTGCACCGCTCTCGCCTCTTTGTGCACCTCTCTCGCCTCTTTGTGCACCTTTCTTGTCTCTTTCTGCACCTCTCTTGACTCTTTCTGCACATCTCTTGCCTCTTTCTGCACCTCTCTTACTTCTTTCTGCACCTCTCTTGCCTCTTTCTGCACCTCTCTTGCCTCTTTCTGCAGTTTTCTTGCCTCTTTCTGTACCTCTCTTGCTTCATTCTGCACCTCTCTTGCCTTTGTCTGCACTTCTCTTGCCTCTTTCTGTACTTCTCTTGCTTCTTTCTGTGCCTTTCTTCCTGTTTCTGCACCACTCTTTCCTCTTTCTGCACCTCTCTTGCCTCTTTCTGCACCACTCTTGCCTCTTTCTATACCTCTCTTACCTCTCTCTGCACCTCTCTTTCCTCTTTCTGCACCTCTCTTGCCTCTTTCTGCACTACTCTTGCCTCTTTCAGCACCTCTCTTGCCTCTTTGTGCACCTCTTTTGCCTCTTTCTGCACCTCTCTTGCCTCTTTGTGCACCTCTCTAGCCTCTTTGTGCACCTTTCTTGTCTCTTTCTGCCCCTCTCTTGTCTCTTTCTGCACCTCTCTTGCCTCTTTCTGCACCACTATTTCCTCTTTCTACACCTCTCTTACCTCTCTCTACACCTCTCTTTCCTCTTTCTGCACCTCTCTTGCCTCTTTCTGCACCACTCTTGCCTCTTTCTGCACCTCTTTTGCCTCTTTGTGCACCTCTTTTGCCTCTTTCTGCACCTCTCTTGCCTCTTTGTGCTTCTCTTGCCTCTATGTGCACCTTTCTTGTCTCTTTCTACACCTCTCTTGAGTCTTTCTGCACATCTCTTGCCTCTTCTGCACCTCTTGTGCCTCTTTCTGCACCTCTCTTGCTTCTTTCTGTGCCTTTTTTCCTGTTTCTGCACCTCTCTTGCCTCTTTCTGCACCTTTCTTCCTCTTTCTGCACCTCTAGCCTCATTCTGCCCCTCTCTTGCCTCTTTCTGCACTTCTCTTGCCTCTTTCTGCACCTCACTTGCCTCTTTCTGTGCCTTTCTTCCTCTTTCTGCAACTCTTGCCTCTTTCTACACCTCTCTTGTCTCTTTCTGCACCTCTCTTGCCTCTTTCTGCACCTCTCTTGCCTCTTTCTGCAGCTCACTCTCTTCTTTCTGCACCTCTCTTGCCTCTTTCTGCACCTCCCTTGCCTCTTTCTGCACCTCTCTCTTCTTTCTTCACCTCTCTTGCCTTTTTCTGCATCTCTCTTGCCTCTTTCTGCACCTTTCTTCCTCTTTCTGCACCTCTTTTGCCTCTTTCTGCACCCTTCTTCCTCTTTATGCACCTCTCTTGCCTCTTTCTGCACCTCTCTTGCCTCTTTCTGCACCCCACTTGCCTCTTTCTGCGCCTTTCTTCCTCTTTCTGCACCACACTCACTACTTTTTGCAACTCTCTTGCTTCTTCCCGTACTTTTCTGGCTTCTTTCTGCACCTCTCTTGCCTCTTTCATCACTTCTCCTGCTTCTTACTGCACCTTTCTTAGTCTTTTTGCACCTCAATTGCTTTTTTGTACTTTTCTTGCCTCTTTCTGCACTTCTCTTGCTTCTTTCTGCACTTCTCTTGTTTCTTTCTGCGCTATTCTTTCTCTTTCTGCACATGTCTTACCTATCTAGGTGTACTTAGAAATTAGCATTTAAAAAACCTTAGAAATTCACTGAAAAAACCACAGGTTTAAGGGATGTTATAGTTAGAAATTAGCATTTAAAAAACCTTAGAAATACACTGAAAAAACCGCAGGTTTCAGGGACATTATAGATAGAAATTAACATTTAAAAAACCTTAGAAATTTACTGAAAAAAATACAGGTTTCAGGGACGTTATAGTTAGAAATTAGCATTTAAAAAACCTCAGATATTCACTGAAAAAACCACAGGTTTCAGGGACGTTAAAGTTAGTCTGACATTTCACTCGTACAAAACCAGAGAAATTCAGCCATTAACTCACGCCCCCGCAATGCACTGCTGATGACATCACATATTACATCACTCATGACATGGTCAGTGACATCACTGATGACATCACTGATGACATCTCAAATGACATCACTGATGACATCATCCACCTATTCTCTGAGGAACCTACTCACACCCTAATATAACCTTTCATACACCCACTCTAAAATACATACCATTCTCGAAACCATAGACACACCAATACCAGTTAGTACATACCCACTCACTGATTCATAGGTCTACACACACATCCACTCACTCACCCATACAGTCTCTCATACATGCAGTCACTCATCAATACAGCAACTATTATATCACTCATACACCCATACAGACACTCACACACCGCCACTCACCCATAGAGTTACTCACACACCTAGTCAGTCACCCAAATAGTCAATCACACTGCCATTTACTCACCTATACAGTTATACACACACCACCTCACTTATTCATACAGATACTAACACATACTTACTCTCTTATACAATCACTGACACAAGCACACACTAATCCATACAGCCACTCTCACAATCACTCACTCTCACATACAGTCACTTAAATACTCCAACACTCACATATACTGCCCTTCACATATGCAGTTACTTACACATATACCACTGAGACATCCATTCACGCACCAACACAGCCATATGCACACTCACTCACCCATACAGCCCCTCGCAAATGCACTCATGAACCATACACCCAGTGAATCACCCACTCACACATCCATGCAGGTAGTCACACAACACACAGACACTCAGGCACCCGTACAGGTACTCAGACAACCAATCAATAGCCCATATAGACACTCATGTACTTATTCACCAACCCATGCAGCCACTTACACATCAACTGACAGACTGATACAGACATTCACACAGATTAGTCACTTACCCATACATTCACTGAGACACATATAATCACTCACTTATACAGTCAGTCACACACTGACTGAATCATCATATATATCACATTCTTAAACTTTTTAGAAACACTCACAGTCAGTCACTGGATGATGTCATCAGTGATGTCATTTGAGATGTCATCACTGATGTCATCAGTGATGTCACTGGCCATGTCATGAGTGATGTAATATGTGATGTCATCAGCAGTGCATTGCGGGGGCGTGAGTTATAGTTAGCTCATCTAACTATAACGGCTGAACTTCTCTGGTTTTGTACGAGTGAAATGTCAGACTAACTACAACGTCCCTGAAACCTGTGGTTTTTTCACTGAATATCTGAGGTTTTTTAAATGCTAATTTCTAACTATAACGTCCCTGAAACCTGTGGTTTTTTCAGTGAATTATATATAAATATATATATATATATATATATATATATATATATATATATATATATATTCTGCTCCAAAGGTTGTCCACCAGGTGAGTAGCACTCGATCAGCAGCTTTGTTTATGAAACGCAGGGACAAGGATCCGCTTGTAGAAGCTGCTCCGTAATGGAAATGCCTGACGCGTTTCGAAGCTCCATATGCTTCTCTTCAGAGGCTTGAACGGAGACAGTGTGTGCAAACGCTGAACCCACTTCGCCATTTTCATATTGCACACCCACCAATGGGAAGCTCGAATGAGACTGTGCATTGTGGGAAATGTGGTCCGGATAGCACACAAATCTTGTCCTGTATGGACCCTGCAAGTGGACTCGTCCTCAATCCTGTTTGCAGCTACTGACCCACGTAGCCCCCAAGACATTACGGGGTGGTGCACACTCCGTGGCAGGACGGCCACGTATTACATTCTGCTCCAAAGGTTGTCCACCAGGTGAGTAGCCCTCGATCAGCAGCTTTGTTTATGAAAGGCAGGGACGAGGATCCGCTTGTAGAAGCTGCTCCGTAATGGAAATGCCTGACGCGTTTCGAAGCTCCATATGCTTCTCTTCAGAGGCTTGAACGGAGACAGTGTGTGCAAACGCTGAACCCACTTCGCCATTTTCATATTGCCCGCTTGCGGGGTCCATATGACCTATACAGAGTATAATGCGTGCAGCCATTTGGGGGATGATCGATTATGAACTATAGTTCCCATAATGCACAGTTCCATATGACTATCCCATTGGAGGGAGTGCAGTATTTAAATGGGAACGTCATATGCACGCATCCTTCCCGTGAAAGCCTCTGAAGAGAAAGCTGAGGAGCTTTCGAAACGCGTCAGGCAAACCTACACGGAGGCTGTTAATGGCTGTACGCGGTATCCGTCCATACCATGGAAAGAGAATTCTCTTGCTGCTGATGGCCGAGTGCAACTCAACTGATGGACACATCTTGGAGCTGTATATATATATATATAAATATATATATATATATATATATATATATATATATATATATATATATATGTGAAGATTCCTCGCTCACATCTGCTACTCCAAACAAACGAGAGTGGACCCAGGTATTGTGCAGATTGTGTTTATTCACGCACAGTCTCGCCATTACGATTATATGTATATATTTATTTATTTTCACAGAAAAAAACAAATGTTAAAGTAAGGTTATAGCTAGGTGAACTAAATGTTCAGTAACAACAAATGTTGTAAACTCTAAAAACAGTAGAAATTTACCAGCTATAGTTATCTAAAGTAACTATAAATCATGCCCTAAGGTAAATATAATTCACCTCATCATGCACAGTTTTCTCATTCATAATTTAATTGTAAATGTTGCAGTGATATTTTCAATGATATCATAGAAGATGTCATGAGTGATGTATATGTGGGTTAATTAGCAGTTCATCATGAGGGCATGAGTTATAGTTACCTTAGGGCATGAGTTATAGTTACTTGAGATAAGTATAACTGGGAAATTTCAATGAGTTTAAAATGTTATGTTGTTACCGAACATTTCACCTAACTATAACGTTACACTAACCTGCAGGAGCCTGCATTTATTTAAATTTAAGGAGTGCTCACCAGGGGCCCCACAGGCCATTATTCTTTTTGGCAGCTTTGAGGGGGAGCCCCAGGGCCTCCATGGCCCCACTGGCTCCCTGCTACTCCTGCAGGAGCTGGCATTGTCATTTTGTTTTTTGATTTTAAAGCGTTGTGTCCCGTTGCCCACCCAGGGCATGCCACAGCTAGACCCATGTTGGGGGGTGCATGAGGAGGCCCAGGGCACCTGCAGCCCTGCCAGCTTCCCGCTTGCACCTATCCAGCATTGCTCCTACCTTATGGGACTAGCTTTCTTTTGCTTCCGCAGGGTGGGAGATATTTAATGCATTTCCTGGTCAGAGAGGGTGGGTAGGGAAATGTTTTTTTCTCCCACATAGTACCAGCAGGGAAATAGAGAGTGTTCAGGGCTTTGGGGATCTTGGGACACTGTCACTAAGCAGGCCCCGGGGGATGGTGTCCCCAGGGCATTGTATGGCTCCAGCAGCGGACGAGCGCAGCAGGCACGCCACTGGCATGCTGAAGGCGTGCCAAAGGCAAGCCCGTCTACACCCGACCACGACCAGCGCCAGGGACCCTGGTTCTCTGACCACCCACTGCTACGACTCTGCTGCCCTCCTCGCACTCAGCCCCGGAAGGAACAACAACTGCCAACTGTCTATGCCGAACACTACCCACGGTCAGTTCTCCTGCCGACACTGCAGACAAACCTTCACCAACCTCCACACCCCCACAGCTGCCACTCCCACACCAGACGCCAGCAGCCCCGATGCACCGATGTGCTTCCTCCTCAATGTACGCTCTTGCACAGACAAGCTGTAGATATCTGGGACCTCCTCAACACCCTCTCGCCAAACGTCGCCTTCTTCACGGAAACATGGACCAACCCCACCTCTTCCCCCGACATCGCCACTGCCATTCCCGACGTATAAAAGATCCAGAGGAAGGAACGTCCCAATCGCCCAGGAGGAGGACTCGCCATCGCACACAAGAGCTCCCTCCGACTCACCACCTCCAGCACGAGCGACTCCCCGTCCACCACCGAACACCTCCATTTCCAGATCCAGACCAGCCCCAAAATGACCTTACGAGGCCCCCTCGCCTACAGACCTCCTGGACCTCGAACCACTTCACCACTACCATCACCGACCTCATCGCACCCCACGCCATCGCCTCCATAGACTACATACTCATCATCGGAGACCTGAACTTTTACCTCAACAACCTCAGCAACCCCAACTCCGCCACCCTCCAGGACAACCTCGCCAACCTCTGACTGAAACAACTCATCACCACGCCTACCCACAAGGCAGGACACACCCTCGACCCCATCTTCACAGGAGGTAACAAGGTCCACTTCAGCCACACCACGCAACCCACCTGGACGGACCACCATTGCGTACACTTCCACGTCGACAAACCCACCGCACCTAAACCTGCACCCCGCCTTCCGTGAAGGAACTGGAGCAAGGTCACTGAACTCCACCCTCAACCGCGAAGCCCCCCCCACCTCGACCAACACCAATTCAGCAGCCAAAGAACTCCACAGATGGATCACCAACTGCGCAGACGAGCTTGCCCCCCTCCGCAACCCCGACAGCCAGCACCCCAGGAAGGCCACCTGGTTCACCTAGACCTCGAAGAATCCAGACGCACCTGCAGACGTCTCGAGAAGAATTGGAGAAACAGCAAAACTTAGGAAGACTGCTCCACATACAAGAACGCCATGACAGAATACCACCAACTCATCAGATCCACCAAGAGGACCTTCATCCAAAACAAAATCCACACCAACGCCAGCAACTCCAAGGAGCTCTTCAACATCATTCAGGAATTCACCAAACCGCCCAGCGAAGCCACGGACGTCACACCCTCCCAGGACCTCTGCAACAAACTCGGCTCCTACTTCCACCTGAAAATAAGATCCCTCTATGACAACTTCTACAAACAGACCCCGGACACCAAACCCACTCCGACCCCCAGCAACGACAGTCAGCCTACCATCTCCTCCTGGACCCCAGTCACCGCCAAAGACACCGCAGTGACCATGAAAGGCATTCACTCAGGAGCCCCCACGGATCCTTGCCCTCTGCACATCTTCCACAGAGCTGCCGCTGCCATTGCACCGGAGCTACAATGCACCATCAATGTCTCCTTTGAAGCCAGCACATTCCCCGATGACTGGAAAAGCACAGAAGTCAAGCCCCTCCTCAAGAAACCCTCAGCAGATCCGACTGACCTCAAGAACTACTGACCCATCTCTCTCCTCCCTTTCGAAGCCAAAGTCACCAAAAAGATCGCCAACGTCCAACTAACGAAATTCATCAAAGAGAACTCCATCCTCGACCCCTCCCAATCGGGATTACACAGCAACCACAGCACTGAGACAGCCCTACTTGGCGCTACAGATGAAATCCGCATGCTCCTCGACTATGGACACACCACGGCCCTGATCCTGCTCGACCTCTCTGCAGTCTCTGACATGGTCTCCCACCGCACTCTCACCACCAGACTCCACGACGCCGGCATACAGGGAACCGCCCTCGACTGGCTCTGCTTCCTCCTCACCGGCAGAACCCGAAGAATCAGACTTCCTCCCTTTCTCTCTGAACCCACAGAGATGAGTTGTGGAGTACCCCAAGGATCATCGCTCAGCCCCACGGTCTTCAACATCTACATGGCCCCCCTCGCAGCCATCGTCAGACAGCATGGACTCAGCATAGTATCCTATGCCAACGACACCCAGCTCACCCTCACCTTTACTTAGGACCCCCTCACCACCAGACTCAGCTTCCAGGAAGGAATGAAGGATGTTGCATTGTGGGTGAGCAGCAGCAGCCTGAAGCTCAACTCGGAGAAGACAGAAGACAGAAGCCCTCGTCCTCGGACCCTCCCCCTCTCCATTGGACAACACCTGGTGGCCCACCACCCTTGGCAGTCCCCCCACCCCCACGGACCACGCCCAGAACCTTGGCATCATACTCGACTCCTCCCTCTCTATGACCCGACAGATGAACATTGTCGCCTCCGCCTGCTTTAACACCCTCCTCATCCTTCGCTAGACCTTCAAATGGATCCCCCCGAATCAAGAAAGACAGTCATCCACGCACTCATAAACAGCAGATTGGACTACGGAAACACCCTCTATGCTGGGATCAACAAATCTCTGCTCCGCAAGCTCCAGACCATACAGAAAACCCGCAGCCAGACTCGTCCTTGGCATCCCTCGACATGAACACATCACCTACACCTGTGAGACCTCCACTGGCTACCCCTTCGAGAAGAGAGTAACCTTCAAGATACTCACCCATGCATACAAATGCCTCCACAACACCGGACCACAATATCTCAACGAAAGAATCACCTTCCACGTACCCAAGAGAAACCTCCAATCCGCCGCCCTAGCCGAAACCCTGCGCATTCGAAGAGCCAGAACGGGAGGAAGAGCCTTCTCCCAAGTCACGGGAAAGAGCTAGAACGAGCTCCCCATCTACATCAGATGCGCCCCCACTCTGCACATCTTCAGGAAGACCCTCAAGACCTGGCTCTTTGACTGACCGGAGCTGCCCCCCCCCCCAGCGCCTTTAGACCCTTACGGGTGAGTAGCACACTTCACAATTCCCTGATTGATTGAAATGTCTCTAGGACAGGGGTTGCACTTCCTCCTCCCCCTTTATTTAAAATACGGCTCCGGGGTCCTCTCCTGGTGTGTGGAGGGGGTCACAAACCCTCTACCCTTTATTTAAATTACCACAACTGGGAAGATGGGGTCCCAAGGGACTAGCTTGGAGAGGTGGCCACGCGCCCTCCCCCAAAATATCTGCCATGACTTCCCCCAGGCCTTGGCCCACTCATGAGGGTTTTAATAGAAATGGACAGGAGCCTACACTTTTTATTTATTTTACAGGGGATTTACCTCTACCACCAGACCTAGAGGGTCATGGTATCTCTACCGCATCCTTATGTCTTTTTTTTGCCTTTTTTTAGGTTAGGACTCAGGACTAAGGGGCCAATTCCGATTCGGGCCGGAAATCTCTCCGACCGAGCCGGACCCGGAGAGATATCCGACCGAATCGGACCCGTGCAGCCCGACCGAACGAGTACGATGCGCACGTATGCCATCGGACTCGAGTCGGTCGGACTCCCATTGAAGTCAATGGGAGCCTGTCGTACAATGCGTACGCGGGCTCCCATTGACTCAATGGGTGCGATGCGGACAAGTGCGCCCCCTACAGCGTGTACGCGGCGAAGCGATTCGCCCCGTACACGCACAGGTAGGGGGGACCCATGGGTCCCCCCTGTGTGCGTCTCGCGCGGTTACGCGTACAGGCGGGTCCGACACGGACCCCCAAAGTACAGCTCCGACAGCTCTTTCGAGCCGGAGTGCGCGGCTCGGTCAGACTGCTCGCGGCGCGCATCGTACTTACCCGGCCGGGGAACGTCTCCATTGCGCAGTGCGAGTCGAGTCCGTGCGAGTCGGTCGGTGCGGTTCGACCCGGGATCGAGTCGGTCAGAGCGGTCGGGACGCCCGGACGAGTCGGTCGGCGATTTCGCATCGTACTCGCTCGTCCGGACGCGCGTACGGATCGGTCGGGTAATAGGGCTCCGAATCGGATCCGGTTAAGCCGAATCCGATTCGGAGCCCTACCGGCCGAGATCGGAATCGGCCCCTAAGTCTTGAGTCCCACAATGGCTGCTACAACTTCCTGGTGGTTGTGGTAGTTGCTATACAAATGTCAATATAAGATCTGTTGGCTCTGCAGATCATCCGCGTTGTGATATGTCAATTTTTTTAACCTCAGTTTTCCCACAAATACTGAAAGGATTTACACCAAAACACATAAAGCACTCTTTCATGACCAAGATCTAGCTTTCTGCCAAATTTGGTGTGAATCTGTTCAGTGGTTTGGGCTGTAGCTGTGTCTAAAGTTTCTATTGAAAAATGAATGGGGAAAATGTGTTTTGGGAACCCCCCCTTTCCTCTGCACCCACTTGACGGATCACCCCGAAACTTTCCATGCTCAAACGAGTAAAAAAATAGCACTTTTTTGGAAAGTTATGGGAAGATTAAATATATATTAAATAAATATCAGTGAGGTCATCAATGATGTAATTTGAGATGTCATCAGTGATATCATAAATTTTGATATAGAACATGTCATGGGTGATATAAAATGTGAGGTCCTAAGCAGGGCATGGTGGGGCCCAAGTTATAGTTGGCTCTCCTCACTATAACTGGTACATTTCTGTGTTTATTTTAGTTCAGAATGTTAATTTTGCCACTGACATATTCACCAAACTATACCATTACTTTAACCTTTGGTTTTTTCAGTGAAATTCTAAGGTTTATTTTGAATGAGAACAGATCTTTACATCACACCTAGCTATAACGTTACTTTATCCTTCCGTTTTTTTCAGCAAATTTCTAGGATTTTTTAAATGGAAAGTCATATTTTATTACCATACGTAATGCCAACCCACTGCTGCACATGGCCATTGGCGGCCAACTCACCCGGAGGCAGCTGAGCCCCCCACAGGCAGCCACGCTCACGCTGAGCATGTCCTGAGGCCATGCGGCTCCCCTCCACAAGCCTTAAAAGGCCCAGGGGAGCCCATCCCCTGGGGCTAAATACAATTAAACAGGGGAGTAGGGCATGCAGCTCCTCTCCCCAAGCCTTCTCAGGCCATACCCGATAAAAAATGGGGAGCACTGCATGGCCTCACTTCCTTGAGCCTTCTCAGACCCTGGGACCCCATCCTCAGGAACAAATACAATAAAAAGGGCAGTGAAGTCCCTTCACCAAGCCTTATTAAGCCCCAGGGACCCCATCCCCGGTGCCAAATGTAATTAAAAAAGGGGTGGGTCCTCACGGCACCTCTCCCTGAGCCTAATTAGGTCCTGGGGACCCCATGACTCAGGGCTGTATGTATTTTAAAAGAGGAGGTGGGTCATGCAGCTCCCCTGCCTGAACCTTCATATACCATGGGGACCCCCTCCTAGTGTTGTATTTTATTAAAAAGGGGAGGGGGCTGTGCGGCCTTTCTCTCCGAGCCATCTCAGGCCCGGGGAGCCCATCCCCCTGGGCCTGTCTTTATAATAGGTTGGTGCCCTGGTGCCCAACAGGGGCACCCACCAACCAACACATTGGGGGCTGAAGCATGAGCCCCAGGGCCCCCGTGACCCCAGCCAGCTTCACTCATGGTGCAGGAGCTGCCATTGTTCCTGCCTAGAGGGAGCAGCTGCTTTTTGCATGCTCTGTCTTAGTGGCAGCAATATGTGTTTTGTTTCCCTGCCGACATCACTGGGGGCATGGAAACAGAACACAAGTCTGCTCCCAGCCAGTCGGAGCATTTTTAAACATGTGTTTTCTCCCTTTTGGCAGGTGATTTAAAAATGCTCCAACCAGATGGGAGCAAACATATGTTTCCCTGTCCATGGTAGCGCTAACAGGGAACATACTGTGTCCCGGGGGTGGGCTTCCTGGGAAACAGTAAGTGAGCAAGCCCGGGTGATTAGGTCCCTGTGGACATTAAAGGCTCAGGGAGGGAGGCCCTGGGGGATGGGGTCCACAGGGCCTTGTAAGGCTCGGGGAGGGAGGCCCTGTGGCCCTCCTTCCCTTTATTTTTCAATACTGCCCCAGGGGATGGGGTCCCATGGCCTTGTTAGGCTCAGGAATAGGACTTATTAAGCCTCCTACTCAATCTTGTCATCTTGAGTCCTCGGTTGTAATGTTTAATCACTGTAACACTGGGTCTTTGGAATCTATTTCGTCTCTCAAAAATATTGATCCTAACCTGGTCGGACCTCAAGAACCCTGGTTCAACAACCATCAACAGCTGAATTACTAGTCCTTTCTTTATTTTTGCACTTCTACAGGCAACCAATGTATGGCAACTTCTGTACATGCCCCTGCTATTAACTGAGACAATATGCGTAATAAAAACTTACGTGTTTTTCTGTAAATCTGGTTGTTGAAAATATCTATGGGACTTACAATTCAACTCCTTCAAGATGGCGGCCGAATTACTAGTCCTATTTTCACCTCTTTCATGGCCTTTGCTATACTAGTCCTTTCTTTATATTTGCACTGCAACAGGCAATCAATGAACGGATCAGTTACAACAGAGCAAGCCAATTTCAATGGTTTGAACACCTCTATCCTTGGAAGCACGTGTGCTGCCTTATGCGAGAGATTGCCGCTGATTCTCAGCAGTTCCACGTCACAGCGGGAACCCTTGTTTATCTCCCGAAAAGTCCCCTTACTTTAAATGCATGACATGGATCAGAGATTCTCAAGTCAGAGGTGACAAGTCCTCATGAAGGTGACCGTGCGCTCCATCTGTAATTCCCACACATTAACTTCCCACATTTGGTATTTAGACAATCAGAGTCCTTCTCCACAACAGATTTTGATGAGTCTTCAGCTCCTGTGAACCTATTTATGGACCATCACTTGATTACTCCATTTGTAATGCACTGTGTATCTAGCTTTATCTTGCCTGTTTACCAAACGTTTATACATATGAGTTTCTAGTTCTTCTCTCATGCTTCTTGGCATGCCATCCCTTCCAGTTCAGTTAGTTTAACTTACATGCATCATAAGTTTGTTCAGGTTGATTTTGGTATTTAGTCTGTATTTTGGCCCCACTTGAAGCTACTATCTTACCTCTCAAACAGACCTACTATACCTCTCGGTATGCTATTATTAAAAGTATCAATGGTTTTAAATAATGGAGGACCATAATTATGTATGTGTATATTGTATTTTATCCAGATTTTTATTTACCTTTTTTACTTTCCTGTTTGTCCATTTTTTCTTCCTGTATGTTTCTATATGTATTATAGTGTCGCAATTATTGAGACTTATATTGTATCTGTTCCGATGATGATTGTATTATTCGGATAAGGATCGAACTGTTGTCGACAATAAATACAGTCCCAGCTTGCTCTGATTTATTGTATATCTTATGGGTTGTATCTCTGCAAATGCAGTTGTCACACAAATAGGGTACTTTCTTGTCCCACGTATTACACCTTTGCCTGAGCCCTTGCCTCACTATATTCACTTCACATTTCAGTACATGGTTTTGGAATGTTATTTTTGGATGGATCATTATATATTAAAAACATTGGTTTGATTTGCATATATTCAGCCTGTTGTGTTAAATATTCTAACCAGGCACCACTGACGTTTCATAATGATAATTCCAAACAAACTGAGCCTTATTTGTCCCCTTTGGAGATTCAGCACTGGGTGCCTTACTGAGGTCAGTTTGGCACTATGCAAGTTACATTTCATTCACTGATGCAAAGTGCTATGCTTAAGGACCAAACATGTCACTTATTCCAATATACATGAATCTTGGGGCGTAGCCACCAGATGGGTAATAATTGATCTTTATGCCCAAATAAATGGCAACAGTGACCTGATGTATGGGATATAATGCTGGATAGGTGAACTGTGCAACAGCAACATCTAGAATGTTATTTTAACATGCAATCAGCATATTCTGCTGCCAATGAGATGTAATTATCTTTATCTAAAGAGACTTTGCATTGCTCGTTATATAGCTTTCAAATTAATAAATAGTCCCAGTCAGTGATGAGTTTCTAAGAAGGTATATGTGTTGGCAAAGCACAACTTAAACAGGAATGAGATCACCTCATCTCTTTCAAAGGTTTGTTCAAAGAGAGTAAGGGTTCTAATTAGGGATGGGCACAACTCGCGTAATTTGCGGTAGAATAATTATGGTGAATTACAAATTACAGCAAAATTATGTGAGATTATAAGGAATTATGCAAGGAGCGTAACCCTACATATAGTGCAATTTTCTTAGCTCAAAATGCACCATTGAATTCAAAATGTTCGCAAGGATGCATTTTGCCCTAAGAAAATACTGCTAAATGCACCAGAACATGAGCAGGAGCAGCAAGCAGCTGTTCAGTCCCGCTATGAATTCTGTTCCTGCGCTTCCCTGATAGGTTTTTTTGTGCAAAATTATTCCTCATTACACAAATAGGCATAATCATGTAATTTAAATGAACTTTGCATCAAAAGAGTAACACAAAATTATCAAATTATTCCAATTACTTTAACATCATTTATTTGAAAACTATTTTTATTAATTTTATGCAACGAAAACAAAACAGAAAACACACAAGCAGTACATGGCTCCACTCTAAGAAAAGGAGAAATTCCAGTCATATGTCAGGACAGTACAGAGAAAACACAAAAAATAGCAGTATACATGGCTGAACTGAAATACCAAATGCATATAACAGCTTAGAGGACAAGAGCACATCGAATCCAAGTCATCAAGTCAAGTATACAGTAAAGTACAGTTATACAAGCTTGGCTACCAGAATCACAATGCCACAGTACCAAGAGCTCATGCATCATCCCTCCTTGTCCAAACCCTCCTCTGAGCCAGAGACTTCCTTCTCTACAAATTTATAGAGAGGATACCCCCACAACATGATCGCATCCGAAGCACCCTCATTAGTTCAGGCAAAATGCATATGCTTTTCCTCAGTCACACCCATTCAAGGAGATCCTACTGCCATAAGGACACCAATGGCACCCGGGTCCCCAACCATCCAATGGCCACTCACCATTTAGCCAATAACAGGGCAAGCTGGGCCAGATTATAGGGAATCTTGCACCCCCTGGGTTTCACCACCACCCCCAAGAGACAGGCCATTGCGGTCAGAGGAACTGCAATATACTTTGCCTCCACTATTTTAGGCATGGCATCCCTCCACAACCCCTGGATCACATCACATGCCCAGGCCAAATGTAAAAAGGTGCCCCCCTCACTCCCCACAACATACACATTGAGCTTGCCTCATCAGGTCCATCCTGTTCAAGCGCCTAAGGGTCACATAAAGTGCAATGCAGGAAATTAAAATGAATCAGTTTAAACCTATGGTTGCAGGACACCCGCCTCACCAACCCACACACATTCTCCCAGTCAGCATCCTCAATGGGCTCCCCCAGCTCAAGTTCCCAGTACCCTTGGGAAGCATATGGGGCATTCAGCATGTCACCCCAGATCGCCTTGTAAATTAAGGAGATGAGATGTTTCCCCATCGAAGCAATCCACCCAGCATCAGGGAGGGTTGAGGAGCCACAGGGAAACCAGCCCACACCTCCCACGCAACACTCTCCAGCTTGGCAAACTAAAGGAATTGGCCTGGCAAGCCTCCTGAAATGTAAGGAAAACTTCCCCTGGGTACAGGTACCCTGCCTCCATGCCACCCCCTGCCCTCCAGAGATCCATAGACGTATCCCCATCAATTGCCCTAAATGGAGCGAGGTCCCAAAGACGAAGCTCCCTGTCAAAAGAAGCCCTGCGTAACACCTTCCTCACCACTTCCTCCCATATCGCTGAGGTCTGCCATACCATGTACAGGACTGCATGCTCAGATCGACCCCCCCACATCTGCAGGTGTGAAAGCATATCAACCACTAGCATGTCGAAGAACAATCTCTTTTCCCAATTATCTGGCTCCACCAGCCACCGTAGCACATGCTGCAGGTTGACTGCATAATAATAGAGCTGTGTATCCGGAATAGCAATTTCCCCATCCTCCATGTCACGCTTAAGAACCTACAGTGCCACCCTGCTATGCTGCTCTGCCCAAACCAGAGAGATAAGTAAACTATCCAGTTTACGAAAGAAGTGTGGTCAGAGCGGAAACATGACATTTGGACCAGATAGAGGCAGTGAGGGAGAAAAACAATCTTGGACCCAGCAGCCCTGCCTACAACCTATAAGGGGAGTCTATTAAAAAAGCTACAGACCCTCAAGACCAGCTGCCACTCTGTCCTCATGCAGACGTCGATACATAACCTCAGAATGAGCCACCCATATACCCATGCCTTTAAGCCCTCAGTTTTCCCAGCGGAGGTCAAGCTCAGGCAACCGGGTCCCTGGTACCCTAAACAGATCACCAAGAGGGAACAAGAGTGATTTCCTGAGATTGACCTGAAGGCCAGAGACCTCAGCAAAGGTGTCGAGGAGCCCATTAGTATTGAGAGCATACTTATGCCAGTGCACCATCTGCATAGAGTGAGATTACATGACTGGAACCCACCACACAAATGCCCCACGTCTCCAGTTATTTACATAAGGGAAGTGCCTATGGCTTAATGGTGAGAGAGAACAGCAGCGGTGAGAGGGAACAAACCTTCCTCATGTCCCTCCCGACAACTCACCCTCCTAGAGGACGCCACCAATCTTGACACGGACCAAGGTGCTGGTGTACCCAGCTGCAAAAGACGGGGCCTAACCCCATCCCTCAGAGCACTGCCATCATATACAGCCCTTCCACTGTATCAAATGCTTTCTCCAGATCAAGGGAGATCAGTGTCAACTCACGATCATTGTCACAGTTTCATGTAAGACATGCGTAAACCACCAGAGATTAAAGGTGGTAATACATGCCGGCATAAAGCCACATTGGTCCTTTTGCACCAAATCATGGATCACTTCCTCCAGACATGACGCCAAAAAATTGCATAGTATTTTGACATCGTGTTGAGCATCATGAGGAGTCTGTATGACAAAAGCTTAGCCGCATCACCCCCAGGCTTCAGTAGAAGGCAGATAAATCCTCCCTCACAATGTGTTGAAGTTTCCTGTTTTCCCGTGCCTCCTGGAGGACCTCCAGCAACTTACCCCTAGGTGTGATGGAGTAGGTCTGGTAAAATTCCACTGGGAATCCATCTGCACCCAGGGCCCTGGATCTATTGAGGGCCTGGATTGCTGCCCCCATCTCACTCTCCAAGTCCTCCAAGTCCTGCATAAGATCCGCAGCCAAGGTAGGCAACATCACATCAGCCAGAAAAGCTTCAATCAGCCCCGGGGAACCCGCTTCTCCTGCGTGATACACCCCTTGGAGGTGTTCCACAAAGACCCTCAGGATGTCCCTATGACTAGCCACCAATTCGAACATGAAGTATAGGAGGGACCTCCTGCTCCAGCAACAAAATCCATGCCAAATGTTTACCGGTTTTGTTCCCCTCCCTGTGAAGACGCTGATGGTATGCCCTGATCATGCACTTATCCAAGGAGTCTCAGGCTGACTGTACCTCCCGCTGAGCTCAGAGCACCCCTTCCTGTACCTCTGGTGAGAACACATCAGAGCCCTGGAGATCCTCCAAACGACGCTCCCATACCCTCAGCGTAGCCTCCAAATGGCGGCGTACTCCACTGGTGGTTCCTATGTAGGCCCCAAGCATGACCGCTTTGAGGGCCTCCCAATCCACAGCCCTAGAGGCAGTGGACCACTAGTTACGATCCAAATAGCCCATGAGGGATGCTGCCAGCACTTCACAACACACTGTGTAGGCTAAGAGGTTGGGAGGCATTCACCAGCTAGGCACATGGTGCACGTTTGAGCTTCATTGCAACTTGAGCAGCACCGGCGCATGATCAGAGAGAAACCGCCCCAGATGTGTCACCGCCGCCAGATTCTGCATGTCTATTCCACCCACCAGTATGCGATCCAGGTGAATATAAGTGTTTTGTGCCAAGGAGTGACATGTATACTCATGGCCATCAGGTTGAAGATCCTGCCAGATGTTGCAAAACCCTAGGTTACGCATAACTACTGCAAGGGAGGATGACATCAAGGGTTTAGTGCCACGCTTGGGTGGAAAGTGATCCAACTCCCTGTCCAGGATACAATTGTAATTCCCTGCCCATATTACAAGAGTCCCAACACTATCCTCCAGGAGATCCTGAATGCTAACATAAAACCGTTTATCATCAACATTAGGCACATAAACATTGAGAAGTGTAATGGCAGTGCCATCCAGTGTGCCCTGGACCAGGAGGTAATGCACCCCTATATTTGTCTCGCTATAAGTATGTTGAAAGGGTAACTCCTATGCAATTCAAAAAACAACTCCCCGGGCATAGGAGGAGTAGGTGGCTGAAAACAATTGCACCTTCCATTTCTTATCCATCTTCTGGGGCTCTTCCCCCGGGAGATGAGTTTCCTGCAGACAGGCTATCTATCTGCACCTTATGACATCTGAGGAATGAGTGAACACTGAACCTTTCAGTGTAACCCTTTATGCCCCAACATTCCAAGTTAAAAAAACTTGTAGATTCAGCCATGATAGAATACAATACATTTTGGACCGGCTGGGCTCAGCCCCCTCGTCAACCAATCACCAACATGGAACAACTCACCTACAAGAGAGGTGTATCTCAGAGGCCCACATGCAGTGCAAGCAACAACGTGCACTCCAAAATGAGTAGGAGTACCAAACAAGGCAACAGCCCCAACTTCCCCCACCTCGGACAGATGGTATAACAACAACAACGCACACTGCATGTCCATAAAATACTGTGCTTTCAGGACCCACATCCTAAACCCACCACCCACAAACATGGCCTACCAGCTAGAGTAGAAAAGGGGCCCTAACAGCCCCATAAAGAGTACAAACCCATACTAATCACCCCATACAGTCATCTACACCACACAAGCGTCACCCAGCAACAATTGTACAATTAACACAGCCCCACTGAGCCATTGCCCCACATCTCAGGAAAACAATAAGAGAAGACAGAAGGAATAATATGTGGAGAAAGTGCAAGAAACCAATACAATGAAAGTATACACATTCAAGTGACAGAGTCACCTATTTATTTATTTATGTCATTTGTAGAGCGCATGAATCACCCCAACCGGGGTATCTCTGCACTACGATGGCCCTAGACAGCAATACCCGGTGCTAGAACAGTGAGGTTTTTAACTGCTTTCTGAAGGATAGATAGTTGGTGGAGAGTCGAATGTGGATGGGGAGCTGGTTCCAGAGAGATGGAGCTACATAAGAGAAGGATGTTCCCCCCAACCGAGTGTGTTTTATGCGAGGCACAAAAAGAAGCTCTTTGGACCCGGAGCGGAGGGTCCTGGAGGGGTTGTATCGGGTCAGTTTATCTGCGATGTACTTAGGTCCCAGGTTGATAAGGGCTTTATAAACCATACAGCAGATCTTGAATTTAATCCTTTTCCGAATGGGGAGCCAGTGCAATTTGCGGAGTAGGGGGAGTGAAGCTGTTCTAGGGGGGGCATTGGTCACCAATCGAGCTGTTGTGTTCTGGAATACTTGTAGTCTGTTTAGGGAGGTGCCTTAAGCGGAGATCAACAGAGCATTACAGTAGTCCAGACGACTGGTGACCAATGCTTGGATCAAAGTTTTCCGTGTGGATAACGGGAGTAAGGGGAAGACTCTGCGGAGTAGACGTAATACATGGAAGCAGGCCTTGGTGGTAGAGGTGGCATGCTCCTCCAAGTTTAGTTTCTGATCAATTTTTACCCCAAGGTTCTTTACCACAGGTTTGGGGGATGGAGCTGGACCCAATTCTCCTGGCCACCAATTGGGAGACCACCTTGTTACTGCTTCTCTGAATAGCATGATTTCTGTTTTCTCAGCATTCAGCTGGAGGAAGTTGTTGCTCATCCAGTCAGTGATGGTTCTCATGCCCTCCGAAAAGGTGGCCTGAATGCTGGTGCTGTTCTTATCAAATGAGAGAAGCAGTTGTGTGTCGTCGGCATAGGAGATTGTGGTGAACCCTAAGTTTCTTATTAGGTTTGCGAGTGGCGTGACATAAATATTGAATAGGGTAGGACTCAAGCATGAGCCCTGGGGTACCCCCTTGGTGACATTGGTAGTTTGTGATCTAAAAGGGCCGAGATTAATGGTTTGCGTTCTTTCAGCAAGGAAGTTCGTCATCCATTTTAATGCCATCCCCTCAATGCCTTTGTCTCTGAGCCTTCCCAGCAAGATATGGTGTGAGATGGTATCGAATGCAGCAGACAGGTCAAGCAGTATGAGAAGTACAGCCTGACCTATGATCGGGCCCGGCACCCGAAGCGGGCACAGATCCCACCGAGACAGCCTCAACGTCCTGGGGCACCAGCGCCATGGAACTATCTCCCTGGATCTCAATTCCTATTGGGCTCCCAGCCCTGTGCAGCAATGATTTTCCCATCACTGCATCCCCCCTGAACCTCCAATTCGGGCTCTGAACTCCACGAGTGTTCCCGGAGCCTCCCGCCAGGATCCCACACTCTCTCTCTCCCGGGAAACCTTATCCCAGACTTCCAGCCATCTCCACACATCTTCAGGGGTATCAAAGAAGTAAGGCCTGCCCCCAGACAGGACCTTCAGATGCGCCAGGTACAAGAGCATATAGTGGAGGCCCATGGTGCAGAGCTTGGGCTTGACCTACAGGAGCCCCTTACGTGATCCCTGAACTTTATAAGTGTATTCCGGGTGGATAGAGATCCTGTGATTGTCAAAATATCCAGAGTGCAACTCCTGGGCAGCATGTAGGGTACAGTCTCTATCTTTACAGTTCAGGTTCCTGGCAGTGATAGCCTGTGGCGGTGCCCCAGGCTTAGAGGGGCCACCAGTGCCCTATGAGCCTGTTCAATCATGAAGAGCAGGGACAAACCAGCCGGCTTTAGCACCTCGCGGATCCAGTGCTCCACCAATGCTTCAGTCGCACTTTCCTCATGCTGCTCCAGAAACCCAAGAAAGCGGACACTAATGTGGTGGGATCTGTCCTCTGCATCCTCCACATGCGCCTCAAGGGTCCCAACTCCGGAGATGACCTCGGCTACCTGTTTCTGCAGTTCAGCAACCTCAGTCTGGAGTTCAGAGATGGAGCCCTCCACAGCCTGCACCTTATCGGAGACCTTTTGGAGGTCAGCTCGGAGGAGGGTGACCTCAATTGCCACTGTCTCAATCTTCCCCTCAAGGACTGCCCTGGAGCCATGAATCGCCACTAGCAGCTCTGCCCTGGAGAGCTCCTCAGAAGACGGACCAGGCGTCAAATCCTCCCTGGGTCCACCCTGTCTCATCTGCCACTCTGAAAGAGGGACCGGAGTGGTATACTTCCCCATGGTGTTCCCCTGTGAGGGGGCTAGCTTCTTATTCCTCCCCATAAGAGGGGCTTAGTGGGGACCCCGGATGTTCACCACTTCGGGTCAAAAGGGTTGGCAGAAACACCACCCCAGTGGATGCAAAAGTCCCTGACAGAATTGCGCCGCCTGGACACCACTCATTCCCCAGCTCTAGAAGGCACAGTGGGGAACGGCCAAAAAACACAAACCCTCCAGGGCAGCTCCCACTGTCACAGGATGAACCTCAGCCAAGGCCCCCCTAATGTACACTGTCCCAGGGGTGCATGTGTGAGGAGGAACCACAACCTGAGCACTCAGGTCTGAGGGCCACTGCTGAGTCTAGGAGCCATGTCCCCACCACAAACAGGCTCCAATGGGGGTTGCAGTCCATGTCAAGGCCAAGATGAATATGAGCCCTCAGTACGTATGCCACCCCCAGGGGCTACAAAAAAAACAGCTGGGAAGGATTGCACCTGGGTGAACTCACTGCATCGCGGAGGGCTCCCCCACACATCAGAGGGTCAGGTCCTGCAAATGTCCTTGGGGTCCAGCCATCCAACACTATTCTACCACATCTGAGCGGCCTATACCCATGGAGAGGCAGCCAGGAACTGCTTCAAATTGTTCAGGGTAGCAGTTCAGGGTAAAATAGCTTCCTCTCAAAAGCACCCCCTCCATGGTCTTCCAATGTGTGGCACAACCCAGGGAACCAGAGTATCCTTGTGGCCAGCCACCTTTGCAGAGCGCGGCCAGCATGCAGAGGCCGGCATGCAGAGTCTAGCGATGCTCGAACATCTGCAGGCACAGGTAGGGAGGCTCTGCTGCAAGATCACAAGCCAGGGCAGGGGACTCTGGCACTCCCTCCCCCAATGCCACACACTGCTGGTGGCCCGCTTCGGTGTGGCCATGCCCAGTGAGCGAAGAGCCCAGCACCTCCAGTGGCCCAGGGACACAAGGCTGTGGCTCCAGCTCCTCCACATGCCGCAGCCCTGCAGGCAACGAGTACAAGCTCCAATCCCACCGCTGCCTGCCCACCGAAGGCACCGGGTGAGTGTGGAGGGAAGCAGCTAACAGGGAGCAGGGGCGAAATATGGCAGGATTTTGCAGGATATCGCCAGGGCCACGCGGAGCCTCTTAGAAGTACGTCTTGCCAGCCATCTTGTGTGGCCGCGCCCCTTCTTCAACATAATTAACATTTTGCCCTGGTCTATTTCTGATATATCTTCCTTGGCAGTGTAGGTCTCTAAGTCCCTCTTCTATTGGAGAGATATGAGAATAGTTGGGTCTTTGCGGAGTCTATTTAGGAATGTGTTTAAGAGCTCCAGTTTTTCAGATATATTTTCACTTTGCACAAAGTAGGACATCCTTTCACATATCAGTTTGTAAAATAATAAAAACACATGACTCACCTATAAAAGTTGAGCGCCTTTGCACATCTTCATGGGAAGGGGTTTTTGCATGTGTGTGATCAATTAGGTAATATTTTTGTAAACTTTTGCAAAATTCCATGATAATTTTGTGAAATTATTTGAATTTATGCTTTTATTACGAAATGTGTTTTTCAGGGATCTTGCATGACTTTTTGACAAAGCAAGAGACTTGCTCAAAAAAGTCACACAAGATATGAGCAGACGATTAGTTTGAGCTGCTAATGACTCTTAGCAAGACATTCTGTGCGAAACAGCATTGCATTGGTACACCGTGAGATGTTTTTTAAGTGACGTGCATGCTCACTACAAAAAAGCCACAAGTATGAGAATTTTTCGTTAAAAAATCATGAATTTTTTGCTTTGCAGATTGCAAATTTTGTGATTTCGTGAATATTGCCAGTGTACATAGAATTTTTCACTGGCCTGATGTTTATTTAATTAAGAACTAGCTTGATATGCCAAGTACCCTCAAAGTAACTCTATGTAGGATCATTTTATATGTGACCTGAACAATGCTGGAAACTCGCGCAATCAATAATTTTCCAATATTCATATACGATTTTCAAAACGAAAATGCCATTTGCACCAATGAACCATTTTTTGAAATATGACTACATGCTGAAAACTGCAAAGAACTCTATTGTATAAAATGGACCGTACTACAAAACAACGTCAACTTTTATTTGCAACAAGGCAGTAAGTGCAGAGTATCATAAAATATGTGCAACAAGGATTTCATTGGGGCTTATGAAATACAGTCAAGGGTTTCCAGATCTGTGGTAGGTCAGGAAAAGACAAGGTTGATTGTCTGTATTCTAGCCATTCTTCACAGAACGGTAACTCGTTCCTCGCTGCCCGGATTCTAAATGGCAGAGGGAGCATCCATCTTAAAAAGGCTTACCGATGGCATCATTGATGTTCATGTTGAAACCAAGAAAAAAAAAGGACTACAATTCCAATGGTATTTTAAGAGTGAGCCTGATTTTGAAATTCTTTAATGAGAACACCCTTCATAATATTTTATTATATTTAGCAATGATATACCTCTGTGGAGAAACACTCTTGACTAAGGGGCCGATTCCGATCTCGGCCGGTAGGGCACCGAATCGGATTTGGCTTTACCGGATCCGATTCGGACGCCCTGTTTCCGACCGATTCGAACACCCGTCCGCGCGAGCAAGTACGATGCGAGCGTACGCGAAATCCCCGACCGACTCGTTCCCGGCTCCGAACCGCTCCGACCGACTCGTACGGACTCGACTCGCACCACGCAATGGAGACGTTCCCCGACCGGGCAAGTACGATGTGCGCCTCGATCAATCTGACTGACTCGCGCCGTCCGGCTCGAAAGAGCAGTCGGAGCCGGACTTTGGGGGTCCGTGTTGGACCCCCCTGTACGCGTAGCCACGCGAGTTGCACACAGGGGGGGACCCATGGGTCCCCCTTACACATGCATGTATGGCGCGAGTCGCACCGACGCGTACCCACTGTAGGGGGCCCCCCTGTTCGCGACGCACCCATTGAGTCAATGGGAGCCCGTGTACGCTGCCGTACGACCGGCTCCCATTGACTTAATGGGAGTCCGACCGAATCGAGTCCGATAGCATGCGTCCGCATCGTACTCGCTTCGGTCGGACTGCCAGAGTCCGGTTCGGTCAGAAATCTCTCCGAATCCGACTCGGTCGGTGTGATTTCCGGCCCGAATCGGAATCGGCCCCTAAGTGTGTAAAAAGTTCAGTGTTCCATAACAAACGCAAATATTGTGGCCGATGTATTGCTTTCAGCTGTCTGTTCTATTCTAACATATCCTTCTTAAATTATGATGTAGAGTGGTTCATCTGTTATATTTCCATCTTCTTGTCTAGCTCGCTTAACTTTTTAAGACATGTTAACATTTGCAAGATGCAGATATTTTGGCAAAAGGAAAAGCAATATGTAAATTTTAATCCGTGCTAGGAACAATAGCCCTGAGGCAGCTGATACTTCCTACATGAACCACTTTGCTACCACCATCCTGCTCTTCTAATATAGGGCTTATAACTTTTGGCTGCCACTGTATTAAACTGAAATGTCGTTTAATTGGCGGGTGTCAGTGATTTAGCCAAGAGAAATTACAGGCCTTATTACCTCACTCGCAGTGCTATTAGGATTTTGATTTTGGAAGTGATTAGTGTCAGTTTTATACGCCTTCTAGTAGTTTGTGTCAATTAAAATAGAAATGTTATTGTAACTATTTGCGGTATTCTATATATAGCTATTATATTTTACAGTTTGAAACAATTGAAAAGAGTTACAAAACAGCTGATGCTGAGATCCATAGTGAATATTGCTGCACGCCTGTAAAGAAAAGCATGGATTACTGGGAGCATTCATAAACTCACATTGCTGCACATTACAGTCAATTGAGTCAACAGTTTTTGTGGGGAAAATGGGATTAAAGGAGCTATAGAGAAACGCTTTGTGCAAATGTACTATGTAAAGATTTAGATCTATGTAAAATATAAATGTGCGTGTACAGGTTGTCCAGCAAAAGGAAACTTATAGTGACGTCCCATATGTGGCCTACAGTAGCCCAGCGCCCCCTACACAACCTCCCGAAATCCAAGAGACGTGCCCACCATTACAGAACAAGAATAAAACCAGCCCTATACAGGCTGTGTGAGGGCTACCAAAGCAACGCTTCTTGGACACTGGTACACCTTCACTCCAAGAGTGGAGTTTGAGTGAGATCAGTCTGGTAACGTGAAAAGATTATCAGCAGGTACTAATGAGGGAATGGTGTCAGGAGGCTGTAAATTATGCTAGCACTACCATCACATACTAAATGTTCCCTTATTATAGGAAGTACTCCGTCCTAAAACTTTCAAGGCATACTGGCACAAATGCAATGTTGACTTCATTTCTCCTCAGTCCACACCCTTTGAAATCTTACTGACTTACAAGAAAATTGCACACTGATTTCCAACTTAATGTTGATGTTTAGCTCACAAAAAAACCTATGTCTCTTCTTTAAAATATCTTCTAAATCCTTATAAAGAAAAAAATAATCTCAATCCCCATGGCTCTGTCTAGCAAGATTATGATTCAGCACAGCAGGACTTCAATGGCAATCCCGATGTTCTCCCCCACCATAGATTGGAAATGGAAATGTTAAACTGTTCCCAAGGGAATACTTAGCGGGGTATATACTTATCATTAGCCTGCTAGCAAATGGCTCTGCTGGTGTTTACCCTTAATGAGGTGTTAAAACTGCTCCCAGGGCAGAAACAATGGCTTAGGTCTTTTCACAGGAAGACCTTGGTTTGAGATATTTGACAGACATCAGCTAAGAAAAGATAGCTGTGGAGGGTCCTGGACCTTTATTATCTTGAAAAGGACCAGGGAGAGGCCTGCCCATTCAAAGTTAAGTCCAAATGGAGACCAGGGATGAGAAGCCTTTTTTTCATAGGCCCTCTGTATAAAGTTTGACACCAGCCCTTTGCGAGGGGGGTGGTCTCAAAACCAGTTTGGTGTACCTAAAGAGGAGGGAACTGCCTAAACACGCCACTTGCTGGCACACAAGCCACCTCTAAGGGTAGAAAGGCTGTGCCATCTTGGATTTGGCTTAGCATAGTGTACAGTGGGATAGATTGCAATAAGCAATCAGAATTTGTGCCCTAGGTAGCTTTTTACCTCATTGGTTAGAGAGTGTCCAAGAATCAACCCCATCCACTGGCAAGTGAATCCTACAAAAGTGGCACCTTGCCCATATCCCATGAGAACACTTTCTGGACCTGAGGAAGAACAGAAGAGGACTAAACCTGCTGTTTGAGACCTGTGGGGCTTGACCTGCTCCCAACTGCACCCAGAACTAAGAAGTGGACTGCAAGGGTCAGTTCACTGACTTCGTGTGTAGCTGCTGGGACACAGCAAGCTGCAGGAGGGCTTTTTCCTGAAGTGCCCAGCTGACAAGTAGCAATCGGAACTGGACTAGACCCTGTTGGGTACATTCTGCCCTCTAAGGTCTGTCCCTAAGGTCCTAGGAGCTCCATGAATAGCTGCTCTAGAAACGTCGAAAAGTTGGGACCTTTAGACTTTCAAGACCTACAAAGTGTCAGGGGGAACTTACAGCAAAATATTTCGATTTTAATGAGACTTCATTGGATAAAAGCTTCAGAACTGCCTCAGAGGTGGATTTTGAGCTTCATAAAAAGACTTAATTAGAAGGTTGAAATATTGACCCATTGAAGGTAAGAAAATTGACTACTCAATGGGACGACTTTGACAGTAACAAAATTTGAATTTCTCCCACCCTGAGCTTTTTCTGCCCAAACCAATGACATCAACAGGACTTCATATAGCAGTTATTCTGCTTCGGTGCCTCGGTGGATAAAGTCTGCAACCTTGCCCCAATGGAGTATTTCAAAGTCCATTTCAGAGAGTAAACCTAGGTCCCAGTCCACCACGAACATTGACTACTGATTGATGATTTGCTTTTTGTTGGTGCTTTCTGCATTAAATCTTTTAGATCGCTGAGCCCACTTATTGAATTTCTGTCATTTTGGAGTCATTTTATGCTTTATATTTTCTTCTAAATTTGTTGTGGGAGCTTTATTGTGTTGTGTTTTGACTTTTTAAAGGTGTAGTAACTGGTAAATACTTTACAATTTTTCATATGTTAAGCCTGGGCACTTTGCCATAGCTACAGGGGGTTAGGTCAAGGTTTAAATGATTGAAACTGTGTTTACCCTGACAAGTTTGTGGTCTTATTCCTTGTGGTGCTATCACACCACCCTAATTAATAACCCACTTTCTTACACTTTTCCGGTTTTGCAAATGTTCATTTATTATTTTTGCAAGTGTCTCATCAAACCAAGGTTGGTTTTTGTGATGATGGAGCTACGGTGTCCATGAAGTCAGCAATTGTATGAGTATATTTTTGGCAGTTTACTTGGTGGAGAATGATGACTGCAGATCTTTATGGGAAAATATTCAGACCAGTACATTTCTATAGAAGTAAGGCATTTATTTACCAGAGATTCTGTGATAATTAGGTCATTAATTCTGCCTTTGTGTGTAGCCAAGTGCTCAGCAGCTGCCAATTAGAAGAGAGAACCCATTTTTCAAGGGCAACATATGATTTGCACTTTAAATTGGCCTGTCAATGTTAAAGTCTCCTTGGTATGTAATATAAACTGAGAATATTTTTTCATGTGACTAATCATTGAGCTGTTGCATGATTTTGCTATTGAGCTTTCATTGGTGGTAAATTCTCTTTTCAAACGTAATAATGCTATGACCACTTTAAGGATGTCAAATATTTTGCTCCATTTTGCTGAACTTGTTGGGAGGTTTTCAGTTTAGCAAATATTCTAAAACGGATAACGATGCCATGCTCATGTTTGAGTTCAGTAGCGGTCCGTGGTAGCAGTGCCTGCCGGGCGGTGACGTGGGGTGGGGGAGGGGCAGAGTGGGGGGTATAGTAAACCACGGATTACGGCCAAATACAGGTAAGTAAACATTTAAATAAATAAAACGAATTTCGTTGTGAGCGCTGCATTGCCAAATGCGATGCAGTGCGCGCAACGAAATTCGTTTTATTTATTTAAATGTTTACTTACCTGTATTCGGCCGTAATCCGTGGTTTACTAACCCCCACCCTGCCCCTCCCCTGCCCCACGTCACCGCCCGGCTGGCACTCCTACCACGGACCGCTACTGTTTGAGTTACTGTCTTGTCTGAGAAAAGTATGTCCACAGACCAGGGAGTGCATAATTGGTTGGCAATCGGCTGCAAAGACCAGGTAAACACTAAGCCAAATTGTTCCAGGAGTCTGAAGGAGCAAAGCTGAGAGCACAAGTCAGCCTGAAGGCTGTCACCATTCACACTATACCAACAACTGTGTACAGGGAGCAGCCCCCAAGGTAAAGGGAGTCTGGCTTCTTCTACGAATTGGGTGGGTGTTGTCCAACTTCCTTGGTTGCTGATCTCCAAGGCCACAACTTTAGTGGAGCTGAGGTTCCCTTCTGTTAAGAGGAAGTAGAGGAAAGTTTATACTTCCTATAACCTTTTCCCACCAGGTTCCACCCAATCCCCACTTCCCATTTGTGCACCTTGTCTCTATGAGGAATGAAGTATTGGGGGCTCCTAATGACTTCTTCTGTAGCAGTGGGAAAGTAAGTAGTGTTGCTGATAATCATGTATCTCCCCCCCAAATGAGGGTCTGAGTTTTGGTATAACCTAAAGACACCAGAAGTGAATTAGCCTTAAGGTTAGTAAACAATGGTATGCAGACATAATATCGATTTTTTATTATCGACCTACACTAATATCGAGTTTTAAATACCGTAGGGACAGAATATCGAAGTCAAGAATATTGATGACCAGAATATCGACCTTAAGGTAATTAATATCATTTTTTTTATATCGAAGTAAGTAATATCGAAGTAAGTAATATCGTTAGCAAAAATATTGTTGTTAATAATATCGATATTTATATTAGTGTTAGTTATGTATTTTAGTATGTATTTTATATGTATGTGTTTAACATTTTTTGTAATGTTTTTTAATTATTTTTAAATATATGTATTAAATGTTTAGAAATTAGTCATTTTTTTAAAGTAAATTGTGCGTTTTAGTATTAGAGCGGGTTGTGGGTTTATAGGGGAATAGGGTGGGAACTAATTTAATTATAATTAATTAATTAATATTTTATATTTATTTTTTATTGATTATTAATTTATTGCTGATTATTTATTAATTGGAAATTAATTTTTAATAATCGATTAATTTATAATTATATTAATTATAATTAATGTATTATTATTATTTATTTATTGTTATTGTTAATTAATGTATTGCTAATTAATTATTAATTGGTAATTAATTTGTATTAATTGATTGATTGATAATTAAATTCAATGGATTATTTTTATGTGTAGCGGGTTGTGGGTTTATAGGGGAATAGGGTGGGAAGTAATTTATTATAATTAAGTACGATGTAAGTATGATTTTTATTAATTGGTATTGATTATTAATTTATTGTTATTTAATTATTAATTGGTAATTAATTTTTATTAATTGATAATTTAATTAATTGTGTTATTTTTTATGTGTAGTGGGTTGTGTGTTTATAGGGGAATAGGGTGGGAAGTAATTTAATGTTATTTAAGTAAATATTTATTTAATTTTATTGGTATTTATTATTAATATTGTTGTTAATTATTATTATGTTATTTATTTTGTTAAATATTTTTAATTAATAAGTATGTTAATTTAACCCCTACGCTATCCTACATTTTCCACACTGTTACACTCACTGGAGTTGGAATAGTAATTTTAACCCTAACGCTATCCAACACTTTCCCTACTGTTGCACTCAGTGGAGTGGGAATAGTAATTTTTACCCCTATGCTTTCCAACACTTTCCCTACTGTTGCACTCACTGGAGTGGGAATAGTAATTTTAACCCCTACGCTATCCAACACTTTCCCTACTGTTGCACTCACTGGAGTGGGAATAGTAATTTTAACCCCTACGCTATCCAACACTTTCACTACTGTTGCACTCACTGGAGTGGGAATAGTAATTTTAACCCCTACGCTATCCAACACTTTTCCTACTGTTGCACTCACTGGAGTGGGAATAGTAATTTTTACCCCTACGCTATTCAACACTTTCCCTACTGTTGCACTCACTGAAGTGGGAATAGTAATTTTTACCCCTACGCTATCCAACACTTTCACTACTGTTGCACTCACTGGAGTGGGAATAGTAATTTTACCCCCGATGCTATCCAACACTTTCCCTACTGTTGCACTCACTGGAGTGGGAATAGTAATTTTTACCCCTACGCTATCCAACAATTTCCCTACTGTTGCACTCACTGGAGTGGGAATAGTAATTTTTACCCCTACGCTATCCAACATTTTCCCTACTGTTGCACTGTTTGGAGTTGGAATAGTAATTTTATTCCCTCCGCTATCTAATATTTTTTGTATTATTTTAGTTAATGTAGTATATAATTAATTTTAAAAATATTAAAAATAATTGTAATTTTTTTAATTTGTTAAATATATTCATTTAATTTTTATTTATATTATTGTTTTATGTGTAGAGATGTATTTTTAATTTATAAGATATTGTTTAACAATTTATAAGTTATTAAAATAATTATTAAAAATATTATTAAGTATATATATTATATATTATACGTATATGTTTAATTTATTTTTACATTATATATATTAGTTATAATTTTTAAACATTTTAAAATATTTTTAACTATGTTTATTTTAATTATATGTATTATTTACTTTATTTTACATTATTTTTGTAACTTAAAAAAAAACGATATTTTTACCAACGATATTTTTGACATCGATATTATTTTTTCGATATTTTTGTACTTACTTTAATGTAGATAGGATGTCGATATTCTTGACTTCGATATTTTGGCGTCGATATTTCTGTAGGTCGATTTTCTGACTCTCGATATTCTGTCAGTGATTCGTAAACAATACCATACAAGTGGGTGTTCCCTTATAATGAGTTACCTCTTTTTTGGGATCTTCACTATGTATTGCCAGTTTTTGAAGTTCATAGGGGAGCCTAGTCTTCAGGGTCCTCTTATTTCTTCTCTTCTGGCTTAATTGCTATGGCCTTTTCATTGTGAATGTCTTTGTCTGCTGCTCTAACCTAAATACCTAAATAATAACTCAGCATCCCATTGTCCAACAAGCCTTTTTTCAGTTGCTGTGCTTTTTTCTGATTAGCACAAGCATGTGGTAATTCGCCTTACTGTGCAAGTGTGAGAAAGCCATCCTTTTTGCCCTGATCACACCCATTTTGTTGATTGATTCTGGTGGTTACTGACTCTGATTGTGCCCTGGGCTCTGCTATCCAGGCCCAGGGCCAATGCTCTATGTAAAAAGTATATAGTAATTAGGTGTAATTACAATTGGTTCTGACATCCTACCTGTAAGCCTCAAGTACATGGTAGGGCATGTCGGTTCAGAGACCCCAGTGGATTTAATGTACTTAAGTGTGTACAGCTGTGGTGTCTACTGTCATTTTTAAGGCAGCTCTCTATTGCCGGCTGTTTTTAAAATAAAACTATGTCCAAATTTGATTTTGGAATCAAAAGTACTTCCAAAGTCTTAAACTACCTTATTTTGACATATAAGTCAAACGTAACGTCTGCCCTAGGTGCCCCAAGGGTAGGGCGCATTGATTTCATAAGCAGGGACATTATAAATGATGTTTTATATGACCTGGTGAGGGTACAACTGCCAATTTCTTCTTTTCCTATTGTAGTGTGCTTGCTCTGAGAGCTAACATGCCCCGTTGAAAGCTCCGGAGCTCTTTGCCATCGACGATGAGAACCAAGACCTCTAAGAGTCACTGAGACATTGCGCTGAGGCAAGCTGCCGTCATCAAACTGCAACCTGACTTGCCGAGGAGACCCGCTCAATGTTGAGGGAAAAAGAACCAAAAAAGTGACTGAGTGCGAAAGTAAAATTTTGACTGCCCCAACCACTCAACGTATGCGACCCACACTCCATCGCCTAAAACTTTGACTTTGTTCTGGTCAAGTGTGACCAGATTGCCACAGTTGGCGATTTTCACTTTTGGCACTAGAAAGCACATTTTTACAGTTAATCTTTAAAAATGAATATCTCCAGTTCCCTACATTCTATTTTTTGACATATTAGTGTCATTTTAAAGATAAAAATATTTTCTATTATTATAAATTGGTGTTGGATTTTTATTGTGTTTTGTGTCTTACTTCTTTACTGTTTTGAGTGATATTAAATGCTTTACACATCTGTCTCCTAAGTTAAGCCTGACTGTTCGTAAGCCAAGCTACCAAGGGTTGAACAAGGGTTAGTTTATTTAGAGTTGACAGGACCTTATTTGTTATTGTGATATTATTACTAGCCGTAGGTAGCTACCTGCACCTACTAATAACCACCTTCCAACAGCAAGTAATGACTGTCTCTTTTGTTTTCGTTGCAGGTGATCGCCTTGAGTAAAAAACATCAGCTTCAAATGTCAGGATGGAAGGTAGATGCTGCAACAGAGTCTGGTCCACAGGATCAGGTATGTTGTGTCAAGCCTTGAAAAAACAAACAGGGTCTCAGGACAAACGGACTCTCTTCTTGGGAAGTCTGAAAGGCAAGCAGTTGGCACATGCAGGGGCACAGCTTTTTTACAAGACCACACACTTGATGGAAGCCACTCCCCAAGGGTCATGTCAGTAGAAACGGTTTCCAGAGGTTGTAGGAAGGAAGCCAACATTAAAAGGGCAATGGCAGTAGGAAGAAAACACAATTAAAAAGACAATGCCAATGTGGGGCCATTGAGTGCTGTACATCAGGAGCAGAAGTATGAGGAGGTGGGAGGGTCAGGATAATGACAGGAAGAGGATGGATTGGATCTGGGGTGACAGGAAATGTAACCAGGCACCACAAACAGTGCAGGTGGCACCAGACATAACATATGCATGAATTCAGAATTCTTGGAGTCATAACATGTCAATTGACCTAGATCTTCCAGTAGTAACCTGACCTCAGTGTGTTCAAGACTTTCAACATATACAATATGATTTATGTGGCAAAAGTATCTGCTATGTGTAGAATGCTCAATTCTGAATATCATTACGCATTGCCGTACAAATGATACTTGAGATAGGTTTGCATATCTCCCATTTCTTTAAACACTATATGCAAGTTGTTTTTTACTATTTTACTACGCGATGCAATGAGGTGAATGTGTTTTGTCTATTTGGTTCTTAAACCCTGTGCCTTTCATCTTGTTATTTGTTGAATCTCCATGTGGATGTCTCTTGATATTCAAATGGCAATTGAAGATGGACCCCACCAACCGTTCTCACAGGGAAGGGCTAACATTCAAAAATATCCTCACCCTGACTATTTTCTGGGATGTTTATAGCAGGCTGTTGGAGAAGTTGCTAGCACTCGATCTAATTAAAAAAAATATTATATGAGTTTGAGAGCTTTCTCTCAAATCACTCTTATGGTTTTAAAGTAAACCACTTCCTCGAAACCAAAACTGGTGTCTTGTGGAGGCACTAATCATTGTTAATGTCTGTATGTTAACATGAGCTCCTCTTGTCATATCATACATTTCCAGTGTGTGTGCATGCCTAAGTGGATGATGCAAAACGTGATGCAAGGGCTGCAAACAAAATGTTCTCCTTTTTGGTCCTTCCTTTATGTTTTTTCAAATGTAAAAATGGATGGGTGAAGTTTCCTTTAAATAATTTCTGACAATGCACCTAGTCTTCTTTACAGAACTGCAAAAGAATGACATTGGAACCCCAGTTTGCTATAGGTGTTAAGGGAGTATGTATTTAATGATATTGGGTAAGAAAATGCTTTTTTCCACCCTAAGCAAAAAGGAATAGTGCATTCATCAATGTTCTTATTATCTATTCCAAAGGGGGTTTTGAATTCTTCTCCAGACTTCTATCACAAATCTGTTTGGCACAGTAAGACCTACCTTTTGTCATATAAGGTGGAACAATGTTTCTGATACACACAAAGCCCTGTATGGCCCACTCGCTTTTTTTGATATAACCATGGCTTATAAATGTTTGCAGTGGTTCATGCCAATACCAACTCATTGATCTCATCTGAATGCATTCTCGCTATAAATCCCAAAGTTTATCAGCCATCCTAGAGAAATATTTCTTCTTAGAAAGGTCTCATTGTGTGTATCATGTGGCCAGAGAAAAAAGACAAGCAAACTCCTGACTATCTTGACAAAGAAATGAAAGTATTCAGGTGTACCCAGCTTCTTGGAACTGCTTTACAGAGGCATGATGTTCTATATAGGTAACAAAATTACACTTGCTTCAAACCTTTCATGCTATTAGCCTAGCTGCTTGTGTTAAGGGCACGTTGAGGATCTACAAAACCTCATCAAACATGAGTGATTCTCACTGGAAGATGTATTCTGAACTTTCTATAAGGTTTTATTCTGCTTAATTGGCTTTTCTGAAAGCCTATGTATAACTCAGTTGTGCTTAGGTATTTATTACTAAAAGACCAGTTAATCTTAGGTGCCATGAACACAGGCTAACATATGTCAGAAAAATACTAAGTCACTGATTAACAGGTGCTAGACCTGTCAGCCTTAGGAGTGGTCTTCCCCAAACCCTTTGGCTTCACCTCTCCTATTTTTCTAAATTCACTTTTGTTGGCCATAGGATTCTGTTTACTTTACCACTGCTAATCAGCACTAAGGTTCTTGTGCTAACCCCCTTAAAAATTGTAAAATCGGCTTATACCTGATTGGCATATTTAATTTAATTATAAGTGGCTAGTAAAATGGTATACCATATACCCAGGGCCTGTAAATTAAATGCTACTAGTGTGCCTGTAGCACATATTTTGGCATCCACTTAAGTAGCCCTTTAAAGCATATCTTATGCCTGCCATTGCAGCTTGCCAACAGCTGTAAACTGACATTTCGACTTGGCAAAATAACCCATTTGCCAAGCCTAAAATTCCTTTTCTATTACATATGTCACCCATAAGGTATGCCCTAAATAGCCCATAGGGCAGAGTGCAGTCAATTTAAAAGTATGCACATGTACCTTTAAGTATTACATGTCCTGGTAGCAAAAACCTCACAATTTTGTTTTCACCACTGTGAGGCCTACCTCTCTCATAGGATAACATTAAGTTACCTTATTACATTAGAAAGTGATAGCCTGCGATTAGGAGCAGGTAGGAAAGTCATATTTGGTGTCAGAGGAATTGTAATTTAAAATCCCCTTTAATGGTAAAGTCAGATTTTAAGTAACAACTCTAAAAATGACACTTTTAAGAATTTGGCATTTTATTATCCTAACCATTTGGTGCCTGCAGCCTAATCCTGGGGCACATGACTGGGTGTGAGTGGCAGTTGGCATTTGTATATTCCTCTCAGACAGCCACACAATAGAGGGACTAGGCGTACCTTAATAGGCCATCTCATGCAGGATACGGGCAGAGCTGTGAGCATCCCCAGTTGCACATTTCAAAAGACCCTGCCTCATACACACAAAAATAACTTAACACTATCCTATTATGCCTGTAGATAGACTTTAACAGGGCAGGAAGGCAGGAATTTAAGGCACGTCTGTGGGGGGAACCCTGGAGATGGTCTTCCACTTGAAAGTGGGTATCAGGTATAAAAAGGGGACCATCAGACCCACTCTTCAGTTCACTCATGGACCTGCAGAAGGACTCTCAGAGGACTGCCTGTTTATCTGGCCTGCTGCAGACTTCAGAAGCCTGCTTTGCTGTACCAAGAAGGACTGTTGTGCTGCCTGAAGTCTGCTTTGAGCCCCAAGAGGTCTGTCCTGCTGCTTGAGCCCTGCTCTTCTTCTTGAACCCAGGATGTCTGGGGTGACTCTAAGGGCTAGTTGGCTGGCCTCCTGATCAGAGCCTCAGGGGCAAAAAAGGCTCCAACCATCTTGAACACGTTCCTGGACACTGCATGCGTGAGTCCTGACCATCCAAGTGGTGCCTCTCTAATGCTGGACCTTTGGAAGTGGTGCTAATGGTGTCCAAACATGCCATATCCAAAACTTGGGACTTTGAAAATCTTTCCTAAAAAAGTGCTCTGAGAACCGAGAGGAGAACTGCTGCATATGGCATCTGTGCTCTGTTAGAAGGACATTAGGTGGTGGGACCCTCTTATACTTGAAATCTGCTTGTCAATCTACCCAAGGTGCATCATGGTCATCCTGACTTTGTGGCAGTCCCTGCTACGTTCTTCTCCATAGCAGCAAATCCTGTTTAGTGGCTTCTTTCAGAAGGGGTATCCGGCCTTGTGGAGCCCTTGTTGGCTACAGCTTGCAGTTTCTCACAATAGCCATTTATTGGATAAAAGTCATAGTATTCATCAACTACGATTCTTTATATAATGGACAATACAACCTCCATGTAGATGGGGTTACTTAAGAAACATTGTATTGCAGGCAAAATGCAGCTGGATCGAAAAACTAGATGCATTGCACCCAAATGTGTTAAATGAGATGCAACACTTGATTTTTTAACTGTAAACATTTGTTGTACTAACAATAGATACTTATAAGAAAGTGAATTATTGGTTGGGGTGTTTGTTGGTCCACAGCAAATAATAAAGTCACTAATTTGTAAGGTCCAGCCAATGGTCTCAGTAATTTAAACCAGAAATCAACTCCTATTAGATATGGCTCAGAGCACACAGCTTTAACTTAAAGAAATTGTGTAACGCATTTGGAAGTATTAAAAGAGCTAAAAAGTCAAAAGCACAATTAAATCCCACTAAAAACAGAGTAAAAATTGATTAACAAAGTGGCACTAAAACTGCAAAAATCTTATAATGGGATCCAGAAATATGAATTTTTTAAAATAAGTGAAAATTGAACTCAAAGCACTAATGGTAGTCAATAGTCACAATAGACCGGGACATAGACCGTGCTAATGCATGAGTTGGATGCAAGAAGTTGATTGGCCCGCTAGGATTAATAAGTAGAGAAGCTTGAAAAGGTTTCTATGTCTCAATCTGAAAAGGAACTTTGACATTCTTTTTTAGAAAAAACTCTTCTAAGCATGGGACAAACCTGAAATTCAGTATGACCCCTTGGAACTGCCAGACAGATTCTTTTTGTGGCTATTTTATGAGAGATAGGTATTGAGGCAAAGAAAAGACTGCACCTATCCGTAGTAGAAAAAGTTATTTAAGATAGTTCAAGGTGCCCGTGACCTGAGATCCAATTCCCCTAGATCTCCAAAATACACAAGAGTATATTCTAAATCATGAACATCATAAGGTCCAGCACTCTCCGCTAATATCAATTTTGACACATCAGTTTAACAATATACACAAAATGGCAATTCAACAAAGTAGAGTCTTCAAATTCTTTATTGTTGTCTTCCTTATGACGTGGTAAAAGAAACCGTAGCCAACGCGTTTCGTCCTCTCGGACTTCTTCAGGGCTACAAAAACATATATACATATATACACAATTAGTTTACAATATTTACAAATTTACATACTGAAATATACATGAAAACATCCATGTAATTACAAGTTAAAATAAAGTCATCTCACTAAAATTCAGAATATCCAATTTCAAATAAACAACTGCCCAGTATTATGCCTTTCTTTATATTGAATTTGATAAGGTCAAATCATATATAATATGTCAATTTAATCAAAATTGCCATTTACAGATTCACAGCTCTTTGTGTACTTTAAGTTGCACAATTGCTCTAGAATCTAAGAATTTTGTCAACATGTTGCCAAGAAAAGAAACAGTTAATGGGTGGGTTTCAAGAATTCTATGATTTCAACTACATATCGGCCTCTCTTATAGTGATAAAAAAAATTATTATATTTATGGCTCTTACCAGAAAACTGTTTAACTGTAGTTAACAATGCTGCAGGATCAAAATATAGCCATCTCCTCCATGAACAGGTAAATAAGGGTTTTGTCTAATAGATATAAATGTAGAACAAAATTTAATAAGAATTTCCTACATAGTCCAGTCAAAGAGTAAAATACACTATTTTAGATGTCCATTAAATTCAGAAACCAAGATTTCATACCTGATATTTCTTATAAGAGATTCTGAGAGTATTGTCTTCTTACTCAAATTATTTGAGAGTGGTATTTATTCCAGATCAGGAGATGTCTGCATTGTAGCCATGATCACTAATATTAAAAAACCAAAATTGGAATGTATGAGAGAAAGCTCATATACGTATAATGAAATAATATTAATAACGTAATCGCTATTGTAGAGAAAATTAAAGCTCCAGTCTAATAACTGTCCTATCTCACCTCATGATTTCCCTATGTTAGTAACAAACTAACAATGACTAGTTGACCCATGCCGTGGAGAAATGGGCCGTCTCTTACAATTGGGAATCTCTGATGCTTCATTTAAACTGGATAATGGGGTGATTCTCCCCTATATCATATACCACAAACGATTTATGTTATTTCTAGAATAGAGAAACTTTGAGTTTCTAGGACTGTTTCTTGGTTTAAGGGAGTTTTTAATAACATGCCTCATTCTTTTTGTGGTCAGTCCCCTTGAAGCTCTGGACATATGGAGCAAAGGTTTTAAAAAAGTAACCAAACTTCTTTAGCTGCCCAAACAACCACAGGAGAACACATCTGAGGCCCCCAGGACCTGAGCAGGAACCCATTGAGACTTTAAGGGTGTCAGACATAGGGCAGCAGTAAAGCTAAACCAGTTGCCACTGGTCTTCTGTGATTCTTCACAGAAAATGTCCATTTCAGCTATATTATGTTCCGGGATCCACCCAAGAAATCAGCTTTCTGATTTTAAGAGATCTTTCTGTCCTTAAATTTCAAATGTAAGATGGTCCAACATCCTCATGTCCTTCTAACAGGTCACAGATGCCACATGAAGCAGGTTCAGTCCACCTTGAACCTTTTCTGCAAGTCCAGCAGTGTTCTGAGGAAGGCTGGCTGATGGTCCAGCTTTGTAGGCTTCACCAGCTTGTGGGTGGGGGACATCTTAATTCATTCCACTGACATTCCAAGACATTAGGACTGACCAATAAAGTAAAGGTTCCCATTTCTCACCTACCTACTTTTACAGTAGTTCTTGTTTGCTTTACTATAAACAGACCTAAAATGCAATGTGCCAGAGCTGTTTCAAGATGGCAAAAGTCGTGCACCACACTGAACTTGAGCTAGTGGTAGGGAAGTGGACTATGGTAATCCCTAGTGTTCATCAACGGCTAACACCAAAATCCAGTTTGAGGTAGACACTGTACCCACATAAAACCCAGAAACAGATGTCTGGTAGAACAAAAGTAGGGCCCTTCAGCAACCACACAAGTGATGCACAAGAACTGTCTTGGCATTCTGTTCTTTCCCTTTCCAATGTGCCCCAAATGTTACACTTGGCTCAACAGAGCTGTCAAGCAGTTTTTGTCAGTGTGGTGTCACAGTAATGCCCCAATGTGCAGAGTATAAAAACTAGCAATAAAATTCAGAAAAACTGTAAATGATCATGCAAAGAGGAGCATTTTCTGACAAAACTGAAAGCATACAGCAGGAGTAAAGTAATAATTAAGAAGATTATCTCTGAATGTTTATATCATAATTTTCCAAGTGTTTTTTCCTGTGTTTATTACATTTTAGTAATTGATTGTCCTGGATACCTTTATATAGATATTTTGGTCTGCATAATAAGGAGTATATTTTTATTTAGAATGGGGGATGAGACATCATGTCCAGGATACATCCTGGGTCGTCTTCTGCACACAAGCTATGGTGCCTGAATATGTGGTTAAATAACTATTATTTAGCTTTGGCCAAAATATGCGTAATTCCATGTACAAAAAACACCCTTGATCTTAAAGCTGAGTATGGGAAGAGGTACACTTTTACCAACAGGAACCTTTGAGCAGCAAACACATGGGAGTGAGACAGCTATCTACTGTGAACAGGACTCCATTGTTGGAACAGAGATCTAAGTATCATTTATTGGGCAGATGTACACTGAATCGCCTGGAGCGAGATTTCGTTGCTCACATCAGGGTCTCCACAGCGCAAAAGACTAGCAATGGGACTGTTTTTTACACTTAGTCAGATGACAGCCTTCACTCACACCGAGAGAATTGCGTGGGGCAACAGCTGAGTGCCCTACAACCCCGGGTCTACACATTCTATATGCCTGACCTTAAGATGGCTGTCCTGGCCTGTCCCCTGGAAGCATTGCTATTGAGAGCATATCAACCCTACAGTAAGTCTCAGCTCCCAGTAACTCCGGGATGGGTGCTGCCAATTGATCTATGACGACGCCCCCCGGACTGAAACCTTGAACATTGTACTCACCTCGGAGCCGGATCAACATGGCCCATGCCCGGTGGAACTTTGATAGAACTTTCGATGGACCTTTGACGATGCCCCCTGGGTGGATACCTAAACTGTTTGTACTTACCTCGATGCACGAGCAACCTTGGCCGATGCCCGGTGGAGCTGTCATAGATAGCTATAGAGGAGTCTTGCCCTGGTTTCACCCCCTCGGCCGTCACCTACCCAGCCGGTCATCTGACATTGTTTTCCTCGTTTCCCCGTTGTGTTTCCTTCCCTCCCCTTCCTCCTCCCTCCGTGATTCATTGATTTAATGTAACTATGTAACCTGTAACTCTGGGCGGATACCAAAACTGTTTGTACTTACCTCGGTGCACGAGCAACCTTGGCCGATGCCCGGTGGAGCAGTCATATGCAGCTATAGAGGAGTCTGGCCCTGGTTTCACCCACTCGGCCATCACCTACCCAGACGGTCATCTGACATTGTTTTTTCTCGTTTCCCCGCTGTGTTTCCTTCCCTCCCTCTCCTCCTCCCTCCATGATTCATTGATTTAATTGATGTAGCTATGTAACCTGTAACTCTGGGCGGATACCAAAACTGTTTGTACTTACCTCGGTGCACAAGCAACCTTGGCCGATGCCCGGTGGAGCTGTCACATGCAGCTATAGAGGAGTCTGGCCCTGGTTTCACCCCCTCGGCCATCACCTACCCAGCCGGTCATCTAACATTGTTTTTCCTCATTTCCCCGTTGTGTTTCCTTCCATCCCCCTCCTCCTCCCTCCGTGATTCTTTGATTTAATTGATGTAACTATGTAACCTGTAACTCGCTGATCCTCATGTAAAGCGCTCTGATACCTCCGGGTCTAGCCAGCGCTATATAAAACTTTTCAAATAAATAAATAAAATAAATAAATAAATAGATTTACAACCAAGGATCTTTTTTGCCTTATTCTGTTTCTGAATTTGCTCCTGTGGATGGCGCTGTACACAGAAATGCACCAGGCATGTGTCTAAATTGATGAGTAAGTTAAATGGAAATTCTTGAAAATTCCCATTGAATAAACTTGCTATAATCACAATTAATCCGTAACTCGATATTTTGGAATAAATTGAATATATTTAGTTCTATAGATTAAATATGCGGTGAGAGTTTATCACATGAGTTGAGCAGTCATCAACAGGTGATAAGCACACCACAAATGTATCATATGTTTTACACATATGCACAAGATCCCTCTAAAACCAGTATGGAATAAGATTGAATATATGTTTTTCAAAATGATCGAATGTTTGAGAAATTATACCTCCATTGTTTGTTTTAATTCAGTCACTTGTGCTGCCACTTATCAGCTCAATAGTCAGTGATTGGGACAGTGGGAAAGAATTGTGATTCAATAGCTTTCAAGAGACTACTTTAAAACACAGTTCTTCTTGAGGACTAGTAACAAACAGCATTTTATATTATGTTTAGAAGCACTACAATATTACCCCTAAAATACTACGCAATGCTCTTCACAAACTTATGAGTGTAAATATCCATCTACTTTTCTCTGATCTTGTCAATGGGTGTGATTCTTGCATTTGTAAGTTTACTACTAAGTTATACATATGGGAGGTGCCAGGGGAGTGACTGGAAAATGCAGCATATTTAATACTAAAAAGGAGGGGGTAGGAAGGAGTAAGGTGGTGTTTACGGGATGTGGGAAAGGTTTGGGGAAGGACATGCACCCACCTACAAAAGAGTAAGCCCATAGTTTTTCACAAATTTCACTTCTAAAGTTTCTAAGGACCTAAAACATTAGTAAATTACTCCACCTCAAAGTTGGCAGAGGATATTCTCAAGTGACATAAAGAGGCCAGAGAATCTCTTTTTGAGGTAGGAAATAAAGGTAGTAAAAAACATCTTTGTCCACTAATTCAACCAGTACAATATTGAAAGGGAAACAAAAATTGTCGCTTTTAGTAAGTTATGCCAGAATATACTGATTAAGTGGTGGGATGGGAACTCACTTCAAAAATATGTCAAGGTGGGATGAATCAGTAGCGTATTGAGACTATTCATAATGCCTACATTGTGGAATCCCAGACCTAAACTATTGGAGGAGTGAGCTGAAAATTCAAATTCATGCTCAAAGCCATGGCTGAGAATTTTGATAAAATATGCATCAGAAGAACACAGTTTAATACTGGAGACAATTTAAGAGTTGACCTATAAATTAAGTAGGGAGGCACAAGAAACAAAAATAATGGATACCTTGAAAGCAATGGAGGAAGACATAATTGTAGGAAAGTAGGATCTGCTCTTATGGTTACCTCCACTTTTTGCTTGATTTCTCACTGTTTTTGACTAGTCTGACTGGGATCCTGCTAATCAGGACCCCAGTCTATCTGCTTTCTCCCTTATATTGACATACATGTACTTTGGTACACTCCAGATTGGATACTGGGGTACCCTTATAAGTCCCTAGTATATGGTACCCATGTCCCCAGGGCATAGGTACCCCAGAGGCCTCCCATGGACTGAAGCATGTATTATGCCACCCATGAGAGGCCATGCAAAATGGAACTCCAGGTCTGCTACTGCAGCCTGTGTAAGATGGTGCTTGCACCACTTACTTTAGATATAGGTTCACTATATCTATAGGTCACTACACTTAAAACTTAAAAGTCACCCCTATAGTAGGCCTTATCAATCCTGAAGGCAGGGTGCTGGGTTTTTAGTGAGAGGGTGCCCCTGCATGAGCAGAGCCTCTCTACAGCCTTCGGAGACCATTCGCCCGGGTTGTCTGTGACTCAGCCGGACATATAGGTACAGGTGCATTATAACCTCGCGGTAAATGCTATCTCGAAAACGGCTGCATAGAAACATATCGTGTTTGGTATCAAACACCTTGGAATCATACCTCCACACCAGTAACAGGTATGGGAGGTATGATTCCACCCTTCAGAAGTGTGCTTCGTGGGGTCACTGGTCTAACCGGTGCCAGCCTTCTCGACCCGGACAGCACAAAATGGATGCTGCCGACCAGCGACACATTTCTGCCCTCCTGCTGCTGAGCCAAGCTCGAGCAGAGGAAGGCAGCACAATAGGCATCCTGTCACAGGGAGGTGTGACCACCTCCCAGACAGGGTTTAGTGTATTGGGCTGGGTGGGTGCACTCCGAGAGTGCCTGAAAGTCTGCACCTGGGGCACATTTGGTGTTCCTGTGCATAGTCCAGCTCAAACCAGTTCTGGGAGCCATTGGCTCCTGCTTTGGTGCCAAACTGGACAAAGGACATGGGTGTAACCACCCCTCTGTCCTGCCCCTCCCCTGAATCTGTCCAACCCTCTCCCGTAGGTACAAAAGGGTTTACCTGGCTGTAAGACTTTAGATTTTACATGGACAAGATTCTACAAGAAGAAACCACTGACCTTCGACCGTATGGACACGCTGGACTTCGATGGACCTCGACTGGGCTCGACTTCGTCCCCCTTTCCGTCCGAAGCTTAGTTCGTGCCTGTGCTCCATACAGGCTCCTTGCAGGACCTGTGGTGCACTAAAGACAACTGAAGAATCTCCCTTGGAGTGAAGGAGTCACTCCCCTGCATTCGCAGGCACCTAAGCGCAACTGACCGGTCGACTGCTCCTGAGCTCCTTCGTCTACCGAGCCCCTGGTCACTCTGAAATGACCCAGACTCTGTCCCCTCTGCTTTCAGGTTCCATCTTTCCTGAATCCAGGCTTGGATTCCACCAGACCCTTTTCACCTTCACGGCAGCAGTACTTCTTTGCAGCTCTCCATTGAGAACGACAGCAGTTTCCAATGCCACTTCAGACCTATGCACCCGGCTCCTCTGGGATAGGTAACTCGGGTACTTCGGTATCCACGGGTGGGATGGCTCTTCAAACTCTTTAGTTCCAACAGGTTTGCTCGAAGTCCTACTAGAAGGGTCCTTAAACTTTAAAAGTGTAACCGCGCCTTCCCCATGAAATTGTACGGAGCCTGCGGTCGTGTTCCCACACTGCACCCGGCCTCCGTGGGGTCTCTGTCTACTCACCTTGGGTGGTTCCTTGGGTCCCAGCGATTCTACGTGCTCCAGATCTTGTCTTGATCTCAGTCGTGACTGTTAAACCACTATTTTAGTATATGGTTTGGTCTCCCCCGGAAGCCCACTGTGTATTGTGCTACTTACAACTGTTCTATTGATCTCGTATTGTGTGCTTTGTGTTCTATCCTCGTGTAGAGGATAGTAGAGAGTGTTATATTAATAAATACATATTTTTATAGAACTACTGTGTGGTTTCCTTTCATTTAGTCATTCAGGAGGTGATACTCTGGTAAAACAAGCTGCTTTACATTCCTTCAAGATTAAGCCTGAAGGCTGCTCTCCACAGCTACCACTAGGATAGCTTTCTAAAGGTTATCTTTGACCTCATACATCATAAGGGTCATTTGGACTGGTGCAAGGTGCCCACTTTAATTAGTGGACAGCATATACCAGGCCAACTTCTCCACATTGGTGTGCAGCGGTTGGGATTCAAGCTTGCTATTGTTTTACCAGATAAATCTCATTGAGTGATTAACTGAAAACCATGAAAGTATTAGGCACATATAATACTTCAAGATTAGAATAAGTAAGTTCTACTGAACTTGGGGTTGGGTAAGTCAAGGGTCTAGCATACCCTTTCTCCAACCTAAGAGAGTTTAGTTCCCACTAGGTTAGGTAGGTGCATACACCACACCACACTTAGTATGTCTTCTAAAGGAGAAGCCAGTGGCTCTCTGCCTTCTAGATACAATGGTCTCACAATTCAGGATTTGAAAGCCATGTGTGCTTCTAGGAAGCTGAAGACAGGGAGAAATGCCAACACCCAACTTCTCATTGAGGTGTTACTCTTAGATGACCTTAGGAAGACCCCAGGGTCAGATGAGGTAGAAAGAGTGGGTGGGGCAGGGAATGAGGACAGGCCAGGAAGTGAAACCTTCTTTGACCTAGAATCAAACCCTGACCAGGAGGATCAAAATGATTCCCACCTGGACAAATTAGATCTTCCAGGAGGTAGGGGAGAAGGCCCCAATGGCCCTCTCTTTACTCCTCCGGGGAGAGTGCAGTTTACCCAGGAGATCTAGATCTCCCTCTGCTGAATATCACCATTCAGGAACTTCTATAGGGACCTCCATATCTCATAAGAGAGATAGCTCTGATGACGGAGAGTGCCAATTTCTAAAGCTTGAGAAAGTCAAGCTTAGGCTCAGGCAAGAGCAATTGGCACTAGATAAGGAATCCTTAGAGCTCCAGAAGGCTAGGAAGAGATTGGGACTAGAGTCCCATGGTGGCAGCAACAGTGTCCCTAGGATTAAGGAGTATACTTTTGATCATAGGAACCTGAGCAAGATAGCCCCTCCCTACCATGGTGGGGATGACATCCACAAATGGATAACTGCTTTAGAGAGGGCCTGTAAGGTACAGAAGGTCCCTCAAGAGCAGTGGGCAGCTATCTTGTGGCTCTCCTTTGCTGACAAAGGTAGCGATAAGCTCTTCACTGTTAGAGAAGAGGATGCTGACAACTATTCAGTCCTGAGGAGTGCTCTCACTGATGGGTTTGGCTTAACCACTGAACATTACAGGATTAAGTTCAGAGACACCCAGAAGACACAGACTCAGGACTGGGTATACTTTGTAGATTGTGCTACTAAGGCTCTGGAAGGCTGGTTACTTGGCAGCAAAGTAAATGATTTCAAGGGATTGTACAATTTGATTATGAGGGAGCAGATCCTTAATAATAGACAAAATCAGTTGTTGCATCAGTACCTGGTTGACTCTGATCTGACTTCTCCCCAAGAATTGGGAAAGAAGGCAGATAGGTGGGTCAGAACCAGGGTGAAGCAGAAAAACCAGACCACAGGTGGTGACCAAAAGAAGCAAGCTGCTAACCCAGCAGATAAAGGTGGGGAGAAGGGTAAAGACCAGAAGTCTTCTTCAGGGCCCCAAAAACCACCTGCATCTGGGGGTGAGTCACAATCTAACAAGGGAAAAGGCAGAAAGAAACCTTGGTGCTTCCTGTGTAAGGAGAAAACACATTGGCCTAGAGATGCCAATTGCCCAAGGGCCAAAGATCCTCCTACCACCACCACTGCCCCTAAGGCAACTGTTCCCCCTAGTTCAGCTCCAAGTGGTGGTACAGGGAACAAGGGTGTAGTAGGGTTAACCCTGGGATCTGAGTTTGGTTCTGGCCTAGTCAGAACTCCAGCTCAGGCTGTATAAGTCTGTGATGGTGGCATGGATATTGCCTCCCTAATTGTCAGTCCCAGTAATCTGGGCAAATACAGACAACAGCCCTTAATAAATGGTAAGGAGGCCATGGCATATAGGGACACAGGAGCCAGTGTCAAAATGGTGACTAAGGACCTTGTGAGCCCTGACCAGATCATACTTGGTGAGATGTACCAAGTGACCAATGCTAGCAATGTCAGGACAGATCATTCCTTGGCAGTTGTGATTCTCAGCTGGGGAGGGTAACTGGCCCTAAGAAGGTTGTGGTTTGCTCAGACCTCCCTGTGGAATGCTTGTTGGGCAATGATTTGGAAACTTCAGCCTGAGCTGAAGTGGAACGCAGAACACATGCAGAAATGTTGGGCATCTCTGCAGATGTGTTTGCTGTGACTAGGTCACAGGCAAAAATGTATTCCACTGAACAGGCCCTGGAAAAATGGACCAGGGGCCTTCCAAGAGAAGGAGCAGCAGGGGTAAGGCAGTGTCTTTCCCCGAGACTCAGAGTGAGGATCAGTCTCCTGAGGAAGATGATTCCAGTCCCTGTGAAGGAACTGTCCCAGAGGAACTTGAGCCTGATCAGGTTGAGGTCTTGGGGACAGGGGGCCCTTCCAGGGCAGAACTGAGTCAGGAGCAGCACAGCTGCCCCTCTCTTGAACCCCTCAGACAGCAAGCTGCTGCTGAGGGTGCTGGGAGTGCCAGTCGGTCCCACAGGATCTACTGGGATGAAGGACTCCTTTACTCAGAGGGTAGAGACCCCAAGCCTGGTGCTACCAGGAGATTGGTTATACCTCTGACGTTTAGGGGCTTCCTACTGACACTGGCACATGACATCCCTTTAGCAGGACACCTAGGCCAAAGCAAGACTTGGGACAGGCTTGTCCCTCACTTTCACTGGCCTCACATGTCAGAGGACACAAAGGAGTTTTGTCGCTCCTGTACCACCTGTCAAGCCAGTGGTAAGGCAGGTGGTACAACAAAGGCCCCGCTGATACCACCACCTGTGGTGGGGGTTCCCTTTGAGAGGGTTGGGATTGACATAATTGGTCCCATGGAACCTCCTACTGCATCTGGACACAGATATTTTCTAGTGGTGGTGGACCATGCCACTAGGTACCCAGAAGCCATACCCCTTAGAACCACCACAGCTCCTGTGGTGGCCAGGGCCCTCCTGGGAATTTTTTCCAGAGTGGGTTTCCCTAAGGAGGTCTTAACTGACAGAGGTGCAAACGTCATGTCCAGTTACATAACTGCTATGTGGAAGGAGTGTGGAGTAAATTACAAATTTACCACACCCTATCACCCACAATGCAATGGGTTAGTTGAGAGATTCAACAAAACCCTAAAGGGCATGATCATGGGCCTCCCAGAAAAGCTTAGGCGAAAATGGGATGTCCTGTTGCCCTGCCTTCTCTTTGCCTACAGAGAGGTTCCTCAGAAGGGGTGTGGCTACAGCCCTTTTGAACTTCTGTTTGGACATCCAGTTAGGGGTCCTTTATGTTTGGTGAAGGAGGGATGGGAGTTACCTCTCAAACCACCTAAGCAAGACATAGTGGACTATGTACTTGGTCTCCACTCCAGGATGGCTGAATACATGAAGAAGGCAAGCAAAAACCTTGAGGCTAGCCAAGAATTACAGAAAGGTTGGCATGACCAAAAGGCTGTGCTGACTGTGTACCAGCCAGGACAGAAGGTATGGGTGTTGGAGCCTGTGGCCCCAGCAGCCCTCCAGGACAAATGGAGTGGACCCCATACCATTCTTGAGCAGAAGGGAGAGGTCACCTACCTGGTGGACCTTGGAACTCCCAGGAGCCCCACAGGGTGCTCCATGTGAACAGGCTCAAGCCATATGTGGACAGGGCAGACATGGGCTTGCTCATGGCTACTGATGAGGGACAGGAGGAAGAGAGTGACCCACTCCCTGACCTCCTCTCACAGAACCCTGATGATGGCTCAGTCGATGGTGTAGCCTTGGAAGGCAGCCTCACTGAGCAGCAAGAGACTGATTGCAGGAAGGTCCTCAATCAGTACAGACACATGTTCTCCCTGACTCCTAGTCAGACCACTTGGTGTACCCATGAAGTGGACACAGGAGAAAGTCTGCCTGTTAAAAATAAGATTTACAGGCAACGTGACCATGTCAGGGACTGCATCAGGACTGAGGTCCAAAAGATGCTGGAATTGGGAGTTATTGAACCCTCAGATAGCCCTTGGGCTAGTCCAGTGGTCCTGGTACCCAAACCTCATACCCAGGGTGGTAAGAGAGAAATGAGGTTTTGTGTGGACTACAGGGGGCTCAATGCAGTCACTAGGACTGATGCTCACCCTATTCCTAGGGCAGGTGAGCTCATTGATACTTTGGCCTCAGCCAAGTTCTTGAGTACATTTGACCTCACAGCTGGATATTGGCAAATCAGACTAGCTGAGGATGCCAAACCCAAAACAGAATTTTCAACCCCTAGTGGGCAGTATCAATTTGTGGTAATGCCCTTTGGCTTGAAAAATGCACCTGTCACATTTCAAAGGTTTGTGAATAAAGTTCTCACAGGCCTGGAAGACTAGTGTGCAGCTTATCTTGATGATATTGCTGTCTTTATTTCCACCTGGGAGGATCACCTGGTCCACCTAAGAAATGTTCTGGAGGCCCTGCAAAAAGCAGGCCTCACTATCAAGGCCACCATGTGCCAGATAGGGCAGAGTAATGTTGTGTACCTGGGCCACCTTGTGGGTGGAGGGCAGGTTCAACCCTTGAAGAGCAAAATCCAGACCATCATGGACTGGGTTGCTCCAACTACCCAGACTCAGGTCAGAGCTTTCTTGGGCCTGACTGGGTACTACTGGAGGATTGTTAAAGGTTATGGATCCATAGTGACCCCTTTAAATGATCTGATCTCTAAAAAAATGCCTAAAAACGTTCAGTGGACAGTTAGCTGTCAAAAGGCATTTGATGACCTCAAGCAGGCCATGTGCACTGCTCCCATTCTGCAAAGCCCTGATTATTCCTACCAATTCATTGTTCAAACTGATGCATCTGAGTTGGGGGTAGGGGCTGTGTTATCACAACTGAAGGAAGAGGGTCAGGATCAGCCAGTAGCTTTTATAAGCAGAAGGCTGACCCCCAGAGAGAAACGTTGGTCAGCTATTGAGAGGTAAGCCTTTGCTGTGGTTTGGGTTCTGAAGAAGTTGAGGCCATACTTGTTTGGCACTCACTTCACTGTTCACACAGACCATAAGCCCCTCTTATGGCTAAAACAGATGAAGGGTGAAAACCCCAAACATTTGAGGTGGTCCATTTCCCTACAGGGGATGGACTATTCAGTGGAACATAGACCTGGGAGTAACCATGCCAATGCAGATGGACTCTCCAGATATATTTCCACTTAGAAAATGAAGACTAATCTGGTCTAGGTTAGTCTCATGTCCTTTCCTTTGGGGGGGTTGTGTAGGAAAGTAGGATCTGCTTCTTATGGTTACCCCCACTTTTTGCTTGATGTCTCACTGTTTTTGACTAGTCTGACTGGGATCCTGATAATCAGGACCCCGGTCTATCTGCTTTCTCCCTTAAATTGACATACATGTACTTTGGAACACTCCAGATTGGATACTGGGGTACCCTTATAAATCCCTAGTATATGATACCCATGTACCCAGGGCATAGGTACCCCAGAGGCCTCCCATGGACTGAAGCATGTATTATGCCACCCATGAGAGGCCATGCAAAATGGAACTCCAGATCTGCTACTGGAGCCTGTGTAAGATGGTACTTGCACCACTTACTTTAGATATAGGTTCACTATATCTGTAGGTCTCTACACTTAAAACTTATAAGTCACCCCTATAGCAGGCCTTATCAATCCTGAAGGCAGGGTGCTGGGTTTTTAGTGAGAGGGTGCCCCTGCATGAGCAGAGCCTCTCTACAGCCTTCAGAGACCATTCTCCCTTGTTGTCTGTGACTCAGCCGGACATATAGGTAGAGGTGCATTATAACCTCGCGGTAAATGCTATCTCGAAAACCGCTGCCTAGAAACAAATTGTGTTTGGTATAAAACACCTTGGAATCATACCTCCACACCAGTAACTGGTGTGGGAGGTATGATTCCACCCTTCAGAAGCGAGCTTCGTGGGGTCACTGGTCTAACCGGTGCCAGCCTTCTCGACCCGGACAGCACAAAATGGATGCTGCTGACCAGAGACACATTTCTGCCCTCCTGCTGCTGAGCCAAGCTCGAGCAGAGGAAGGCAGCACAATAGGCATCCTGTCACAGGGAGGTGTGACCACCTCCCAGCCAGGGTTTAGTGTATTGGGGCTGGGTGGGTGCACTCTGAGAGTGCCTGAAAGTCTGCACCTAGGGCACATTTGGTGTCCCTGTGCATAGTCCAGCTCAAACCAGTTCTGGGAGCCATTGGCTCCTGCTGTGGCACAAAACTGGAGAAAGGACATGGGTGTAACCACCCCTCTGTCCTGCCCCTCCCCTAGGAGGGTCCCCTGAATCTGTCCAACCCTCTCCCGTGGGTACAAAAGGGCTTACCTGGCTGTAAGACTTTAGATTTTATGTGGGCAAGATTCTACAAGAAGAAACCACTGACCTTCGACCGTCTGGACACGCTGGAGTTCGCTGAACCTCGACTGGGCTCGACTTCGTCCCCCTTTCTGTCGAAGCTTAGTTCGTGCCTGCGCTCCATACAGACTCCGTGCAGGACCTGTGGTGCACTAAAGACAACTGAAGAATCTCCCTTGGAGTGGAGGAGTCACTCCCCTGCATTCGCAGGCACCTAAGCGCACCTGACCAGTCTGCTGATCCTGAGCTCGTGCGGACTCCAAAGATTTCAGCAACACAGGACATGGGTTTTCGAAGGTCCCTGAGGTCGATATGCCTTCTCACCAAGTTTGAGGCCAATATCCCTTGTGGCGACTGCATAACCCAAACCCCTGTGCACCGCATCCATTTGCAAGTGCATATGCTTGTTGGCAATTCCCGGGCTTGTGCATTGGACTCTGTGTAGTCCTGACCCTGAGCAGTATTTGCCCCAAAGAACTCCGACCTCCTCACACCGAGTGCCCTGTGTGCTGGTACTTTGCAATCTTGCCCGAGGTCCCCATGCGACTCCTGGTACTTTGACCTGTGGGTCCCCCTGAGGGTCATCTTGATTTCTGTTGGGCTTTCCTGGTTGCTCCAGATGTGCCCTGACTCCCCAGTGCTTGGTGAGTCCCCTGGACCTTGCTGGTCCACACCGTAACCTGTTTGACCTTCCTGCGTGGGTTGCTTTTGCCAAGGCTTATTGGTGCTCCAGCCAGACACTGACCCCTCAGCACTCGACATCCTTTGTGGGACAGCTCACCTCCAGCTCCTGGTTGTCCTTGACATCTCCTGGTTGTCGTGGCTACAGAGTCAAGCATCCCTTCTTCGCACCTGAAGCAACCGACATCGGTGGGCATTCGTCTGCCAAGCCCCTGGTCACTCTGAAGTGACCCAGAATCTCTCCCCTCTGCTTTCAGGTTCCATCTTCCCCAAATCCAGGCTTGGATTTCACCGGACCCTTTTCACCTTCACGGCAGCAGTACTTCTTTGCAGCTCTCCATTGAGAACTACGGCAGTTTCCGACGCCACTTCAGACCTATGCACCCGGCTCCTCTGGGATAAGTAACTCGGGTACTTTGGTATCAACGGGTGGGGTGGCTCTTCAAACTCTTAAGTTCCAACAGGTTTGCTCGAAGTCCTCCTAGAAGGATCCTTAAACTTTAAAAGTGTAACCGCGACTTCCCCTTAGAATTGTACGGAGCCTGCGGTCGTGTTCCCACACTGCACCCGGCCTCCGTGGGGTCCCTGTCTACTCACCTTAGGTGGTTCCTTGGGGTCCCAGTGATTCTACGTGCTCCAGACCTTGTCTTTTTCTCAGTCGTGACTGTTATACCACTATTTTAGTATATGGTTTGGTCTCCCCCGGGAGCCCACTGTGTATTGTGCTACTTACAACTGTTCTATTGATCTCGTATTGTGTGCTTTGTGTTCTATCCTCGTGTAGAAGATAGTAGAGAGTGTTATATCAATAAATACATATTTTTATATAACTACTGTGTGGTTTCCTTTCATTTAGTCATTCAGGAGGTGATACTCTGGTAAAACAAGCTGCTTTACATTCCTTCAAGATTAAGCCTGAAGGCTGCTCTCCACAGCTACCACTAGGATAGCTTTCTAAAGGTTATCTTTGACCTCATACATCATAAGGGTCCTTTGGACTGGTGCAAGGTGCTCACTTTAATTAGTGGACAGCATATACCAGGCCAACTTCTCACAATAATGATGAGTAAACAACACAAACTTCAGAGGTATAAGAATGATTATGAATCAGGGTGCATCCTTTTGTTTGCAAGGAAATTTGACTACACACGCTCAGAAATTCTGTAAGAAAAAACAATGAAAACTATGGCTAAACAAATCGATGATTTCTATCTGGACTTGAGTTCTGAAGTGAATTTCATTGACATTGATGGATCTGTCAAAGGGATCAAACGTACATTTTTAGGGAAGTATACAGACTGCTTCAGCAGGGAAGAGGCAATTCCAACACAGGAAACCAAATGAAAAGTTGAGGAAAAGGGAAAAAACCAAAAGCACAGGAGGAGAAGAAACAAGCAAAGGAAGCTCCATGGGAACAATGGAGCAAGGATGAAAAAAACAATAACCGATGAAAAAGATTGCACAACAGTAATGAATCTCTCCTCTAGAGATTTAAATATGACTGAAACCAACCTTCTAAGTCTTGGTCCATCTTTTTATCCTGAGGTGCCTTTGTATTTTTTTGATACATAAATTGACTTATTTAAATTTATATGTAAAATAAATTGCATAGGATATATCTAATACGTAACACTAAAGTTGAATGCACCATGTTACCACCTATATAGGAACCGAGTTTGTTGAATCATTAAATGCTTGATACTTTTATACCTTGAGCAATATTTGTGATGTAGTATACAATTTTAGATCCTTTGGATTCTACTAATATAAATAAGTTCTAAAGGAATTTGGAATTTGGACTGACTCTTCTGTATTCACAAAATTCAAACCTACATCTATGTTTTTTCCTCAGGCAATTAAAGATAATATTGTTGTGTTCAGTAATTTGATTATCAAAGATGTAATAAATCTATGTAACAAGAATTCTAAAACTAAAAACAAATATAATTTGACTTTTTGAATAACAAAAAGCCCTTTTTTCATTGCAGAATGATGGGGATATATTAATAAAGACCTGCTGTAAGAAAGTGACTCTGTATATACTGTTCCCAGATAGGTACAGTGTGCACAGAGTCCACAGTCCCCAGAGGTTTGGCAGAGGCTAAAGTTAGATATAACCTTACTCTCTAAAGTGGTAGCTTGGTCGAGCAGTAAGGAAGTATCAGAGGACAGTGTAAAGCATTTGTTGTACACACTCAGTCAGCAAATGGTCTCACACACTCAAGAACTGAACTCTAGGCCAATTGTTTTGTATCAAAATATATAGTTGTTTTATTTTAGAACCAACAATAGGTATCAAAATATACTTTCTCAGAATGAGTGACTTTAGTTAAATACTTTTCAAATAGGCAATAGACTTTTGAATACAATAGTTACAGTTGTTGCAATAGGCAACACAATTTCAAACACAATAATACATTGAGCTCAATGGGAATTTCTAGTTAAATGCAATAGATTACTTTTTGGATTACTTTTCTTACCACAGGACTGGATCCTAGATTCAGTCCTGGGACATCTCCTGTAAACAGTTGAGTAAAAACGTTTTGGTTACAGTTGTGATTTTTAAGGAATATTATTGCATTTTAAAAGTTGACACTTAGAAACTTTTTCACATAGAATCACCAATGTTATCCTATGGGAGGAAATTCACTTAGCAGGTAAGTGGGGTTATTGTTACTTTTTCTAACTCAGTGTTGGATCCTGGATCCAGCACTGGTGCATCTCCTGTAAACAGTTGAAAGAATGTGTTTTTGTTATACAGGCGATTTTTAACGAATATTTGTAAGTTTGCAAAATCGACACTTAGAATTTTTTTCAGCAAAAACCAGGCAATGTTATCCTATGGAAGGAAATTCAAGTTACCGGTAAGTACAGTTATGATTACTTTTCAGGGTCAGTGCTGGGCACCAAGATCCAGCACTGGGATCTCTCCTGATAACAGGTGAGTAAATTCGTTTTTGTAGTTTGTACGATTTTTAAAGAATATTCTTGTATTTCAAAAGTTGACACAAACTTTTCCACAAAGAACCCCCAATGTTATCCTATGGAAGGAAATTCAATTCACAGGCAAGTTACTTTTTAGTTACTTTTCTTACTCAGTGCTGGACACCTAGGTTCAGCACTGGGACCTTTCCTGCAAACAGTTGAGAAAATTCGGTTAGGTTATTTGTGCGATTTTCAAGGAATATTCTTAGTTTTCAAAAGTCGACACTTAGAAACTTTTTGGGAGAAAAAGTGTCAATGTTATCCTATGAGGAAAAACGAGTTATCGGTTTCGAGGTAAGTAATCGGTCTTTTGAGTTAGGGTTCTGGGGTTAGACTCAGGGGTCTCCCAGGGTCAGTGATGCACTGTTGTTGCACCCTCAGTGGCACTAGGGTGGCCGGGTGCAGAGTGTTGAAGCCCAATGTTATCCTATGGAGGATAGGGGGACTCCGGTTGGTGGCTGCTGGGAAGCAGGCCACGGGGTTGTGGGAGCAAAGCTCCTAGGGTTAAGCTCAGGGCACGTTGGGGACCAAGTTAGCACCAAAGGGGAACCCTCAGCGGCACTAGGGCGGCCGGGTGCAGGGTGCTGTTTTGAGGTCAGGTGCCCTGTTGATTTCAATGGAGATTCTCCGGGACAAAGAAACACTGCAGGCTCGGGGACGAGGACATTCCAGGAGCAACCACCACTTCGAGGGGTAAGTTGGGATGTAGAGGGTTGGCTAGGCACCATTGGTTGGGGCACACAAGGCCGTGAGGCATCGGGTTCAGGGGTGCCTTGGGACGTCGGATTTTCTTACCCGCTCTGGTCGCGATAGGGGGGTCCTCTGGATTGAGGCTGCAGGCGTCGTCAGGAGGCTTGAGGCAGGTCAGGGGTCGCCGGATCTCGGGTCAGGATCACCGGGGGGACCTCCTCTGGGGATTTGCCCACTCGAGCTCGGGCCGGATTCGGCGGGTGCAGAGTGTGCGGGATTCGCGGTTTCTGGCTGGCACCAGAAGCTGCAGGTCAAACACGTCCGGTGTTCACGGGAGAAACAGCTTGGAAAGTGAAGGCAGGCAGGTCCTCCGGGGTTTTTGAGGTTGCTGGCCGCTGGACACGCCGGGATTTTGCAGGAGCAGGTTCGAGGGGAGACAGGCCTGTAGGGCTGAGGCCAAGTCAGTGGGCGTTGTCCTCTTGTTAGCTCTGCACGGCTTCTCGTCCTTCTTCTTCTTCTTCCTTTTCTTGTTGTTGCTGGATCTGAGGAAGGAAGGTTCAGGGTGCCCCTAAATACTAACTTTAGGGGCTTTACAGGTAGGGCAAGGGCAGGGACCAATGGGTCCCTGTCCTGGGGTGAGTACACCCCCTATCCTGCCACTCTCTAGTGGGAGGGGGGCAGGAGCCTAGCTCTGATTGGGTAGGGCTCCCCATTCTCAAAATGGCGAGAGCCCGGAGTTGTGCTTTACCTCGCCTCCCCCACCTGAGGGGTGGGGTTGGCAGAGGCTGGCGCATCCCCTTCCCTTCCTTTGTTTTTCCCGCCTGTCTTCCCGCCAAAGTGGGGGTCAGAACCGGTGGGGGCCAGTTGCTGAGTACAGCAAGTGGCCTGGAGAAGCTCACAAAGGCAGCATGCCTTTGAAGCTTCCCCTGCCCATCCTGGGGGAGGAGACCTAGAACCTCGCCCAGGATGTGCATTGTTGCAGGCCCAGGAGAGCGGATGGCTCTCCACCCAGGGGTCCAGCAACATGTCTGCTGTGTGGCAGCCGGGGCAGCCCCTTAGATAAGACGTGGATTGTAGGTTAGGTTCAGAGGGCAACTTTAAGTTGCCCTCTGTTGTGCATTTTACATTAAATCCCACCGTGGCATCAGTGTGGGTTTAATGTGCTGAGAAGTTTGATACCAAACTTCTCAGTCTTCAGTGTAGCCATTATGGTGCTGTGGAGTTCGTAATGACAACCTCCCAGCACCATATACTCTTATTGGCATCACTGCACTTACAGTGCCCAGGAATGGCCCTGGGTACTGTATGGGCACAGGACTCCTGCACCTGTGCCCACACCACTGGCATAGTGCATCCAGCTAGAGGGGTGACTGAGGTATGCCAGGGCAGTGTGTTTGTGGGCATGTCACACAGGGATGTGTGCCATGTCGACTCTCTGTTTAGTTCTGCACCAAGACACTCAGCCTGCAAAGGCAGGGCGTGTGTGTCAGGGTACAGGGCCTCTAAGGGTAGCACAATAAGTGCTGCAGCCCTTAGGGGCCTTCTCTGGTCACAGTGCCCTGGGTACCTAGGGTACCATTTACCAGGGGCTTACCTGTGGCCAGAGATGCCAATTGGGTTTAGGCTTTAGTACAGTTTTTAGGGAAGGAACACAGGCTCTGGGTGCCTGATTGGCAGGGACCCAGGGCACACCAAGGAAATTTGCATCAGTTATCAGGCAAAAAGTGGGGGGTTACTGCAACAGAAACCCACTTTCCTACACCTCCGATAAGGGGGATTATCATAGTATTGTCTAGGGAACAACATATTGCAGAAGGAATGCAACAATGTTGCATACATGATTGCTATGAATGAGTAAACAAGCTGTATTTTCTAGTCTTACAAAGTATGTATATTGGCAAACTCACTGCCTGATATAATAAAACCAGGATGCATTTCAATTCCTACCTTCTACCAAAGATGCATAAGGATCCATTCAAGCCCCCAGGCCATCCCATCTTCTAATAATAAAAATAGTCTACTAGAGAACACATCTAAATATGTAGACCATTTCCTGTTCCCCCCTGTTCAAAATCTCTCTTCATTTATAAGAAACACTAAGGATTTAATTTCTAAAATTCAAAATATAGAATGGGAAGACTCATATTGTTTAGTAACCTTATAACACACACAGAAGTTATTCATGCATGCAAGCATTATCTGAGGTCTAGAGGTATTAACATGTTATAATATGCACATTATTGGAAATGGTCACCTTATGTTCAACTGAAATTTATTTTTTGTTTGAAAACAAACTTTTCAAACAAACACAAGGAACTGCTAAGGGCACCTGCAGCACCCCTACCTATGGGAGCTGAGTCGTGGGCTGGTGGGAGGAGCATGTACTCTGGGCAGCAGAATGGAATAGCTAACCAGTCACATTGTTCTATGGTTGAGATATATTGATATCTTTCTGATGTGAAAGGGGGAAACCTTTGTTTATGACATACACAAACATTTCTTTTTCTCTATAAATGTCAATGACCTCAATTTATAATTTACCATGAATCATACGGCAGATCAGATAGAATATTTAGATCTAAGCCTGAGTAGAAGTTACTCCACCATTGACACCTGTTTAGGAAAGAAACTGCAGGAAACACAACACTTCATGCTTCCAGTAATCATCCACCCAACTTCCATTGGATTATCTCTTGAGAGCAAAACAGAATTGTACCTCCCATGCAATGTACATTAGTACACCTGATGAGATGGTACAGGGCTTTAAACTTAGGGGGTACATGTATAAAATGCTAAAATTAGCATCTGACAAGGCTGATAATCTAAATAGGGAAACCTTACTTTACATAACAGCTAACATGAAGGATAAATCCAAGGATGAGAAAATGGAATCAAACTGTTTCATTACCACATATACAGTCAAGCACAATTCCTCAAAGGCATTATTAAAACATTGGGACATTAACAGCAATGACACATTTCTGAAGTGTAGAGTTGGTGTCAATCCCTTTATAACCTATAGATGGAGTCCATCCATCAAAGATAGGCTTGTTCATAGCCATCTTACTAACCCTCCACATATTTGGCTGCATTCCCCACTTGGCTTTTATCTGTGTGGCTATTATAACGCCTGTAAAAGCAGTTGCAATGTAAAACAGTTTGAGTTCCCATTGACTAATGGGAAACAAATGATATAAAGTTCCTCATATGTAAAACAGATTATGTTGTTTATGGCATCTCGTGCCTGTGTTCCAAATGGTATATTGTAAGTACTATTTTTCCAGTACAAAAATTAATACTGTAGCACATAATAGCAATAACGAATCATGATATGACATAAAGTACAGCACATCATTTCCGTGAAGCCCACGAAGCGGACTGGAAACATATACAATAGTTTTGGAAAACGGGTGCCCTACAGCGAGTGGTATGAATGTAGATGAGGAACTACATGTAAATTTGTATTGGAAATTTTAAGCAATGAGCAGATCTAGCCCATTGAAAATGATTTGTAATTACGTGCAATTTATTTTAAAAGGCAACTCGGGTTTAAAATATCATAATGTTTTTAATGTTTTTTTAGAGTTTATCCCTTCATTTTAGTCTTTCTCCTTTTCTTTCTGAAGGAAGACCTATACACATTACTGAGATGGTTAGTTTGCCAAAGTGAGATATTTTGTCGATTCGATTCATAAACTTTATTCGGTTGAAAATAAAACCACCGTAAAAGTACATCGATAATTGAATCCAGATATTTTGTCTGATGAGGAATAGTCTGAAATGCTAAAGTAATGATTAGGTTTAGCCCTTTGAAAATGATTTGTAATTATGTTCAATTAATTTTAAAATGCAACTAGAGTTTGATATATATGATTGCCAGATTGCCATCTGTATTATCATGATTCTAGGGAGGTGTTTGACACTGTTCAGCATTCCGTCCATCATCTTTGTTTTGCAATTTTCACCCTGAGTGGCAAAGGTATGCCCAGATATGGGTCCCGTGCTCGCTACACCATCAGGTTCAAGCTAGCCTGGCTGATGAGGGATGATACCCTGAAACCAGTCCCGGAATGCTTGTTTTCCAATCCAGGGAGGACCTGGCCTGGCAGCATGGACTGGACTGTTCCCATGAGGACCAGGGTCAAGACTGATTTGCATATGGCTCGGTCCAAACTGGACTGGTGTGACGACTGAAAAATGATGGCTTTAGCCCCAGACTGGACTGGGGTGAATGTTTGACACTGTTCAGCATTCCGTCCTTCATCTTTGTTTTTTCAGTGACTATATATATATATATATATATATATATGTAGTCGCCAGTAGGTAGTTATAGTTAGGACCTGATTTCTATTAAAAAGCTGTTTTTGATTTACCAATAACTTTGGCGACGTTTGACCAATCTTCTGAAATTTTCAAAACTAATTTGACGCTCACTTCAGCACCTGTCTTGAAACTTTTGAGGTGATCCATCAAGCGGGGGCTGAGAAAAAGGGAGGGTATCAAAATGCTTTTTCTCCATCTTAATTTCCAAGTGCCTCTCCCGCAGCCCCGGGGACCGCCACCTCCAACTACCCCTCCTGTTACCTCCAGTAAGTCCCACGCAACAAGATTGCTGAGATGTTGTCAGATGCCACACCCCCTTTCTCCGCCACTCTGCAAACGTGCCTCCCGGTGCACTACTAGTTGGGGGAAAAGTCTTCTTCGCTCCCACGGGACCTTGGGGGCCAAGAAGCCCTCCTGGTACCTCATGTAAGTCCTACACAGCAGAATTCCTGAGAGCTGGTCTGAGGCCCAGCCCCTTTTGTCCGCCACTCTGCAAACATGACTGCTAGTTAAAAAACCTTAGAAATTCACTAAAATAAACAAAGGTTACAGGGACGTTACAGTTAGGAATTGGCATTTAAAAAACCTTAAAAATTCACCTAAAAAACCAAAGGTTACAAGGATGCTATAGTTAGCAAATACAATTAAAAAAACCTTAGAAATTCACACAAAAAAACAAATGTTACAGGGACGTTATAGTCAGGCTCAGATTTTACTCATACGAAACCAGAGAAATTCAGCTGTTACAGTAACCTGAGTTAATAATAACTTGCACCCCCACAATGCACTGCTTATGACCTCACTTATTACATCACTCATGACATGGTCAGAGACATCACTGATGAGATCACTGATGACATCTCAAATGACATCACTAATGACATCACTGATGACATCATCCACAGCATCTCTGACGTACTCACTCACACTCCTATAGAATGTTTTATACACCCATTGCCACTCCCACACAACCATTCACAAACCCATTCACAGAGCCATACCAGTACTTACACACCCACTCACTGATTCATGGATCTACACACATCCACTCGCTCACCCATACTGCCACTCATACACCCACTCACTCACTAATACAGCCATTGACATATCCACTCATACACCAATACAGGCACTCGCATACTGAGTGAGTCAGCATAGAAGTCTTCACACAACTAAACACTCACCCATACAGTCAATCACACAGACACTTACTCACCTAAACAGTTACACACACATCCACTTACTCATAAAATATTAACATGTACTCGCTCACCTATACATTTAGTGACAGAAGCATGCATTCATCCATGTAGCCGTTCTTATATTCACTCACTCACACATACAGTCACTCATATTCCCCGTCACTCACCTATACTGCCTTTCACATATCCAGTTACTCACTCATACTGACACATGCACTCAGTTACCGACATAGCCATACACATACTCTCTCACCCAAACAGCTTCTCACACATGCACTTAGTACCCCATAGAGCCACTGACTCACCCACTCACTCATCCATACAGGCAGTCACACACCTCCTCACCTCCTCACCCACACAGACACCCAGACAATCATAGAGGTAGTCAGACAACCAATCAATCACCCATATAGCCATTCACATACCCACTAACACACTCATACACCCACTTAGACATCAACTAACAGTCAGATACGCACATTCACACAACCAGTCACTCACCCATACATTCACTAAGACACCTAATCACTCACTTATACTGTCAGTCACCCACCCACTGTGTCATTCATACAGACACTGATACACCCACTGATTCATCAATACACCTTAGTATATATATTTTACACTCATAAACTTTTTCAAAACAGTCACTGGATGATGTCATCACTGGTGTCATCAGTGATGCCATTTGAGATGTCATGAGTGATGTCATCAGTATTGTCACTGACCATGTCATGAGTGATGTAATATGTGAGGTCATAAGCAGTGCATTGCGGGCGCATGAGTTATAGTTAACTCAGGTAACTATACCAGCTGAATTTCTCTAGTTTTGTATGAGTAAAATCTGACCCTACATGTAATGTCCCTGTAACCTTTGTTTATTTTAGTGAATATTTATATATGTATACATATGTATGCATGCGTATGTGTATATATATGTATACATATATATGTATATGTGTGTATGTATTATATATATATGTATATATGCGTATGTGTATATATATATATAAAAATATATCTAATATATATATATATATATATATATATATATATATATATATATATATATATATATATATATGTGTGTGTGTGTGTGAGTGTGTTACCCACTGGCAGTCACCAGTATTCAGTTATAGTCAGGACCATGTTTCCGTAGAAAAAGTATTTTTGACTTGCTTTTAACTTTGGTGTCGTTTGACCAATCTTCATGAAATTTCTCCCCAAAAAAGAGTCAAGGTAGATCTGTGTGTCATGGAAAGTTTGGGTGTGATCCGTGCAGTGGGGACCGAGAAATAGGGGCACAAAATAAGGGTGCATTTGTAATGTTAATTCCCATAGGAACGCGTTGTCGAATCTACAGCTTAAACTTCTGGACAGAATTATAATTTGGCAGAAGGTAGATATTGTTACAGATTGTGCTTTTTGTTATTTGGTGCAAATCCCAGCAGTTTTTGAGCAATGTAAGTTGAAAATTAGAGTGATATCTCAGGACGCGGATATTTTGCAATGGTTTTGCGAGTAATTGCGAATGCATGCACCAATGGGAATTCTCTGATTGGCTGGACGCAATCTTAACAGAAAGTTGTAGCCGGCTTTTTATTGATCGGGAGCAGTACCCGGGGCTGAACATTTCTGTGAAAGCTAATATAAGGGGTCAGGGTGGAGGTACTCTGACCCCATGTTTGAGAAATCGGAGTGTTAGTGACACAAGTTATGTGTCCAAAATAGTTTTTTTAATCACACGCAATATTTGTGTTGTAACCGCCAGCACGGCCCCCCGTGTACCATCGCAGGGACGTGGTAACTATCACAATGACACCGCGAATATTGGTAGAAATTTAAAACAAAAAGCATTTATATCTATATATACATCCCTCACTGGTCACAGTCACAGAGTCATGTACTTACTCACATATCCACTCAGACACTCATACGCCCATTGATATACCCACTCAAACACTCACACACACACTCACAGACTCACTTAGAGACCAATGTGTGTTCTAAGATAAGCATTTAGAAGCTCATGCACCTACTTACAGTTGCACTTAGACACTCATGCACCTATTCACATACATAGGCAGAGACTTATATTCCCACTCACCGACCCACTCAGATACTCATGCACCCAGTCACAGACCCACTCAGTCACACATGCACCCATTCACAGATGCACTTATGCTTCCACTCACATACCTACTGATAGACAGACCCACTCAGACACTTATGCACCCACTCATAAATCCACTTATAGACTCACGTACCCATTCACATACCAGTTACTGGGTATGTGAAAGGCAGTATTGGTGAGTGATGAGGTATATGAGTGACTGTATGGGTGAATGAGTGAATGTGAGAGAGGCTGTATGGGTGAGTGTGTGCTTGTGTCAGTGACTGTATAGGTGACTGAGTATGTGTTAGTATCTGTATGAGTAAGTGGGTGTGTAACTGTATGGGTGAGTGAGTAGATGTGTCTGTAGATCTATGAATCAGTGAATGGGTGTATAAGTACTGGTATGGGTCTGTGAATGGGTTTGTGATGGTTGTGTGGGAGTGGGTGTATGATAGGTTTTATGTGGTGTGATTGGATGCATTAGTGATTTTTTGGTTGATGTCGTCAGTGACATCACTGACCATGTCAAGAGTGATGTAATATGTGAAGTCATAAGCAGTGCATTGAGGGGCGCGAGTTATAGGTAGCTCAGCTAACTATAACTGCTAAATTTCACTATTTTTTTAGGAGTGAAACCTGAGCCTAACTATCACGTCCCTGTAACCTTTGTTTTTTTCAGTGAACTTCTAAGGTTTTTTAAATGCTAATTCCTAACTATAACGTACCGGTAACCTTTCATTTTTTCTGTGAATTTCTATGTTTTTGTAAGTATTAATGGCATTTGCAGAGTGTTGGAGAAAGGGAGTGGGTGTCTGACCAGCTCTCAGGAATCCCGCTGTGTAGGACTTAAAGAAAGTACCAGGAGGGCTTCTTGGACCCCAAAGTCCCTCAGCATCCAAGAGGACTTCATTCCCTAACCAATAGTGCGCCCTTAGACGCATTTGCAGAGTGGTCGAGAAAGGGGGCATGGCCTCCAACGACCTCTTAGCAATCCTGTTGTGTGGGACTTACTGGAGATAACAGGAGGGTTGTTCGTCCCCAAGGACCCTCAGCTGGCATGGGGACTTCATCCCCCAACTAGTAGTGTGCCACAAGTCCCGTTTGCAGAGTGGTAGATAAAGTGGACAGGTCACAAAGACCTCACAGCAATCCCACAGTGTGGGACTTACTGAACAGGAAGGATAGCAGGCCCACAGGGATGTCCCCGGGACATTGCAGGAGCTGGCCCTAGAAACGGTGGTGGTCCCCAGGGACATTATTGGCTTCAGGAGGGGGGCCGTGTGGTCCCCTCCTTAGTACTAATTTATCCAGAGGAAGTGGTGGTCCCAAGGGGCTGCAGGGGGCTGCGCGGCCCCCATGCATTACTTTTGGCTAAAGCCAGGGAGGTGGCAGACCCTGGGGCTGCGGGGGGTCAGCGCAGCCCCCTCACTTTGCTTATAGATGAAACCCTGGGGCGGTGGTGGCTCCCAGGGTTTGGGGGGCCAAGAGGCCCCCCATTTATAAAACTATAAGCCCTGGAGAGGTGGTGGTCCCTGGGGCAGCGGGGGAGGCCGTACAGGACTCCCTGCTTTAATTTTTATTCCCAGGAGGGGGAGCCCTTGTGCCCCCCTCTATTATTAAAAAAATGCCCGGTACCTGGCCCACCCGTGGGCGCACAATGAATGAAGCACGGGAGCCTGCGCTTTGTTTTTTGCCGGATGCAGATCCCGCTGAATAATTAAAAAAAATGCTTTTTTGGCATGGGGGTCCCAGTGGGACCCACCCGAAGAGTCCTAGGGGGTCAGGGTGTTTCTACCCTGCCCCCTTTTCTTACATTTTTTACATTTTTTGTGGGACTTAGCTCAACCGAGTCCTAAGATGGCTACCAATACTTCCTGGTTAAAGTGTTGGCAGCCAATCAAATTTCAGTAGCATTTCAGTAGGTGAATGGGCTACCAGATATCTATATATTTTAAAACTTAAATATCTCTGAAACTACTGAACATATTTACACCAAATCACAAAAAGCACACTTTCTGGACCAAAATCTAGCTTTCTGCCAAATTTGGTGCAATTCCGTTCAGTGGTTCGGGCTGTAGTCGTGATATAAAAATGAAAAAATTCCCATTGATATAACATGGGGAACACACGTTCTGGGACCCCCCTATTTTCTCAGCCCCCGCTTGACGGAACACCTTGAAACTTTCAACACAGCAGCTGAACCAAAAAGGGGATCATAAGCATCCATGGGGACTTCTCAACCAACCTGTAGTGCTTCAGAGGGTGTGTTTGCAGAGTGGTGGAGAAAGAAGGAGGGGCCTCCTAAGAGCTCTCAGAAATACCTCTGTGTGGGACTTGCTGGAGATAGCAGGAGCAGTTCTTTGCCCCCAAGGACCCTCAGCATCCAAGGGGACTTCATCCCCCAACCAGTAGTGCACCAGGAGGCACATTTGCAGAGGTGTTGTGAAAGTGGACGGGGCCTCCGATGAGCTCTCAGCAATCCTGCTGTGTGGGACTTACTGCTGGTAACAGGAGGGCCCCCCCCACATGTTTTTTATTTACCTCACCTCGGGGAGGGTGGTCCCCGGGTGTGGGGGTCCATGTGGCCCGCTCTTTTTTTCTGTATAGCCCTGGGGAGGTTGTGGTCTCCAGGGCTCCAAAGAGCCCATGAAGGTGAGGTCTGTGCAGACCCCTCCATTATTTTAACAAAAACCCTCTGCAATATGTAAATTAAGCCCCGGGGAGATGGCCCGGGGCTCAAAGAGCCTTAGAAGGGGGTCCCCATGGACCCCTCTCCTTATTTTAACAAATGACCCTGGGACCTGGCTCACCTGGAAGTTCATTTCAAAACAAGCGTAGGAGTCCTTTTAATTTTTGCTGTATACATCCAAGCGCTGCGTTTATGGCAACATTTTGTTTTTTAAAAATAAGGCTATTTAGCTCTGTTGTGGTCCGGACCCCAGGACCAGATCTAGGGGGTCAGGGTATTCCTAGCCTGCCCCCTTTTCCTTTTTTTTAACATTTGTTCTGGGACTCGGCTGAAGCTGAGTCCCAAGATGGCTGCCAACACTTCCTGGTTGAAGTGTTGGCAGCCAATCAAATCTCAGCATGAGATCAGAAGGGTTCGCGGAGCCTTCGTGTCCCTATAGATACAAATGTGTTTTCTCCTAATATCTCAAAAACTACTGAATGCATTCACATCAATTTGCAAAAAGGTCGCTTTCTGGACCAACAGCTATCTTTCTGCCAGATTTGGTGTAATTCCGTTCAGCAACTTGGGCTGTAGTCATGTCTAAATTCCCTATGGAAAATTGCATGGGGAAAACGCATTTGGAACCCCCTGTTTTTCTTGGCCCCCTTTTGGCGCATCACCCCAAAACTTTCAAAACACAAGCTGAACCGACTGCCATACTATTTTAAAAAATTCGTGAAGATTTCGTCAAACGTTGCCAAAGTTATTGGCAAAAAAATATTATATCACTTTAAGTAAAAAAAAAATAGAAATTCACTGAAAAAAACAAAGGTTAATGTAACCTTATAGTTGGGTTTGATAATACAATCTGTTTTTGTTTTTAAAAATTGTTAGAAATTGGAAAAACAAAAGGTTAAAGTAACGTTATATTTAGGTGACGGTGTCAGTGAAAACATTAACATTTTTATTTTTTTAAAACACAGAAATTCACCAGTTATTGCCAAGAGAGCTAATTATAAATTTCAGTGACAACATAACATTTTAAACTCAAAAACCCACTGAAATTCACCAATTATAGTTATCTCAAGTAGCTATAACTCGGGCGGTACGGTAACTATAACTCACACCCCTGCCATGCACAGTCTTCTCCTTAATGATGTAATTTCAAATGCTGCAGTCATGTTATCATTAATATCATAGAATATGTAATGAATGATGTAATATGTGGGATAATAAGCTGTGCAAGGAGAGGGCAGCACCAAGCGCTCCTCCCACCCACACTTGCACAGACCAGCCACCACAGACACACAGCATACCACACACACACAACCCACCACACTTGCATGCATTCTTATTATGTTAATACCCAATCACATCACAGAGATATGGGACCTTTTGCACCAACACGCTCCTGACCTGCTCTTCCTTATGGAGTAAGGGCTGATCTCACCTTCAGCACCAGACATTGCTATAGCCCTCCCTGATGGCTACAAGATCATCAGGTAAGGTCGTCAGCAGAAACCCAGAGTAGGAGTCATCATCATTTTCAAAGACACTATCAGCTGCGCTGCCTCCATAGGTACTACCACAAACTGCGTATAACACCTCACGTTCAAAAACATGCATTACAGACAACTTCTTCATATGCGGAACACTTGTTTACAAACCACCAAGTCTCTGTACCAACTTTATCAGCTACATGACAAATGTCATCACATCCATCATCATCAAGCACAGAAAGCACAGAACCTTAATTTTCCTCAGAGACCTGAACTTTCAACTGGAAGACTGCAACAGCCCAAAGCCGACAGCCGACCTAGAAAACATCAAAATCCTCAGCCTCTCTCTACCCATCAACAGCACCACCCACGCCACCGCACACCTACTTGGCCCAAGTTCAGCTCTCTCAGAACCATGACTGTTGACAAGCAATCACTTATAACCTGGACAGACAAACCCTAATAGATTTTAACATTCCTACTGCGCACAACCACAAGCCCACCAGACCTGCCCGCCACAGCTGGAAAAACATCACAGAAGACTGGGCGTACACCCTCACCACACACCAGCCTGAGCCACCAGCTGCTTGCCAAAAGCCATCAAGAAATGCAACAGCTGATCATCACGTGCCCCAACACCTTACTCTTCAGAAGCCTGAAAACTCATCTGTGGAGTACCTCATGACTCATCCCTCAGTCAACACTCTTCAATGCATAGATGATCCCTTTAGCCAATGTAATCCACGCACACAACATCAACATCCTTTCCTATGCTGATGACACACAACTCATACTCTCCCTCTTGGACAAGTCCCCCAATACAAGAGAGTTCATCACCTGCATGAGATTTAAACTAGATGAAAGCCTACTGTCGCAAGCACAACACTGACAAGACAGAAGTAGTGATCTTCTGCAACAGTAGATCACTATGGAACTCCACCTGATGTCCGGCCAAACTTGGACCCAAGTCAGGAACCTCAGGATCAAGATTAATAGCTATTTGAACATGACCATACAAGTCAACACCATCACTGCATTCTGATTTCGCACCCTGAAGATGCTGCAAAAACTTCAAATGGCTCCCAAGTAACAGTAGAAAAGCCATCCCTCATGCCCTCATTACCAGCAAGTTAGACTACAGGAACACCCTCTATGCTTGGATCACCAGCAGCTCACTAGAAGACTACAAACTATCCAGAACTCAGCAGTCAGACTCATACTTAGCCCTCCACACAGGATTTTCATCACACCAAACCTCAGAGAGCTCCACTGGCTCCCCATTCACAAACGTGCTCAATTCAAATTCCTAACCCATAAATTCATGGCACTACCCAACTGAGGCCTCATTTGCCTGAACAGCTGCATCTATTTCCACCAACCACCCAGACACCTCCACTCCACAGGACGCTTACTCACACACATGCATGCATACACAAACTAGATCCAAAGGGCCAGTATTCTGCATTGCTCCTAAAGAATGGAACAACCTCGCACTTCACATCAGAGACTCCTCCTCTCTTCTTGAATTCTGCAAGAAGCTGAAGGCCTGGCTATTTAACTAACACCCTGCCTAGGCAAGGCGAGACCTACATACCTGCTCAGTGCCAGAATACCCTCACAGGTGATAGTGCGATCTACAAATACAATTAAAATAACATAACATAATATATATTGTCACCTTCTCCTGACCTGTACACTTGTTAACGTATATAAAGTGATATGTGACAGGTAGAAGCAGACAGGATTCTGTATATAAAATTGAAGTGAGAACACCTTGTAACTAACAGTTGTACTACAGTCTTCCTTAAGTCTAATATTTCTTTGGAAGATATCTAATAATCCTCAAAAGTATTCTATCCATATATTTATTCATTTATAATATATTTGTTTATAAGAGACCTGGTTACCCCTGTCTTCTTTCCACCTAGTATATCACACGGCTGGTGGATGAGGGTTGCACAGTAAGTTATTTAGTTGAGGACATGAACTGTGATTAGTTTTGTGCTTTTCATCGTCCCTTGTCCTACAAGAGGTGGTGGCTCTAGGCAAGCGAATAGCAAGAGAGAAAATATTCTTTTGACAAATTTAATTGCTGTTTGTTCTTAAACAGTACTAGGCCAAAACGGTTTTTGCGGTCAGTGAAAAACAAATTCCAGAGTTCAGTCCCTAACATCCAGCTCAACCTCTGTCTCATTTCCTTCAATTCATTAAACCTGGATTGAAAAATGAAACTATCCTTGTCAGATCTCAGGTGTTGGTGGGTGTAGGAAATGTTGTTGGTTGCTCATAGAGTGGGGTGAAAGCCACACTCAGGCAACAACCACAATCCTTGTCAGGGTGAACCACAAAAGTCACTAAATTGACCTGTGCTTAACCATCTGGTGGCGTCACACAAAAGCAGTCCGGCTTAACTTAGAGGCAATGTGAAAGTATTTATGCAGTACACAAACAGTAATAAAGTGAAAATACAACACATGAAAAATCCCAAACCAATCTAGAGAAATAGAGTACATTTTAATAAATAGACTGATACCAGAATGACAGAAATCAAATCAGTAGACCCAGAGAAATTCAGATTTAAAGCTTTGAGTAAATATAGCGCCTAAAAGTTCAAAGCACCACTCACAGTCATCTGGTCATGCTGGACCAGGTAAAAGTCACAAATTCAGGCCGATCACCATGAAATGCATTTGGATAGAGGGACCAGGTTCGTCCCACTTAAAAGTTACCTTCTCAAAGTCCAGCACAAAGAGTTCTGTTCATGGTGAAGGAGGCCAAGAGGAGAAGGAAGAGTACCATGGATGGTCATCACTGTAGCGTGAAGAGCAGGCCTGGCATTGCAGATGGTTGTTTCTGTAGCACAAAGATCTTGTGGGCATCAGAGATGGTGTTTGCTAGAGCTTCACATTGGCAGTCATCCCAAGCTGTTGTTGCTGTAGTGCAAAGTGCAGATCTCACTTTCAAGTCACTGCTGATGTTCACTGTAGCTCAGAGTCAGGTTCACCGGAGCTTCACATTCGCCGTAGTCGCAGGCAGCAGAGTTTTGCCTCAAACGGGCCCATCTGCTATAGCAAAGAGTCCAAAACCTCTGGATTTTACCTTTCTTCATAGGAAGAGCTTAACTGATGCCAACCAAAGGTCCAGGACCTTGGGGATCAGGAACTCAATCCCGCAGAGGCCAGCATGGCTCAGGCAGGTCCAGTTGTCGGGCCAGGCAGGGCCAGTGCAGCAGGTCAGCTTGGCAGTTGTCGGGAGGCCTCTGGAGCTTGTTGTGCCCTTGTAGCTCATGCAGGAGGTCAGCCAACTGAACCTTGGAGTCGCTCAAGTTAGCCTAGTCTTCCTTTTCAGAAAGCAAGGCAGCCCTCAAGCAGCAGGGCAGTCTTCTTGTAGCAAAAGGGCAGTCCTCTGGTGGCAGTGTAGGACTTCTTCTGTAATGTCCACAGGTCCAGAAGTGTACTGATGAGTGGCTCTAGAGGTCCAATATGTATACCTGGTGGCAGCTTTTGAAGAGGGGGCATTCCCTATACTACTCCCACATCTAGTTCTGGAAAGTTCTTCTCTTCCCCTGTAAAGGCTCTAAGTAGCCTGTGGTGACAAACGTCAGGGCAGGTCTGGTGTCAGATTCCTGTGTGTGTGGGTATGTGAGGCAGAGTCCTTTCAAGTGCAAGTGGGGCTGGGTGCATCTCCTCCCAGTCATCCTGTCAGGATTGCCCATTCGGACCACACCAAAGCCTCCTTTGTGTCACTGTCTGGAAAGAATACACAAACCCCAACAGCAGAGCCATTCACGGTCATGCGTCCCAAGACACGGGCAGAAGGGACAAATGGTTAGAGCAAGAAAATGGCAACTTTCTAAAAGTGTGAGCACTTCATGCTGGCATTTCCCTTCCTGTTAGGGGAAATCTTTCCTCACAGAGACATATTTGAAGAGGCTTTCTGGTCAATTTCGATTGCCATAACGGATGTCTGCATTCAAAGAAATTCTTGAAATTGGCAGTTTCATTCTCAAAGCTAGCTACTAGACTTAATTTCTGTGGATTACTCTTAATAGAGCCCTATTATGTCCTGGAATTATCACAGGCAGCAATCCCATTTCTAGTGCTTTTCTTGTCCTGATGATGACCTTAAATTAAGAATGGTCAAAATCTTGTTGATATCAAAACCACAAAGGGGAGAGTAGAGGTAGGAGATTTAGTGACCTGTCCTCCACGGTTCTATGCAAATAATCAAGAGAGGTAACCTCTATAGGAAGGAGGAAGAAGGGAAAGAAACTATATTTTACCTTGCAGAAAAACAACTGAAAAGAAATTCTTTTCTTTTTCATAAAACCCTCACCCACCCGGGTTTCCCCTTGGTGGCATGCTTCATCATTGGGTCCATCCCTGCCCTCTATGGACAGGGCCGTACTACGACCTACAAAATACGCTGGAGCACTAGCTTGTAAAATACAGGGGTGTCCTTATACACCTAACCGCTTATGGTGAATCAGAAGGGAGTGTTTTTTTTGCAAAAGTAGAAAGAGAGGTTAAAAATACCAGATTAGTGGGTCCAAAAAACAATTTTATTTCTTACCCCCAAAAGGTATGCTAAAATCTGGGGATGCGTGGAAAAGCTCTAGGCGTAATTACCTAATGTTTCCCTTAATGGTCAACTAGTTTCATGCCTATCCCCAAGGCATTTCATCAGGACCTAGAAAGGAGAAATGATGCTCCCACTCCAGGTGTTGTTTTAAGCACAATAATATTAAAAATACAAAATAAACATACAGCACCTAATTGGTCTGTGTTAAATCTAAAAGACTTAAAATGCGACCATCATTGGGCCCCATGAGTCCATCGAGGAGTTAAAGGAGAGATGACTGTAGTCAAACCTCCGTCAAGGCTACTCCCTCACCGCGAGCAAGGCCAGGGCAGGCTGTCACGAGACCTAGAGCGATCTTGATCTCGGTCAACAATTTTCTGGCCCGTCAAGCAGTCTATGAGCTAGCGCGTCCCGATAAAAAGAGAAAGGGGAAAGGATCAGAGTTTTTCGTAAGGCCTGATTTTTGCCACCAGACAGTTGAAAAACGATGGCAGCTCAGACAGCTCATCACTCCATTTCAGAACAAAGGTGCCCAAGCGTTTCTACTCAATCCTGCCACATTGAAGGTCATACATAAGGAACAGACTCGGTTCTTCACCTCAGAAGTTAAAGCCAAGGAACACTTGCAATCTATCACATAGGATTTAAGAGGACATACATGTGAAGTGTTTTCTTTTTGTGGGGGATTAGTGTTTGATCTTGTATTTAGATATGGTATCTCGCTTTAGTGAGCTATATCTCTCTCCCCTTTTGGTTACAGTCAGGCTGTATAAGTTTAGTTTAGTGTTATTTTAGGTTATTATAAACTTCTGGCATTTGTGTAGTTTAAACAAGCTAGATATGCGAGGGGAGCCTCTGGGAGAGGGTAGCTATCCATCACCGGGACCATTGGTCCTAAAGTCTCATTAAAGGATGGGTGGGGGGTTGGTTCGAGTCAGGTTGCTGACTTCAATATGGGTACTGGTGGGAGTGGGGTGGGGTGGGGGTGGGTCTGGAGGGGGTAGGTGGGGAGCACGAGGGGTGGTTGGGAGAGAGGGAGGGGGTGTAAAAGTAAATGCAATCCATGACAAACTGAAGATGAGGGTATGGAGGTATATGAATTCAGGAGATAAGGTCATAAACCTAAGAGATATAATAGTTTATGATGGGGGATAAAAGGATGCAAGCTGGTCTGCGCTTATGTTCATTTAATGTATGTGGGCTAAATAATAATGTGAAACGACGGCGGGTTGCAGCTGAAATATGGGTGATACAACCCGATTTGGTATGTCTTCAAGAAACTCACATACTATGGAACAAGCGGAGGGTGCTTAATGAGATTGGATATACATTACTGGCTTGCACAGCAATCCACCACGAATCGAGGGGTAGCCATCTTGGCTGAGAATGGGTTACAAGGTACTGGCAGGACATTGGTGGATAATCAGGGTCGCTGGGTAGTCATGGAATGTGCCAGGGGGGAATTTACGTTTACTCTGTGTTCGGTCTATGGGTCTAATTTTGATGAAACTGCAGTGCTGGAGGGCCTTAATCTTGAACAGGCATCATGGCTTACCCCGTTGATTCTCTGTGGGGACTTCCATATTCACTTAGGCGTTCAAGATCTCCAGAAGGGGTTGAAGTGCTATAATAAAGGTAGGAAGCCCAAAGTTTTTAAGGCATTACAGTATTTGGTGGAGGATCAAGGTTTGAGGGACGCATGGTCTACATTACAGAGCTCAGACCCGGGCTTCACGTTTTATTCCTATCCTCATAATAAACTGGTCCGGTTGGACTACTTTTTAGTGCCATCAGGTTTGCTACCGGGCGCTAGAATACAAGTCTATCCCAGAATTACTTCAGACCACGGCCCACTAGTGTTAGACATCCCGGTCAGTAGTAATAATAATTCTCCCTATCGGAGGTCCTTCTCGTTTGACCGGAAACTTTTAAAAGACTTTAACTTTATAAATCATATGAAGGGCTGGATTCAGCAGTTTTTGGAAGTTAACCATAGATCGCCCTCAAAGGCTTATGTCTGGGATGCCCTTAAGGCAGGATTTAGGGGAGAGGTTCTGAGTTATGGGCTTCACAGACAGAAACAACTGAGAGTCAAAATCCAAGTTCTATATGGGAAACTCAGGCTAGCGGAAGAAGAACTGATGTGAGGGATTCTGAGGGGAGGAGATACTATCCCTTTACAATCAGAGGTGGCCCAATCCAAATCCAAGATCAATCTATACTGGAGCAAAGAGATTGCCATTAAGTATATTATGTTTAAGGAGGAAAGATATGAATCTGGCGAAGCCACCGGGCGATGCTTGGCGCAAAGACTTCGCTCCAAAGAAGCTGCACAGAGAATCCAAAGCATGAAGGATATACAGGGCAACCTGGTGGAAACCCTGCAGGAGGTATTGGAAGTATTCCATACATTCTTTAAAACTCTATATACAGAAGACAACCATGAGGAAGAGGGGGTCGACACGTTTCTCAAGGGTCTAGATTGTGAAAAGCTGGGCCCAGTAGAAGCAGCTATCCTTGACAATCTTATTACCATGGAAGAGATAGAAGAGGCAATAAACAACCTGAGTAATGGTAAAGCGGCGGGCCCAGACAAATTGCCTCTGGAGATATATAGAACCTTCTTCCAGGAGTTAAAATCGGAGCTATTGACCACCCTACAACAAGCACAGGGGGGGAGGTAGTTCCCCCATCATGGGAAGAAGCAAATATTGTCGTTTAAAAAACAAAAAAGACAAAATAGCAGAGCTCCCAGGGTCCTATCGACCTATCTCTTTGATACTCCGACGGGATGATTTTTACTAAAATCCTAGCTTCCTGATTAGCTAAAGTCATTACCCCACTTGTATCATTGAGACAGCATGGGTTTACACCTAATAGGGGCACTGTGAACCATATTAACAGGGTGGTAGTGTTGTTGGATACAGCTAAGGTACAGGGCACCACCCTAGGCCTGGTCTTGCTAGACTCCGAGAAGGCATTTGACCGCGTTTCATGGAATTTTTTATGGGGGGTACTACGCTCCATGGGGTTTGGTCCTGGGTTTATTCAAGCAATTCAGGCTGTGTATAAGACCCCCAGAGCCCGAATTTGTATTAATGGCTTAGAATCGGAACCGGTATATATATTAAGATATACGAGGCAGGGCTGCCCGTGCTCCCCACTCTTATTTGCAATATACATAAACCCGTTTTTATCTATGTTAGAAAGGAACCCGAGAATTAAAGCTGTATGTTGTGGGCAGGAGCAGCTTCGAGTGTTAGCGTATGCAGACGACATTGCGGTCGTAACAGCTGACACAACAGTAGCAATTCCCGAGATAGAACGAATGATGCATACGTTCGGATCTGTATCCGGATATAAACTCAATGCATCCAAGACACAAATCCTATGCACTAATCAAACCTGTATCTGAGACCCTAGGGAGACTAATGAAGTAACTTATCTGGGGATCAAGATTAGGACTTGTTTAAATGAATTAGTTGAAGTCAACTGGAATGCCATCCTTACAAGTGTAAAGAGCCAACTGGATAGAATGGAGTGCCTCCACCTCTCAATGGTGGGGAGGTGTAATGTATTAAAAATGGTAGTTTTACCTAGAATTTTGTACTTCTTCAGATCTGTACCACTTGAACTATCTAGGGGACAGTTACAGCAATTACAATCATGTTGTACTAGATTTTTATGGGCCCAAAGGAAACCGCGGAGAGCAATGCATTTTATGTCATTACCCCGAGAGAAGGGCGGGTGGGCTGTACCAGATTTTACATTTTATTATTATGCTTGCATCCTACAAAATATCCGTATAATGCTCACTGGAGAGGATATAGGTAATCCCGCAGAGCATCCATCTATATACCAGATGTTATTCGGAGCGGAAGTAAGGAACTGCCTATTTAGAATATTAGAGTTTAACTATTACAAAAGAACTCATTTTAAGGTGGTAATAGCTGCTTATAAGGTGTGGAGAACAGTACGGAGAAAGCTACTGGTTGAGGGGGTATGTTATTATACACCTATAAACACACCCAGTTTACTACCTGCTATCTTTTCTGATAGGGTGGCGCATAAGTGGAAAGACAAAGGAATTACATTTATAGGTAACTTATATAAGGACGGAGAATTGCTCACCTTCCAGATAGTAGCTGATAAGTATAAACTCCCTAAAACAGAATTTTTTAAATACCTGCAGATGAGGGACTTCTTGGGGGGAGAAGACACATTTTGAGCAAAAATATAGCTCCAAATGCAAGTTATGCATTTGTGTGATTATGCGTAATTTAGCCAAAATTACATGTAATTATTCAAAAGCAAATAAAGCAAATTTCTCACACTGCTAATAAGAACATATAAAGCAAATAGTAAGATAGGGCATCAGAAAACATTTTCCCCTTGAGATTCGACTCAAGCACTAATTCTCATACCTTACAGATCCTCCACAACACCATCCACCATTCCCTCAATAATGATATTTCAAAGTGAAGATCAACACAAAACTAAGCTCAAGAACAACTCATATACTTTCTGTTGTGTAAATTACATGAAAAGCCCAAAAATTGAATGAAACTACACAGGATGGGGGTTCGGTATTCTGTAACAAAAAAAGATGCAGGAATGCTTTTTGTGATAAAAAAATTAGCATAAAAGTGCACGTGATGCGAAAAATAGCTGCTCATGCTCAACTCGTTTGCTTGGCTTCAGTGATAGGTGATCTCCCTGGTGGCCTCCTGTGAGAGGGGAAAGATGGAAACGCCACCAGTATACGTGACCTTCTGCTGCAGAGGTGTTATCCTTAGGGCAGCATTGGCAATAGTGTATGAACATAGCACCTGTGAATTTTAGTTTCCTTCAGCATCCTCTCCGCAAATATTGAAAGCCTGGAAGTACCAAACCTATTTGGACCCCTGTTTTAGAAAATTGCCCTTTCTGCAGGTTCACCCCCCTAACCTTTTGCCTTCCTCCTCCACTTTTTCTGACCTTGTTTTTGTTGGCCTTAGGACTCTGAGCCCTTTTCCACTGCTAACCAGTGCTAAAGTGCATGTGCTCTCCACTCTAGACATGGTAATATTGGCTCATACCCAAATGTGATATTTAATTTACTTCTAGGTTACTAGCAAAGTGGTACTACATGTACCCAGGACCTGTAAATTAAATGCTACTAGTGGGCCTGCAGCATGTATTGGGGTGCTCACATTAGAAGCCCTTTAAACATGTCTAAAGGACTCCCATTGCAGCCTGTGTACAGTTTTAAACTGCCAATTAGTTCTGACAAAATAAACCTTTTGCCAGGCCTAAACCTCCCTTTATAATACATATAAGTGACCCCTAAGGTGGGCCCCAAGTAGATCATTGGGCATAGTGCAGTGTATCGAAAAAGTTAGACATGTACTTTTAAGTTTTATATGTCCTGGTTGTAAAAACTCTCAAATTTGTTTTTCACTACTGTGAGGCCTACCTCTCCCATAGGATAATATTGGGATAGCTTACTACATTTGCTAACTTTTGATTGGGAACAGGTAAAATGTCATGTTTGGTCTCAAAAGAAGTGCAATTAAAAATCCTCTTTAATGAGAAAGTCGGTTTTCAAGTCATGGTTCTGAAAATGACACTTTCAGTAAGTTTATGTACTGGTGGGTTGGGCCCTGTCACTACCAGCCAGAATGGTCCCCTTCAATTTGATTTGACATAAGAATCTGGCTGCAACAGTTTAGAAAAGCTTATTTTGAAAGACCCAAGTCAAATGAATCCATTACCTTGGTTTGTTTATCTGTAATAAGCAAATAATGTTGTTTATAGCTGACACGCAGAGACCGGCTCACGCAGAATTTAAACTTTGTGAATTAGATTTGTCCTTGCTCAAAGAGCTGGCTTGTTTGAACTCTTCCCGTTGTTGTTAGTGGATTTAAACAATGGTTAATCACTCAAGATCTGATAGTGAGAATTGTTGTAGAGCCTCATGGTACTTGAAGTTCTCAATAGTGTGAAAGTGAAACTTATCACAATGACATCTCGTTCACTCCTTGATTGATGGTATTGAATTTTAAAATTAAATACGCTTCTTTTTGCATTGGTCTATGTATTTATTTCACATTTAATTATACAATTATTCACACGTTCATTTATTATAATTGAAAATATGTCCTACAGGACAAATGTACTCTTTCTCAATGAAGACCTTTGAAAACGACAAAAATTGTCAACAAATATATAAAAAGACATGTGTAACTAGACATAGAAACATTTATGACACTGTGGAAAAATAAATCATCACAAACAAATTACAAAACAATAACAACAACCTAATAGAAATGTTTTGTACACAATCGCATTGATGAAAACTGTATGACACTACCAGTCTAACAAGATTAGAAACCAGAGGAATGTGTCACTGATAATAAGATTTGTATGACCCTCTTGGAACTGGCTCAGGGATTCTTGCAATAATGATCGGGAGTGGAGTAGATGCTCTAATTTTGTTTTCCACTAGCCATCATAAAACATCTTCTGCTGTTGCCCTAGCCTTTGTCTTCGATGCGTTTCGTACCCCTATAATTTGTGTATTCTCATCAGGACCTAGACTGGAAATTTTTGTGGAATAAATAAAATGTATATACTGTAATAACTGACTTCCGCTCATATCTGTGTTTAATTCCACTTGTAACATGAAAGAGACATAATTTACCTCAATTCTTCTGTCGCAGAAAAGCATGAGGATGGTTGAGTCTCCTATTATCCTAGTGGGGGACCATTAATTGCCAACTGATTTGAAAACTGTATATAATATAGTCACCATGTTAGATTTGAAAATTTCATGTGAGGTTGATTCTAAGCTGCCGTAAAATGAAAGTTCATACCTCCATTCATCGTATTGGGGGAGATCACTATTATCCAATTCTTCTCTCCTATTAACCAGCATAGATGAAAGGATGACCTTGCTTTGTTTATCTGTAATAAGCAAGTAATGTTGTTTATTACTGACTCACAGACACTGGCTCACGCAGAATTTAAACTTTGTGAATTAGATTTGTCCTTGCTCAAAGAGCTAGCTTGTTTGAACTGTTTTTGACAATTATTCATGCAATTAAGTTAGCACTAAGCTCACTGATGGATAGGTTCATCCGTTGTTGTTAGTGGATTTAAACAATGTTACTACCGCATTAATTGCTGATGAAGAGTTACCTGGTAAAGTAATTATGTTTCTGCCCAGGGCGACAGTGTAGCAATGAGGAAAACAATCCGAAGTTGCACTTACTTTAAAGTTCTGATTGTGGGAATCGCAGTACAGCCTCCATATTCCACCGCCCACATGCCAATTCCCTCCCGCCACATTACGATGGCGGGGGGACCCCAGCGGATGGAAAGACCATCCGCCGGTTTTCCGCCGGTCTGACAGGGGACCGGGCGGAAAAGGGCACTAATATGGTGGCGGTGTCTGCAAGACACCGCCATCCATATTAGGATGGTGGCGGAGAGCAGCCTTTCCATGGCGGCAATGCCGCCATGGAATGGCATACGGTCTTTGCTGGCCCCCCAAGATGTTGGGGGGAGTGGGTGGTCACGTGGGGGGTACCTATGGTACCCCCCTGCATTTGCGTGCACAAGGTGGCAGGCACTGTGCGGTGCCTGTCACGTTGTGCATGCAAATGCACAACATGCATATGTGGCATTGTGGCGGGTGCTGCTTACAGCACGGCCCACCGCAATTCAATATATGCGGGATGCCACTGCCACAGTGGCATCCTAATGCCTACAGCGGGGACCGCCGCTCCTCTGGCGGACGGTCCCATTCACTGTTACGGTGGCGGGCGGACAAAGTCCGCCCGCAATCGTAATGTGCCCCTTAATTCTTTATTAATTGCCAATTCTTTTTGATGATGTTTTTGAAGTTGTTAGTCTGAGGGCAATATGTTGGCACACAAACTAGTGTCTCCATTGGCTCTCTTTTTTTTCTTTGCAAATAAAGGCTCTCTTGGCATGAACCAGGCCCTTTTCATTGAATGTTTGAGAAGTTTCAGTGGGTTGAAGACAAAGGCCAGGGCAACTGCAAAAGATGTTTTATGACGGTTAATGGAATACAAAATTAGAGCATCTACTCCACTCCCGATCATTATTGCAAGAATCCCTGAGTCAGTTCCAAGAGGGTAATACAAATCTTATTATCAGTGACACATTCCTCTGGTTTCTAATCTTGTTAGACTGGTAGTGTCATACCATTTTCATCAATGCACTTGTGTACAAAACATTTCTATTAGCTTGTTGTTATTGTTTTGTAATTTGTTTGCGATGATTTATTTTTCCACAGTGTCATAAATGTTTCTATAGCTAGTTACACATGTCTTTTTATATATTTGTTGACAATTTTTGTTGTTTTCAAAGGTCTTGATTGAAAAAGAGGCCTATTTTCTTGTAGGACATATTTTCAATTATAATAGATGAACGTGTGAATAATTGTATAATAAAAATGTGAAATAAATACACAGACCAAGGTAATGGATTGATTTGACTTGGGTCTTTCAAAATAAGCTTTTTCAGACTGTGTCAGCCAAATACTTATGTTATATAATCAGTTTTAGTAAGTTTTTTTTTTCCCCCTAACCGTTTGATGCCAGCAGTCTGTGTTCTGGGTCACATGACTGTCAATAGTTGGCAGTAGCTTTTGATTTACAGGCCCTGCGTACATGTCAAACCAATTTACTATGGACTTATACATAAATTAAATTCACCAATCAGGTGTAAACCAATTGTACCATGTTTCAAAGAGAGAGCACAAACACTTCAACACTTGTTAGAAGTGGTGAGGTGCCCAGAGTCCTAAAAGCCAACAAAAATGGGTTCAGAAAACAGGAAAGGTGAAGGCATAAAGCTTGGGGTAACCCTGTAGAGAGGGCCAAGTCCAACAGATTGATATTAATTTGATTAAATGTTTAATAGAAACACCAATGTCCTTCTCAGAAAGTCAATCCTCTATCTCCATGTCCCACAGACTCCTAGGACTCTTCAGCAACAAGCACTAAATGGCCATCACTTGGCCTCAGGTATGCAAAGAATATTTAGTACCAAACCTTGATGACATTGCAGCAACTGATGGAATCTGAATTTCTCTATGTGTTTATGAACTTGACTTCAGAGGACCAACTTGCATTTGGGCAATGTTTTGAAAACATATTTGTAAGATATTTTCAAAAATACTTGTATTCACCCTGTAGGAAAGATGAAAATGATGGCGCACTGGTGCATTCAGTCGCAACTCAATATATGTGAATAACACTATTGTCTTATATATAGGCCAAGCTGCCCTCAAGCACACGTTTTGCCCAAGAATGTTTAGTGTATCAGTGATAGGTGCTACAAACAGGAGAGCTATCGTTGTCTGCACCGACTAAAAAAGACATACAAAAGAATTAATAAACGCCACACTCGGGAAGCAACTTCAAAACGTCTAAGCAAATGTTCCTTTCCAGAGTAAAGGCTACCCGTATTAGTGGCTTTGTGGTTGTAGGTACTGGTGTGCATGAGGTCAATGGCAGCAACAGTGAACCCTGAGTGATTATAATGAGATAGGGAAGGCTTTCACACTTACAACAATGTTTATTTTGCTTCATTATTTTCCATCCACCTAGCTGAGTTTTAACCACATATTTTCTTGCTCCCTCACAAACGAGTTTTTTTTCCACTGTATACTGGGTCCACTACAGAGAGCAGGCACACATGAAATGTATTAAAGCTAACTGAGAGAGGAGGAGGTCATCTACATTTTATATCAACTCTGGCACATATTAGAGCTTCAGTACTCATGCTGGCTTATACCTTTTAATATCTCTTAGGTTGAAATCTGAGCCCATATGAAAAAATAGCATGCGTAATAGGCCAAATATTAACAGTACACATAGAATTATGTTATTTTGTGCATGTGGCATTTCCATAATAGAGCATTTTCCACATATTCCACCAACTCCCGCGTAATTTACCAAGGTCATTTTTTTTGTTTCTATCTCAAGCAAATCAAAAAATATTCAAAAAAGTCCAAAACTGAGTGCTTCACAGTGGCAGATGTTTTGTAAAAGATAGCTGGTCAACTTTTAATTTGTGATTGTTACATTCAGGTATCAGACTGGTACTAATTAGCTGTATCTTTTGCTCAGGCACTATTGATGTGGGTAAAAATGGCAAAATAGTGAATGAACACAGGCACACAATTTGCTGCTTTATGCTGCATAACATCACCTTACTAGCTACATAATTTAGTCAATCAGGGAATTGTGACCACACTTGCCACTTAATTCAAATGGATTGTGCAGGATTTCTACAATCAGAATCTTTTGTCAAGCGCCGTCCACCATGAATATTTGAAGCAGGTACACTTTGAAAGCCGTACAATTCTTCCACACACATCACAAATTGAGTGTTAAAAGAATGGGGTATAACCTGTGTAAATTGAAGTGTGCAATATTGTAAAATCGATTGAACCTCTATAGATCGTCTATTCGTGTATCAATAAAAATAATAAAGCTCCTGGTCATTTTGTTTATTTGTATTGCATTTTACGTTTTAAGGATAGGCCTTTGACAAATTAATAAGACCTATTTTCAGTGGATATTGTTAACTAATGAACTGATTGCTTATTATTAGATCTTTTTACCCAACCTTACTGATTTTTATGATTTGCTTTCTACAGTGAAAGAGAGAACTTCACTACTCGCGTTCAGTATGTAATTCAATGGTACTTCTTTCTAAAAATGATATTTGTTCACCGAAGTAGTGTTTCAATCATTATACCATTTATTAAATTGAAAAATAAATCCCTCCATGATTTCTATTGCATCTATTCACGCTTTGCACAAATGTGAATCTTCTATACCAAACTGCTGTCTAGTGATTCCTCCAGTTCAATTTGCGAGCACTTACTTGACATGTTTCTATATTTTACTAACATTTACTAGCTTTTTATAATATTTTTGTTATCCATAATTTATCTGCAATTTTCTTTGATTTGTTTATAGCAATTATAGCAAAACACTTAAAATAGGTATTGGAAGTTTTATTTGGATCTTAGCCAATGTATTTTTCGGTAAGGTGAGGATATGAACCTTTAGATTTTCCAGTCTTAGTGAAAACAATATCTCTTTGCCTAATTACTGGAGCATATCAGTTTCAAAGGATGATTAATAAGCATAAGAAAAGGAGGACAGTATGCTAGTAGTAATCCATACCCCAAACATGGGTCATGATTTTCATTGATTAAAACATTTGTTATCATTTTACATGTAGGGGATCTGGGTATTCTGCTCATATTGATCTATATTTAAGGATGTGTGTGCCATTCCTGCATAAAGAGTGTAGATTGTTTATATCTTGCTGTGTGAAGGTTTATTCATTTGTTTTCATTTGTCCACAAAACTATGTTGTACACAATGACAACTACACTGCAACGCTCTATTTTGGAAAGACATAAACTATTCAGTATACAACAGCAACAAAAACTAAGGAATATTGTAAAACAGTGGATTATCACTGGAGGTGGATTTGAGTCCACCACAAGGAATAAGATCACAAGCATCTCAGACTAAAACAGTTTCAATAATTTAAACCTGGGCTCAACCCCCGGACACGCTTAACTTATGAAAATGTGTAAAGGATTTATTGTTACAAATCAGTTAAAAAGTCAATCTAAAACATCACACAACTGATTTTAAAAAATCGAGCAAAATGTAATGAGCAAAATGACTCAAACGTTGCAAAAATCCAATAATTTGAGCCAGAGATATGCATTTTTAAAGATGTAAGGCAAAAAATGCCAAGAAAAAGTAAAGAGCCAATCAGAAGTCACTAGTCACAGTTGACCGGGATCTAGACAAGATTTCATGTTGGCCATAAAGGAGTGACGGTCAGAAATACCAACCGGGTCTTCCCAGTCAAAGATCTTTCCTTTGGACTTAGTCTGTGAAATGGACAGCAAGGCAAGAGTGCAGGCTGTATTCGACAAAGTCCTGTAAAACCTGCATAGTCATTGGATGAGGTCATGTGATGCTGTTGGTTTTGGAGGAAAAACCTCAGTGTGGGGTAAATTAAAATCTTGCTGCTGCCTAAATCCTCATGTCGAACAGATACTTCTTCATTTTCGCCCAGTCAAAATTTTTACCTTCAAACTAAATTATGTTTATCTAGCTCAAACTTCTCCAGCAGGACAACCCTGAAGCTGCAGCTGGTAAAGTCCACTCGAAACTGGACACCTTCGCTGCAAGGTCCTGCTGATTCTACAGAGGTCTTTGAAGTCCACAAATGTTATAAGCCCCAACTTTTCAGACTTTTTGAAGCAGCTCTTTTGGCCACTTCTAAGGCCCCCAGGACCTCTAAAACAGTATTTAGAGTCCAAGACTCACTCTAGCAGAGGCCAGCAGATGGGTTCAGTTCCATTCCAGTTGAAACTAGTCAGGTGATACTTCAGGAAAAAGGCCTCTCACAGCTTGATGTGTCCCTGTAACTACACAGAATTTCAGCAAACTGTCCCTTTGAGTCCCCTTCTTAATCTTGGGCACAAGTGGGAGCAGTTCCAGTACTTCAGGTCTCCAAGTCCAGGCTTCTGTTGTTCATCCACAGGTCCAGAGACTGTTCAGGTGAGCTGTGGGTAAGGTGCCACATATGTAGGATTTACTAGCCTGTGGGTGACTACTGGACACTTCCTAACCAATAAGAAAACGTTCCCATTGGCACCCGATCCCATATTTGCAGGGTATTCTGTTTGCCTTACTATAAACTACTCTACAGAGTACTATTCTTTGCCAAATACAAGATGGCAGCACCTTTTTGCCCTTGGAAGCTGCTGCTCTACCATCCAGGGGTGTGTTTAGAACATTGAACAGTCCCCTGCTCCTTAACTACACCAAAGTGGTTCTAGGACTAGCTCCCCCTCCTACTAGACTGCTGCCAAGCTAGCCACAGAGAGTTGACAGAATATAGGCTTCTCTTCCCCAGGTTAACAAGGAATAGGTAGGTTCGCCCTTATTCTTTTCAAGTAATTAAAGTTCCTGAACCCTTTTGAGCTGTCCTTCCTGAGACATATGCCTCTTGCCCAGGTCTTCCTGCCAAATGGGCTAAGCCATTGTTTCTGCTCCCAGGAGCAGTTTACATGCCTCATTAATGAGCAGCACTGACAGGGCCAGCTTTTGGCAGGCTAATGCTAAATAGCCTACTGAAGTTCAGGCAGATAAAGTCTAACGTTCTAAAAGTCACATTTCCTAAATATTTATCAGAAATATGACAATTATTTTTAATAAACATTAAGAATAGTGTTAGGATTTTTCCAGTAACTTATCCCAAACCAAAAATAGCAGAGTTATGATTTTATTTTGAAATTTAGTTTTCCTCATAGGACAGCTGCTATCCTTTCACAGTGAAAATTGCCTTTGGGGGCTAGTCACTTGTAGGTATAAGCCAACACTAAATCCATACTTGAACACTTTTAACTATTAGGCACCCTACCTTGTGGGCTATAAGACCTACTCAGGGGTGTTTTATTTATTATTTAAAGGTAGGGCTATTTCCTTTCAAAAAGGGTTATTTTGACAGGTTTACCTGCAGGTTTGAAGGCAGCAGGTGTCAGGCAGCCCAGGCAGGCCTGAACGAAGAAGATGTGCTGTAGTCCATAGTTACAATTTAACTTTACCATGCAATTGGTATATTTTCTGCACCATACACTATGGTCTTACTGGGAAGTGAAATATGCCAATGGGTGTTGGTCAACTTTAGAAATACACAGGTGACTCAACAGCAGTGCTGTAGTGTGTATAGTTGAAAAAACAGCTGCAACAGTCCAAAAAAATGGGGGTTATCACTCAAAAAGAGAAACCTTCTCACAAATGCTATTAAGTCCAAAAGTGGCTATACATGTTACATGACTTCATCATCTTAGGAATAGTATGCTTATTTCTAAGTCATCAATACTTAACTATAGTTCTTTTCTGCCTTCTAGACAGTATGACCACAAACCACAGGCTTAATATATACAGAATACTGTAATATAACCACCTTACAATTTGCCTCCATGTGTTGTCAATTTTTTTTGCCCTCATTTGTTTATTAATATATTCATGCTACAAACAGATGTCTTTAAAAAGTGTCATTGTGCATTGTTTGATTTTTGCCATTTTAAATCCTCAAAAGCGTTAAGGTTACGATGCTGTTAAAATGACAGTGTTTTAAAAACAAGATCGAATATGTAATACAATGAAAACTGATTTTATTGTTCAGTCTTGTTTAAGTTTAATAGAAATGCCTTATGCAAATGTAACTAATATCTAATAAACAAATAAAATGCTCGTAGATTATGATCTTGGCCATCAAACAAGCCTATGGGGCACAGCATAAAAATCCTGTTTTATGTTTTGGAACATAGTTTACTAGCTGTTTTTAAACAACTTGCCAGTTTATGGCTGATAAAAAAATATTTATATAAAAACTTAACTACTGAGCAGATTATATTCAAAACTACCATTTTCAGTGGGTTTTCAAAATATTTTCTAGCAGTAATCCACAAAGTAACATTGTATAGTGTATATCTAAAAATGTGTAAGAAACAGAAATGTATAAACAATCTCACAATTTTTCTTTTAGTCAAATGCAATTCATAATTCGTAAAAAAAAACTTTCCTTTTTTATACGTTTTCACATTTTATGTAGAAAATGCTGTTGCTATTTCCTACTGACCTACAGTTTCAATACATGGTAACATCTATATATATATATATACATACATGATTAGTGTGTGAGTCGTGTACCCAAGACACCACACTTCCTTTCTACAGTCCTTTTTTCCTGCTGGAATATGCCTTCAAACAGCAAGGGATAATTGCCACCTAGGAACATATTTGAGGTGAGGCACAAATCTGCCCTCATGCCTGCCAGAAACATATGGGCATCCTAAAAAAAAAAAACTTTACTTCCTCATACTGGCAAGTCAGCACTAGTACATGGGCATACATTATACTATTAACTATGAGAATTTCTGAAGTGTCCATGAAGTATCTGATCATAGACGTTATGTTCCTCAAGGCTAGAGATCATTCCATGTTTGAAATGTATGATAGCTGCTCAGTCTTACTCATCAGTGCAATATTTGTAAGTCCTTTTATATATTCAATGATTTGTAAGTGTATGTGTCTCTGAATAGACGCTATGTTCATCCAATGTCCATCTATAGACTTGCATAGCAGTATCATGAAGTCTATACATGCTGTTATTGTATTTTTAGTTCCTAAAAAGAACGGATTCCTTGTTTATAAGTCATCACAATCATCCGAGCTGAAGCTACTTCTGTTGCTGCTCCCTTTTGATGCAGTTGGCGAAGTCGCTGACAGAAAGGGGTCTGCTCCCAAGGGAGACATTTCTTCTAACATTTGTTCCTTCAAAGCAGCACTAAATGACAAATCTGTGAAGTGTGAAAGTGGATCTGAAAAGCCGGCAGAGACATCACAGTGATTAGTGTTTGGTCCTTGCACCAATGCGAGTTGATGACAAAAGTCTGAGGAGCCCTCCTCTTGGAAGTGATGTTGCTTCATGGCCTGGGCAGCAAGGTCTATTGGACTGGTGGAGGCCATTGGCAACCCATGGACCCGAGCTTGTATTTCCAGTTCCTGTGTGTAAAGGAAGGAATGGCAAAAGATAGCTCAGAAAAGTTTAAATGTCCATACGTTGATAGCATTATAAATCAGAATATTACCAACTTCAAATAGCATACAGCTCTTAACAAATATTGAGATGGACTTGTGTTATTTCAGGCCTACATGGACGTGAGTATCTACTTACACATTCAACTCTCGTAACTTGTTATTTCTGTCCCACTTGTTCTCGCCACACCCATATCCATTCTAAACTCACTGAGTGTTCCCTTGAGAAGAAATGGTAATAGCTTCTTTGTTTACTATTCTGGCCATGTCCTCTGCCTGCTACAAATAAGGCCATATGGTTTTCAAGGCACAGTCTCCATTCATAACCCATATGTAGCAGATACAAGGGGAACTACGTAGAGGATCATTGCACAAGACTGTCGTATACACTTGATGAATAGCGGAAGGGCCACATTTCTGCTAGTTACAGGGCAGATGTTGCATGACCTGATTTTTTGATTATGGTATTACAGATGTCATGTGTGATATAATGAGAGATTTTATTAACAGTGAAATCTGTGATGTCATGAGTAAGATCATGATCTGTGCTTTGGGCTGAGTTACTGTTGCATAACTTCCATACCTTGCAAATGTTAGAAGACATGGGGACTTGGAATATGACTCTAATTTCCCTTCATCTGAATTTCTTTTTCAGGGATCTTGAAAGTTTTTTTCTAATGTACATTACTATGTGATGTTAGTAGAAAATAAGAGTAATCATCACTAATGTTTTTTTTTCTAGAAATGTGTTGGACTTCACAATTATATACTTTGGACGAGCCCTCTATGAGCTTCTCACAAGTCGCAAAGACTACAGTTGTTAACTGGGTGTAACGTACACAGAGACTAACCTGTGAACATGTCCAATGTGAAATATCCTTTTCTGCAATACTCACATTGCATGACATATAGCTAATCTCACTTTCCCCAGGGCTTTGCCAAACAATGCCTTGCCCAATGCATTATGTGCCAAAAAAGAGACCCTTCATCGGGGGTATCTCTGGAATTTCAATTCCCAGCGTTTTTGGCAATATTAGTCACGTAGCTTGGTGTCCATAAGTGCAAAACGCTGGATTTCCAACCGAATTGGGTTGGATTGAATTGTCAGATATAAGAGAACATTGTGATTATTATTTTACATGGAAGATTCATGTACGAGAACTTTGCAATTTGGACAAAATCGACTTGATTAAAGAAACCTGATTCATCCAGTTAACTTTGTGCTATACTGTTTGTTATTGCTTTTTTCATTGAGTACATTGTCTGTTTAGCCTAATTGAGTATACTTATGAAAATGTTCAAAGCCCTACTTGGGACACCGTAGTGCATTCTGTTCCGAGATACACAGGTTCTAGTTATCTTGCCAATATATACACAGGGCCAGGATGGAGCCCCCTCGTAGAATGCACAAGAAGCTATCAAAGCTTCAAAAAGAAAATCTACTTTCTTTCAAGTTTGAGGCCAAATTCGAGTGCAATACAACCTTCTCAATCTCTACTTTTAGAATGGCATTTTCCTGCCCTGGCTATTTGATGCCTGCAGTGTTTTCCTGGGTCACACGATTGGGTGTAGATGGCACACCCTGACTTTGTTTATTCCTCCCAGACAGCCACACACTAGAGGGAATAGGTGTGCCTGGATGGGTCCTCACTGGCAGGATGGGGCAGAGCTGGGCACTGCCCCACTTGCAGCTGAATAGGCTGTGCCCTATCTTCACACAAAGGACTTGTCACCACTGCATTGCTCTTGCAGCTAACTTATAGCAAGGGAATGGGAGACAGGAAATGTCAAGCAGTTCAAAGGTAATATTCTAGAACCTGCTCCTACTCCAAAGAAGGCACCAGGTATAAAAATAGAACCCTCAGACCAACTCTTCAGTTAACTTTCTGGATTTGCAGAAGGACTCTCAGAAGATTGCCTGCTACTGTGGCATGCTGTGCACTTCGGAGGACTGCTTTGCTGCACCTGGAAGGACTGCTCTCCTTCCTGAAGCCTGCATTGAACTATCAGAGGCCTGCCCTGGTGCTTTTCAGATACATTTTCTTCAATTACTTCTAAGTCCGATGGTAAGCACTGACTGGGCCCAATCCACTTTTTGTATCTGACCATCGCTCCATCACGTTCTGCCATATTCTTTTACTTTGTCCCGGTCTTGTACAATTAGATGTCTGCAGTTGGCGCTTTGATCTTTTAGGGGCTAGTTTTTAACTGAAACTTTAAAAATGTATAACTCAGGTTCAACTGATTGGAATTTTGTTGTTTTGGTGACAAATTAATTTTAAATGATCTCTATTTTTCTAAATTGGTGTGGGATTTTTTTTGTGTTGTGTTTTGACTTTATTACTGTTTGTGTTCTGCATAAATACTTTACACATTGCTTCTAAGTATATCCTGACTGCTTTTGTGCCAAGCTAACAAAGGGTGAAGCACAGGTTAATTTAGTGACTTTTGTGATTCACCCTGACAGGGATTTTGACTGTTGCTTGAGCAGGGTTAACACCATTCAACCAACAACCCAATTTGTCGAATTTTCCTTACTAAATGTTTCTTAATTTATCAGAAATTAATTGTCGGATTTCTATAATGTTTTAACTTTTGACTGTTTCAGTGTTGCCAAATACTTAATACGTTTTCCTATGGTAATCTTGTCGGCTCAGTGCCATAGGTACCAGGGATTGAGCCAAGGTTTAAGTTATTGAAACAGTGTTTACCTTACAGGATTTTTGGCCTATTACATGGGAAAGACTCTCATCCTCCCCAACTAGAAATCCGTTTTCTTACATGTCTGCATATCAGTGCTAGGATTAAACGGTACCACACACCAGGGTTTGGAAGATGTTCTTTGGATAATGACAAGACTAATTTATGAGGATTTGGGACCCTCATTTCCCTTCCTTGAAGAGTTGTAGTTCAACATTAGTAACTCTCCCACCATAGTGATCATGTTCATACAAAGTGTGGCTTATCTTTGTAAACCAATCTTAGTTTTGCAATAGACAACAATGTATATTGCGTGACTCTTTCTCTTTCTCTGACCTTAACCTTGATTAAAATACAGTTATTCCTGGACAGTTGTGCTCCAAAGTAATATGATTATCAAATTCGAAAGGCGTTTTTATATGTGGTGTTGCCCTGCTTTGTGGCTGCTGTGTGAATTTTGCTTCCTCAGTCATCATTTTTAAACAGGGTTGCTGACTGGAATGCATGTGTGCCTGTGGTCAGCAGCAGTCTAAAAATGTCCACATTTCCTAATTCAGGGAACCTGCTTTAATGGCATTTCCAGTGGTGTCCTTCCTTTTGAGAGCCATCATTGTAACAATGGTGGCTCTGGGCAGAAGACATCTTTTAAATGTCCCCTGCACATTGAGTAGTAACTCCTGGCATGTAGGGGACATTAGTTGTGTGATTACTGAAGATGGATCCCCTCTTTGAGGGTGTGTGATCAGGAATCACATAAGTGATAATAGGTCAGCCATGCTTGCATGGCTTGGCAGACTTGTGCTTAATTAATTTCTTGCCCAAAAGCAGCTCGCACAATTAATGAGTAGGTGGCAGACAACTCTAGAATTAGCACAAGGCCCCCAATCTCTAAATGAGGCTGTTTTGTTGGTCAGGACAAAGAACACCTATATCCAAGTACGGAATTCATAGCTAATGTTGAGGTAATATACATCAAGGATAACAGCAGTAAACTATTCTACTAAAATTCATATCAAAATTACAACTACTACTACCACATTTTCTGCTACTACTATAACTTTTACTACTACTGGTAATGCTAATATAACCATGGTTAGTTTAAACACTACTATTAATACTCTTGTTACTGCTATTACTACTCCTAGGGGGATATTCTCAAGAACGTAAGATAAACATCGCCATAATAGGTTACCGCAAGTTTTCATATCGCCGTCTATCGCGGGAAAATAACTCTGTGTTAACGTCGTATTTTCAACACGGCGGTAACATGCGATAGTCTCCCGATAACGCGTCAAATGTCCGCAATAACATTACTGGGACGGCAATGAAAATCCAAACCCGAATGCGAAAAAAGTTGCGATGGGCCCAACCGCGAAAAGACAATCAGCGAAAAGCAGCGCCAGGCCTGCAAATCACAGACGTCAGGTGGGAAAAATCACTACAAAATCAGAAAAAAAAAACACAAACAAAAACCGAACTACAGCAAAGCACAATGGAGGCAGCCGGAGCAGGTACAGAGGACGGCCAGAACCCCACAAGCCCCCTGGAGGAGCAGCCTGGGACCTCGGGGACAGGGAAGGGCAAGGACAAGAAGAAGAGGAAGACGCGGTTCAGTCCTCAGGAAAACAGGATCCTGATCACGGAGGTGATAGAACACCATCAACAACTGTTCGTCACCTCCACTGTGTCATTGGCAACAAAAAATGCAACATGACAGTCCATCCTGGACAAGGTGAATGCAGTCGGAGTGCTGAGGAGGACAATGGAAGAGCTCAAGAGGCACTGGAATGATGTGAAGTGCAAGACCAAGCAGAAACTCGGCAACAACCAGAAGGCAGCAATGCAGACTGGAGGTGGAAGTCCAGCGCCACAGGAGGAGCTGGATGAGATGGAGGAAATGGTGTCCACAGTCATCAGTGTGGAGACGGTGGCAGGAGTTGGGGCACCGGACACTGCTCAACATGACCTGACACAACTGCAACAAGGTGAGTAATGACCAGGGACTGGGGGACGGGGGGAGATGGGCACAATGTCACACATGCACAATTAAGTATAGCACAGTGCACACCCACAATGACTCTGGATCATGTCCCTGATCCCCTTGGCACACTGCAGCACACCTAGAAACAGCAAGTATGCCCCGTCGAATATTTGCCCAGAGGGGACCCTTCCCACATATCACCAATCCCACAACCAACCCATGCACATGTGCCAAACCCAGCAAAGCGGCGTGTCTGTGAGCCACACTGACAATGCAAGTGACACTGCATGACGAATAGCATGGCTGCAGTCAATATATCATGACATGTTGCACGCCACGACACTGAGTGGCTGAGTGTGGACCACATCCGTAAAGGAGCAGGTCACACTCTGACATCCACGTGCACAAACAACCCCTGACGTCAACAACACATCTGCGGACAAACCATGCCCCAGAGTCCCAACTCCCACCAAGAGCCCAATTTACCTAAGAATGCAACATCTTAGCACTGTATAAGCACAGAAGTCAAAGGCACACCGCCTGAAAGGGATAAGGGCCAGCCAAATCAGAGCTGCAGGGGCGACTCTCCCAAAATGCAGCACACACGCATAACATTCAGAGCACATCAACATTGACAACAATGTGGTATAAACTGCAACACGTTCACAACAGAACAGAGGACACAACTGGTGCCGCTTGTGTGTAGAAACTGGTCAATCACATTTGGCATAGCAGGGAAATGTGAGATGATAATGTACAAGTACAAACACACATCCATGATGTTGTCGAAATGTCCACTGTCCCGCATCAAATAGGCAGCTCCTCCCAAACAGTCACAATGTAGATTGTCATGCAGTTTGCATGTAAACTTGTACAATGCGTCAACATACATGTGAACACAATGTGAAACTGCATCTCCCCTTCACATTGCAGAGGGAGAACCAACGCCTCCTGCAGAGCAGACCCAACAGCTCTTCACTGATGACGAAGAGGACCTCCACACCTTCGACACCGACGCCCTCCAAGAGTTCATGGACAGCTACGGCACCTCACCTCCAGGAGCAGGGCAGCCCAGCTGCATCGAGGATACCCCACCCCCTGCACAGACCACACAGCAGGAAGCACCCACCACCACGCTGACTCCCAGGACCCCCACGAACAACACATGGCCTTCCAATGCTGTGTGTTAGAGGTCCAGGAGAAGATGGCTGATCAGGTGCGGGTGGGGTTCGACCTCATGGCAGCCAAACTTGATGCCATGCATGGGTGTCTGTGTACCATCAAGGACCCCTTACAGTCCCTAATGGACACCCACAGTCCGCTCCATGCTCTCCAACGATCCATGGCTGACATCGCTGGAGTCATGATACTGAGACAAGAACAACTGTCCAATCAGAGTGGCTCCAGCGATGTCAGCCGGGAGTTGGGACAGATGCGGGGGCTCATGGAGAACATGGAGCGGATGACGGCGGAAAGAATGGCTGCCACGGCTGCACACCAGCGAGATGTGGCTGGGACCTTCCATGCCCTGCAGCACATCGTCATGGCATTGCTGCCTCAAGGCCTTGTGCAGATGAATGCTGCTGCTACTTCTACATCCACATCTACGCCCCCTGATGTGTCAGTGCCTCACAGTGCGGCAGGCAATCCACCACCACCCACGTTTGAGGCACATGTGACATCAGAGGATGAAGATGCGGGTGAATCAACCTTACTGGTAAGGAGGAGGCAGTAGCATTCATCTCCGCCATATGTCCTGTTTCTGCTTGGTTCTGCCCTTTGCATCATCACCTTCCACTGTCCCCCGATGCACTCTACGACACTCACTTTGGACCTCGACATGGACTGCCATTTTTAGTTTGGTTACCAATGACACAGCGATCAGACTGCGGACTGAACTCTTCCTCTTCCGATGTATTTGTCATTCCCTGAAGGACTCGGGCTGGCCCTCCACGGGCCAATAATGTGAAGTGGGGTTTGCATGGCCCTGTACTGCTCCAGCTGCAACACTCCACTGGATGTGAATTAAACATACAGAATCGCACAGATGTGTCATGCCTTTGATAATTCAAGTATGAGAGTATGGATGAATGTAGGGTCAGTGATTCCCCCTTACATCCATGTTGCTCATGTCGTGGGACTTGAGTCACAGGGTGCAACATTGCCGATTGCGGTCCGGGTGGCGTAGACACTACAACAGGGACACAAGCATCAGTTACTTCCTTGTCCAGCCCAGAACTGAAGCACGCCCAGAGCCCCGGGCTCATTGTTCACACCCCTACGCTGGCCTGCCATACGCCAGGCCAGCCCACTCCGCTTACGCTTACAGGGGGGACGACAACACTACGGGGTCGATTCCGATTCGGGCCGGAAATCTCTCCGACCGAGCCGGACCCGGAGAGATTTCCGACCGAATCGGACCCGTGCAGTCCGACCGAACGAGTACGATGCGTCCGTATGTTATCGGACACGAGTCGGTCGGACTCCCATTGAACTCAATGGGAGCCGGTCGTACAACGCGTACGCGGGCTCCCATTGCCTCAATGGGTGCGAGGCGGACAAGGGCGCCCTCTACAGCGAGTACGCCGCGAAGCGCTCGCGGCGTACACGCACAGGTAGGGGGACCCATGGGTCCCCCCTGTGTGCGCTCGCACGGGTACGCGTACAGGGGTCCGACACGGACCCCCAAAGTACGGCTCCGACAGCTCTTTCGAGCCGGAGTGCGCGGCTCGGTCGGACTGCTCGCGGCGCGCATCGTACTTACCCGGCCAGAAAACGTCTCCATTGCGCGGTGCGAATCGGGTCCGAGCGAGTCGGTCGGAGCGGTACGATCCGGGTACGAGTCGGTCGGAGCGGTCGGGTCGCCCGGACGAGTCGGTAGGCGAATTCGCATCGTACTCGCTCGGCCGGACCCGCGTACGGTTCGGTGGGGAAACAGGCTTTCGCATGGCTTTTTTCCCGACCGAATGGTATTGGGTGCGCCTCCGACCGAGATCGGAATCGGCCCCTACATGTCCCAGGTCTTCCCTGTAGTGATCTGCTGATCACAGGTCTAGTTGTCAGCATGCTACAACCACTCCCTGAGGGCTGGTTCACACCCACACCACACCCATCCAGCACAGGCATCACAGGACATGTGACCCTGCCAATAAAAGGGGCCTTGCACGCCCAATTCCCCACTGCCGGAGATGACATGATGGCGTCCGCACCACGCGACCCAATCATGAAGGGTCCATGACTTGTGGCGCACTGAGTTGGTGGCACCCACTGCACTGCGGCCGGCACGGGCTTACCGCCACGTGACGATGACTTGCGTTGCAAGGGGCAGTGGCACCCGCTGCACTGCGGCTGGCAGGGGCCTACCGCCAAATGACGATGACTTGTGTTGCACAGGGTCAGTGTCACCCGCTGCACTGCAGCTGGCAGGGGCCTACCGCCACGAGACGATGACTTGCGCTGCACAGGGTCAGTGGCACCTGCTGCACTGTGGCTGGCAGGGGCCTACCGCCACGTGACGATGTCTTGCGTTGCACAGGGTCAGTGGCACCCGCTGCACTGTGGCTGGCAGGGGCCTACCACCACGTGACGATGACTTGCATTGCACAGGGTCAGTGGCACCCACTGCACTGTGGCTGGCAGGGGCTTACCGCCATGTGACGATGACTTGCGTTGCACAGGGTTAGTGGCCCCTGAAGAGCTGAGCGGGTGTGCAGCCTGCGATGATGCGTTGGCCTCGATACGGCGTCCAGCGAATCAAGACTCAAATTGAACAGTGTGCCATTTGGCGTTGCAGCGCGCGCAATGTAATTCGACCGTATGCCGGCAGCAGTCAGCACACACATGACTCCGCGGTGCGGTGCCGCAGGGTGCGCTGGGGGCCTGTGGCGCGGAATCCAGCGATCGGCTGAGGAGGATGCACCGGCATGTGGTGGGCCCTTCTGGAGACACGCCGGTGGCGGCAGGTGAGCATTGAGGCCTGGGTGCGCAGGGGCGGCCAGTCATCGCTGGGCGGAGGACAGGTTTGGGACCAGGGCTGGGGTGCATCAGGCGCACAGGATCGCGCAGGCACCACCGGTCACGGCGGTAGACTCGTGGCTGGGTGGGGGGTGCCGCCCTTGCTGACACGACCCTGCATGCGATGATCGTGATGTGCGCGGGTTGGTTTGTGACGTAGCCACCTCGTCTCCAGTGTGAATGTGCCCGTTGAAGGTGGTCGGCCACGTGTGTGTAGTACTATGGGCAGGTTGTGGTGGAGACTAAGACACACGCAGTAGTCACTTTGGTGGTGGATTGGTGATGTGTGCATTCCCACAGTTGTGAGTTGGGCGATTGTGGAGTTGAGGTGTGTGGTGTGTTCAGTTGGCACTTGCCGATGGGCAGTGCATTTCCATGGGGGCCATCCTCAAAGCACTGGTTGGTGGCGGACATGTGGGGATCATGCACACTGGCTGGGGAGTTTGCGACAACATTGGTGGACAGGCCACGGTGGCCCACTTTTGTATGCACTGTGATGGCATGCGTGTGGTTGCTGTTGTGGTTATTGTGTGCAGTGTCCGCAGGGGGCACAAGTCATACACGTGTGCTGTGAATTGCCCCCAACACCTGCGTGATGCCAGCTATGGCGTAGTTCCCGTGCGTGGTCTCAAGATGTTCCTGCGCAGTGTGGGGGGAGTGAGGGGCAGGGGTATCGAGCTGACACACACTGTGATGCTTTCAGGTATGATGAGTCCTGCATGATGTGACCGTAACAGCAGTTCGTGTGGTCGTTACCTTCCTCTTCATTCCTACGACGGTTACAGCCACATGTAGTTCTGTTACGGTCTTCTCATGCATGATTTATCATGCCTGTGAGCATTCCGGTTTGTCCAAGTGCAGTACACTGTACCAGATTAGGCATGTGACTATACGGAAGTTTGACCATTGTCACCACTTCTCCCACAGGTTTCTGAAGACACGTTGCCCTGTTGAAGTTCCCCGTTGGGAATGGAACACGTTGGCTGAGCTTTTCGTTTTGTTGATTTATGTATTTGTAATAAAGTTCTGTTTTTACACTACTGTTGACTACTGGACTTCATGACCTGGTGCACCCACATTTCGTTTACTACGATCTTGGGTCTGGGGCACGGAGGCGTCTAGCACGGCTGGCATTGGGGTTGGTTGCGCAGGTACACTACGAATTGGAACTATCGTGTGGTGCGGATACAGGGGCCCGCCGTTGCTTTTGTGGACATGCATCCATGACATATGTGAGGGAGTTTGATGGGGCTGGCTGTGTGACTCCTCTGACTCGGGCAGTTGTTGGTTGGAAGGCACCAGGGGCCAACAGGTGCAGCACAGCCAGCAGCTTTGTCTGCGGGGGGATGTAGGTTGTCCGCTGTGTTGGTACCGTCAGCCTGTGGGCAATGTGGGTCAGGATGCGGAGGATGGTTGTCCTTTTGAGCCTGTGTTGGCCAATGGCTTCCTCTGGCGTTGAGTCTCTGGGGCTGGTGCGTTTTAGGGTAGTCCGCTGTCCTGCACTGCCTAGGTGGTAATCCGGGGGGAGGTGGTCCGGGGGGGTGCCTGGGGGTGGTGGCGGTGGGTGTTGTGGCCCTTTTGGGTCTCCGAGCTGCATGATCAGTGTCTCCAAGGCGTCTGTTGGTCTTCAGATGTGGCTCTGGGCTGGGCTCCCTTTCTACTGCAGTTGGTCGTCCTGCTTAACACCAGTAAAAGGTAGGTGTTAAATCCCTGCTGCTAACGCGCCTTATCGCCTGTTCTTGGTTCGCATTGCAGATCTGACTGGTCGTTGAGAATCTCGCAAAGTGGTGTTTTCGTGTGTTTTTGCACGGGAACGCCTACTCTGCATATCATTAGCGTTAGTTGTCGCACTCATCCGTGGTGATGTTTTTTGCGGCAGCTATCACTGGTAAACTGGCGATATCAGCAGCTTGCACCAGCTTGGGAATAGGGCGATAAATCTATCGCCACTTTTGCGGTGCTAAGGTGCCGATAAATCGGCGATGAGTCCTTGAGAATATGCCCCCTAGTTTCCCTCACCTACTCATGCTGCTATTACTGTTGTTCCTTGCTTTAGCTACCACTACCAATACTGATGTTACTACTAATAATAATAATAACAATAGTGATAGCTGCAATAAAAATAATAATAATGTAATGTCTTAATAAAACATGTAACTGCTGCACCTCTGGAAACAGTGTGGAAGGTGGCTACAATCTGTAGTTGTAAACCTCTCACCCAAAACTAAACTGAATATGCTGAAAACATCCTCACAGTTTGATTCAACATGTGGCAGCTCATTAAAGAAGACATTTATTTCCTTTTAATAGAGTGCAAGATTTAAAAGTGAAGGAGTTTTCATGTGGATATAAAAGGTATTCCTGCGTTCCTATTCAATCTCACTCAGTCCAGCAGTCAGTTTCTCTCTGCATGTGCATGGGAGCTAGTTTTAAAATGGGTTTGAATTGCGGCACATTGTTGTGTTAGATGATGAAACATTTGGAGCTATGGGCTCCAATTACAGTTGGACGATTAATTGCAATACGTGCAGTTACTCTGATTACTGAACATGCTGCGATCAAAAGGTGTGTAGTAAGCACCGGATCAATGTTGGCAAGTAAGGCCTGCCAAAACTTACCGCAGGAAAAATGCCCAATTAATGAGCAGACTTGCGGGCTTTTGTGGTAGTAATTATCACAATATGCAAGTTATGTCCCCTTTCCAGGTCAGTAATCATAATTGGATGCTACTTATGCACACCCAATGAATTCAGATCCTTGCGTTGTCGGAGAAATATTGGATTCGATAAATTTCCCACCTCTGTCTGTGATGAGCGTAAACGGGGCCACAGTTCAACATAACCTACAAATACCTCTTCATTCATGAATTCCAAATGCTGATAACAGGAAAGCAAAATGACAGATTTGAGAAAGATTTGAGTGAATCGTAAACATTACTTGCTCTGGGTAAGCTATCAATATACCATCCCCATTGAAAAGGGTACATTTGGTGGTTGGGTGTTTGGATATCGTTAATACTATTAAAACTCAAGACTTCGTTGTTTGAATACATGTCTTAAAATGTGTATTTCAGCCTGCTAGGTCCTGGTAGCAGTCGCGGCTCCTGGAGGGAGTGCTGCGGGGTGGTGGGGCGGGGCGGGGAGGGGCAGGGTGGGGGGTAGTAAACTCCGGCATACAGCCGAAAGGAGTTAAGTACATAAATAAATAAAACGAATTACATTGCGCGCGCCGCATCGCCATTTGGCGTTGCAGCACGTGCAATGTAATTCGTTTTATTTATTTATTTATGTATTTACCTCCGTTCGCCCGTATGCCGGAGTTTACTACCCCCCACCCTGCCACTCACCCGCCCCGCAGCACTCCCTCCAGGAGCCGCGACTGCCTGGTAGAAACACCTTTGTTTAGTTAAGATCCTCGGGTGTTATAATATTCTTAAAAGGGCCATGAGCCGCTGCCTTCCAAAGTAATCAAGCTAGTGCACACAGATGAAGTTTAGAAAAGAAAAGAAGATATTTGATTGTGACCAGTCGCGGCTCCTGGGGGGAGTGCTGCGGGGTGGTGGGGCCGGGCGGGGGAGGGGCAGGGTGAGGGGTAGTAAACTCCGGCATACGGCCTAATGGAGTTAAGTACATAAATAAATAAAAAAAGCAAATTACATTGTGCGCGCCGCATCGCCATTTGGCGTTGCAGCGCGCGCAATGTAATTCGACCGTATGCCGGCGTTTACTACCCCCCACCCTGCCACTCCCCCGCCCCGCCCCGCCCCACCGCCCTGCAGCGCTCCCTCCAGGAGCCGCGACTGATTGTGACAATGGGTAAATCGTTTTAATCTGACAAAAGGGCTTCATGACTAACCTGAATTCGAAGCAGGAGCCGTCTGTTGGCCTGCTCTAATTTCTTCTGTCTGTGCTCCAATTCTCGGGCCCGCTGTTGTTCTTTTTGTAGCCACTTGATGTACTCGACTGATGCTTTCAAAATCGTTCCTTTGTTCCATCTCATATCACTGTAACATGTAGAGATAATATTTTCATGATTTTGGATATCAGCAAAATTCTAGAGAACTTACACAATCAGGTACATTAAACTGAAATAATGATTAATATGGCTATTATTCACTCTTAGATATTACTGCTTCGGAATAGAAAATGTAATAGAATAGTTAAGAAGCCCTTATAGAGTAAAATTAATCCCGGAATGGAAATAAGTGTCAAAAGAAAGTAATAAAGTGACTTTTTGTGGGAAGCTCAGCGCAGAAGCATGATTCTATCATTACAGGTTTTTTTTATTTTTAGTAAAAATTGCTTTTATTATTAACTCCCAGATTAGAATCTATGCTCCATATTTCTACATTAATGAACCAAGGAAGGTACTTTTCTAAGAGCTTTAGCTTAATTGTGTGAAGTTCATTTGAAATACTCTTCTCAACAATTTCTTTTATACTGCAAGGTTGTTGAAATAAAATAGTTATGCTAATAGTTGGTCGTCTGCACCTAGCACGTACCTATTAAGTTTTACATCAGACGTTTGCTTTAAGACGAACAGTAAAAAAAGGGTACATAGGTGGGAACGCCAGGGAAAACTGGCAAATACTGAACGCAACCGGAGACCACACAATCAAAAGAGTTTTGGCCATGATTTACCAATAACAGGAAGTAAAGTACTGGTGCAACTATGAGAATACCATAAACCTTGAAGCTGTTAAATCATGCAAGCTCCATCTGTTTAAATGTGAGATCCTGTGTGATAAAGAACTGCCTGTTGATGGAAAGTGTTAAATAGTAGGATTAAAGCCAGTCGTCCAGAGCCTCTGACATCATGACTGCATATCCTTGTCGTTGGCAATTATTGAATGTGCCAATATCAGTCTCAAATGTTCATAATGTAATTTAACAAACCAAAGCACTCAAGACGGTATAATATCACAAAATACACCATCCAAACAGTAAGGACTTGTAGAGAGCACTGTTCCTGTTTATTATAAGATATAAACAAAGAGATAGTCTTCTGATACAGATGAAATACAACTTAATGTCCTTTGTGGATGAACTAAAACCACTACTACCTATTATTGTTCTTAAATGTTCATAATGATATGGCTCGGGGACGGCGTGAAGATAAATGTGACGTTAATTGTGCAACCTGTCCGTTGTGTAATTCCCCGACTTTTGTTTTGTTCCATATATGGCATCTGGGCACATCCCATGTCTCACACTCGACAGCCCCAGAAAGGTTCGTGGCCCTCCCTAGTATCTGGTAACTCTGACACTTATGAGGTTGACTGGGGAGAGCTCTGTGTTATTACTTAAGAATATTACCGTTTTATTGAAGTGTTTTCACATTTAAACTTTTGCTTACCGTAGCACAAAAGATTCTACAGAAGAAAAGTGTAATTAAATCTCTCTTGATGGTGAGGAATAATATGGGGGCATATTAGCAAGAAGAGGCGATAATCATCGCTAACCCTGCTTAGCGTGATTTTTTTTATCGCCGGCTATCGCTGGAATATATCGCCACGCTAACGCTGTATTAGCAACGATTAGCGCTATGGCGATGAATATTCCAGCGATAGCGGGGGAAATGGGCCAACATCGCTGAAAAACCAGCGATGTTGCATGGAGAAGGGAGAACACCTTGCTGATACGCCCCTGTGGTCGTATCGATACAAAAGGGGATGATGGACGGAACGCTTGAGCCAATCAAACACTCACCCCCAGTCAACTGATCTGGGTTTAATCCATCATCATTCTTTAGCTCACTCCACCACCCCAGGTCAGACATGGCCATATGCAAATCAGTCTGACCCTGTGCCTCATGGGAACAGTCCAGCCCGAACTGCCAAGCCATGTCTTCCCTGGACCGGAAACAAGCATCCTAGGACCGGTTTCTGGCATTTCAGCCGTCATCAGCCAGGCTTGCTTGAATCCAGTGGCAAAGTGAGCAAGGGACCCACGTCTGGGCATACCCCCGCCAACTTAGGGCGACCAAAGCGATACAAAAGGGGATGATGGACGGAACGCTTGAGCCAATCAAACACTCACCCCCAGTCAACTGATCTGGGTTTAATCCATCATCATTCTTTAGCTCACTCCACCACCCCAGGTCAGACATGGCCATATGCAAATCAGTCTGACCCTGTGCCTCATGGGAACAGTCCAGCCCGAACTGCCAAGCCATGTCTTCCCTGGACCGGAAACAAGCATCCTAGGACCGGTTTCTGGCATTTCAGCCGTCATCAGCCAGGCTTGCTTGAATCCAGTGGCAAAGTGAGCAAGGGACCCACGTCTGGGCATACCCCCGCCAACTTAGGGCGACCAAAGCGATACAAAAGGGGATGATGGACGGAACGCTTGAGCCAATCAAACACTCACCCCCAGTCAACTGATCTGGGTTTAATCCATCATCATTCTTTAGCTCACTCCACCACCCCAGGTCAGACATGGCCATATGCAAATCAGTCTGACCCTGTGCCTCATGGGAACAGTCCAGCCCGAACTGCCAAGCCATGTCTTCCCTGGACCGGAAACAAGCATCCTAGGACCGGTTTCTGGCATTTCAGCCGTCATCAGCCAGGCTTGCTTGAATCCAGTGGCAAAGTGAGCAAGGGACCCACGTCTGGGCATACCCCCGCCAACTTAGGGCGACCAAAGCGATACAAAAGGGGATGATGGACGGAACGCTTGAGCCAATCAAACACTCACCCCCAGTCAACTGATCTGGGTTTAATCCATCATCATTCTTTAGCTCACTCCACCACCCCAGGTCAGACATGGCCATATGCAAATCAGTCTGACCCTGTGCCTTTGTTCGCCCTAAGTTGGCGGGGGTATGCCCAGACGTGGGTCCCTTGCTCACTTTGCCACTGGATTCAAGCAAGCCTGGCTGATGACGGCTGGAATGCCAGAAACCGGTCCTAGAATGCTTGTTTCCGGTCCAGGGAAGACATGGCTTGGCAGTTCGTGCTGGACTGTTCCCATGAGGCACAGGGTCAGACTGATTTGCATATGGCCATGTCTGAACTGGGGTGGTGGAGTGAGCTAAAGAATGATGATGGATTAAACCCAGATCAGTTGACTGGGGGTGAGTGTTTGATTGGCTCAAACGTTCCGTCCATCATCCCCTTTTGTATCGGCCTGTGGTCGTATCAGCATAATCCACCCCCCCATGTTAGGTATGGCTAACACCTGCTAATTGCAGGTGTTAAATAAATGGCGATGACTCCGGTTAGCGCGACTTTTCACGTCGCTAACTGGGGCCATGGCCACCTTGCTAATAGGCGATAGGCCTGTTAGCGAGTGTTTCCCAGGTTTGTTCGTCGGGAACGCCCACTTTGCATGTCATTAGCGATAAATATCGCTGACATGCAAAGCGGTAAAAAAACGGGCGCTAATGCCCGCAAACTGTCGCTAACTGCTGTTAGAGACAGTTTGCTGATAGGGCGATATAAATATCGCCGCTTTAGCGGCAAAAAGTGCCGCTAAAGCGGCGATAGTGCCCTTGCTAATATGCCCCATGATTTATTAAATACGGTCCATTCCTGTCCTTTCCTCTTTCGTTGGCGCACAAATTGTTGCCTAGCACCAACATAGGCAGGATTGTTTTTGTGCAGGAAGGGCACCTTCCTGCACAAAAACAATCCTGAGAGATGTTTTCCTCTTTCTATGTGAGCTGCAAAATGCAGCACACATGGAAAGAGGAAAAAATGAGGAGACATTTTTTCACTGGGGAGACATACGTTTTTGGTGCTGCCCCAGATTTAAGTGATTTTGTAAATATGGGGCAGCATCAAAATCCATGGGTGTTGCATGGAAACACCCACGCAGCGCACATGGAACACCTCCTTGATGCAGAGTTAGGCAAGGCAGCAACTTGCCCTGCTTTGTCTTACTCCATATCTATGAGGCCATGCAAAGCCATGCAGAGTGACTTTGCTCCGCCTCATAGATATGGTTGAGACGCTTGCGCCGTCAGAGCGTCAATAAAACTGGTGCTCTGGCAGCGCAAGCCTCTCATAAATAAGCCCCAAAATATTCTGTATGTTTTTAGGTCTTTCACCATCAGGTACCTACATATAAAATAAAGGGCATAGTAAATAAAAAATAAATGAAATGCACTGTAGTACATTATGAAACCTCTATTACTTAATGCACTGCAGAGGTCTGTGTGTAACCAGAGAGCCACAGAATTAAATCTTGGTTGGTGCAGTGGAGAATAGTTTATTTTTAGCGCTATGAGGTCACAGCCTGTGACAGAAAGCACTGTGAGTATGTAAATCATTATTTTATACTTGCATTACACACAGTGAAATATAGACTGATACAAAATGTGTAAATAGTTTTACAATAAAATGGTTCTTCCAAAATGTAGATTTTAGGAATACCAGGGCTTTTGTAATGCAATTTCTTTTTGAAATAACTGTCACTTCAACACCTCCTTAGTAAGGGTGGGCGGAATTTGCGGAATTGCGTTCCGCGAAATTCCGCGAAACGGCAAAAAATCTCAGCGAGCACGCGGAATTTCGCGTGCTCGCGGAGATTTTGCTGCGCCCCTTTATATCTGTAAGTGCTTCCTGTTGAGGTTTAATTTTTGTGACAGGAGCATCGTGCCAGCCCAGAATGAATCCTGCCCTGCATATTTATCCAAGAAGATGAGTCCGTTTTGTGCAATACCTCTACTCAACTGGAGTACTTTCTACTGGCTAATCAGTAAGTGCTACCTCGTTGGGAAAATGTATAGTGCCTTTCCTACACTACAGCTACAAAGGACCAAAAGAATTGTCTCCAGTGACCTGTGTGTCTAACTTTGCCACCGCGCCGAAAGCGCCGGGGTCCTTTGATTAAGCTGTCCATCATAGTGGGGAAAGGGCGGGAAGACGTTGCATACCGCGAGTGTATGTGGGGCTGGGCTACTAGCCTGTTCTCATGCTTCTTGTTTATAAAGGGTCAGAGCAGGATCTCAGCGGCAGACGAGGAGAAGGAACCTCCTGGTCACAGGAACTACACGAGGATTGCGCTCGAGAAAATCAAGGATGCAAAGACCTCCATCAAGGATTACAGCTAACTTTCCACGTTGGAAATGGAGAGAAGGCACATCTGCTTAACCACGCTCACGAATTCTACACGAGGATTGTGCTCGAGAAAATCAAGGATGCAAAGACCTCCATCGGGGATTACAGCTAACTTTTCACGTTGGAAATGGAGAGAAGGCACATCTGCTTAACCACGCTCACGAATTCTACACGAGGATTGAGCTCGGAAAATCAAGGATGCAAAGACCTCTATCAAGGATTACAGCTAACTTTTCACATTGGAAATGGAGAGAAGGCACATCTGCTTAACCACGCACACGAATTCTACACGAGGATTGCGCTCGAGAAAAGCAAGGATGCAAAGACCTCCATCGGGGATTACAGCTAACTTTTCACGTTGGAAATGGAGAGAAGGCACATCTGCTTAACCACGCTCATGAATTCTGCACACCTTCCCTGCATATTTATCAACTCGGGCACCTGCTTCAGTGCTCTTGCACCCGAATTCCGTTCCACCGCGGATCGCGGAAGTTTCGACATTTCCGCGTTCCGCGCGGAACGCGGAAATGCCGAAATTTTGCAAGTTCCGCGAGCGGAACGGAATTTGCCGCCCACCCTTACTCCTTAGTGGTACTAAGGGCTGTGTAAGTACAATTAGGATTAAAAGCAAACACTTCACAGCCCAGTTGTTAACTCTTTGCACTGCCACTCAAAAAAACAACTCTTTGTCATCACAAAGCTTGGGGTGATTCATGGGGTCCCAAGCACCCTTCACACTTGCAGATAAACTAATGGGGCACATTTGCATTTCTTTTAGGCGACCAGGCACCCTGGCAGGAAACCTTTACACAGCACAGGAGACTCAGATAAAGCATTTAACAAGCGACATTTGCTGTCCCAGGAGGGCTGTCTTTTTTCCAAAACGAAAGCAAATGTTTTAGAATCCAGGCAAAGTGTGGCTGGGGAATGAGCAACCCCCTTCCCAGGACTCCACGGCCCCCCTGGGGGTCGCGCCCCACAGATTGAAGACGTCTGCCCTAGGGTGACAAGACAAGACGTCCCGGATTTCCCCAGACAGTCCAGGTTTCTCGACACTTTTGCTAATTTCCAATACATGTCCCGGTTTTTGGGTCCAAGGACAAGTCTTACTGCGCAGCCGAATTTTTAGATATGCTCTCCTTTCAGGAGCCTCTGAAGTATGACATAATGTATTTGTTTCTACCAGGCATCACAGGAGTAGGTCACTGCCTGCTCTCAGCAAAGACACAGAGTGGGGAGGAGGCGGGCGGGGGAGGGGGTTTGCGCAAGGTGGAGGTCCTGCCATTGCTAACCCTACATAAGAATAGCCTTGTAAGTTTGTGTGTGTATATACGAGATTTACAGGTCTAACGCACACACACAACATACACACACTTACTTTTTTTAAATGATTGATTTTTTTGTTTTTGTTTTAAAGGATATGCAAAAAGCGGTACAGGCCAGATATCAAGTTCAAGTTCAAGTTCATTTTATTTTATTTTATCTAGTTCTCTACTGAGAACAACAAATATCATACATCACGAATACTATTAATTATACGCATAAAATAATCAATACAAATTTAAAAACGATTAAAAAAATTTAAACAAATTATAGCATATAAATTTATCTGGGGGAGAATTAAAAAGCGTAATCAAATTCAGCACGGATGCACTATTATATCTAAATTGTATTGGTTTTAAGTAACGCCTTCGAGCTTCAACCAATATCGGGTTTGGGCAAACCGACAGTACGTGCTTCATATCTTGCACACCACCATTGCAAAGATCACAGATGCAGGTAACATTTTCTTTATCAGTCCATTTAAAAGTCAATGAATTAAAAGGGAGTGACCCAAACCTCAATAAAATTATACACCGCCGAATTCCATGCCTTAAGGAAAAGCGAATATATTGTTGAGACTGTTTATATATGATGGCTTCTGCGTACTGTTCATAATGATGTAATTTAGAGCAGTGCAAGATATCCAGGTCATAACTGATCCTCGGCGTCAAATGTTTCAAGAAGAGCTTCAATTGTGCTGGTGACCATGATTTCAAGAGTGCAATTGAGCAATTGGATAATTTAAAAGCAATGGTCAAGTTCTGGTTTAGGGTATATTTTGTAAAATCACTCTCAAATGTCTCTTTTTTTTAATAAGAATCTTAAAGTGCCTTGGTCTGCGTGTAGAAGATTATACGCCCATCTAAGTACGTTGGTGATCGCTCTAGCAAAGGAACTAACTAGAGAAAATTCTAAACGCAGAGCTTGTACTGGGACTGATTGTTGAACCTTTGCCAATTTACGTAAAATTTTCCCTTCTTTCGTTTGTATTTGATGCCACTGAGGAATTGGGATATATTTCAGGGCATACGATAAAATTGGGGGAATTTTTGAACTATATACCTGTAATAAGGATTGAAAGTGTCTTTGTCCGGAAGAAAGGTATAATCGTTGGAGCGCTCCCACATGGATGTCTGCTTTACGATTTAAATGCTGAAAATGGGTAGAATTTCCTAATGATTGATTAAAAATCCGTCCCAGATAAGTGTATTCTTCTACCACTTCTATGGTTTCTCCTCCCAGTGTCCAGTTATAGTTTGTATGATTCTTTCTCCCTCTAAATGGGACGATTTTTGTTTTAGATGAATTAGGAACCAAGAAGTTTTCCTTTGTATATTTTGTTAATACATCTAGGTTCCTTTGAAATCCAAAGGGGGTAAGATCAAAAATTACGACATCGTCGGCATACAACATAATGTGTATATTACTTAATGCGATCTTCGGGGGAAATTTATTACATGTAGAAAACTGTCCGGGAGGTCACTAAGGTATAACGAAAAAAGGAGGGGAGCCAAAAGGCAACCTTGCCTAAGGCCGTTTGGTGTAGCAATTTGACCAGTAAGACCCTTTTCTTGTCCCAGTTGTACCTGACACCAAGTTTCAGAGTGGAGTAAAATTATAAGGTAAAGTAAAGTTTTCGGGATTCCCAGTTTTCTGAGTTTCTTCCATAGTGTTGGTCTATCCACTCTATCAAATGCTGTTGAAAAATCAACGAAGACCGCATAGACCACCTGTGATTTCCGGACTACATATTTGTCGATAATAGTTTGTAAAATCGCTATGTTGTCCGTAACTGAATGTTTCTGCCTAAACCCGGCCTGGTTGAATGGGATCACGCCGGAAGAAAAAGCCCAATCTTTAAGATGGTCTAGGACACTTGCCGCGAAGATTTTACCTCATGCATCCAGCAGTGCAATCTGTCGATAATTCCCTGGATGCAACCGAGGTCCTTTCTTATAAATTGGAATAACTATACTCCCTTTCCACGATTTGGGAATTTTCCCAGTATAGTAGCAATGTGAAAATAATGGTGCTAAAAATTTACTCCATTCCTCAGGATTAGTTTGTAGTGCCTTCATCGGGATTTGATCCGGGCCCATTGCAGCTGAAGATCTAGCTTTCTTTATGTAGTACTCAATTTGACGGGCCACTGGAGGAGAAATATTTTGAGTATTTTCCATCTGCGTACACAGTGGATAGTTCCGATTTTCTTTATTCCAATTTAATTTATAAAGGTTACGTAGAAATGTTTCCCATTCCCTTGGCGGGACTGGAGATGCTTGCAAAGATTTCTTTGTCCCTGTATGTTTGGCTATTAAACTCCAATACTCGCAAGTATTATTTTGTTTTGCTGCAATTTGGATTTCTACCCAATTTTTGTCCTGCTGTGTTTTTCGCAAATTTTCTTTTTCCCTCCTCCGGCATTTTTTTAGACGTTTAATTTCCAATTCCCTTGCCTTAGTAGGGTTTTGATATTGCACACGTATTAATTTGTTTAAAGCGGCGACTCTTATGTCTGAAAACTTTCTTGTTTGACATGTGGCTCCATTCTCCCGATATTTTAGATTTGTCTGTAAAGCTTGCATTATTTTATTGAGAACTATTTCAAAATTTGCTATTGGGTCAGAGGAATATGTGAGTTGTAATACTTTTGCCTTATCGATTGCGTAGTTGATTTTATTAAACGCAGTAGATACCCATGATATTCTCCTTTGGGCTTGGTTCATTAGTACTTTACTTTGTACATACATAATATGACCCGGAGATGAACGTTGTAATATTATTTCAGTTTCTAATTTTAAAATGGCGTGGTCACTTCCTTGATGAAATTTTGTACTTAATTTTTCAACCCTATAGAGCAGAGCTAGACTGCAGATCATATAATCTATTATGGAATCAGTGAAGTTACCTTTTCTTGTAAAGGATGCCGGGATGTCTCCTTCTGTACGACCGTTTAGAATGAAACCATTTATTATAGAGAGTGAAGATAATAGAATTTTCCCTCGTTTGTCTGCCTTAATCCTCGATGGAAACAATGGAGTAGGGATTGATAAGGCTTCTACTTGTTCCTCGTTTTCCCATTTATCTATGAGGTCGTTGGATATTTTCCCATTAAAGTCTCCTATAAGGAAGACTGAAGGGAAACCTCTCTCTTCCACCACCCTTTCTATTTCTTCGAATATCTTAACCAAGAGAACATAATTCGAGGGACCTGGTGGAATATAAACATTAAAAATTATTAGGTCAACTGGAGAGTCCTTGACGATAAGCCGGCATTTGACCTTTAGGCATTGGATATTTGTATTGACCATAGGGATTACTTCCTGGTCCCAAAAGAAGTCCTCATGCATCAGAATTGCTAGACCTCCTTTGGCATGACCCCGAGCCACCTGTTCTGCTGCTTTATCATAGACAAAGTAGTCATTTTGGTCGAATGGCTTTGTTGCCCAAGTTTCCTGGAGAATGACCAATGCCGGGGAATCTTCCAGAATTAACGTCATTTTCTCTTTATTTTTCCCTGCTATATTCCATGATGCTATGGACAACCTACTGTTAAAAGGGAAGTTTGATTTCCCTTCCCTGCTTGTGGCTATTTAGGGTCTCTGATATCCAAGTCCAATGAGGTTCCATTAAGGCTCTCTCCTGCTTAACTTTATTTTTATTTTTAATCACTCTCTCCGTTTTCTAGCGAAATGGTCAAATTTTCGTCGAGAGTACTTGTGTAATTTTTAATGCCGCTGGTATTGTCGTCAGAGTACTGGCCAGATATAGAAATCAGACTGAAGGCTTTAGTGCTACTTTTTGTCCGACCTGTCCCGGTTTTTCCTTCTCAAATTCTGGTCACCTTCCCCCGCGCCCCCCCTCCTCCTTCGAATGTGCAGGTTCAAGTCCAACAAGGTTTCAGACTATAAGGGGCGGGGGAAGTAGCCCCCACGCACCACAAAGCTTCAACTAACCCCTCTGGACACTACCCAATCACTACCCATGCCACTCCTAGCCCCTCTCCCTTCGTCCATGCTTACAAATAAATTGTGTAATATGTGACTTGCCAGTTGTGCAAGTCGTTGCACCTCCTTTCAGTTACTTGTGAATTGGAGCTGACGGATTTGCACGCCCACATGTTTTCCGAGAGAGAAAGCCTGTTGTTTTCTCTGCCCTGACGGCAGCACCTGCACATGTCCCACCACAAGCCCCACTGTGGGAGGTACAAGAATGTAAACATGGAATCTGGTTGGGACAAGGGGCGGGGCTCGTGTAACACAGAAGTTCAGAGTGTTAAAGTCAACAAAACACGGTTACGGCCAGGACTAGGGGGAACTGTCATACTCGAGAGGGAGGGGCAGGCCGAGGTGTAAAATTAAAATATTTCCAGAAAGAGGGTAGTGAACAGCAGGTACTAAATTAAAAACGTTTTTTTTATGTTGTACTTTGCATGTTTTTGTTCTTTCTTGTAACCTAACTGTTCTATTATAAAAGTGCTAACTCCTTTGGGCCATGCTTGGGCCACATAAAACGACAGAAATGTTTTGCCACCTTTGCAAAGGTGTATGGAAAAATGAATGTTACAATGTTTTACTCTCCACCACTTCCGTGTGAACCGCTGGACTTTTTGTGACACTTTTAAGACACCCACATCCTGATGTAACACTAACAAAATTGTTCTTCATAGGGGACACTGCACACAAAAAAGTATGTTTACTGCACAGTAACATTTTGCACAACAAAACTTCACAAAGGGTAAACTTGCAGGAAAATTCTGTATATCTTTTCCAGTTTGGGAATTATCAATCAACGTGAACCTTTTATTTGTTATCCAGTGAAAAATATCTTGTCATTATGAAATAAACTTTACCTGGGGCGAAGGACCAAGCACCCTTCACACTTGCAGATAAACTAATGGGGCACATTTGCATTTCTTTTAGGCGACCAGGCACCGTTGCACGAAACCTTTACACAGCACAGGAGACTCAAATAAAGCATTTAACGAGCGACATTTGCTGTCCCAGGAGGGCTGTCTTTTTTCCAAAACGAAAGCAAATGTTTTAGAATCCAGGCAAAGTAAGGCTGGGGAATGCGCGACCCCCTTCCCAGGATTCCACGGCCCCCCTGGGGGTCGCGCCAGACAGATTGAAGACGTCTGCTCTAGATCATCAACATCAAGTCATACAAAGTCCTCCTGGGGGATATTCTAAAGCCCACATCAAAGGCATTATAAAACTACTTGTACTATTCTCAATCAGACAGACTGTATTTGATGGCATTCCAATGAAGAAAAACCCAGCATTACAGGTGCTGCATCTTCCCTGCATGTTCAGTGATAATGTCTATGTTTATGACCTGTTCCGATCTTGCAGCTGCATAAAAGGCATTCATCGCTCTGTACATAGTGCATATGTTTAGCCTAAGCCAGTTGATCAGCATACCGTTTTGCTTATTTGTCTCTGTGTTCTGGGAAGGGTAAAATGATTCATTGAGCCTAGCCACTGTAGCCAGTGACCCCTTTTTTCTCTTTAGGAAGCATATTGGTGATGAGTGGCGGGAAATCCTGCTGGCTTACACTGGAATCAGGAAAATGCTCTTGCTTGCCTCAAGGGGGGCATATGTTATTGCCCACGTAAATGAGACTAGAATGAGTCACTTACCAGGGTTAGGCTAAAATATTTTTTAAGTTGGCATGATAAGAGGTAAATAGACGCTAATGAGATATACTTTCCCTGCTGGGGCTTATTATAGGAGGCAATGGTCTAAGGAAAATTTATGTTGCATCCATCTTCTAACTGTAACCAATTCATCAGCCTTGTCTTAAGCATGCAGATCAGTGAACGCTGTTACCTATCTAGTTTTGTGTGCTTTTACAACTTCCTTTTCAATTCACTGCCTTTTCCTCACAAAATGAACTTGTTTAATGTGCTGCCAATGCTAAGTCCACTACAGACATGAAACTAAGAAATATATGAAGAAAGAAAAGATTTGGCAATTTAATGCTATACCATACCTTGAAATTGTGAGTGTGACATGAGTCCATCTGTCAATAATGACTAATGAGTTGTCAAAGATATGAGATTCAGAGAAGATTGTTTTGCTGTGTCATTTTGTACTTATTTTTAATTTTATCACTGTATACCTGATGGCTTCCTTGTGTGAAAGGTGATGCAGAATACAGTAGGTCCAAGGTGGTTATGGTGACAAGCCACTGATGAAAGCTATAGGCCTGATTGATTCATTGGAAAAACCTCAGATGCCGTAGGTTTGATCGGCTTTTTATGAAAAGTTACAACAAAGGCAGTAGGCCTGACTTAAATATTATGAAACGTGTGTTAATGCCAATAGACCTTTAAGCTTAAGGTGGATTGGTATGGCAATGTGGTAAAGCCTGCAAACATGCCTTTTGTTCAAAGAGCCTCACATATTACCTAGGAAGGCAAGGAGTTTGATGCTGATTAACCCCCTTTGTTAAAGACTATTGCTAGGATCCGTTTGGAAAGTTTAGTTTTGTGCCAGGATCTTGTAATCAAACAAGTAATAAAACATCCATATATATAAATATATATGCATGCACATAGATGTGCCAATTCATTGGGTAAGCTCTCATCTGCCACTGGTGTGCACGGGTGTCATTTACACTCTGCTTCCATCCGTGATAGTATACAACATGGAGCAGTGGGTCAACCCAATTCAGCCATTGACTCTCTTGCCCTGTAACTGACAGCATTAGTCCGATTACCTTGAAAAGGAATGTGCTCCTAGCCAGGGCTGGTGGACCAGTCATTCAGGCTCATGTTCTCCATTTATAGGTCCTATTTCATGCATTTCCTCCTTCTCTTTCTATTTTCATTTTTAGAATATATTACAACTCCACAGTGAGGGCTAATGGGCCTTTTACTTGGCGCTCAGTTCATCTGCAATACGCAGCAATCTGTGTGGTCACTGCCTGTAAACCAGGTGACCATCATGGAATGGTAGTGTCCATGATATATGGTTGTTTTACTGCACTAAGGTGTCGAACATATTGGTTATAAAAATATCAGCCATGTAAAAAGTTTATAACAATGATACAATATGTAAGTACTACAGCAGACAAACACCTGCTGCTATTTTTAATTTAATTTGTTATTGCAATCATATGTCCACCATGTTTAGGCAGCAGCATGTTTTCTTTCTTCTACTTATATTTATGTGCTTTATTTTACGTATGTTGTTGAGTTTAAATGTGTGTTTTTGTGATTGTGTAATTGGGTGTATGAAAGAATGTGCTAGTGAGTAGATGAATGGATGCATGAGTGCAAGGATGAGTGTCAGAGTGCATGCGTCATGAACTATTGAGTGCCTAAACCTAATGATGATTGAAGAGGCACTTTCATTCATCAGCCAGACATCCTGGCATTGCCAAAGCTTGATTCAGATTTGTTGCACTATCCTTTTCTGCTGCTCCCATTTTCACTTCTATGGTTTTCAATATCAGGTGCAAATCGTATTTTAGGTTCTGCGTCTTCGTTCATTTAGTTTTGTCTAGATAATCTAATGGAAAAAATTGATATTTTTAGAAAGTTGCCTGCAAAACACCCTGTGGACAGCACTGGATGATAACGCCCCTTCTGTTTGTACATTTTATTGAATAATTCAGTTATTTAAATACCTTTCACAAGTTCCGGTCTTAAACAGAGCTCTATTCAATTTGACATTCAATGAAACAATTGTTCCCATCACCGTGAACATTAGTAGCAAATTAACCCTGGTTCAGCACTGGCAATGCTACAGAAGACTGTAGCAGCACGGCTTTTAATAAGGCGCCCTTTCATAACCTTTACCAAAGAAGTGACTGATAAAAGAAAAAATTAAGGCACTGGAAAGAAAAACGTTTAAATCCTATCTCGAGAAGCTAAGTTACTGAACTGACTTTGCTTCATTAGATCAATATCTTAAATCATATTATTTCCTGCTTACGATGCATTTGACTTCTAGTAGTCTGTAATTAAGAAATCAATCTATTATTTTATGCACATAACATCACTCGACCAAATCAAACAACAACAGGCAGTTCAACACATTAATAATTCTTAGCTGTTACCAAATTCATATTCCTCATATCACTAACAGTTATTAAAGTTCAGGGCCAAACAAATAAACCAGACACCATGCAAAGTCTAAATGTTTCAAAGTTTTTTTCTCTATTTTTGTATATATTATTTAATAAGACGAGACCACAGTAGCTCAACGTAACACAAAGGCATCCCAGTATATGTATGTAGAAGATTCTCTTAGAATCATATTCAATCGGTTTTCTACTGAAATGTTACAAGCTAGGTATTACATCACCGACAAGCATAATCCAGTGGCATAACAATACTTGAGGGGGTCCCCCTGAAAAGTACATGGAAGGGTTCCGCCACTCTCTGGACACATTCTAGAGCTCTGAGCCGCCACCTGTGCACAGTGCTGGAGGGGGCCCCCTGGAGCTTGGGCCCCCGCGCTCTGCTATTGTTACGATACTGGCAAGATCCGAATTTCGTTCCGCGCGCTGCATCGCATTTTGCGATGCAGCGCACGCAACAAAATTCGTTTTATTTATTTAATTTTTACTTACCTCCGTTCATCCATATTCCGGTGTTTACTTCCCCCCACCCTGCCCCTCCCTCGCCCCGCCTCACCGCACCACGGAACTCCCTCCACGGGCCGCTACTTACGCTACCATTAACACCATCAATGTGATGACTAGTCATGGCTTCCACCAGACCTTGAACCCAACCAGCTGAGTGAAGCCAAGCCCCTGTGCAGGGACTACAACTGTGTGATGCAGAGCTTTGCTTTAGGACCTGGCTCAGGCCAGGCCCTGCATCCAACCTGCTGTATATCAGGGGTGATATTTTAGTAATACTGAGAGGTAAGAAGGACGACACATATATCAATATAACCCTGAATTAATCCCAAAAATATCATCCTAGGAAGGTATTACCTACCTTCCTAGGAAAGATGAAAACTGATGGGTGCCAAATTAAATGCAATCAACACAAAAAAGAGAGCCTGTGCATTGGATCCTAATAGATGAGGCTTTTCCTTAGCTCCCATTCACAAAATATGATTCCTTTCAAATTCTATATCTACCAGACACACCCTCAAAGAGAACATACACAAGATATTTTTATAGTCTGTTCATTTCCTGCACTCAGTCTATTTGATTAACAAATTGTGAAAGTACCCTGAGTTTAGATGTCTGCATCTACATCCTTGCAAGCTATTACAAAATTCTTTATTTTGCGGTATTTACATGTGGGATGTGCCATCATCACACATTTTATTGTACTATTATGATCCTGAAAGTTGACTCATTGCTAATACTTTTACTGCCTTGAGAAAGACCTGGGCCATTAAGCAGAGTGGGCAAAACACACTTCAGCTGTTCAACAGTTCATGTACAGCATCATCTCATAGTATTCAATAGAACAATTCAAGTTTTGGTGAAATATAATTTCTTTATGGCACATCAACATATTTTCTTTAATATCATTTGGATGTGCAAATAATCCATATTAGAATGTATATGAACTTGAAAACATCACTTGGAATCTAAGCACTGGTTTTACTCAAATTAAAAGGTACAAGAGGGTCCATTTTCTCACATATTCCTCTTTTTGTCTGGGATTGGGGTAACCCAGCCGGATCCAGTACCAAAAAAATAAGCCTAAAGAATGCCATGTTTTTGTTCTAAGCTATTATGATACTAAATGTATTAATATTTAGCTGCAAGGACATTCTGAATTCAACACCGGAGTAGCAATCGGGTTTAAATCTTCTATGCCACTAGTGGTAATACTCAAAGATATCACTTCAAATGTCACATATACAATTATTTCAATATGCTTTGTGAATACCATCTAAATTCCTATCATAATTAAAACATTTTTAAGTTCTTTGAGGTTGTTTCATTGTTACCTACATTTCCCTTTAAGTAAACATGTTTTAGGGAATTTATTTCATTTCGTTATTTTATGAACACCATTTCTAAAATCTTAAATGTGATTGCATTTGATTCATGGTGCTGAGGCCTAAAGCTCATTCAGTATCATTCAGTGATTTTTGTAGTGTTACTCTGGAAGGATTTAATGCTGGTTCACTTAGATCATAATTAATTTACCCATAACTGGGACAGCCTTTATAGACCAACTCAATTTCTTGGTCATCTTTGTGAAATGTAGATAGGATACAAAGATACATGGTCTCAGATTTACAAATACATGCTTGGACTTGGGTCCTCTTATAAAGATCTGAGTCCATGAAACAGACGAAATACTATAGAAACGTACTCAAAATCACCAATGTTCATCGGGGTCCTGTTTTATAAGCATTATCACCTTGATAATGTGATCCTTATCAGTAAGGATCCACCTTTGATCAGGGTCTGTGTACAAACACCCACATTCACCATATCTATACTGGTCTAGTAATGAGGACAAGAAATACACATGCAAGCCCTGACCGCTGGTCAACATATGCACACCTGGATCTGACTCTGTAAACCCAAGAGTGGCTGCTTCTTCCTGCATCCACGTACAAAGATCTACATCTAAGCAATTGGTCCAGCTTTACAGACCAGGAACTGATACCCATGTTCATATCTGCATAGACCTGTGCCTGCTTACAAGCATCTGGTTCCTCTTCTGTGGATGTGGGTTATCTACACAGTGCTTGTTCTCACTTTGTGAGCCTAGGCCTGCTTCTTCAAACCTGGAACCAACTACACCAACCAGGATTAGGTTACACAAATGAAAATCAACGTTTATTTTAATTTACTTTAAGATGAGAATAAAACACAAAGGAACTGAATACACATTTTGAAGAATACAGTAGCAAATCACCACACTCAGTAAACACCAGTCCGCAAGGTAGAAGTATTGGTAACTACCTCCTATTCTGAGTTTTCAGCTAGGAAGTGAGGCATGACATGCAGAATTGGTATTTAGCACAGCACTTTCTCATGTTTTGCCTTTTTTCTGGGATCTCCCTCTCTAAATATTTGCAAATTCAACGCTCCTGAATTTATCTGGGCAAACTGTGAGGGTCTGGTAATTATTATGCAACTCGCAATTCTGATCCCTGTGCACACTAGAATTTGCACAGGGATCAGAATTCAGCCATGGACTTCTAATCAGGGCACAATATCAGGTATCTTACAAACAATATTGCGACAAATAGGGCAGTGAAAGCAATACATATAGGGAGTGGGCATTAATGTGATGGGAGGGGTAAAGAACAGTGAGTGATAGAACTAAAACAAATAGAAATGATCAGGTATTGACATTTAGCAGAGGAATGCACAGTCAGGAATATTCTGATTGTGCATGACTGTGCTGATGAGTCTCTGTGGTCGGTGTAGGAAATCTGCCTTTTCTGCATGGTCACCCCGGAGTTTTTACCTTTTGCTGCACCCTATAATTTTACAGTGTTTTTAAACACTGTGCGCTTTACTCCTGCTAACCAGAAGTAAAGTGCCTGTGCTCATCCTTTAAACATGCTGGAATTTACATACTGCTTATTGGCATATTTTAGTTGACTATAAATCCTTAGTATATAGGGCAAAGTGGTTCAAGGGCCTCTAAATTAAATGCCACTAGTGGAATGCAGCATCTATTGTATCATTCATTACAGTGGCAGTGCAAGCACGGCTTCATGCCTATCACTGTAGTCTGACTGTAGCCATCTAAAAACTGCAATTCAACCTGTCAAAATAAACCCTTTTAACAAATCAAAAATCTCTCTTTAAATATGAATATGCCACCCATATGTAGGCCTTATAGTCCACAAGTCAGGGTACATAGTATTTAAAAAGTACAACATGTACAAATTTAATGTCAACATGTCCTTACAGTGACTATCACCCAAAAGCTCTTTTTCACTGTGGCAGACCTAGCTATCCTATGTTGCAAAGCAGAGTAGAGATTAAAATCCTAACACTGTATCTCAGAAATGGGATCAGCTAGAAAAATAAACAACTATTTCTAATAGTTATCAAAAATCCAATTCAATGGTGAAGTCGGATTTTGCACTGGCTCTGTAGCTTCTCCCAATCAGTATTAAGCATTGAATAGGTGCAAATAATAGCAAATGAATGGGAAGAGATAACTCCTCTGAACTCCGCCGAACATACAGAGTGGTGGACATCCTTTTTGACACTACTGTCAAATTCTGCTTGACAAGTCTGCTGGATTGATATATAACACTTCAAGCACACTTGAAAGAGTAGAGACCAGGATGCCAAAACAATTCTTGCGGACTCTCTTGCTGATTGCTTAATGACTTTACTTTTGTAGCACCAGACTTCTGTCTCTGGGTTTATTATAGGTACAGTGGCTGCCTCAAACTAGATTTTACTGTTAGATGTGGCAGGACACTAGGATTACCATAGTTCACTCCCCACCACCATTCAAAGTCTAAGTTTAATGTGGCCAAAAGCATTCACCATTTTGACCATGCCCAAAGTGGGTAGAGTAGGCCCTGGGTAGAGTAACTCTTATCACATTGGTTATAGTGTGTCCAGGAGTCACCCCCACCTTCTACATAGTGCCAAACATAAATGTGGCACCTTGAGGCACCCATTTCAGAACACTTTCTGAACCTGAGGACAAACAGAAGACTGGACCTGCTCTCTGTGACCTGAGAGCAGCTCTGAAGGGATGGTCCTGCTCCCTGTTGGACCCAGGAAAAAGAAGTAGTCTTAAAGCTCATAAGGCTGACCTCTGTTCCTACAGAAAGCTCCAAGAGATCTTTTCCTGGAAGTAACCAGATGACCAGTGATAGCTGGACCTGTACTGTATCCTGCTGTTGTCCTCTGTCTGACACCCTGTGAGTTTCTAAGTGCTCCCCCAGAAGTCCTGGTGGGTTTTAAAAGTATACTCCTGTGGTTGATTAGATCTTAATGTACTTACTCAGAAGGTAAAATATTTGACCTCAATGAACCTAGTTAGTGTTTCAGACCCGTACTCATTTGCAGTTAGCCTCAAATTGTGCTTAGGTCCAAGTCTACTGTGACTATTGTCTATCATTGGCGCTTTGTGCTTTTGGGTGCAATGGCTTTTGAAAACTGATATCCCCAGTGTCCTGTATTGGATTTTTGGCATTTAAGTGTTAGTTTGTTTGTTGCATTTAACTCTAGTTTCCTAAATGGCTCAATGGGATTTTTATTATTTTACATTTTGACTTTATTACTGTTTTGGTACTACATAAATACTTTATATATTGCCCTAAGTTAAGCCTGTCTGTTCTGTGCCATAGCTATCAGTAGCTATCAGTGAGTTGAGCTCAGGTTAATTTAGTGACTTTGAGGGTTCAGCTCAACTGTTGTGATTATTCATTAAGGTGGGTAGTCACCCACCCCAAATAATAATCTAACTCTTACAGTTGGTTTTCAGGGTTCACTAGGTGATCCTTGAGGGTCTTCTTGAAAGTTGGCAGAGAGACCTATTATAGGTCTTAGGAAGGGAAATATATTCCAGGTTATAGGAACCAGGAATGAGGAAACTCTGAAGGAACATATCACACTAAGGCATAGGTGAACTCCTGTGTGGTGAAAGGGACACAACAAGCATCAAGAGGCCTATTTTTCTGAAGTGCCACTGGACCTGGACGGAACCCTGCTGATAACCTCTGCTGGTGTGATTCCTGGCCTCTCAATGCTGTCCTTGAAGACAAGGGAGCCTTGAAAGAAACAATGAGAAGCTGCTCCAGACACTCTGAAAAGTTGGGACTTGGGAAATGTTTGGACTTCAAAGACCTCCAGAGAATCAACAATACCTAGGGGCAAAGATGTCTGATTTTGAAGGGACTTCATCAGATACAGCTTCAGGCTTGTCCCGTTGGCAGATTTTGAGGTCCATAAAAATCAATAAGTACGAGGATAAAAATCATGAACAGGCAAAGGCATAAAATGTATGCATCCAATGATAGGACTTTGGCAACAACAAAATGTTAATGTTCCTCACTCTAAGATTTCCCACACAAAATCAACAGCTGCATTGAGACCTCATCTAGTGGCTATCGGGCTTCAAGAGGACTTTGGTTGATACAGTCTACAACTGTGCCCCACAGGATAATTTTGACTAGAGGTGGGCGGAACTCATGGAGTTTCACTCTGTGGAATTCCGCGGAGTTACATGAAAAGTCTGTGGGATTCCACAGAGTTCCGTGAACAGGGAGAGTTAGTTATGTCGAACTGCACATGCCGATTTTTAGAAGCAGGAGCTCATTCCGTGCTAAAAATCAGCACAAATGGCATCAGCACCAGAGGCCACTGCTTCTCGGGTTGATTTTGCTAACACTCGAGTAGCCTCAGAGGCAGCTTTCTGACAGCGTATGGCTGCAACTGCCCGCTTTGGGGAAATCTCGTCGCATACCCTCCTAGCGATCGAAAATTGTGCTGGGAGACACTAAGGGGCCGATTCCGATTCGGGCAGGAAATCTCTCCGACCGAGCCGGACCCGGAGAGATTTCCGACTGAATCGGACCCTAGCAGTCAGACCGAACGAGTACGATGCGTTCGCATGCTATCGGACTCGATTCGGTCGGACTCCCATTGAAGTCAATGGGAGCCGATCGTACAACGCGTACGCGGGCTCCCATTGACTCAATGGGTGCGAGGCAAACAAGGGCGCCCCCTATAGCGGGTACGCGTCGGAGCGTGTCGCGCCGTACACGCACAGGTAGGGGGGACCCATGGGTCCCCCCGTGTGCGACTCGCACGGCTAGGCGTACAGGAGGGTCCGACACGGACCCCCAAAGTGCGGCTCCGACTGCTCTTTCGAGCCGGACGGCGCGAGTCGGTCGGACTGCTCGCGGCGCGCATCGTACTTACCCGGCCGGGGAACGTCTCCATTGCGCGGTGTGAGTTGTGTCCGTGCGAGTCGGTCGGAGCGGTTGGGTCCAGCGAACGAGTCGGTCGGCGATTTCGCGTACGTTCGCATCGTACTCGCTCGCCCGGACGCACGTCTGACTCGGTCGGACACAGGGCGTCCGAATCGGATCCGGTAAAGCCGAATCCGATTCGGAGCCCTACCGGCCGAGATCGGAATCGACCCCTATATCTCACTCCCAAAATTACCATTGGTGAGCTGCATGCAAGAAAAAACTCTGCAACACGGTGGTTGGAGGAATTTGGCCGGAACTCTGCATTACATGTGTAGCACAAAGTGGCCAAAACTCAATTAAAATACTGCCGGCAGAGTGGGATTTATTGCCCACCCCTAATTTTGACTTCTATTTCAGAGACTACTCCAGAAGGTATCATCTTTGACTGAGAGGGACCCAATTGGTGTAACTGGTCTCACTCCATTGTGATTGGCCTAAAAATGCCCTGGTCAACTGCAAATACTGACCTTTAATTGGCCCAATACTTTTTATTGGTGCCTTTTGACCTAATCATCTTTAAAAATTCATATCTCTGGCTTCCCTTATTGGACGTTTGCCATTTTGGTGTCAATAAATTGTTCTCTATTGTTACAAAGTTGGCTGTGGTATTTTCATTGTATTGTGTTTTGACTTTATAACAGTTTTTTACTGCTAGATGCTTTACACATTTTGCTAAGCTTAACATGTCTGCTCTGTGCCATAGCTACCAGGGATCTGAGCTCAGGTTTAAATTACTTGAAACTGTTTTTTACCTTAACAGGCTTGTGGCCTTATTCCTTGTGTGGGCTCCCATCCACTCCGATTAATATTCTATTTTCTTACAGTTATGATCAACAACAATGATTGTTAGACCTGGCATCATTGGCGTAGTTTTCCCCTACCTTTTTGTCTCTAGACCTCTTGGTTTCGCTAACTTTGTATTTGTTGGCCTTAGGACTTTGCACACTTTACCACTGCTAACCAGTACTAAAGTGCTTGCGCTCTTTCCCTAAAACATGGTAACATTTGCTTATACCCAATAGACATATTTAGTTTACTTGTGAGTCGCTAGTAAAGTGGAACTACCTGTGCTAAGGGACTGTAATTTAAAAGTTACTCGTGGGCCTGCAGCACTAATTGTGCCACCCACTTAAGTAGCACTTTAAACAAGTCTCAGGTCTGCTATTGCAGCTCATCTGTGTGCAGTTTTAAAGTGCCATTTCGACCTGACAAAACAAACCTTTTGCCAGACTCAAACCTTCAATTTTAATACATATGAGTCACCCCTAGGGTAGGCCCTGGACAGCCTAGAGGGCAGGCTGCAGTGTATTTAAAAAGCTGAACATGTACTTTTATGTTTAACATGTCCTGGTATTGAAAAGCTCTTAAATTTGTTTTTCACTACTGCAAGGCCTACCTCTCTCATAGGATAACATTGGAGTAACCTTATTACATTTTATAAGTGTGCTTTTGTTAGAAATTGGATTTCTGGATGGCAGGGAAATGCACCCTGTCCAAGCAGGAACCTCAATCCTATCAGGGTAAGTCAGAAGCACACTTTAAATTAACCTGTGTTCACCCCCTGGTAGGTTGGTACAGAGTCAGGCTTAACTGAAGTAGTCAGGCTTAACTGAAGAGGCAATGTGTAAAGTATTTGTGCAACATTTTAAACAGTAACACAGTGAAATCACCACAATAGTTTAGAAAAGTAGTTCATGATTTTATAAATAAAACAAGACCAAAATGACAAAAATCCAATGAGTAGAAGTTGAGATATGATTTTGTAAAGATGAAAGGTAAAAATAGCGCTAAGAAGCAATAAGTGCCTATTGGAGTTATCTGGTTGCGCTGGACCAGAGCAAAGTCAAAAGTTCAGACTGACTGTGATGGAGCATGGACCAGATACAGAAAGCGTGCAAGGCCCGTTGAACAATGTACCCTGATCTTGGTCACAACAGCGGGATGCGGGGTGCAGTCGTGTGATGCATCAGTGTTGATCCTGCAGTCAAGGTAATGCAGTGATTTTCTCCATGCAACGATGGTGATGGACCAGTTCTATTCTCGCTACAGCGGTAAAGCCTCGATTCTGCTTCATGCAGCAGAGGATGCATCAGTTCCACTGGAGGAAACACCTGGATCCACTTCCAATGGATCCGGCACAGGAGCAGGAGGTGAAACTTTGATATTCCTGAGTCTCAAAACAGAAGGCAAGTCATAATGCCCTTGCAGATCAATCTGCATCCAAGCAAGAGTCCAGTTCCTCCTCAGCAGGGGCAGAGTGTAGCAGGCAGAAAAGCAGTTCTCCCAGAGTAGCAGTCCAGCAGAGTGGCAGTCCTTGTAGCAGCACAGCAGTACTTCCTCCTGGCAGTTTCTTTACAGGTCCAGAAGTGTCTGATTTTGTGGGGTCAGAGACCTAGTACTTATGCCCAGTTGTGCCTTTGAAGTGGGAGTGACTTCTAAGAGGGGCTTTGAAGTGCACAGTTGTCCCCCTTGCCCATTCCTGGCTCCAGACTCAGTACAGGGGTGTAATCAACCCTTTGTGAAGGGGCAAGATACTCCTGTCCTTCCTTTGTTTGTGGCAGTTTAGAGGGAATACACAAAGTCCAGCTGTCACCCACCGTGTATTGGAGACAGGCTACAGGCACACCGAGCTTTAAGAACAGAGAAATGACAGCTTTCTAAAAGTGGGATTTCTAAAATAGTAATGTTAAATCCAACTTTGCCAGCAAAAATATTCAACATGACAAAGCCACTCCTTCTCAATCAGGAATTGCAGCTTAAAAGTGTAACATGGAATTCCCAATGTTAACCTATGAGAGGGGTAGACCTCACAGTAGTGAACAATGTAGGTGTTTTTCACTACCAGAACATGCAAAACTTAAAAGTACATGTCTGACCTTTCAGTTACACAGCACCCTGCCCTATGGCCTACCTAGGTCCTACTTTAGGGGTGACTGATAATAAAAGGGGTGTTTAAGGCTTGGCAAGGGGTTTTAAGTACCAAATCTACATGGCAGTATAAACTGCACACACCGGCTCTGCAGTGGCAGGCCTAAGATATTTTTTAAAGAGCTACTTGTGTGGGTGGCACAATCAGGGCTTCAGGCCCATTAGTAGCATTTAAGTTAAATGCCCTGGGCACATGTAGTGCACTCTAGAGACTTACAGATAAATTAAATATACCAGCTGAACATAAGTCAATGAAACCATGTTTAGACGAAAAGCACATGCACTTTAGCACTGTTTAGCAGTGATGAGGTGCTCAGAGTCCAAAGGCCAACAAAAAGAATACAGCAAAAGTGGAGGTAAGTAGGCAAAATGTTTGTGGAAAACCACCCTAAGGCTGTCAGGACTAAAACATTTTCTTAATGGAAATAGGTAACTAGTTCATTTTGATGTTTCTGGAATCACAATTTAAAATCCTAACTTATGGTGAAGTTGGATTTTAAATTTCATTTATGAAAATGCCACTTTTAGAAAGTTTATCAACACAAAGGAGTTAGGCCCAAGCGGACAAAGTGCAGGTAGGGCCATATAATAGGAAAAAAAGGGGTTTTACCTGGACCTTGTATCATTAAATACACTTATGATTTACCGTGAAGGTCAAAGATAATTATTTTATTTGACCAAGTTTTTTATTTTATTTTTTACTTATCAAAATTCATTTAGTTTTTTCATATTCATTCAGTTGCAAACAAAGAAGACACACAAAATTATTAACAACTTTCTATACAAAAAAGTCACAAAGACTCAATCATCAAATTAATAATACATGAAATACTGTCATTAATGACAACCAACAATACAACATCACCACATAATGTACAACAAATACACAAAAAGCAAAAGATTATGTGCAATCAAAATAATAAATCAAATGGTTAGCACATGTAATCAAATAATGAATCAAATGATTATCATAGCTTATAATCACAAAGGGAACGAAACATAGTGTCCATAACAGGGGAAAACAATTTTAAAACCCTCCGTATGGCGTGATAATTGAATCTCTGTTCAGTGGGCCTAACTGGGTCCCTGAAGATGATACGCCCTCCTCCGCAGTCAGCTTGAACTTTTGACTCTGTCCCAGTCCAGCATGAGCAGATATCCACAGTTGGCACTTGTGCTTTTTGGCACTACTTTCACAGAAATGTTTAAACATTCATATCTCCAGTTCTTCTGATTGGATTTTTTGGTCATTGTGGTCTTGTATTATTTATTAAATTCAGCTCTATGCTTCTAACCTGGTATGGGATCCTTTTGTGTGGTGTTTTGTTCACTGTTTTACTGTTTGAAATGTTTGAAATGTTGGACAAATACTTTTCACATTGCCTCGAAGTTAAGCCTGACTGCTCTGTGCCAAGTTACTGGGGGGGGGGGGGGTGAGCCCAGGTTAATTTGGGGTTTGCTTGTGCCTTACCCTGACAAGGATTATGGTTTCTGCGTGACCAGGGCTCAAACCCCAGTCAACCAGTAACCCAATTTCTCACAATGATGAAGTTGGAGACTTGGGTGAAAGATGTTTCTTTATACTAAGGACAATAGAATGCAGAATGGAGGAGTGAAGTAGGATGTGAATAAAATTGTAAAAAGTGAGCCTATTGAAGACAAGTCAGTGAAGAATTCTTACTAATAGAGCAGGTTTGGGGTAGGATGATACTTGGAGGGTTTAAGTGGTCTAAAGGTTTTTCAATAAAGAAGTGGCTATAGTTTTTACAGCATTTGATGAATACATCAATTAGTTGTGATTGGTTAATGAGTTTCATGGGATAGGTGTGCACGCTCTAGTACTGTAGACGAAATGGAAAATCAATAATACTCATTCTTTTCCTATCAATTTTGTTTCAATCCCCTAAAATACTTCAAAAAATGTTTCAAACAAACATAAAATAGCACCAACTAATACATTACACTTTACTTCTTGGAACTGTATTATCATACAGTCGCCAGTGGCAAATGGCCAAATGACATCACTGATGACATCATCTATAAAATCCCCAATGCATGCACTCACACCCCATAGCAACTTTCATACACCCATTCCCATTCCAGCACAACCATTCACAAGCCCATTCAAAGACCCATACAAGTACTTGCACACCCACTCACTGATTCATAGATCTACACACAAATCTACTCACTCACCATAGAGCCACTCATACACCCACTCGCTCACTAATACAGCCACTGACATATTCACTCATACACCCATATAGCCATTCACATACTGAGTCAGACACCCATAGAGCTACTCACACACATACTCACTCACCCATATAGTCAATCACAAAGCCAGTTACTCACCCATATAGTTACACACACACCAAATTACATATACTAACATATACTCACTCACCTATACAGTCACTGAGGCAAGCACACACTCACTCATACAGCCACTCTCACATTCACTCACTCACCCAGTCACTCATATACCCCATCACTCACCTATACTGCCTTTCACATACCCAATTACTCAATCATATAGCAATGACACATCCACTCACTCTCCAACATAGCCATACACACACTCACCCATACAGCCTCTCACACACATATACTCACGAACCCATACAACCACTGACTCACCCACTCACTCATCCATACAGGCAGTCACACCCCCTCAACCACCCACACAGACACTCAGACACTCACTGAGACACCTAATCACTCACTTATACAGTCAGTCGTGCACCCACTGAATGATCCATACAGGTACGCATACACCCACTGATTCACCAATGCATCTTGGTGTATATATACTTAACATTCATAAACCTTTTCAAAACACTCACAGTCACTGGATGATGTCATCAGTGATGTCATTTCAGATGTCATCAATGATGTCATCAATGATGTCACTGACCATGTAATGAGTAAAGTAATATGTGAGGTCATAAGCAGTGCATTGCGGAGGCACGAGTTATGGTTAACTCAGCGAATTATAACTGCTGAATTTCACTGGTTTTGTACGAGTGAAATCTGAGCCCTGAGCTTAACTATAATGTCCCTGTACCATTTGGCTTTTTCAGTGAATATGAATATATATATGAGGCTGAAGAGCGCAATAGGTCGGCATTAATGAGAATAATGCACTTCAAGATGTGTCTACTAATGAGTAAGACACACAGTGTTATATATACTTCAGTTTTTTGTTTCTTTTAGTTGGTATGGGAGGCACAATATGGCCGCTATATTAACCGTGCAAAGAATATGATTTGTTAGTCCCAAAAAAATGATTTGAAACTAACGCTGACGTGTGAACAAACATGATTAATTTATAATGTTGTACCTTTTTCATCTATTTACATCAAATGATATTAGACCTACTGGCAATGAGACTGTGGATAGGAATTGTTTTTTGAATAGACGTATATAAAATGACCATTTCAAGATGTCTGCCACATTTTTTAACGTAATGAATATGATTTGCACCTTGACACTTTCTATGTCACTGACTTCTGGTCAGTTTGTATAGCACAACTTTGTTTACATGCACTAGATTTGTAATGAATTGTTGACACTGAAGAAGGCAATAACGGCGAAACGCGTTTGTCATTCCGGTACAAGGATTAAAATAATTGAAAATTGAAATCGCTCTAGAGTGCGCTCATTTTTTAAAAGCAATTCCCAGGACAAGAGAGTCGCGGTCAAGGAATATATATATATATATATATATATATATATATATATATATATATATATATATATATATATGGACCTTGTTTCTATTCAAAAAGCGTTTTTATTTTGCCACTATCTTTGGTGCCGGTTGATGAATCTTCGCGAAATTTGGTTCGCTCAGTTCAGCTCCTGTCTTGAAAGGGTGATTCGTCAAGCGGGGGCAGAGGAAAAAGGGGGTCCCAAAACGCGTTTTCTCCATGTTAATTTCCATAGGAAACTTTAGACAAAGCTACAGCCCGAACTGCTGAACGGAATTACACAAAATTTGACAAAAAGGTAGGTCTTGGTTCAGAAAGCGACCTTTTTTTTTTTAAATGGTGTAAATCCGTTCAGTAGTTCCTGAGAAATTCAAAAATAAAAAATATTGATATCTGGTGACCGAGGAGGAGTCGCAATCCCTCTCGATCACGAGTTTCATTTTGATTGGCTGCCAACACTCAAACCAAGAAGTGTTGGCAGCCATCTTGTGACTCAGTAAAACCGAGTCACAAGAAAAAAGGGAATAAAATGATAAGAAAAAAGAAAAGGGGGCAAGGTAGAAACACCCTGACTCCCTAGGCCTGGTCAGGGGGTCCCACAGGGACCCCCAGGGCCTCAAAAAGCATTGGTTTTTAAAAACAAAACAGCAGGATTTGAGCTGGGTGCACGCATCCTGCCGAGGAAATTAAAAAAAAATGAGCACCGGATGGGCCAGGTCCCGGGGACAGTATACTAAAGATATGTGGGGGCCACGGGGGCCCCCGCAGCCCCAGGGATCACCACCACCCCGGGGCATTCAGATATTGGGGGTCCTCGCAGCCCCCCCAAGCCCCGGGGACCGCACCTCCCCGGGGCATTGCTTAATTATGTGTGGGAAGGCCTCGTGGGCCCCCCAAGCCCCAGGGACTGCCACCTCCCCGGGGCTTTGCTTAATTATGTGTGGGGTGGCCTTGTGGTCCACCCCAAGCCCCGGGGACTGCCACCTCCCCAGGGCTATAACAAATAGTACCTGTGGGGAGGCCCAAGCCCCCCCCACTGCCCCGTGGACCATCACCTCCCCAGGGCAATAATTATCGAAACACGGGGGTCCGTTGCGGACCCCCGGCCCCGGGGACCACCCCCTCCCCGGTGCTTTAACACTGATGGGAGGAGGGCCGCGCGACCCCCCTCGTGGAGCCCTCTATGGCCCTGGGGACTGCCACCCCCCAGGGCCGGCTCCAGCAATGTCCCGGGGTGCCCACCCCCGGGACATTGCAGTTTGCAATGGCATTGCAAACTTCTGCTTTGCTTCGTCGAAGCGAGAGCAGGAAACCTGCTCTCGCTTCCACGAAGCAAAGCAGTATTGCTTTTGGACAAGGGGAGCTGCATGTTTGCAGCTCCCTTTGTCCAAAACCAATGCCGGCTCCCGCAGGAGGCGGGGAGCCGGCTGGGTCCGCGGGGGCATTGGGGCTCCCCCCACGGTCCCCAACGTAAGGCCAGATCCCGGGGGATGGGGTCCCCTGGGCCAGAAGTGGCCCGGGAGGGAGGCCACTTGGCGCCTCCATTTTATTTATTTTTTATTTATTTTTTGGGGTACCCGGGGCCAAAATTGGACACAGGAGGGGGGCCACGCAGCCCCCCTCCAAAACTATTTTTTTTAAAAGCAGGGCAGGCCTCTGGGGATGGGGTCCCCGAGGCCAAAAGAGGCCCAGGGAAGGGGAGTCACGTGGCCCCCCTCCTGTAATAAAATTAATTTAAAAAAAAATGAGGCACAGTCCGGGGGGGTGGAGTCCCCGGGGCCGAAATAGGCCTCGGGAGGGGGGCCCCTTTCTGGTTTTTTTAAATGGGGCTGGGGAGGGGGTCCCCAGGGCCCACAAAATATTAAGACAAGAGGGGCCACACAACCCCCTTCTAATAAAAAAAAAGCAGAAGCTTCATCTTGCCGGAGGCCCCGCCCCCCTCCCTGCACCACTATGCAAACGCGCCACCTGGCACGTTCTGGATTGGGGGATTAAGTCGCCTTGAATCCTAAGGGTCCTTAGGGGCCAACTAGCCCACCAGGTACCTCCAGTAAGCCCCACACAGTGGGATTGCTGAGAGGTGGTCTGAAGCCATGCCCCTTTTTGCACCACTCTGCAAACGCACCTCTTGGCGCACTGCTGGTGGGGCGATGAGGTCCTCTTGTGTCCTGAGGACCTCAGGACTGAAGTGGACTTCATCCCCGAGCAACAGTGTGCCAGGCGGCGCGTTTGCAGAGTGGTGTAAAAAAGGGGCATGGCCTCGGACCACTCTCAGCAATCCAGCTGTGTGGGGCTTACTGGAGGTAACAGGAGGGCTAGCTGGCCCCCAGGAACCCTCAGGAGGCAAGGGGACTTCATCCCCAACCAAGAGCATGCCAGGAGGTGCGTTTGCAGAGTGGTGGACAAAGGGGGCATTGCCTGTGTCCACCTCTCAGCAATCCGACTGTGTGGGGCTTACTGGAGGTAACTGGTAGGCTAGTTGACCCCTAACCACCCCCAGCAGCGAAGGGGACTTTAATCCCCATCGAAGAGCATGCCAGGGAGTGTGTTTGCAGACTGATGGGCAAAGGGGGCATGGCCTGCTATGAGAACTTACCAATGCTGCTTTGTGGGACTTACTGGAGGTAATAGGAGGGGTAGTTGGCCCCCAAGGTTGTCCTTGGGGGCCAATTACCCCTCATGTTACCTTCATCAAGTCCCAAACAGTGGGATTGCTAAGAGGTCTTCAGAGGCCATGCCCCCTTTCTCCACCACACTGCAGACGCGCCTCCTGGCACACTACGGGTTGGGGGATGAAGTCCACTTTCCTCCTGAGGGACTTTGAGGGCCAATAAGCCCTCATGGTACCTCCTGTAAGTGCTACGCAGTGGAATTCCTGAGTGGTGGTCGGAGGCCGAGCCCCCTTTCTCCACCTCTCTGCAAATGTGACTACTAGTTAAAGTAGCATTTGCAATGTAATAGGTTTCGCATTTGCGAGAGTTAGAGCTATTGGCGTTGTAAATGTAAAAGTGTTTTATTAATGTTTCTTGGAGTGGACTGAGGTAGGTTGTGTGTAGTGGAATTATGTGGTATGTTGTGCAGTGAAATTATGTGGATAAAAAGTATGTGGTATTTAGTGTATAGGAATTATGTAGAGTGGGATTATGTGTTATAGAGAATAATTGTGTGGTATGATAGTCTGTGTGTGTGTTGTGGAGTGGTAACCTCAGGTTTAGTCTTCCTCATTTCCATAGAAGCTAAACTATAAACTCAATGAGACAAAAAAAGAAGGAACCACTCAGGAGCACTTCTGGACCTAGTCAGAAGTATGAGCAGGGCCACTGGAATTATGTGACTGTTTGGCTGCACTAACTTTTGCACAATTATACATTTTCCGCATTTGCCGCATAATCCATCATCTGCTGCATATTCTGCAGATTTGAAGAAAAAAACCTTGTTTCTAGCTCAAATGGCTCAAACGTTACCAAAAATGCAGCAACAAGTGTTACAGCGTGGTGGAAGGCCCTTTGCAAGCCTAGAATGGTCACCTGTTACTTATTGATAAATGTGGGTATTAAATTGGTACTAATGGTGTGCAAACCACTCTTGCTTCTTTCTGCGCCTCTCACCTCTTTCTGCACCCTTCTTCCCTCTCTGTGCAACTCTCTTGCCTCTTTCTACACCTCTGTTGCCTCATTCTGCACCTCACTTGCTTCTTGCTGTACCCCTCTTGCTTCTTTCTGCACCCATCTTCCCTCTTTCTGCACCTCTTTTGCCTCTTTCTGTACCCCTGTTCCCTCTTTCTGCACCCCTCTTGCCTCTTTCTGCACCCCTCTTCCCTCTTTCTGCACCTCTTTTGCCTGTTTCTATACCTCTCTTACCTCTTTCTGCATTTCTCGTGCCTCTTACTGCACCTCTGTTGCTTCTTTCTGCACTTCTTTTGCCTCTTTCTGCACCCCTCTTGCCTCTTTCTGCACCCTTCTTCCCTCTCTGTGCAACTCTCTTGCCTCTTTCTACACCTCTGTTGCCTCATTCTGCACCTCACTTGCTTCTTTCTGTACCCCTCTTGCTTCTTTCTGCACCCATCTTCCCTCTTTCTGCACCTCTTTTGCCTCTTTCTATACCCCTGTTCCCTCTTTCTGCACCCCTCTTGCCTCTTTCTGCACCCCTCTTCCCTCTTTCTGCACCTCTTTTGCCTGTTTCTGTACCTCTCTTGCCTCTTTCTGCTCCTCTGTTGCTTCTTTCTGCACCCCTATTGCCTCTTTCTGTGCCCTTATTCCCTCTTTGTGCAACTCTCTTGCCTCTTTCTACACCTCTATTCTCTCTTTCTGCACCCCTCTTGCCTCTTTCTGCACCTCTGTTGCTTCTTTCTGCACCCCTATTGCCTCTTTCTGTGCCCTTCTTCCCTCTTTGTGCAACTCTCTTGCCTCTTTCTACACCTCTATTCTCTCTTTCTGCACCCCTCTTGCCTCTTAGTGCACCTATGTTCCTTCTTTCTGCACTTCTCTTGCCTCTTTCTGCACCCCTCTTGCCTCTTTCTGCACTTCTGTTGGCTCTTTTGCACTGCTCTTGCTTCTTTCTGCACCTCTCTTGCAAATTTCTGCACCCCTCTTGCCTCTTTCTACACCCCTCTTCCCTCTTTCTCCACCTCTTTTGCCTGTTTCTGCAACTTTCTTGCCTCTTTCTGCAGTTCTCTTGCCTCCTTCTGCACCTCTGTTGCTTCTTTCTGAACTTCTATTGCCTCTTTCTGCGCCTCCTGCTTCTTTCTGCAACCCTCTTGTCTCTTTCTGTACTCATCTTCCCTCTTTCTGCACCTCTCTTGCTTCTTTCTGCACCTCTCTTGCTTCTTTCTGCACACTTCTTCCCTCTTTATGCAGTTCTCTTGCCATTTTCTGCACCTCTCCTATCTCTTTCTGCACCTCACTTGCCTCCTTCTGCCTTTCTCTTGCTTCCTTCTACACCTCTGTTGCTTCTTTCAGCAATTCTCTCACCTCTTTCTGCACTTCACTTGTTTGTTTCTGCACATCTCTTGCGTCTTTCTGCACCTCTCTTGTCTCTTTCTGCACCCCTCTTGACTCTTTCTGTACCTTTCTTGCCTCTTTCTGCACCTTTCCTGCCTGTTTCTGCACCTCTCTTGCCTCCTTCTGTACTTCTGTTGCTTATTTCTGCACTTCTCTTGCCTCTTTCTGCAAACTTCGCGCCTCTTTCAGCACCTCTGTTGCTTCTTTCTGTACTTCTCTGCCTTCTTTCTGCACCCCTGTTGCCTCTTTCTGCACCTTTCCTGCCTTTTTCTGCTCCTCTCTTGCCTCCTTCTGTACTTCTGTTGCTTATTTCTGCACTTCTCTTGCCTCTTTCTGCACACTTCGCGCCTCTTTCAGCACCTCTGTTGCTTCTTTCTGTACTTCTCTGCCTTCTTTCTGCACCCCTCCTGCCTCTTTCTGTACGCCTCTTGCCTCTTTGTGCACCTCTCCTGCCTCTTTCTGCACCCCTCTTGCTTCTTTTTGCACCTCTGTTGGATCTTTCTGCACTGCTCTTGCTTCTTTCTGCACCCTTCTTGACTCTTTTTGCACCCCTCTTGCCTCTTTGAGTACCTCTGTTGCATCTTTCTGCACTTCTCCGGCTTCTTTCTGCACCCCTCTTGACTCTTTCTGTACCCCTTTTGCCTCTTTGTGCACCTCTCCTGCCTCTTTCTGCACCTCTCTTGCCTTTTTCTGCAGTTCTCTTGCCTCTTTCTGCACCTCTTTTGCTTCCTTCTGCACTTTTCTTGCCTCTTTATGTACCCCTCTTGCCTCTTTATGCACCTCTGTTGGTTCTTTCTGCACTGCTCTTGCTTATTTCTGCACCTCCCTTGCTTCTTTCTGTATCCTTTTTGCCTCTTTGTGCACCTCTCCTGCCTCTTTCTGCACCTCTCTTGCCTTTTCTGCAGTTCTCTTGCAAATTTCTGTATCCCTCTTACCTCTTTCTGAACCCCTGTTCCCTCTTTCTGCACCTTTCTTGCCTGTTTCTGTACCTCTCTTGCCTCTTTCGGCATCTCTTTTGCTTCTTTCTGCACTTCTCTTGCCTCTTTCTGGACCCCTCTTGCCTCTTTCAGCACCTCTGTTGCTTCTTTCTGCACTTCTCTTGCTTCTTTCTGTACCCCTTTTGCCTCTTTCTATACCCCTTTTGCCTCTTTGTGCACCTCTTCCACCTCTTTCTGCACCTCTCTTGCCTTTTTCTGCAGTTCTCTTGCCTATTTCTGTACCTCTTTTGCTTCTTTCTGCACCCTTCTTCCCTTTTTCTGCACATCTCTTGCCTCTTTCTGCACCTCTCTTGCCTCTTTCTGCACATCTCTTGGTTCTTTCTGTACTGCTCTTGCCTCTTTCTGCACCCCTCTTGCCTCTTTGTGCACCTCTTTTGCTTCTTTTTGTACTTCTCACTCCTCTTTCTGCACTCCTCTTGCCTCTTTCTGTACCTCTGTTGCTTCTTTCTGCACTTCTTTTGCCTCTTTCTGCACCTCTCTTGCTTCTTTCTGCACCCCTGTTGTCTCTTTCTGCACTCGTCTTCCCTGTTTCTGCACATCTCTTGCTTCTTTCTGCACTTCTCTTGCTTCTTTCTGCAGCTCTCTTGCTTCTTTCTGCAACCTTCTTCCCTTTTTTGCATCCCTCTTGCCGCTTTCTGCAGTTCTCTTGCCATTTTCTGCACCTCTCTTGCCTCTTTCTGCACCTCACTTGCTTCTTTCTGCACTTCTATTGCTTCTTTCTACACCTCTGTTGCTTATTTCAGCAATTCTCTTGCCTTTTTCTGCACTTCTCTTGCTTGTTTCTGTACCTCTCTTGCGTCTTTCTGTACCTCTGTTGCCTCTTTCTGTACCTCACTTGCTCCTTTCTGCACCCCTCTTGCCTCTTTCTGCACCCCTCTTGCCTCTTTCTGCACATCTGTTGCTTCTTTCTGCACTTCTCTTGCTTCTACCTTTTTGTACACAAATTTACAGAGTTTGCTGTTTGAAACACAGGTATTCAAGTATTTGTACGTTTATCTTTATGTAACGTGTCATTAGGTAAAAGCAGAGACATACGCATGCATACCTTCACAAACTTGGTCAGACTTACAACAGTGATATGCTTAGGATTGCTGTTTTATATTTGGTAGGCCTAATATTCTGAGCAGTCAATGAATATTGAACCTTCAAGAGAAAAGTGAGGTTTAAGACATCTTGGGAGACGGATTAGTGATTAGGCTACTTTGTATGAGTCTGTTGTAAGGTACAGTCAAAGTAGACCTCTTTCTGCACCTCTGTTGGTTCTTTCTGTACATCTCTTGCTTCTTTCTGCACCTTTCTTCCTCTTTATGGACTTCTGTTGCCTCTTTCTGCATTTCTCTTGCTTCTTTCTGCACCTTTCTCCCTCTTTCTTCACCTCTCTTGCCTCTTTCTGCACTTCTCTTGCTTCTTTTTGCGCCTTTCTTCCTCTTTCTGCACATATCCTACCTATGTAGGAATAGTTGGAAATTAGCATTTAAAAAAACCTTAGAAATTCACTGAAAAAAACAGAGGTTTCAAGGAAGTTATAGTTAGGGATTAGCATTTAAAAAACCTTAGAAATTCTCTGAAAAAAACAGAGGTTTCAGGGACGTTATAGTTAGAAATTAGCATTTAAAAAACCTTTGAAATTCACTGAAAAAACCACAGGTTTCAGGGATGTTATTGTTAGTTGGACATTTCACTCGTACAAAACCAGAGAAATTCAGCCGTTATAGTTAGTTGAGCTAACTATAACTCGCGCCCCCGCAATGCACTGCTGATGACCTCACATATTACATCACTCATGACATGGTCAGTGACATCACTGATGACATCACTGATGACATCTCAAATGACATCACTGATGACATCACTGATGACATCATCCATGTGATCATCTGATGCACCTCCTCACACCCTAATAAAACCTTAGATACACCTACTCTAAAATACAGACTACCAATATCGAAACCATAGACAAACCAATAGCAGTTAGCACATACCCGCTCAGTGATTCATACGTCTACACACACATCCACTCACTAACCCATACAGTCACTCATACATGCAGTCATTCATCAATACAGCCACTGATATATCCACTCATACACCCATATAGACACTCACACACTGCCACTCACCCAAAGAGTTACTCAAACACCTAGTCAGTCACCCAAAGAATTAATTACACTGCCATTTACTCACCTATACAGTTATACACACACACCAGGCCCCGTCAGTACAGGAGTCACTTCACAATCTGGCAGACAGCATTAAGATATGGCTTGAATCTGCTAGTGATAGTGTCGCTCCGTTTAAGAAAACCAAGATCATGAGACCTCAAGATGCCCAACGTTGGTTCTCCGACGACTTAAAAACAAAGAAACTTGCTCTAAGACAAGCAGAACGTAGCTGGAGACGCCATTATTCCTCAGATAAGAAGGTTATACTTTTAACCCAGCTTAAAGAATATAAAAACGCTATTCTTCAAACTAAGGCGGATTACTTCTCCAAGAAAATCTTAAATTCGGTAAATAAGCCCAAGGATATTTTCTCTATAGTAGATGAGCTTGCCAAACCAGATAGAGTCATGGCGAAACCTGTCCCCTCGCAATCTTATGTGACTCTGTCAACTCCTATTTTATTGAGAAAATTGCCACTATTAAGGCTAGCATCCCTACCTATACCCCGTCCACATTCTCTCCGCTTATACGCAAAAACCTACTTCTGCTTGACCAAATTCCTTTTATCTCTAGGGAGGTATTCTTTGGTTTGCTTAAAAAGGTTGGTTCCGGTTCCCCTACTGACTGCTGTCCCCCTCACATATTACGGGAAGCCTTTCTCACTTGTCCGGACCCCCCTCTTTCACTCCTGAACAATTCTCTCAAACTGGGTATAGTCCCAAATATATTTAAAAGTGCGGAAATTGTTCCAATCTTAAAGAAACCTAGCTCTGACCCTCTGGTCCTCAGCAACTATCGTCTCATCTCCTTGCTGCCCTACTTAGGTAAAATCTTAGAGGCTCATGTGGCAAATTGCCTCAGCTCCTTCGTTGAACACTCCCACTTTCTTGACTCTCATCAGGCAGGTTTTAGACCTGCACACTCAACGGAGTCAGTTATTCTTACAGTCATGGATGAGCTCAGAAGGGGGGCAGATAAGGGCATCACCCAGGCCCTGGTACTTCTTGATTTGTCAGCGGCATTCGACACGGTCGATCATGATCTCCTGATTAACCCTGTCAGTAATGCTGGGATCCAGGGTCTAGCACTGAAGTGGCTCTCTTCTTTTCTCAGCAATCGATTTCAAGCGGTTCGCCTCGCCAATTTCTCCTCCAACAAAATGAAATTGACCTGCGGGGTACCTCAGGGCTCCTCCCTTTCACCCCTTCTCTTCAATTTGTACTTACTATCCTTGATTTGCTCCCTGAGAGAAAGAAAGGTTGGAACCTTTAACTACGCTGACAACCTTCAATTGGTATTTAATATCAATGCATCGGCATCTTCTGTGTCCAACTTCCAATCCACCCTGAATTTTATCAGCGAATGGATGAATAGCAATAAACTAAAATTGAACCCTGACAAAACCGAGCTGATCCTTACGGGTGGGCCAGCCAACCGTGGAACTCCAACTTTTGGCCTCCATTATTGGGAATTCCCCCACTCCCAGCAAGTTCTACCAAGAGTTTGGGTATTGTGATCAGCAATGACCTGTCTATGAAAGCCCAGATTGGCTCAGTGGTCTCCGCCTGCTTCTTTCAATTGCGAAGAATTAGGAAGATCAGTAGATTTTTGACCACGGAAGCCCTGACCTTAGTCATCCTAGCTCCGGTAATCTCCCATGTTGATTACGCCAATTCACTGTATGTAGGTATCCCAGCATATCAATTACATCGCTTACAGCTGGTGCAGAACCAAGCGGCCAGGTTGATTTTTCATCAGCCCAAATGGCATCACGTCAGACCGCTAATGAAAAGCCTACATTGGCTTCCTGTGGGCAAACGCTGTGCCTTCAAGTTGGGATGTACCATCTTCAAAGCCCTCTCTGGTGATAGTCCAGCATTTATTTCTTCTAGGATCCAGCGTTATACTCCTCCTTCTCGGGACCTGCGGTCCTCTCATTTGAATCTGCTGGCTACTCCATCATTCAAACGCAAGAAATATGGGGGACTAAGATTCGTGGTCTTGGCCCCACAATTTTGGTCTGTGACCTCCTATGCACAGTTTAGGAAATAGTTTAAGACCTGGCTGTTCTCCCAGGCGTATGACTAAGTTAATTCTCTCACTGTTGCAGCCTCCCCACTGACTTCAGCGCCATGAAACCGTTTGGTGTACTTGCGCTCAATAAGTGTCTTTAACATAACATAACATAACCTCACTTATTCATACAGATAGTACCATATACGTACTCTCTTCAACAATTACTGACATAAGCACACACTTATCCATGCAGCCACTGTCACAATCACTCACTGTCACATATACTCACTTATATACTCCAACACTGACATATACTGACTTTCACATATGTAGTTACTTACACATATACCACTGAGACATCCATTCCCTCACCAACACAGCTATACGTACACTCACTCTCCCATACAGTCTCTAACACACACACTCATAAACCCATACACCCAGTGAATCACCCACTCACACATCCGTGCAGGGAGTCACACACCCCCCCACCCACCCACACAGACACTCAGGCACCCATACAGGTACTCAGACAACCAATCATTAACCCATATAGACACTGATGAAGCTACTCACCAACCCATGCAGTCTCTTACACACCAACTGACAGACTGATACAGACATTCACACAGATTAATCATTCACCCATGCATTCACTAAGACATGTTTAATCACTTACTTATACAGTCAGTCACGCACCCACTAAATCATCCATTCAGAGACTCATACACCCACTCATTCTTCAATACACCTTGGCATATATATATATAACATTCTTGAACATTTTAGAAACACTCAGTAACTGGATGATGTAATCAGTGATGTCATTTGAGATGTCATCAGTGATGTCATCAGTGATGGCACTGGCCATGTCATGAGTGATGTAATATGTGACATCATCAGCAGTGCTTTGCGGGGGCGCGAGTTATAGTTAGCTCAACTAACTATAACGGCTGAATTTCTCTGGTTTTGTACGAGTGAAATGTCCAGCTAACTATAACATCCCTGAAACCTGTGGTTTTTTCAGTGAATTTATATATACACATATATATGTATATGTATGTATATTACCTACTGGCAGTCACCAGTAGGTAGTTATAGTTAGGACCTAGTTTCCATAGGAAAAGCGTTTTTGATTTGCCAATAACTTTGGCGTTGTTTGACAAATCTTAGCAAAACTTTCAAAACTAATGGGGTGGTTACATCAGCTGCTGCCTTGAAAATGTCGGAGTGATCCATCAAGCGGGGGCCGAGACAAAGGGGGGTGTCCCAAAACACTTTTTCTCCATGTTAATTTCCATAGGAAAATTTAAACACGGCTGCAGCTCGAACTGCTGAACGGAATTACACCAAATTTGGCAAAAAAGTAGCTCTTGGTTCAGAAAGCACTCTTTTTGTTAAGTGGTGTGAATCCGTTCAGTAGTTCCTGAGAAATTTAAAGATTTCTCAGATATACAACTGTGGCCGCGGTCGATCCGTGAACCCTCATGACCTTGTGCCTGAGATATGATTGGCCGCTAACACTTCAAACCAGGAAGTGTTGGCAACCATCTTGTGACTTGGTTGAACCAAATCACAAGAAAAAACAAGAAAAAGGGGCAGGGTAGAAACACCCTGACCCACTAGGCTTGTTCAGGGGGTCCCACAGGGACCCCCAGGGCCAAAAAAAGCATTTTTTTAAAAAACAATTCAGCTGGATTTGCGTTAGATCTGTGAATGCGGCAGAACATTTTTAAAAAATGAAGCCACGGCTCCTGCGCTTCATTTCCGTTAGGCCCCTGGGTGGGCCAGGTCCCGGGTGCAATAATAAATAGAGATGCGGGTACCTGAGTGGGCCCCCGCAGCTCCGGGGACCACCACCTCCCTGGGCTATATTTACAAAAAATGTGTGGGGGTCTCCAGCCCCCCCCACACAGCCCTGGGGACCAGCGTCTCCCCGGGGCTAAGGATGTGAAATGTGGGGGCCACGTGACCCCCTGCAGCCCCTGGGACTGCCACCTACCTGGGGCTATGTTGATAATAATGTTTGGGGGGCTCCTGCCCCCCCATGCAGCCCCGAGGACTGCCACCTCTCTGGGCTATGTTTAAAAATAATGTGTGTGGAGGCTCCAGCCTCCCCACACAGCCCCGGGGACCACCACCTCCCCAGGGCTAGTTTCCAAATGGGAGGGGGGCCGCACGGCCCCCCTCCTGGAGCTGTAAATGGCCCTGGGGACCACCACCCCCCAGGGCCGGCTCCAGCAATGTCCCGGGGTGCCCACCCCCCAGACACTGATGTTTATTATGGGACTGTGGGAGCACTGCTCCCACCATCCCATAGCAAACAAGTGTGCTCACTTTTACCAAGCGAGAGCACTTCGCTCCCGCTTGGTCAAAGCGAGCACACTTTGCTTTTTACCCCCAGGGAGCTGCATGCCAGCAGCTCCCTGGGGTTAAAAAGCCATGCCGGCTCCCGCAGGAGGCAGGAGCTGGCTGGGCCCATGGGGGCCTTCAGGTTCTCCTTGCAGTCCCTGACCAGCTGGCCATGCCCTGGGGAGGGGGTGCCCAGGGCCAAAATTGACCTGGGGAGGGGGGCCGCATAGCCCACTCCCTCAAAATAAAATATTTTTTTTAAAAAAAGAAATGGCCTGGCTATGGGGATAGGGTCACCGGGGCTGAAAATGGCCCGGGAGGGGTGCCGCCCAGCCCTCCTCCCTTGAAAATAAAAAATTAAATGGAAATGCCCCTGGGCTGGGGTCCCCGGTGCTGAAAAGAGCCTGAGTGGGGCCGCACGGCCCCTCTTCCCTTTATAAGTAACAAGAAAAAGAACTGCCTAGCCCTGGGGGATAGGGCCCCCGGGGCTGAAATCGGCCCAAAGGGGTCAAGGGCAGGGGGGGCACACAGCCCCTCTTCTTAAAATAAAAAAAAGCCCACTTGTTACCTCCAGTAAGTCCCAGAGAGCAGGATTCCTGAGAGCTGGTCAGAGGCCCCGCCCCCTTTCTCCATCAATCTGCAAACACAACTACTACTTAACAAAATCATAGCAATTCATTTAAAAAAAAAATAAAGGTTACAGGGACATTATAGTTAGGAAATAGAACTTAAAAAACCTTAGAAAATTAACTGAAAAAAACAAAGGTTACAGGGACATTATAGTTAGGAAATAGAATTTTTTTTAAAACATAGCAATTCACTGAAAAAAACAATGGTTACAGGGACATTATAGATTTCACTCATACAAAACCAGTGAAATTCAGCAGTAATAGTTACCCGAGCTAACTATAACTTATGCCCCTGCAAAGCACTGCTTATGACCTCACATATTACATCACTCATGACATGGTCAGTGAAATCACTCATGACATCACTGATAACATCATCAAGTGAGTGTAAGTGTTTTCAAGAGTTTATGGGTGTAAAACATACATACTAACCCACTGCAAAAGTTAAATTAGTATACTAGGTGCACTACTACTGAGTGATACTACTTCTGACATATATTATATATAACTAACAAACCATGTGTTTTTCCTGCATAAAAAAAGACATATAAGCAGAAAATAGACAGCAGTATTTTAATCAGAATAAAACAGGCCTAGTCAGGACAACTTTAAAGTATTAAATCAGTGGTGCACATTTATTATCCATGTGCACTTTCAAACACAAATGAATATAAAATGTCAGTACATTGAATTCATATTACATGTGGCATACAGTTAAATCTTGAATGTGTATGCATAAGTATGACTAAGAACTACATTTAAATACAATATATGAGACATTCGCACACACATTAAACCATTTTCGTTTCTAGAGAAAATATTTTTTTAATAGGTAAGAATGCTTTATTCATCAAGTCTCCAAAGAATATATAATTAAATAATGTTAAGGGACAAAATGTATGAATGAATTATCTAATCCTACAGTGACTGCACTTTAATAATGATGTCAAGTGCAACACTTTACATTAGTCATTAGATCACACAAAGAACAAGCGCTAAGTGCACATTTATGAAATGTATTTGTGATGTGTAGGAGTGGAGCCAAAATTACGCTGCTTCAATCTCCCCTCTGATGGCGAATCACACCATCACATCAAGATAGCCATCTTTCATCAGATGGACAAATCACAATCTGATTGTTTTCATCATCTTCCTTCTAGAATCCTCCAGAAATTCCATGTCATCAGAGTATTTGCTTTGTCTATCCTCCCGTTCTATATCTGCTCTTTTTCTCTTCAGTCCCTTTTGCTTTTGTGCACATTTGTAGCCCTTATGGATTACAAACAAGAATAATCCACAGAGAGCAATTATCACCAAGGGTTTCAAAATAGTTCCAACAATTCCACTCCTTAAGTTTCCAAATCATCTACCTATAGCAGAAAATCCATTCCCTACTGGTTCCCAAGCACCTCTTCTTTCTAACCCTTTAGAATCTCTCTGTATGTAAGTAATTTTCTTAATCAATTTCTTCAAGACCTTACTTTTGTCTGGAATGTAAGAATAACGTTGTTGAACTTTTATCATCTGACAGACTCCGTCATCTTTTGCAAGAATGACGTTTAATGCAAGTCTATTCTGTAAAACCATTGATCTGATCGCAACCATTTCAGTATCTATAACAGAAAATCCTCCAGCTGTACTAATAGACAACTTATCAACTACAGTAGAAAGGTTTCTAATCTTATGCAAGTTCAGTGTCACTCATACAGATAGTATTAGAGTACCAACGTTGTCTCCTATAATTTCACTAGCACTAGCACCTCTCTTTGTTCTCACATGATGTTCCCCTGTTGGGTCATCAAGTTGTCCAACATGATATACTTTTGGATAAACTATCCCCATGTAACATGTTCTGTACCATCAGTACTCACTAAACATTGGCCCAGGGGCCATAATGAACAGTCTGCAATGTGACTGAGGGCCGCACTGATGCCAGCAGGTTGGCAGTAGGGGGTCTGGGTGGCCCAGGGATTGTGTAAGGGGGTCTAAAAACATGGTAAATAAACTAGCAAGCATTTATTTGCAGGTTAATTAATGCTTGCTCTGTATTTAACATTTTTCCTAAATATTAGCGCAAGCGGCCACTGGGCCATACTTTGAGTATCACTGTTCTATATCATCTCTTGGGAACCTATAAAATGCATTTTTCCCACAAATATAATAAACTCCAGGGAAAACAGGATCCTGTCCATCGAAATACAATCTCCAATTTCCACGAACTTCACAAGTTTGATAAAACTCACTGTTTGCCACATAATTTGTGTCTGATGTGGATTTTCTAATGTATATGCATAGTTTCCATTTGTGTTGCCAATCTAAAGATAATGCTGCTAAATTTCTGACTAACCTATGCTCACTTACTTCTTTGGCCCATTGAGGTACTTTTGAATGATTTGCTGCTTTAGCCAATGTGTCTCTTTGTCTCTCTTCTACTGAATCTATGAATTTATTTTCTACACCTGTTCAGGAACAAGTTTAATTATGTCTATGCACATAAACAATGTCTAATGTCATGATGGGTCTAAATAAATGTCCCACTACCTCTAAGGTTTTAGCATCAAACTGACGATTCGAATTCAGCAACGCAGAAACTTCTGAAAAAAACAAGTCACTATTCTAGTAAATATTAAATGTGACCCTTTCATAGAATAAGCTCAGCAATACACTACAGGTAACTCCATATGCCAAGGGAAGATGGTAATATGTTATCCACTCAGCAACTGTTGAAGTTAATTGCATGCAACAGACATAGCAATCCCTAGCATCCATTGTGTTGACATATTCATAAAGCAGTTTTGAATAAACTTTAAATTAATAGTCTCCTCTAGATTCATCTACATGTAAGTCTTTTTTATCTATTGAAGGTAAACTACTGTCAGTAGGAAGTGCTGTTTGAGGGGCAATTGTAGACCTACGCTGCTTTACATGTGAAGGGTGGAGTAAACTTAATATTACAAGCAAAGCAATTAATACTAATGTCACAACAACAAATACTCCTACACATAAACATCTACCTCTACCAGTATTTGGGGTAAGCTTAATGAGTTCTCTAATGTTAGACCGTTTAAGTAGAACATTGCAGCACAGCATTCTCAGTTTGTTTCCACCTGTGCAAACAGCAAAGCAAAATTCAATATGTACAAAGGATCTTCGTGACACTTCCTAAGCCCAACTCCATGTTCTTCTAAGTGACAACCTTATGCTCCTTCAGCAGACTCAAGCCGTGGTACTCTTCTTAGCAGTTTGGGCATATCTATTAAGTTCTGTCTAATAAATGTGCAGTTCAAACTCACTAATGATCACATCCATGATAAATTGACTCAGTCTGTTTAGTGGCAACGCAATTTCAAAAACTCTGTTCAACCACAAAGTTCAGTTCAAGGAAGCTCAATTGAATGTCAGTTGTTAAAGCAAAAGGTCCAAAATCCTCTCTCCCAGTCATTGACAGATAGGTATGTCCAGTCAGGTGCGGAGTACCAGTGATAGAGTACTCTAGCTCTCTTTGATCTCCTTACTGCTGTCCCTTCTTCATCACTGTTGCTCAAGCCAGAGCCTTCAGTCTCTTCTGGGATTGTGTATGGCACATATACTTCAGAAAAATTGCCTCTCCTTCTCTCCTTGGCTACCAGTCTCCAGACATAACTCGTGTTACTGTTGTACTGGGCCCTTCACCAGGGTCTGAATCTGGCACAGTCAACACTACAAGATGGGACCCTTCTGTACCAACTTCAACTGTTGACTCTCTCAGACCCCCCTTAAGCCGAACAAGTGCTGTCCCAGCTTCTTGCTGGTCCCCAACAGCTTCGCTAACCTACTCCCTTTGTCTCACTGTAACCACCGGCACTTCAGGGACTGGTGCTGTTATATCATGAAAGGGACAAGGGACTCTGCGAGTATGGGTAGCATACACCCAGTTGGCGAGACCTTCGCACTTCACAACAGAAGTAGTGGCCAAGATAACCTTGTAAGGGCCTCACCACTGAGGTTCCAAGCACGACTTGTGCATGTGCTTCTTCACCATTACTCAGTCACCGGGACTGAGGTCATGGCACTGCTGGAGCCTCTCCAACCTGATGAGACACAGAACGCCCCACATCAGCCAGTCCTTTGCAGTAATCAAGAATCATGCCATCTGTAATGCTCACAAGTGCAATCCGGTTATCTCATAGCTATGCCCATGATGATTTAATGGGGAGACAACCTGTCCCCCTAAGCGGAGTACTGCGTAAGCTCATCAACATGAGAGGCAAAGCATCAGGACACTTCAAAGAAGTTAAGGCACACGCTTTATCCAATCTGGATTTCAAAGTGCCATTAACCTGTACCACAATTCCAGAAGCCTCTGGTCGGTAACTGTAATGTAGCCTTTGTTCGAATTGTAATGTTACACACAACATCTTCAGGACCTCATTATCAAAATGAGTTCCTAGGTCTGACGCCAGAGCAATCGGGAAGCCAAAACGTGGTGATAACTCCTTCAACAATTTAGCCACCGTGAGACTATCATTTCTGCGGGTCAGGTAAGCCTCAACCCAACACGAGAAGATGCACACTATCACTGGGATATATCTCAACCTATTGCACACAGGCATCTCGATAAAATCCAGTTGCATCCTAGCGAAGAGACCACCTGATCTCCCTATGTGACTCAGTGTTACTGCAGTTCGTCTGCCTACATTCTGCTGCTGGCACACAATACATGTGTGGCATAACCCTTCTGCCATCAGTGAGAACCTGGGGTTAAACTATGTTTGCCTGAACAAAAGCACCATGGTGTCTCTACCTACATGTGTAGGTCCATGATAGTATGCCATTGGTGGTAACAAACTATCTGGCAACACAGGTCTTCCATCTCCTGAAACTCAAATGTCATCCTCATCTCATTTAACACACCCAGTGCTAATCCAACCTTGCTACTTCTGACACTTTCTCCTGTAACCTCTTAACTTCCTCTCAAGTATCAATAGTGGTTAAAAACAGGTTGCAATTTGTCTCCTCTGATTTTTTATTTTGGTATTCCTTGTTCAATATCTTGCAGTCTTATCTACATACCTGTTGCACACAGTCACATAGTCTGTTCCATTGCGGTGTGCAGCGCACTTCACAACTACAATCTGGGCAGGTACCATACGACCTTTTACAAATTATGGATGCTCTCCCCATTTCTTATTGGGGATCCTGAAGAAGTCATAAATCTCCATTGTGACCATAACTGTTCAAAGTCATGAACAATACCAAAGCCATATTGACTATCAGTGAAAAGGTCACTCTCAGCATGCTCTAATAGGAGCAATCAATTCTTGCTACTTGTGCGGAAAATACTCCTTATAGCCAGGAGGTTTTGACCACACCTGAGAAGGTACAGACTGCGTAGGCAGCTCTCAGGTTTGCTTCATGGTCTCATAAGCAGGAACCATCAACAAACATAACGTAATCTGATTCAGTTAGTTGTGCATCTAGTATGTCAGGTCTCGGCTTGGTGCACAGTTCAGTAAAATCAAAAAAGTAATGTTCAACTTCACCTTAAGTAGTTTTATTTCCAGGTGTTGGAAAAAGAGTGTCAGGATTAAGTGTGGTGCATCTCCTAAGAGTGACATTCTCCACACCAAGTATGACTTGCTCATACTTATTGAGGCGACTGTTGATACAGTCTTGCCTGGTGCAAGTTAACAATACCTCTACAGAATGGGGGACAAAAACTGTTAATGGATGGCCCATAGCAACACTTTTGCACTTCTTGATGCTGACACCAGTGGATGTCACAGCTTCAAGAAAGCCAGCAAAGCAGCAGCTGACAAATATGCAATAGGCCTGTGAGCCTTCCCGTGCATCTGGGTTAGCACTGAGAGAGCGCTGCCCTTCCTTTCACTGCAAAATAAAGCAAAACATTTATTATAATCAGGTATTCCCAGGGCTCGGGAATGGCAGAAACATTTTCTCAGCTCTGAAAAGGCATGCATGCAGCTGTCATCCCATGGTACCTGATCTGACACGTCTTGTGTGTCCGTCGTTGTAAAGGCTTGGCCAATAAGGAAAAGTTGGGAATCCACTGTTGACAGTAGCCCACTATTCTCAAGAACATTCTGACTTCTTTCTGAGTTGTTGGCAGATTCATTTTCAGAATAACAGAGATTCTCTCTTGTGACACCTTCCTTGCTCCTTTCTCAATGTGATATCCTAGTTACAGGACTTCTTTCTTATAGTATCGTAACGTGGCCGGGGACACTTTATATCCATTCTCAGCTATATGGTACAACAGAGCAATTGTGTCTCTTTTGCAAGCCTCCTGCGTATTTGATGCCACCAATAGGTCTTCAATGTAATGAACTAGTACTGAGTGATAGGGCATCACCAGAGACTTCAGATTCTTTTTGAGTATCTGGCTAAGATGAATGGGCTCTCATGTACCCTTGTGGGGCTCGGCACCATGCCAAAACACGACTGCTGAACCATAACGCAAAGAGGAATTGACCATCCTCATGAAACAGTACGGAGAGGAAGGCTTGACACAAGTCAGTGACAGAGAACCACTTGGCCTAACATGGAATCTGAAACAAATCACAGCTGGATTTGGTACCACAGAACAACAAGGAACAACAATTGCGTTAATTCTTCTCAAATTCTACACTATAAAGTACTTGCCATTGGATTTCTACAAACCCATAATGGGTGAGTTTCATGGACTCCCCATAATCTCCTTCACCATGCCATTCACGAGTGTGTGACACATCTCGTCATCCCTTGGTCCAGTCCGTGGTTTAGCAGTAGCCAGCAGCCGGAAAAACGAGGAAGAAGAGGAGGACGCCGGCCCCCTGCTCCAGCTCCCGCTAAACGGTCGCGGCCGCGGCTACCTGTTTCGTCCTTACCGCTGCAGCTCGACCCCCCCGCTTTCATTACCGGTCAGCGGGGGCACGGTGGTAGCTGCAGCGGCAGTGGCAGATGCGGTTGCGGTGCAGTGCGGTGACCCATGCTCCAGGAAATTGAGCATTGAGTAGGGGTGGGGTGCGGGAAGTTTACCGGCAAGGCGGTGTGGAAGTGTGTGCGCCTGATCTTCCAAGGGCCCCCAGGCACCGGTACCAGTACCAGCATCTGTGAGCCGGTACAGAGGAAGCAGAGGTGAGAGGTGGAGCCTGAGTCTACTCCCATATCAAGAGGAAATCTGAAGTGAGCGTGGTGAGTCCGCTTCTGCACCGAAAACAACAGCACCTTGCCTTCTCACCACCCAGCACCCAGTTTTCTAGCACTGAGTACACAGTAACAGCAGAAGTAAGCTGAGATAAGGAGGAATAAGGAGGGGTGTGGAGGTGAGCGGTGAAATCCTGAGTTCAGTTCCTGCTTCCAGTGACAGCTGAACACCCAGTCAACATTCAGTGATAAGGAGGGAAGCAGAGGGAAGCAGTATAAGACGTGCACATAAAGCAATGCGCTCAGGGAGAACAAGAGGAGCGAGGGAGGTAGTGCGGAGGAAGCAAAAATTGCAATCCAGGGCAGCTTCTGCCGACGAGGACAATGATGTTGACTGTGTTGCCATTGGGGTTTTTATGGAGAAGTCTGGCATGGAGGGGCCAGGTATAAGAGCACCGTGCCTTGATAGAACTCCAAATTGCGAACAAATAAAAAGGGTAAGGAAGACGGACTTTTTGAAGAACCCGGTGGATGTACTGCTTACATATCGAAAAGACATGCATATTAGAGAGCTACAAAGCCCGATTCAACCACAGGCAACGGGGCCTTCCAAATTGGTCCCCAGCAAAAACATCAGCAAAAGAGAGGAATTGAAACCTTGCTCTCCCGCGGGGGGGTTAAATACAAAAAACCCCTTGTTTAACTGGAAAACTTGGCATCTAAGTAGTGACCGGCAAAGTGAGAAGGAAGGTACCGCAATAGTGGTCCAGCAAGGGGAGATGCCAGTCATTCAGGAAGTAGGCGATAACAGTGATCCACAATTGAACTCAGAGTCGCCTAATAGTAGTAAGGAGCAAGTGGGGCAAAAGGAACGAATGACTCAGACTTGTTTGGGAAAAGAAATCCAGATTCAAGTTGAGGTGCACCAACAAGTAGATAACAAGATGGTATATATGGCTAATTTGGATGAATTAGACGACTTAGAAGGAATAGATCCTGTATGGAAATTAAAATTGGAAACAGAGTTGACGGAGGTATTGGACACTGTTGGGGGATTGTAGCACCTGTGGCGATAGAAGCACAATCAGAAAAAGTATATGAATCATTGGACGAACTAATTCGTGAATCATCCCATGATTTATCTCAGAGAAATGTTGCCATTGGGGATAATACAACACCTGCAAAGATAGAAGCTCAATCAGAAATTATATATGAACTAACACAGAGAGAGAACAGGGTTGAGGTAACTGAATTGCCAGGGACTGAACTTGTTGGGTCCCCGGTAATGGGTCCCCCGGCTAATGGCTTGCAAGTTGGACCTCCAATTAGAGAATCATTGGGGGAAAAAGGCATGGATAGCAACACTTGGGAGATTTTTCTTAATTCATTTCAATCGGTGGTCAATGCATTCACATATCAATCAAGTAAGTTGGATATCCAGGTGGAACTTTTAAATACAATGGCGTTATATATCACAGCGATTGATACAAAAATTGGAACATTGAATCAGCTGGTCCTAAGGGCGCAGGCAGAAGCGCAGGTGGAGATATTGCCTGAGAATATTTGTGAATGTAGCCCAGTATTGGATAAACTGTCCTCGCTGCCTGGGATGCTGGAACAGGTTCTGGCAGAGATAAAGGGGCAATTACGATCTGCTAAAGAAGGAATGAGCCCAGTGGGTCAAATAGTTAACAACAGTAGGAAACCAGAGGGAAATAAACCTGCCCGTGTAAGTGAACTGGTGAAGAGGAACCTCGGGGGAAATTTCAAGTTTGGAGAAGACACAGTTGAGGAAGAAAGTGAATATAATGCGGGGGTGTAATTCAGAAAAAAACTTAGACAAAAACATTGCCATATGTGAAAGACTTTCAAGTGACCAGACATCGTCTAGTATATCAGGTAGGAATGGGTCTGTGGAGCAGGAAGCCCTAGAACTGTCCTTACAAGGGGAAGCAATCAAGACATATAAGCTCTCTAAGAGACAGAGAAAAAGACTTAGGAAAAGCCACAATAAAAAAGAGGTGGAGAATAATCCAGGTCTTCAAGGGAAGGTGTATCCAATTTTTTGCCCAAAATTAGGAAATCAAGTGGCACTTTCGGAACAAAAAAGAGTGATGATGAGGTAAGAGAAAATAAGGTGGAGAAGGAGAATGAGAATATACCCGCTAGCGCGAAAGGGAAAAGGATGAAGATAAAGGAGGGACAAAGGGAAGAGAACCAACAGGGATTAGTCCAGGCCAAATCGGTAAAAGATGAACTTACAAACCAAATTAAAACAGTTAAGATGGTGGAGCTTTTGGAAACAATGCATAATGCTCCGGAAGTAGAGAAAGGCTTGGAAAAGAAAGATGAAAAGGAGAACAGAATGCAAGTATGGGAACAATCACTAAGGAAAGATAATGACTCACAAGGGGAGCTGAGGCAACGACCGCAGGACGAACGTCAATTGGTAAAGAATGACCGAAATGAAATAGGGCAGGTTAAGAATATTCAGCAGGAAATAGTCTACACGATTCAGAAGGGTCAAAGAGATAGGTCAAATCGGCACAGCTCGCCTAGTATTCACTGTAAAATGACATTTGTACCAAAATATAAATTTAGGGGTCACTTTGATCGAATAAATAGAGGGTCTATGATACGAATGACCAAAGAAATAGCGGCATTACAACATATAGAGTCCACGGATATACATTCAGTTACATTTGTAAGTAACCCAATGTGGGGAGGTGAGGAATCGACAATGATTACATGGGCGACAGCTGAGGTAGCGGACCAACTATGGGCGGAAAAGGAGAAATTTGAAACATGGGGTATTGAGATGATAAGGGAAAAGGAGGAACCCTATCCACAGTTCCTAAAACCGAAGGGTGGCGAAAATTGGTTTAAGAGGGTCGGTGAGGAATGTGGTAGGGGAAGTCAGAAACTAACGAAAAGTTCACAAATGGGCAATAAAAACCAGCAATCGGGCATAAACGATGATCCAGCGCAATATTAGCCAACAACATTCATACACCATATATCCACTTGGGCCCATACATTCACACTACACTAATACTTACGCTGGGTGTCAGATGTACTCTTTTATCAAAGTCCCTGCTACCAATTACCTTCTGATTGAAGAGTAATAACTTACCAATGGATCCTTTGCTAATTGGGAAGTTTAAAATGATTATAGTACATAATCCTGAAATAACCACTGAGTCAGGAAGTTTTAAAATGTTTATCTAAAGTTTTAGCAGAGTAAAATACAGAAAACACGGTACTTGATTGAAATACCCAAGAAAAAGCATAGAAATGATTTTGCTAATAAATGACGGTGTTTAAGGAAGAGGAGAAGATAGAGACAGCAGCGCAACTAAAGGTTGCAGTATAGTTACCTAAATGCGAGAACCAAGCCCCTTGGCCAAGGAGTTGGAAAAGATAGGACCCAGGAAGGATGAAGAGCAAAGACTTCTTCCAGGATTAGGACAGGACCGGTAACCTCTCTACAACGACGCCTGCGCCGTTCCCCTCTCTGATACTCGACTTCTCCTCGATTCTCCCGTTCTAATGGACTCCGCCGCCCCCTCCTCAGGACCTCTTCTGGACAGGGATTCAGTCAGCAACTGATCAGCATGGCAGTCTGGAGCTAAGAGCTCTCTCGCAGCATGGACGCCTGTTCTTCGTGAAAGCATGCTCCCACTAATTAACTAATGCTATATTCTATTATACCCTTCTACGCCCATGTACCTCCCCTTAATGTTGCTAAAATATGGGACCATTACAACTGATTGGACAGGGACAGGGGGTGGATTCTCGCACCATATCGATTTGGCCTAAATTGTAAAGCCTATTGTCTTTACGTTCCCGCCCCTTCAAATTAATACATTCGCTTTATTTCCCACCCGTCTCACGACAAATGTTATACATTTTACAGTGGAAAAGTGTCATTTTTGTCCTCTGGAAACATGAAGTACAGCATCTTCGGCCAATGGGTCATGGCCTTGGAAGATGTCCAAGTTGACTTCACTTGGCAGGCACACAGGACACATGCGCAGAACCATCTGTCTCTCGAGTTTCAAGTCACCAACCCAGGCCCAAGTTTACGAATTACTAAAAGTGTAAGAAGAAAATATTAAAATCACAAATAAAAAGTTTCACTGTATGCCCACTTTCCCTACTCTATTCCCAATTAATTATAATACTATCCTGCATTAGTAGTATTAAGAAAACGACAATTTAATAATGACATGAGAGCAAGCTGAAGCATGTGAAAACATTTAGCAGCCATTTTAGTGCACACTGCGCAGAAGCAGAAGTTTCCCACCAAGCAAAGAAAGACGTCACACCATGTGATCAGGTTGCGACATGCGCATTGAGGTTCCCGCGCTTTAGCGGACATTTTGGATTACAGACAAGCGTTATTCATTAGTAAAACACATAGGCAAGCTTCTGTCCCTCTTGTGTTTGTGAATGCAAAGGTTAGTATTTACAATACAAGTTTAATAAATTAATACTATGAGGAGGATTGCGTACAAGCAAGTTTCATTTTTGAAACCTTGCTCCATCAATCCCCTCTCTGATGGCGTTTCTGAGCCATCAAAAACACTACCCTCAATCAGATGCCAACTTCTAGCAATTCGTTTCATTCTCATTTTTATATTTTCTGTTTTTCACATCCCCTTTCAACTTTTTGTATAAATCACTTCTCCATTCTTCAAGTTCTATTTCATCTAGTTTTCTCTTCTTTCCTTTTCCTGTCACTTTATATGTTCCATTCTTTCTACAGCATTTGCACCATATTGTTATTGTCAATATTATTATTGCTATCCCTGCTAGGGGTACTAATATTTGACCTATAATTCCTTTCCCTACATTAGCAAACCAGGTTCCAATTGACGCAATACTATTTGTCAATCTTTCCCATACACTATCAACTTCCAGTGGTTTAAGTTCTTTCTCAAGTTTAGTTATGTTCTGAATATACGTTCCAATTTCTGCACTCTTATCAGGAATATAAGTGCAACAATGTTTCGTCTTCAATAATTTACAGACTCCTCCCTCTTTTGCCAATAGAATGTCAAGAGCAAGTCGATTTTGCATTACCATAGATCTAATCGCAACCATCTCCGTATTAATCATTAGAAAACCTCCAGCAGTATCCGTTGATAAATGATCAACCACTGTAGATAATTTACATATTTTCCTTGAGTTCAGAATTATTCCCACTGAAGGTATCAATGCACCAAATATATCACCTACAATTTCTGAAAAACTAGCTCTTTTACTACGTATTAATTCATTATTGTTTTCATTGCTTCCGGTGTTTCTTTTTACGTGGTATATCTTTGGAAAAACTATTCCAAAATAACAACTTCCATACCACCGTTCAGGAAGCCTAAAGTAAGCCTTATTCCCACATACATAATAGATTCCAGGAAAAACTGAATCTGGTTGCGACATGCGCATTGAGGTCCCCGCGCTTTAGCGGACATTTTGGATTACAGACAAGCGTTATTCATTAGTAAAACACATAGGCAAGCTTCTGTCCCTCTTGTGTTTGTGAATGCAAAGGTTAGTATTTACAATACAAGTTTAATAAATTAATACTATGAGGAGGATTGCGTACAAGCAAGTTTCATTTTCTAAACCTTGCTCCATCAACGACGATCTTAAAAGGGGCAAGGAGTAGCTCAATCACTCCTTTAAGGGATAATATAACCCTTCAGGCAGATAACTATACGGACGTCAAGGGGAGCAAAACTCTTTATTCGAAATTGGATTGGTCCTGGCTCCCGAGTGCCTTGAATGTCAGGACAGACAAAGACTTAAGACATTGACAGGATAAAAACCGTTTTGTTGGTCACAGAAACAAGGTAGACATCTGCTCATGGAATATAGAGGGTCTGGCAGCAAAGGTAGACATCTGCTCATGGAATATAGAGGGTCTGGCAGCAAAGGTAGATGATCATGAATTTTTAACATATATTGGAAGGTTTCAGATAATCCTCTTTCAAGAAACATGGGCACAAGAGGAAATTAAGCTTCCGGCATACTCATGCTATAGCAAGCCAGCAATTAAAACAAAATTGAAGGGGCGAGCAGCAGGAGGTTTGGCTTTATATGTAACAGTGGCCTTAAAAATAAAGATTGAAGAAGTGGAAATTGTCCATTCGAACATTCAAGCAATTAAGGTCTGGCCTCTTGACCCAGGAAATAAGACTCCTTTGATGATAATAAACGTATATACACATCCTCTTGGTAGCAGGAAAAAAGAAACAATAGATAAGATACTGAGTCTATTGTTAACACAAAGCATGATGAATCCAGCTCCTTGGATCCTCTTGACAGGGGATTTTAATGTGAATTTCTTCCAGGTGACGCCTAGGGATCAAATATTGGATGTGATTGATCAAATTTGGCATATCCCGGTAACTGATGCAATTAAACAAAGATCTGACAGAATGGGCAAAGAAGTGGTGAGAAATCTGGAGCATCACGGCCTTCAAGTTTTGAATGGCCGGGTGGAACCGGACATTCCAGCTCAAGCGACCCATTTCGCGGCACAATCCAAAGCTGTTATTGATTACACTTTAGTATCCCTCCCATTATATCAATCAATAATAAGCTACAAGCTGGGAAATCGGCTGGAAAGTGATCACCAGCCACAAATGATCAGCCTCAATCTAAATATTACCCGATACGAACAAAGTGCCCCAGAGTTAGGGGAGCCTATTGGTCTGAACTATAGGAGGTTAAACTGGTCAGTGAATAGTATACAAAACATCGAACAGCAAGCAAGAGACCAGTGGGAAGAAGAGTTAAATAGAATAGATCAAAATCCTTTGACCCTTTGGGAGCAGTACATAATTAACCTGGTAGAGAAAAATGCTGTACGTTCGAAAGGCATTGTAGCAACGGCTACGTCTTTTCCCAAAAAATGACTGTTCAACTAAAGATAGCAAAAAGGAAATTGAACAATGCTTTGAGGGTCCTAAGAAATCATGCATCCTCCAGTGTCAGGAGTGAGATACTACCAAAACTGAGGTCACTCTACAAAAAAGAGGTATGGATACAAACAAAAGCCGAACTAGATCTGTTCTGGAGTAAAATCAATTATGCAGCAAAACGCAAAGATGCACGTGAGTTTTGGAGACTGGTTAATCAAGCCAATGGTAGAAAACAACAACAAGTAACTACAAATATATCGGAAGAAGTCTGGGAGAAGCATTTGGGATCCATGACAGGTGGCACAAGAAATATAACAAAGCCAACAGAAGTAGGTACAGCGGACAATACAAGGGACAATGACAAGGCAAGGGAAAATACCCAGCTTATGATCCAGCAGATAATAGTGGAAAAAATTATAAGTTCTAGCAGACGGAGTAGTGCTCCAGGGCCAAATGGCCTTCCTCAAGCACTATTCAAAGAAAATCCACAACATTGGGCAAAGAAACTGTCAAACTTATTCAATCATGTTTTGATGAAGGAAGAAGTCCCAGATAAATGGAGGGGTTCAATTTTGGCTCCGATTTACAAAGCGGGTCAAGCTTCGGATCCAGCTAATTATAGACATATAGCTTTAATGGATTGTGAAGCAAAGTTTTTTGCTAAATGTCTGCTGGCTGAACTAACGGCTTGGGTTGATGCCAGTAATCTACTTCCAAAGAATCAAACAGGGTTTATTAAAGGGAAGGGGACGATTATTAACATTCAAATGTTAGTTCTTACTATGGAAATGGCCAGGCGCCGTAGGATGAATCTTCACTTGTGTTTTATTGATTTTAGCTCGGCTTTCGACACTGTGCATAGAAATATTCTTTGGAACAAATTAACGAAAATGGGAATTGCACCGAGTCTGTTGAGAGCGATACAATTGTTATATACCAATACTTGGACGAGGGTAAGGTTGGGACAGGGCACAGTACTGTCAAAAAAATGATGATAAGGGACGGGTTGAAGCAAGGATGTGTTTTGGCCCCAACCTTATTCAACCTGTATTTAGCAGGTATTTCATCAGGGCTTAATGAAATTAATTCTCACTCCCGACTGTGGCAGGTTTTAACGTTTCGCATTTACTGTATGCCGATGATATTGTATTAATAAGTTACACCAAGGTGGGGTTGCAGAGATTAATTAGTGAAAGTGCACATTATGCCTGTACTCATGGGCTAAAGATTAACTTAAAAAAGACAAAAACAATGCTGGTGACTAGGGGGTTGGCTGCAAGACCAATATTGAGAATGGAAGGTTCTGTTTTAGAATCGGATACTGAGTATAGATATCTGGGTGTTATAATAGATGCTAGGGGCACGGGTAAAAATCAGTGCGCTGCACTACAGAGAAGAAATAACTCATTAATTGCAGCATTTTCCACACTCCAGAATAACTAAAAGGGCTTTCCTTTAATCCATTATTACAAATCATGTCAGTTAAACATGTTCCAACTCTCGCATATGGAGTAGAGACTTTAAGAGGATGTGCTGACAACACCATAGACAAACTAGTAACAGGGACCTACCGACACCTGTTTAATCTTCCACAACAAACTTCACCAGCGCAAATCCGACTTGAGTTCGGACTTAAACGACAGAACCTAAACAGCTTAGGAGCATATTTAAAATTTTGCCACAAACTTAGAAGGGATAATGACTCCTCGCTTATGACAGTGGTCTGGGAGGCAATATGTGATAGTAAACATAAGCAGGCTCATGAATATTTTAAACTGGCGATAGACACGTTCAAGGCGGAACAACTATGGGCCTTACCCCTCTCACAAGTGGCTTTTAATAAAGTTATAAATGGGTACAGTAAAAAAAAATCGTCTTTATGGGATAAAGCAGTATTGGCAAAGAGATCCCATGCGTGGACAGTTATTGCTTCGTACGGTATGTTAAAACCACAGAGCTATCTAGGAGACTCAAATAGCCAAAGGGCAAAGCTGAAGTTTATGAATCTCTGATTTGGAAATAGCCAATTTCTTGGAGACGCCCCTGCATGGAAATTGAGGAGTAGTGAGAGGTTGTGTCGCCTCTGTAACAATAAGAGAGAAGATATTTGTCATATCATTTGTAGCTGCCCTGCTCTAATAGGTGAACGTAGGAGGCTGTTGAGGTCGGACTTTAATTTTCAAATGACACGAACATGTCGACAAGCAGTCATAGCCAGTTTACAAGGAGAAAGTTTGCAATTTACGGGCAGACTTTTGAAGTTTATAGAAATAGTGGAGAAGAAACTGCTTAACTGCGGACAATGAGGATTGTTTTATATATTCTTGGCGTTGCCCTCGGCCTTTTATGAATTGATGAAAAATACTTTTTAATTACGTGGTTTTTTATATAGGGAAATGGAATTGATTATGCATGAAATGTAAGAAGAATTGTACAAAGGTGTTTTAATTGTAAGTTTTTATTAACTGAACAATACATTTTTTCATTCATTCATTCATTCATTCCTTCAGAATGCTTTGCTCAATCATTGAGTCAATCACTGGAGTAATCCCAGCGATGGTTTCGGGGGTCACATTATATTGTATGATTCTCAGGTACTCTACATTTGGCTTCAGGGTTATGCGGATTGGTGCAACACCTCAGGTAACACTGTGTCTCTCAGCTCTGGGGGCAAATCACCTTTTGTCAACATGGGGTACAATCTCTGATTTTTGACTGAAAAGTTTAAACGCAACATCTTCATCATGAGTCTGGTGTACAGTAAATGGAAAAATTCAACTTGCCCAAAAGATCTCATCCACGCAGATGGACTCAAATCATAATCCATAAATTGGTGATTCTTCTCAAAGGACCCTCTTTTGATAGGTCATTTCAGTGACCCGTTACCACCTACCATCTTCAAAGTAATTAAGGATGAAATCTCCCCATTCTGGACAAAGATCGTCAATGCATCTCTGGCACAAGGCACGATCCCAGAATGCCTAAAAGAGGCTCAGGTAACACCTATATTAAAAAAAAACACAGCTGACAATACAGATCTTAACAACTTCCGACCTATCTCCAGCATCCCCACTCTAGCCAAACTCCTTGAAAAATGCGTCCAGTCACAACTATGTGCGTACATCAAAAATTTCCATCTCCTGGACCAACACCCATCTGGCTTTCGTAGTGGGCACAGCACTGAATCGGCTCTTACCCACGTGATGGATGACATCTTAATAATGCTCGATCGAAATGAATCCTTCCTACTTGACCTTTCCTCCGCATTTGACATTGTCAATCATGACAACCTCCTATTCATTCTGGAGCATAGGATGGGCCTTTCGGGTCAGGTGCTGCATTGGTTCTCGTCCTTCCTGCAGCACAGGACCCAAAGAGTTAAAGCGAACCACTCTCTCTCCCAGCCATCCCCAGTCAGCATGGGGGTTCCCCAAGGGTCCTCCTTATCTCCCATTCTCTTCAATTTGTTCCTGGAACCATTAGCTAATGTTCTAAAATCATTGGACATCCGCTTCCATATGTATGCAGACGACACCCAACTCTATCTGAAAATCTCCTCCCCGGATGATATCACTTCACTCAACTCCACCCTACTGACGACTCAAAACTGGTTAACTGAGAACCACCTACTGCTAAACACCGCCAAAACAGAATTCCTCCTCATCTCTCCCCCGAAACATACTCCTATAATCGACCTATGGATGAACCAACTCACCGCCTTCAACTGCTCCCCCCGCACTATCGACTCAGCTAAATCTCTAGGAATTACCCATGACAAGCATCTGAATATGAAGACTCACATTAGCAACGTGTGCAAGGGAGCTAACCACCTTCTGAGAACACTCAGGAATCTCAAACCTTTCCTACCGCAAGCAGATTTCAAGCAAGTGGTCCAAGCGCTTGTCTTGCTGAGACTTGACTATGGCAGTGCTACGCTATGTGGCCTCCCCAAATACACTTTGGCCCCCCTAAAGGCGTCACTGAATGAGGCGGCCAGATTGATTACGGGCACTAAGCGAAAGGCACACATCTCCCCAGTTTTAAAATCTCTAAACTGGCTACCTTACGAAGCTAGAATTCAACTGAAGATTGCCTGCCTATCACACAAAGCCCTCCACTTCAAACCCCCCATCTACCTTGCACAAAAACTAGAACTATCCGGAGGGGGTAGACTGTCAAGTAGTGCAAATTCCCTCCTCTTAAAACCACAGATCTTCCGCAAAAAGAGAACATGCCAACGAGCCTTCTCTGGCTCTGCTCCAAAAATTTGGAACTCTCTTCCACCTGAAATTCGGAGGATCCCTTCAAAGGATGCTTTCAAACTGAAAGCAAAAAGATTTCTCATGAATAAGTTCTTACCTTAACATGAGGGACATTTGTTAGCTCTAGCGCATCGGACATACCATAGCATCTGTTATTATCCCTGTATATGTTTATTATTTTGTTTTGGTTATTATCCCTGTATATGACTATTGTATTTACTCCCCTTAAGTCATTATGCCCCATAGTATAGCCCACTCTTCATTCACCCAGGTGTATAAATGATCTGGTAGTTGTTCACCATTTGATTCAATGCCATTAGACTCCCCATTTGACTCAAGTTTTGTTTATTGTTTTGGTATTGGTTTTTATTCCTGTATATGATTATTGTACTTACTCCCCTTATGTCACTTTGCTCCATCGTATAGCCCATTCCCCGTTCACTCAGGTTTATAAAGGATCTGTTATGTGTGCACTATTGATTCGACAACGAAAAAGGGATAGAGATGAGTTGCATTTATCTCTTCCTTTATCTTTAGGGCGTGTTTTCCCAATCTTGAATATACCCAACCTAGGGTTTTGGATCGCATAAATTTGAATAATATCCAGGACAGATCTGGTACCATTACTTACAGATAAGTAAGGCGAGAAGAATATACATTTTCGTATATGAGACCTTTCGATTTTGCAAAAGGTTAAAATGTCGATTGAATTCGGCTTACTTGATCCCTCTTTTTATATTAGGATACGCTAATTGTAATTTTTCAAACCTTGGATTGGTGGTTTGTGATCCTCAACACAATGGTGACGATTTATCCCATGTCTTTGCTGAATATATATGAGGTGAGAATAGCCTTATTACAATAATGAATACTTATAAATAACTGCATTTTTATATGCAGATATATATATAGACAGGTTTATTATTGAGAGAAATTGTGGAATATCGTAGTTGTCTTTAAATACTTCTTTACGGTTATGTTTTGGTTCTGTGGTTTTTCCTTGTGTCTCTTTCTGTTTTCCTTCTCTTTTCTCCTTCTTTTTGATTTGGTGTTTTTATTATGTTAAATATTCATTGGGAATATGCTAAGTGTTAGATTCTGGTATACTAAGGTTAGAAAAATGTTTTTTTTTTTAAATTTTCACTTATGTTTTGTCTATTTTTGTATGTTGTCCCAACAAGGGACTCTCTCATTGATTCTTTCTCATTTCTCTCTGTTTGATAAACAGACTGTGCATGTTTTTATAAACAAAATTGATTTCTTTATATACAAATTGGATTTTATTAAATGTCTAAGTTCCCCTGTCTATTGTGTGTGTTTTTTTTTATTTATTCTGTCGTTTAGTATAAGTATGTATTGTTTTGGTTTGTCAATATTTATTGTTAGTGTTTTTGTACATATATAAATGTGTATAAGTTTAGTTGTCTAAATAATTGTTTGGTATTTAATGTGGTATACTGTATGTGCATATATGTGGTTGATTCTGTGTATTTATTGTGTATTTTTGTAGTCGTTTGTTATTTATATACATGTGGTTTTATATACGATTCTATTAATACTTTCAGCCCTGATGAAGTTCCAATAGGAACGAAACGCGTTGGCTGACCTTTGCTGTTCTAAACTCCTTTTGATACAAAATAAAGAAAATACACTTTGGAAAAGTTGGTAACATTGTGGACTCATTTGATCGGTGCACCTTCCCTTTTTGCAATAAAGTTTACCTCTGGGAAATCAGTGGAGACCAAGTACGGCGGGCTCCGGAAGTGTATGCACGGAACTTTGGACATTTTGGTAATATTTGGATTAGAGGTGCAGTACCTCAGTCAGCCGTATGTTCTTCTGTTTTGCTATTTGATTCAATGCCTATTAGATTCACCATATTAGACTCATGTTTTCATTTGTTACCTTCCTTTCCCCCAAATTGTAAAGCGCTCTGATATCCTTCGGGATCAAGTTTGCGCTATATAAAACTTTATAAATATAAATAAATAGGTACTGCTTCTGAAACTGGGCACGTCCATTGCTTATTTGCAACTCCTACAACTTAGATTCTTTTTCCCAAGAGGGGTAGGTTGGGAAACTCTGCAGTTCTCACAGTAGAGCGGGTAGTACCAATGTTGATCAAGAATGACACGGGTGGCTATTCCCTTTCACATACATGAATGGACCACTCTGGTCTACCTCTATGGTTGCACCAAGCATGCAATCCTCCTCCCCTCTCAGGCCCCGCCATTGTGACAGGTCTAAGCTGTAATCATTGTCTGTCTGTATCATAGAGTACTGTTGAGAAGTTCCCTGATTCACAACAGGATTGTAGTTTGCATTGGAAACCTGATTCATGTTAAATCTCAGTGTTTGCATTTTGTTGTGTACTTGGGGCTTGTGGAACCTGCATTACCTGAAATTGGGGCAGATTACACTTCATGACTCCAAGTTTCTGTACTTGCTCTGTCGGAGCCATATTATTACCACGAGATTGCACAATTCCACCATTCTGAACCTGATTCCCATTTGCCATGTTACCAGCAGTAGATCGACATTCACACTTCCAGTGCCCCAACTTGCCCCAGATGTGGCAAGGGTTTGACTTTTTCAAAGTCCCCACATCAATTCCTGTACAGGGTTCAATCTAGACATCACAACCTCTACCTGGCGGTTTAAATCCATTATCACCTTGCATAACAGTATCTCCCTGTTGAGAGACTCCCTGCATGGGACCAGCATTCCAAACAAACTGCTGATTCTGAACTTGCTGTCAGTAGCGGCCTGTGGTGGGAGTGCTGCCAGGCGGTGACGTGGGGCGGGGGAGGGGCAGGGTGGGGGGTAGTAAACTACGGAATACAGCTGAATAGAGGTAAGTAGACATATAAATAAATAAAACGAATTTTGTTGCGCACGCTGCATCGCCAAATGCGATGCAGCGCACGCAACGGAATTCGTTTTATTTATTTATATGTTTACTTTCCTCTATTTGGCCGTATTCCGTAGTTTACTACCCCCGCCCCATGTCACCGCCCGGCAGCACTCCCACCACGGGCCGCTACTGCTTGCTGTGCAGCTTTCATTTGTGCTATCATCAAATTCTCTTTCAATTCCTTGTGTTTCATTTCCAATTAGTCACTGCAGTATTTAGAATATCTCAATATCTCATTAATGGGCTTACTCTGTCAACAGATCAGATGCTACTGAATCATCAAACTAACCTCAGGTTTTTAACGATACACAAATCTGTATACAAAATGTCCCTTGTCTTTTGTCTCAATAGTCTCTGTCCCACTAAACTGCATAAATGCCTGCAACAGCGTCTGATAATAAGCATGTACTGATTCTCTGGACTCTTGAGTTGTTCTGTCAATCTTGACCCAGTCAATCTCTTTGGGAGATATTTTAGATTTAAAAAATGTAGTCACCTGATTATACTTTTTAATCACCACTAATGACGGGGCATGTGACATAGGATGCTTCATTGGCTCCTTCTTGGGCCAATCCACAGCTACTTTGTATTCAGCCCACAAGTCACCTAGAACCACAATTTCAAACAAGGTATTCAAATCAATCCATAGAACTTTTGATATTTTTACAAACTGATCAACCTGCCTGTACCATTCCACTGGTTTTTCTCTCAATTTCTGAAAATCATGTCTGAATGACGCAAGATCAGTCCTACTCCAAGGTATGTGGACATAACCTCCATCAGGCTCTTCTCTCATGGGAAGCATGTGTAAATCTTCATTCTCCTCTATTCCAGACAGAGGTAGTTCAAATCGGACCTCTGTTCCTTTGCCCATCTATCTTCCCAACTTTCCAGCTCACTCTATCTTTGAACATAGGCAATTTCTTCCTTAATCTGTAATTTAATTCCTGAAGGCCTCATGTTTGTGAGATCCCGGTCATTAAAGCTCAAACTGTAACCTCTCTCTAAGGCTTTAGATTCCTGAAAGTCAATTTCTTATCTGTGAGCTAATTCAGACAATATTTCATGACCCTGTCCTGCACATCTAGAAATGCCTTTACACATGAACAATAGCTCATCATCTTGATAGGCGTTTAATTAGGACATGTCAAGATTTCTAAGCATCATTTAATCTAATTCTAGTTTAGGTCTAGCCATATATATCATCTTTTCCCTCTCTGGGGTTTGAGTATTCCTTCCACTTGTTCTGGGCAATCTCACTTCCAGTTGGGGTGTCTATACCTTTGAACCATTCATCAAATTCTCAGGAAGTAATACCAGGTTGTTCTGCAGGGGTATTGAGAATTATCTCTCCGCTAAAGAATCCGCTATTTGCATTAGGTGATGAATGCAAGAGAGACATGTCAAAATTTGGCATTCCCATAGGTATCTCTGCCTTAGGGGTACTGTAGTTAACATTTGGCAGCTCACACATTCTAGACATGAAAAATGGTGACAATCTTTGGGGAAATCGCCTAGTTGGGTCAAACCCTATCTGATTTAATGTAGGGTCTGCACTCACAGCACTTGGGGTATTCCCTTGTGTAGAATCATAGGAATGTGAGGGGTTGGTCTTATTGTCGAGTCCACTGGGTCACTAGCTGAAGTACTCTTTACAGTAGGAACAGCCAAAGTATTTTTCCTGCCAATCAAGGTTTATACAAGGGAACCACAGGATCAGTGGTAACAGGAACGGTCAATGTATCTGGAGGAGCATTCAGACCAAGTGAATTTGAAGTAGTAGTCATTTCTGAACCCTCTCCCATCAAATTTGAATTTATATATACTGGTGCCATAGGCACATCAAAAGTCTCACCAATAGGTACATTACTCGCTCCTCCAGTTTGGGTCACATTATATGGAGGTAGATGGTTTAACAAAATGTGGTTATAAAATTCTCATTTGAATCGCTATCACTGTCCTCAGCTACATTCTCTGTGCCATCTGTCTCTTTCTTCTTTTTCTTGTCCTTTTGTTTTTACCTTTCCCCTCTTCCTCACTCATTAGTGTTGGGTATAATCTAGCTCCCTCAATCATGCCACTTGTCCGTGTTTTCTATTCTGCATCCAATCTAGCATCTGCACAAGTGTGTATGGCTTTCTTGACCCTTCCTTGAAATCTCTCTCTCTCTGCCTTAGATGAGATTTATGTTCCCAGGCATTCAGTGCTTCCTTTGTGTAGGTCTAGGAAGCAGTTTCTTGTCATACAGGATCCTCCTTAAATGCTCAATAATTCTCAAATTCAATGTGCCGTAATGAGAAAATATCAAAGGATCATCTTTCTCAGTGATCTTATGCCATTGTTCGAGCCAAATACATGTGTGAAGACCCACGTCTATTGCCTTCATATGACCTGGCATACTTTCAGGTGGTGCCTCTTTCCCCTTTCTAACATGTACAGTCACATCTCCCCTCATTAGAGTTTGTAGTGCTTTTAAGAATTTCATTTTCAATTAAAAATATGCAAAATTCACAAAGGACTTTTCATGTAAACCAAGAAATAATTTTTCACGCACAATTCTCTGTTCGGCAATCATGACCAATACCAGCCTGGCTCAATATGACGTGTCCAACCAATACCAGTGTAGCTCCACACCAACCAACCAATACCAGCAGAGCACAGTGTGACATCAATCTCAATCCTTGCAGCGGCTCACCCTCCTTAGCAATTTTCCCACAAGCACGTTCTCTCATCAATTTATGCACAAACAAATGGGAGTAACTTCAACAGCTAACTTTGTCTTCTCCTCTAGTGAAATTAAACTCTATTCATACACACAAGAGAAAGTCCAGAGCAACACTTTCTGACCTATCCTGAAATTCACTTCAAACAAAACCTTGACCAGCGGGGTCTCACTTGGATTTACACAGCTCCTCCCTGTAAACTGAAATCAACTATACAATCACACAAAGATAAATTCCCTATCTCAATAATGCTGTTGACGACGTCACACGACCAGCACCACGGGAAACAGTCGGAACATCGTGATCTTAATTTTCAGGGCTGCTGGAGGGTTGGGGTAGTTTTTTAAAATAGGGGCTTGGGTTTTAGGCCTAATGGCAGTGGAAGGGGTTGAGGTAGTTGTAGGGACACCGCAAGGGGTGGAAGGGGGGCAAGGTAGTGTTTAAGGGTAGGGACATCGTGGTGTTTTGGACGGGGTAGGTAGGGATATTTGGACTTCAGGGCGGGGAGAGGGGCGGGGGAGTTTGCAGCTTAGGGTGGGGGGTCACGACCTTAGCAGCACATACCCCTTTACCATTCATGCCTTTACCATGAAATTACATGGTAAAGGCATGTTTGGTAAAGGAATGCATGGTTAAGATGCATTAGTGGTTTAGGCTGTGTGGTAGAGGCATGCGTGGTTTATCGAGTCGTGCCTCTATCATACAACTCAGCACCACAACAAAGCAGACAACTACACCCAGTATCTTCTACACTGACAACTTATCTTTTATCTATCCCGGGATCCTAGGCCACGATAGACCCGATAACCACTTCAACTTCTCTGCATTAAGCACCACATTCATGCATCAACTTAAAGCATCTTAGCAGAACACTACATAATCACTACAATACCGCAAGCTAAGCATAAGCAATTGCAATGCACATTCCTATTATCACTCACACCAAGCTGCTACAGTTTGTTCCCGAACGGCTGGAAATCCATCAATCCTTCGAGCGAACCATGTGCTTAAAGGGTTTGGACTGGGCTTGGCCAATTTCTGAATGGGACCTCCTAAACTCCCTCACTTCAGTGATGAGGTACCATTTTGCTCCCGCACCCTGGGCCAAGCCTCTTACCACTTGTCCTCCGATGGACCTTTTCTTCGTTGCCTGAGATGTGATGGGAGTTAACATTAAATTCAATCAATCTTAAATTAACAGTGTAACCCATTTGGCTACACAATTAGGACAAGGAATCAGTGACTATAGTTAAGAAGGTTTATTACAAGTTAGCAGTCAAGTTAAGGTACATAAATCTCAGCACCATGCTGTAAAGGTACAGAATACCCATCGGGAAACCCAACCTCCTAAAAAAGTTTAGGCGTACCAGTATAAGAAAAACAAGAAGTTTAGTCACAGCAATACAAAAGATAAATAACAAGATTTGGAGCTCAGAGAATAGTTTCTGATTCTCTCTTCTATAAATGAGTAACTCTGAAATCATCTAAGTTAAGTCCAAACTAATAGGATGGTTCAATAATCTGAAAGAGTCTCAAAAGTCAGAGAGATACAGAAAAACAGGAAAATGTGAAGAAACGGCGGGAAGGTGTCAGCATATCAGAAACTCGGCCAAGAGCAGAGAATCAAAAGGAAAGCATAGAGGTCTAAACCTCTCAAAGTCCAAGGGAAGGAGTTCTGTGTGTCTGAGCATCCAGGTATCTGAGTTTAGACAATGTGAACAATTGATTTTAACACAAGAGACTCCTGAGCAACACCCCTCTGTTCACATCATCAGGGGTTGCCCCACACCAAACAAGGAAACAACATCGTCAATCTTCACCCAAACTATGTTACAATAATGCTGAATAGGACCCTTCAGTTAAAGCACTGGCTCTCCATGTTCTTTGTCAAGATCTTCTTATCAGGCTCTCTCTCTATCGCTAGTACAGTGTTGTATCTATTCTCAAACTAACAAACTGTGTGAATTGCACCTGCAAGGAAAAAGTCATGTAAGTAGAAAAAGGAAAGCAGTATCTTAGGCAGAATAAAAAACAGGCCTAGTCAGGACAACTTTAATGCATTAAATCAATGATGCAATTTAATATGCGTATGCAATTTCAACCACAAATGAATTTAAAATGTCACTACATTAGATTCATAATACATGTGGCATGCAGTTAAATCTTGAATGTGTATGCATAAGTATGACTAAGAACTACATTTGAATGCAATATATGAGACATTACTGCACACATTACATAAATCATTTTTGTTTCTAAAGAAAATATATGTTTAATAGGTAAGACTGGTTTATTCATCAAGTCTCCAAAGAATATATCTTTTAATACCTTTAAGGCACACAATGTATGAATGAATTATCTAATTCTACAGTCACTGTACTTTAATAATGATGTCAAGTGCAGCACTTTACATGCTGAGTGCACGTTTATGTTATGTATTTGTAACGTGTACGGGTGGATCCCAAGTTTTGCTGGTCCACTTGATATCACCAATGCATATTTTAGGGTACAGATTCACATGTCACAATGCATGTAGCTAGTCATTTTTGTTAGATTCAAGGTGCATTACATGGCAGTAAATTATACTACTCATTTTTGCAGCCAAAATAAAAAAAAGCATTGAGTTGAGCTTGTGCTGTACCCCCACACTTAACATCCGGGATATTAGTGTTTTATCATCCTAGCATTACCTCCTGATACAATAATGTATACTACGTGTGCATCCATTTCTAAATGAATCAACGTGGATTGGTACAATAAATATATACATTGACTAACTATCCAAGTCAAACACCACTTTCCATACCCGATAAACTGGCACTTTCATAATCTGAGAAATGATTCAAAAAGAATGCAAAAGGCATGAAGTGACATGCTTAGTGTGATACAAAACTCAGCCAGGCCGGGTTGCTTAGTGGACTATTGCATCTATTTATGGGAACTATTTTTGACTTGATTGCCACGGGAAAGAATTCCAGCAGGTGTTCTCAGCCTCTTACCATACTTATATTGTTCAAGTCAGTGCTAATGAGATGGGTAACAATAAACATCAGTTTTACAGCTCCAAAGTACTCACTGGTAATTTGCTCCTTATACAGATGCACGTTAAGTTATGTTACTTTACTCTAATAGTACTACTCAAGAGAAGAGAAAGAGGGTGTTGACTAATCTCACATTGCACGACAAAGACAGTTAGTTATTGACAAACCGAGATTTAGTAACACAAATAAAAAGTATGAAGGTATTATTACTCACGGATCATTGGACCTCGGAATAAGTGTGCCTAGCTCCTTGATTCGGTGGTTGATATTATATCTTCTTCTTCTTTCAACTATAAAGACAAAACAGTATTGATTGTTTCTTTTCAGGTCCACTGAAGAACAAATGAAACTGATCATTGATGATTGCAGATGGGAGCAAATAGAGTCTGTGGGTATGATTCACAAAGGGCTCGTGGCGGAGGCCCTACAGTCATGGGGAAGTCTCTGCACTCTGGGCGGAATCTTCACAATGAGAATTCTCATTGCAGAGATCCTGCCCGAGTGCAGAGACTTTCCCACGACTGCAGGGCCTCTGCAACGGGTGTGGAGGCCCTTTATGAGTCAGGCCCTGTTTGTTTAGGGCTACCTCTCTCTTGTAGTGGTTTATTTGGTATACATGACCTGGTGATTTCTGCTGTAAGTATATTTCATGTTTTGTCACACTGGAAACAATTCTCTCTCTCCATCACAACTATCATGGATCATCTCTTAATTTTAACCAGCTAGACCTTTCACTTCCTTGAGGTGCGAGCAGTAACCTCCTTCAGAAAGTGTTATTTTAACAAACATGAAGCCTGCATTCATGCACAACAGCATGTACCTGGCTCTGCTGCTTCGACAACCATAAATTACACCGCACAGAATTTAGAGTCATTCATGATTTAGATTGACAACACTTCAAGCGAAGCTCTGGTGGAAGAAACAGGTATGTCATCGTTATTGTCTAACTATGATTGCCTTAAGAGCATATCTGCCAAATGTATTTTAATCTTACATGTGAATTAGACCTGGAGTTGGACTCATGTCCCCGGGTTCTGGCCATTTAGAATATAGGAACGCCTGACATTCACTCTGTGCATAATGTTATTGCAGGGCTAGTGTTCTTAACTAAAGTGAAAATCTGAAAGAAATTGAAGATGAATGAAAGTCAGAGAGAAAGAAAAAGTGTGTGTTTGTTAAGTCATCATGACACTATTATGAAAAAAAAATTGTGAGTCTCAGAGCAATCAGAAGTTACTGGGCTCAAACTGTAGCACTGTAAGCCTTTTACCACTTGTGTCTTGGGGATTTACCATTTCATTGGACCCAAAACTACTAAAGTACAAAGTCCATCCTTTCAGCTCTTGATCCTCATAGTAACAAAGTCAAGCAATTCAGGGCTTATTCAGGAAGGTACTGTGGGATACATACTCAGAACTCACTGAGACATATAATAGTGATCAACTCATAGCCCAGCTGTCCAGCAGAGCTTTTACTTAAGAAGTACTTTAATCAAGGTGCATAGCTAACTACCAAACATGCAATGTAATGACAAACCTAACGTGTGTGGTAGTACCCTGATGGCTTAATGCATGCTGATTATTACTCCCAGGCTCCTTATCAATATTAGGGTACAAAGATGCATCTATGAGACCCCCAGGCTCTGGGGGACATCTTCCTTTTACTTCCTCCAGGCAGAGGCAATAGGCTAAGCAGAGCTTCTAACTTCTAACAACAACCCCAATTTATAAAAGGCTTCTTTTGTACTTCGCAGTCTTGGTTGTGCACAGAACCTTGGTTTGTTTGATGTACAAGCCTTTTTTGGGATGCACTGAAAGAGGGGGAGGAGAAAGGGGTGTTCTATGTGGTTGTAGATCAGTTGACTGGGGGTGAGTGCTTGCAATGTTCAACACTCCGTCCATCATCCCCTTTGGTTTTGCTATGTATGAACACTTACACATTTTCCTTGCTGAAGCGGTGGTCTCTGCCCTGGCCCACTGGTCTTCTCCCCTGTCAACCATCAGCATGGCTGTGCACTAGTATGTGTCTATGTGTTGGATGAGAGGAGGCAGCACAGGCAAAGGTAGCAAGAGCTTCAATCACTCATTCCCACTGGGTGGGAGGGAATTCTTCTTCATGGGATATTCATTGGGTCCAATATTCAAATCCACCACCCAAATAAGTGAAAAGCTGATGCTCAGTTGCAGTGGTGAGCCTCTTGGTGTGCTGAACTGCTGAGTATGGGTATGAATTCTTGTAGAGCAAATTATCACAGGTGCTGCTTCATAAAATGCAATTGCAATGCCAGTCTTCTGTAGTGCCAAGACTTGACAGTATTACCTATAACAACTCTGTCTCTAGGGGTACTTCCACCACACTGATCACTTCTGCCTGGTCCGCAAAACAGGCAGAAAAAAGTCATAAAATCCATCCAAGACGCAAACAAAAATTGGTTTGAGAGTGGTCTTGCTACAGTGCATGCTACAGGCTAACCAGGGTCTTTAAGCTTCCCAAAATTATATTATATTATGACCTAGACAACAGCCCCCTTTTCCCTGGGCTTCCATTTGATTCATGTCCACTCGGCTTCTGGTGACACAGTACGAGTGGACGCTGCTCGACTAATGAGGTAAGTGCAACCGAACGTGGGGATGGGGTACAGATCACCGCTCCTCCCTGCTGTCATCATCCATTACTCGGCTGTGGAACCTGCTTTTCTCCCCCGATCTCCTGGACATTGAATTGGACGCGCAGGACTGTGCATGAGCTCAGACGTGAGTAACACGAAAGGGAACCTCGCAGGCAACCCTGGGACCTCTCACAATCATCCGGGTGCCTGACACCTGTCATTTCTCCTTCTGTGCCGTGTTGCCTGTACTGCACAAATTAGGGGGCATATTGGACTATGCAGATAGGTCTTTCTGCCTCATGAAGACTGAGGTAACATACAGAGTGGGGCATGAGACCCTGGCAAAGGGAAGCCCGATTGTCAAGTGAGAGCCAGGTGCAATCTTTATCCTGGAGGCTGCCACTCACAGAGGCACTATCAGGACTGCTTATGCCCCTCTGTTTGAGTGGAGGAATCAGGGGTGAGGCGGGTCCTGCACCGTGACTCTTTACTTGATCCACATCCAGCAGATATCCCGGACCTGGTGGTGGCACATACTTTAAGTATAGTTTCATGGTAAGCTTTCTGAGGGGGTGACCTGTAGGGGCTTCTGGGCCTGGAGGGCTGGCACAGATCTCCTCCCCTCTCTCCTCCTGTACGTCCAAACTCTGCAGGACTCCTTGTGCTGCATCATTGATCAGTGCAAAGGCGACTGGGGTCCTGACGGGTCTGCTACATGGATTTGCTGCTGTTGGATCCTTCCTAGGGGTGAGGATTTTGTTGTGGGCCCCTACTCATCAGGACGTGGAGTGACACCATCGGACCATCGGCTAGAGGTGGAGTGGGCTTGCAGCAACAGAATGCCCAGCCTGGTGAGCTCATGCTGGCATCTGGGATTGTGAGTGAAAGCACAGACAGATCACAAACTTGAACAAATACTCCAAGTTTCAAGGCAGGATTTATGCAACACAGTGGATGCAGTGGTACTTGAACTGGGGCTTCTTCGTGAAGATCAGCACAAACTTACAGAACGGGTTGCTCATACTGAACATGAAATCACGGATATCCGTCTGTCCATGAAGGAGCTGGAGAGCATGGTCCGCTCTCTCACTATGAAGGTCCAGGAATTGGAGGCCCAGGTGGAGGACCCCGAGGAGCACTTGCACCGTAATAACCTTCACATAGTAGGCTTTCCAGGCAGGGCAGAAGGTGACAACCCAGTGCAGCTTTTTGAGACCTGGCTATCGCAGGTGGTGGCTCTGAATCAACTGTCCCCACTTTCTACTTGAGTGCACCCACCGCGTCCCAGCACGGCCGGCTGGGGCTCCTCCCAGACTGATTGTCGCCCAGGTTCTAAACTACAGAAACAAATACACTCTGCAAGCAGTCTACCAGGACGACCTCCCCACGCACATATGAGAATATATGAGTAAGTATTTTTCCAGATAACACAATGTCGGTGTAGGGTCTCCTTCTTGGGGGTTAAACGTAGGCTAGGTCAGGTGGGTCTGTGCTATACTCTGCTCTTCCCTGTCAGACTTAAAGTGATGGTCAGGAACAAGAGCTACTTCTTTACAGAGCCAGGGGATGCCTGGGACTGGGTGGAGCAAAGTCGCTATGAGACCTCCAGCCCATCATTGCCTGCATGACACCGACCGTCAATGGGTCCCTCGAAGCGCCATAGCAGGAGATACCAAGGTCCAAGGCCCTCTGATCTCCAGCGGGCCCCTACTCTGGAACAGGCCAGGGAGGAGCAGGCTCAGGCCTTGTCAGTGACGGTTGCTTTGTGGGCGGATCGTAGCTCATCAATAGGTCATTCTTTGGGATATGAAGATTCAGATGAAGAACTAGCTCACACCATGGGTATGCAAACTCATCCGTTCTTCCAATTATAACAACACAAATAGCTGATGAGATTTTAGGAATGCATCTGAAGATGATGTATCCAGTCATCACAAAAGTCATCCTGAGCTTGAATATCAAATTGTTTGGAATTGATTGGTCTCCGTGTTGGACTTTGTACAGGACGAGGTACGGACCGATGATACACTGGCCACCCCCGTTGTCTGGCTCCTAGGCAACATCGAATTGCATAACCATGCATTCAGGAGCACCCATTGTATGGGACAGTTTTTTCCATGTTTGGGTGATCAATGATTTTTTTCTGGTTGCCCTGGGCTGGGAGTTGTGGGTTCTAATGTTATTGATTGCTGTGGTATGTGGCACACTCATATACCACTTTTTGTGGGTCATTGCCACTGTGGAACAGAACACAGTCATAGTGCAGCACGCTAATAAGATTCAGGGGTCTGGCTCTCATCTGGCACCACTCAGATGGCTAAGATTACTATACTTACATGAAATGTCTGCAGTATGGGTACTTCCAGGAAAAGGCATGCAGCTCAACAATATTTGAGAGGCGAGGGGCACAAATCGCATCAATATAGGAAACTCATGTGGCCGGAGGGGAGGAAGTTTGCTTGCAGAAGCATTGGCGAGGACAGTTCTTTTGCACAACATACTCTGACTTTGCTAGGGGTGTTTAAACTGGGTCTGCTCGGGGGATCCCTTTCGGCCCCTGAGAACAGAGACTGACCCTGAGGGGTGCAGTGCACTGATAGAGGGGCAATTGAATGGTAGGGAGGTACTTTTATAGGCCCCCAAAGTAGCGCAATCAACATTCTTCACTCGTCTCTCCATTGCACTTTCGAAGTGGGCCCATATACCGTGGATTCTTGGTGGTGATTTTAACTGTGTTTTAGACCCCAGTCTGGATCGCTCACACAGCCTCTCCCCACATCTTCAATAATTACCTCCACAGCCCAACTCATGCAATGGCTGCAAGACTGGTCCTTGTTGATTGTTGAAGGTCACTTCACCCGGTCACTAAGGAATAATCCTATTATTACGCCCTGAATGTTCGCCATGATCGGATCTTATATGATCTGGCCACTAGGCTACTGGCAACAGGCGCAGAGTACTTAGTGAAGACCTTATCTGACCATAATCCCTTGCAACTGCCTCCTGGAGACTGCAGCCTACGCTCTACCAGTAACTAGTTGAAAACTGGGACACACCTTCTTCTAGATGAATAGATTGAAGGCAATGAAGGTAGATCTTAGAGGACATTGTATCCGCACAGTTGTGGGGGTCAGGGATGCCTTACACGGAGAGCTCTCACGTATTCAGTCCTCACTGACTCACTTAGAAGCTGACACTCATTAGGACCGCACACAGCAGACCACATTGAAGGAGGCTCTGGATCAGCCGCGGTCCGTGCAGGTAACAGCGGTGGGGCGGTGGGGCGGTGTAAGGGGGGATTTCGAGGGACGATGCAGAAGGAAAATTAATTATTTATTTAATTTTCCCTCTGCATCGTCCCTCGAAATCCCCCCTTACCTGGCCCCACCGCCCCACCGCTGTTACCTGCATGGACCGCGGCTGCTCTGGATGAACATTCCCGTCTTGTTGAGCAATTGCACCATCTCGTTTTTGTGCATACCAGGCCAAGATGCACGCGGATGGAGACAAATTGGGCCGTCTGCTGCCTTGGTTATTGCGTAGTGCCAACCCGACTCTGCCCATCAGAGTGTTCAGGACACCTCAGGGAACACTGGCCATAGATCAGTAAGAGTCTTGAAAAAGCTAGACTGTGACTGTATTCATTATCGAGTAGATACAGCACGTCAAGACCCCCAACTGAGGGTGAAAGAGATATTTACCAGATTGCCCAGTAATACAAAGATTCGAGGGGGTGATGGATAAAATACAATAAGACAATAATACTTTCAGTGACTTGTTGCATTGTTATAATACAGGTGAGAGAGGAATTCAACACGTGAGAGCCCAGATTTGTGACATCGTTCCTGAAAATGAAAAATGTTAGCACAACAATGGGCAGAGAATGCTGTGAATGTACCCAATACTTTTGTGAAAACTGCCCGTCCTGCTTTCAAACTAAAGCTAAGGTTCTTGCTTGAGGGCTCGCCTCATCAACACTGACATTCATAAGAGCATGTGATGTTCAAAGTGATATTATGCCTCATGATATTCATCCTGAACGTCTGCTGAGCACAGAAAATGTGATGGTGCCAGAAGGCACTACTTTCTAATTGTGTCCCACTACCAACGTCAGTGATAAGCAGATATTACAGTCAAAGCACATAAGCACTCCCAGCCAGAACTGGCTCAGACTGGAGGTAATGATTAATTATCACATTACTAGCAATTCCAAATAGGATGCTTTTGTGGTCAAGCTGCTATTTGCTTCTGTGAGCAGGAAGGGCATACCAAAGTATAATTTTAACAGAATAGAAGCTTACTTCACAAAAGTCTCAAGTGGGAAACATCTTATCTGTCATGTTAATTCTAAAGACCTTGAACATTTAATACAAAACATATGCTGTCAATTTGCAAACTCAAAGTGGTCTATACCTTCACACAGTGGCACCAGATAGAATATTTACTTACTTAGGTTGTGATTGTCCTTCTTCTGTCTTTCTTTTACCATGGCCCGTGTCTCTGCTTCTGACGGAAAAGGAACCCAAATTAACTTCTATGTACTAAAATCAATCACTCATTAATGAAAGATCGGATGACTTTTGGTTACATGTTTCTTGATTCAGCACATTACCCAATCTATTTACCATGCATTACTTTCCTGTCAAAACTTACTGCACGATAAAACCATTAGACTAATTTCTAATACCTGTGATTTTGCTGTGATGTGAAGTGCAGGACAGATCATATAGCGCTGCTAGAAGCAACGACGGTGTTTGCAGAAACATATTGTATAGGCAGCAAATGATTCTGCTGGGTTTGCTGCATTTTCCTTACAACAAAATGGTCCAGCACTAGCTATGGAAAATCCATTTTTATCGCATTGATACACAAATGTTTGAGAAGTGACTATAAATGGGGCTCTTTCTTCTCTTTGACTGAGAAGTATACAGCTCAAGATGACTATTACCCTTGTTCAGAATAATTAAATTGAACTTTTTGAACTTTTAATCCATTAGTATGGGTTCACTATCAATGGGTTTATTGAAAGGCAATACAAGAGTCCTCCTTTCCTTTAGGGCACCATGGCCATTAGAGATGATACATATATGTGGCAGCGAGCAAGCCAGCATGTGAAGGAATCTGCTGTACTGCGGATGTTCCTAAAACAATTATGCCTCAACAGAAGCATGCTCTCATAACAGAGATCTGCCTCTCTGTGAAGTACTAAATAGGAGTTATCGTATTTTTTTTATTACATCCGGGTAGCTGGGCAATCATTTCTACCTACAGTATGAAACTAAGTTTTCCGATTTTACCCAACATGACCATTCTTTCTCCAGGATCTCCTCCCAGGAACATCCTGGAGAAGACATTGCAGATGAGCAGTCTGCACACTCCCGCGATCGCCTGTAGGTGCCAGGGAGGATTGCAAGCACAGACAGTGAAGATGTGTGTTCTTAGCATGGTGCGGGATGGCAGTGGCAAGGGACGACAGGTTTTGGTGCAGGCAGAAGCCCGAACCACAATAGCAAAAACTTTGCTTGGGTTTTTACTTGTCAAAACTGTCTGAACTCCCCAACTAATATTACCCCAGTTGGTTTTCAAAAATGAAGACAAGGTCTTAACTAACAAACTCTTTGGACGTTCTGTTAACCTTGCAAAGGGCTTTTTTTAAAAAGAAAGTGGCACATGAGGTAAAATGTTGCTACGAAACCACATTACCTATAGCTTCCCTTTTCACGCCATGACTGGAAGGGCATGATGCACTTGTAAGACCCATGTCTGCAACGGGCATTCCTTGACCAGTATTATATACATCTATAAGTTCAGTGGGTAACGGCAGCTGCAGATTCAAAACAGAGAGTTCATGAAACATATATTTAAGAATACACACAAAACATTAACTTAGAGCTTTGCCATGTTTTAGTAAAACAATTGAAAGTGTATTTTATATCATAAACGTACAAAGTTTTGGAAATTAAACTACATCTTATGTTTAAGAACTTTGAATTTTTTGCAAATCTGTACTTTGAAATTTCAGGCAAGTTTTGTAACAAACATACTTTTAAAATAAGCTACATCCAAAGGCAATTTAAGAAACAACAGAAAAATCAAATTCAAATGTATATATGTATCTAATTTGTGAATCACAATTGTACAACAATGTTGGACTTGGCCCTTTTGGTAGGTTCATCCCTAAACTTTTTGCCTTTTCTCTGACATGGTGTTGGTGGTTTTAGGCCTCTGGGCACTTTAGCACTGTGGTCCAGTGTAAAGTGCGTGCGCTCTCTGTGTACATTTGGTAAGGTTGGCCTGCCCTCCCATAGTAATGCATTGGGGATTCCCTGATAAAGTGTGTCAGTGATAATTCCTGGGATGGGAGGAGCATCATGGTCGAGTTTAGTATGTATGAAATTGTAAGAATAAATGCTGCGTAATGGTGTGCGCAGATTTATGATGACTGGTTGAGAAATGCCACTTTTAGAAATTGGCATTTCTGTGTGCTATGTGTCTGCCTGCCTGATGAGAATTGCATATCTGGCTTGTGAGTGACAGGGGATGGGAGGTGTGTGTGGCTCCCGGAGGGGCAGGGTGAGTCAGCGCTAGGCTGAATGGGACATCTGCCTTGGGAGTAGTGGGAGGAGTAATCCCCTGACCCTGAATAGGTCTGTGCCCAGCCTGTACAGTGCTGGCTCCGCCCCCTGTGGTGTGTCTGATCACCTAGCCCCCACCTGACAAAGGGGAAGAGGAGCTTGGAAAACAAAGTGCTCCAAATCCCCCGTGAACCAGTTGCATCTGGTTCCCCCCAAACCCTACACTGCAGAACAAAGGAGAAAGGAGTATAAATGTAGGGGCTGTGACTGCTCTGTGCTTGTTCCTGAACCTGCAGGGGCGTGCTGCTGCTGGGGCCCAGGAGGAACCGCCATGAGGGCTTGCCTCCCTGGGCCCAGCATGGCCCCCTTGACCCCTAAGGACCTTCAGGACTTTTGCTGCATCTAGCACCTTGTGAGCGCTATATTTTAATCAGGAGGAGAGCGTGGGCTGCGCAGCGAGGAGCTGCCGCCCTTTCAGAGGGAATCCTGACATAGGGATTCGCCTGCATTGCCGCTGTGATTAGCGGGTGCCCACCCCGCGTTTGTGTTTCTTACCAGCGGGAGCCTACCCCGCTTTATGGATATCTTGATGGCGGGTGCCCACCCCGCATTTGGAGTTGTTGGCGGGTGCCCACCCCGCTTGATGAGTATTTAAGTTGCGGGTGCCCACCCCGCGTTCGGCTACGGAGAATCACCGCCGCAGCCCGGCGCGACCAGGAAGCCAGGTGGCCTTGCCTAACTGTGGGCGGGGCGTAAGGCGGAAGCTGCGGCCGGAGAGGAAGTCCCGCTGCCAGATATCCGTCCAGAGCCTTGCAGGCTCTGCCGTGAAGTCCCGGTCCCAGAAGGGGGACCGGGCGAAGAGAGGAGTCTGGAGCAGAGAGTCCGGTAAGTGGAGCTGGTGGGGAGGGGGTATCTGTCGAGGCACGCCATCGGTGCCTGCCCCCGCAGTTGCTCCCCCGAGGCACAGAGGTGCCAGAGCCTCTTTGAGTATTCACAGCGGTACGGCCATGGCGGACCGCTGCAATGATGGGGCCAATTTTAGTTAGAGAGCCCCAGTGGGGCCCCGAGGGCACAGTCGTGTCAGGGCCCATTTACTTTGTCCACAGCTGCCCCGCCTGACAGAGGGCAGCTGCAACGTTTGGCGCATTGTTCTGTAGAGAGCCGCAGAGCAGGGCCCCTCTGGTTATTTCCCAGTTGCGCCGCCGTAGTGGGCAACTGCAACGTTTGGCGCACATTTGTTCTATAGAGTCCCCGTCGGGCTCCAGAAGGCACAGTGGTGCCAGGCCTTCTTTGCATCACAGCTGCATGGCAATTAGCGTCAGCTGCAACGTTTAGGCCATCAGTTCTTTGGGGGCATTTTGGAAAGAGACAGGAGGGAGATATACTCCTCTGCCCCAGCGCAATCGCGCACTTTCAAATCCTGCTGCATTGGCAGCCGCCCTGACATTATGGACATAGGGCATTTGAGCCCTCTGAGAAGGCCAGTTGGCCAGGGGGACTGTGTGAGTTTTGTAGGGCACCAGGCCCTAATGTGATTTATGTGGTGCTAGGAAATGTGATTTATGCCCTGTAATTTATGCCTCTGGTATTTATGTTTAGGAGGTTATTCCCTAATATGAGATTTATGCTTATGAGGTTACTGCATAATGTGTTTATGCTGAGGAGGTTACTGCATAATGTATTTATGCTGGTGAGGTTATGGTCTAATGCGTTTAGGCTTATGAGGTTATGGCATAATGTGTTTATGCTTATGAGATTACTGCATAATGTATTTATGCTGGTGAGGTTATGGTCTAATGCGTTTAGGCTTATGAGGTTATGGCATAATGTGTTTATGCTTATGAGGTTGGCGCAGAATCTATTTCACGCCTAATGTGATGCGGATTGCATAATATGATTTATGTTGCAGGATATGATACTGAGTACTGTGTTTGGCCAATAATTACTGGTTGTGTTCTACATTTATTATTTGTGCTTGTGATGGCTCTGACAGTGGCCCAATTGACCCTGTCATGTGTATATAATCCCCTGTAAATATTGCCTAGTGCCAGTTGGCACAGTGTATATTGTGTGATTACTATTCTAATGTGTTTATGGTAATACAAAGGCTATTTTTGATATAACCTTGTGTGGAGTTCCTTTTGTGGTGTGCCTGGTATGTTGTTGCTGTGTGTGTGTTGCGCAAACGCTTTACACATTGCCTCCGGGATAAGCCTGACTGCTCGTGCCAAGCTACTAAGGGGGTGAGCAGGGGTTATCTTCGTCGTGTAACTCCCTTGCCCTGACTAGAGTGGTGGTTTCTGCCTGGCTTTGGCGCAAGCCTTAGCCAACCAGAAATCCCATTTCTAACATTGGTGGCAGTGGTGGTATAGGACTTGTGTTTGCGCAGTACCACAGCGACTACTGGTTGCACTACAAACTCTGCATTTAGATAGTCACATGTTTGGGGATTATTGTTTCTGATTTTGTTTTAAGTAGCATTTCTTTGAAATGTGTTCTCTTGTTGCACTATGAGTTGGGGATCCTGCCAAGGACAGAAACCAGAGAATCTGAAGGAGGATACTACCCATATGCTGCATGTTGTTGGGGTTGGCCTGCAGTGGTGACTTAATTGGCAAGGAGAAACTAGCTCAGGAGGGTAGATTATCCCCTAAGTGCAGTTTGAGTTTTCTGGATTCCCCAGTAAGGGTGGGATCCAGTGGTGGCAGCAATGTGGAGTCCAGTGCAGGAAGTCCCATTCCCAGAGCCCGGAAGATGGTACCTAGTTCCCAGTTACAGGAGCACAGGTTGAGATTCAGGGGCAGTAAGATACTGTCTCACCAGTCTTGGGGGGAGTGTGGATGAGTGTTGTGTTGCACTGGATGATTGGGTGCGAGTTCTCTGATTCCAAGGAACTTGCACGGGAGGCAGACCTCTGGCTGCGTGTTAGAGGATCTGAAGAGGCATTTGGGAGTGATCTTAAAAGGAGTGGCTCCGGTATCTTCCGGACCTGCGGGATGGAAGAGGTTCAGAGTAGCCCAGCTAGGTCCCAGTGTAGTGGGAGGGGTGTAGGGGCTCACGTCCTGTCTCTGCGGAGAAGGAGTGAGTGTGGGGCTGCATTTCCCAAGGTGCCCGAAACCCTGTCTCAGGGCCTGGAGGGTTCCTTAAGGGAACACCAGGTTGGGGACCTAGGCTGTACTAGTAGGTCATTTTGAGGGGGGATCTCCCAGTGTCTAGAGAACCTGGAGCATCTGTAAACGGAGCTCCAGTTGTTCTGGTGTCTGGCAGTGCCACTCCTAAGTGGAGGGTGCAGAAGTCCAGATGGAGGGGTGAGAGGGGGAAAGAGTCCCCAGTGGAAGAACCAGTGGGTCAGGGGCCAGCCAGAAGGGCTGAGTCACCAATGATTGACCATGGTGACGCCACTTCTGTCCTGGGGGATCTTCACGCATTGTCAAGTGGACAGGACGTCGGGAGATCTGCACCAGGCAGACTGTCACATGACACATGAGTCATGTGTCACCCTCAGGGGGGGCATGCGTGCTCCCAAGGAAGTCCTGGTGCGCCAGGCGGGTGCTCAGCCAAAGGGTTCCATCCCTGGGTTGGGAGGCCAGGTTCAGGGTATGCCTGACCTGGAGGGAAGGGCAACTGTAATCAGTGTCCTGACCGGTGTAGCTTCTAGGGGTACCACTCCAGTTGGGAGGGTACAGGGCTCTGGAAGGGGGTGCAGAGGGAGGGAGTCCTCGCCTCTAACCCCGGTGCGCATCACATCGGATCGCAGTAAGAAACCGGTGAGTCAACTCCCCACACAGTAAGGAAGCGAGCATCAACTCCCCTGCGCAGCAGTAAGGAACCGACACATCCACTCCCCTGAGTGTAAGGAACCGACGCATCACCTTCCCTTCAACCCTTTTGTTTGTTTTGCGTTAGATCCCAGGTGGGTAGACCAGTTGATGGAGAGAGGTCCTTAACTGGTGGGAGAGTTGTGTTCTGGGGGTGCTTCTCCTGGGAGAGTACGGAACCCCAGAAGGGAGGTAGGGTGAAGAGACGCTTCACCCGTGACCTCTGGTCAGCCTGAGGGTGCGGGCCCTAGGTTGGAGGATCAGTGGCAGTTTGGAACTACACTGAGAGGAGGAGTGGAGAATGGCTATTATGTGCCAGGGGTTACTGCCCCCCACTCTGTGGATTGGCAAGGACCGGAGGTGTCTGGAGGGTCTAGGGCCTGGTCCTGGCCGAGGACAACTAGGGAGTACCAGTGGGGTAGCCTAGTTGGGCCTGAGAGTTTTTTATAGAGGGAAGCACATGGGTTCAGAGTGGCGTAGAACCGGAGGGTGTCCCTGCAGTTGTGGGCCCGCGTCCGTGTTCTATCGCCCAAAGCAGGGAAGCCCATCAAGGTAGTGATTGGTCTACCCTGCGTTTTGGCTGGAAGGGGGTTGTGTTGGACTTGCCCTTTTGGCAGGTTCATCCCTAAACTTTTTGCCTTTTCTCTGACATGGTGTTGGTGGTTTTAAGCCTCTAGGCACTTTAGCACTGTGGTCCAGTGTAAAGTGCGTACGCTCTCTGTGTACATTTGGTAAGGTTGGCCTGCCCTCCCATAGGAATGCATTGGGGATTCCCTGATAAAGTGTGTCAGTGATAATTCCTGGGATGGGAGGAGCAGCGTGGTCGAGTTTAGTATGTATGAAATTGTAAGAATAAATGTGCACAATGGTGAGCGCAGATTTATGATGACTGGTTGAGAAATGCCACTTTTAGAAATTGGCATTTCTGTGTGCTATGTATCTGCCTGCCTGATGTGAATTGCATGTCTGGCTTGTGAGTGACAGGGGCTGGGAGGTGTGTGTGGCTCCAGGAGGGGCAGGGTGAGTCAGCGCTAGGCTGAATGGGACATCTGCCTTGGGAGAAGTGGGAGGAGTAATCCCCTGACCCTGAATAGGACTGTGCCCAGCCTGTACAATGCTGGCTCCGCCCCCTGTGGTGTGTCTGATCACCTAGCCCCCACCTGACAAAGGGGAAGAGGAGCGTGGAAAACAAAGTGCTCCAAATCCCCCCTGAACCAGTTGCATCTGGTTCCCCCCAAACCCTACACTGCAGAACAAAGTAGAAAGGAGTATAAATGTAGGGGCTGTGACCCCAAGTTTTTGGTTCTGCTCTGTGCTTGTTCCTGAACCTGTTGGGGCGTGCTGCTGCTGGGGCCCAGGAGGAACCGCCATGAGGGCTTGCCTCCCTGGGCCCAGCATGGCCCCTTGATCCCTAAGGACCTTCAGGACTTTTGCTGCATCTAACGCCTTGTGAGCGCTATATTTTAATCAGGAGGAGAGCGTGGGCTGCGCAGCGCGGAGCTGCCGCCCTTTCAGAGGGAATCCCGACGTAGGGATTCCCCCGCATTCCCGCTGTGATTAGCGGGTGCCTACCCAGCGTTTGTGCTTCTTACGAGCGGGAGCCTATCCCGCTTTATGGCTATCTTGATGGTGGGTGCCCACCCCGCATTTGGAGTTGTTGGCGGGTGCCCACCCCGCTTGATGAGTATTTAAGTTGCGGGTGCCCACCCCGCGTTCGGCTGCGGAGAATCACCGCCGCAGCCCGGCGCGACCAGGAAGCCAGGTGGCCTTGCCTGACTGTGGGCGGGGTGCAAGGCGGAAGCTGTGGCCGGAGAGGAAGTCCCGCCACCGGAGATCCGGCCAGAGCCTTGCAGGCTCCGCCGTGAAGTCCCGGTCCCAGAAGGGGGACCGGGCGAAGAGAGGAATCCGGAGCAGAGAGTCCGGTGAGTGGAGCTGGTGGGGAGGGGGTGTGTGTCGAGGCACGCCATCGGTGCCTGCCCCCGGAGTTGCTCCCCCAAAGCACAGAGGTGCCAGAGCATCTTTGAGTATTCACAGCGGTACCGCCATGGCGGACCGCTGCAACGATGTGGCCAATTTTAGTTAGAGAGCCCCAGTGGGGCCCCGTGGGCACAGTCGTGCCAGGGCCCATTTACTTTGTCCACAGCTGCCCAGCCTGACAGAGGGCAGCTGCAACGTTTGGCGCATTGTTGTGTTGAGAGCCCCAGAGCAGGGACTCTCTGGTTATTTCCCAGTTGCGCCGCTGTAGCGGGCAACTGCAACGTTTGGTGCACATTTGTTCTATAGAGTTCCCGTCGGTCTCCAGAGGGCACAGTGGTGCCAGGCCTTCTTTGCATCACAGGTGCACGGCAATTAGCGTCAGCTGCAATGTTTAGGCCATCAGTTCTTTGGGGGCATTTTGGGAAGAGACAGGAGGGAGATACACTCCTCTGCCCCAGCGCAATTGCGCACTTGCGAATCCTGCTGCATTGGCAGCCGCCCTGACATTATGGACATAGGGCATTTGAGCCCTCTGAGAAGGCCAGTTGGCCAGGGGGACTGGGTGAGGTTTGTAGGGCGCCAGGCCCTAATGTGATTTATGTGGTGCTAGGAAATGTGATTTATGCACTGTAATTTATGCCTCTGGTATTTATGTTTAGGAGGTTATTCCCTAATATGAGATTTATGCTTATGATGTGTCTGCATAATGTGTTTATGCTTAGGAGGTTACTGCATAATGTATTTATGCTGGTGAGGTTATGGTCTAATGCGTTTAGGCTTATGAGGTTATGGCATAATGTGTTTATGCATATGAGATTACTGCATAATGTATTTATGCTGGTGAAGTCATGGTCTAATGCGTTTAGGCTTATGAGGTTATGGCATAATGTGTTTATGCTTATGAGGTTGGCGCAGAATGTATTTCACGCCTAATGTGATGCGGATTGCATAATATGATTTATGTTGCAGGATATGATACTGAGTACAGTGTTTGGCCAGTAATTACTGGTTGTGTTCTACATTTATTATTTGTGCTTGTGATGGCTCTGACAGTGGCCCAATTGGCCCTGTCATGTGTATATAATCCCCTGTAAATATTGCATAGTCCCAGTTGGCACAGTGTATTTTGTGTGATTACTATTCTAATGTGTTTATGGTAATACAAAGGCTATTTTGGTATAACCTTGTGTGTAGTTCCTTTTGTGGGGTGCCTGGTATGTTGTTGCTGTGTGTGTGTTGCGCAAACGCTTTACACATTGCGTCCGGGATAAGCCTGACTGCTCGTGCCAAGCTACCAAGGGGGTGAGCAGGGGTTATCTTCGGCATGTAACTCCCTTGCCCTGACTAGAGTGGTGGTTTCTGCCTGGCTTTGGCGCAAGCCTTAGCCAACCAGAAATTACATTTCTAACAAACAATGATTAGTGACTTTGAGCTGCGTTTATGCGTTTTATAATTTGCAGTTTGATTGGGGCTAAAAACCATGGAATAACATTCACATTATTATATTTGCACCAGTTTTGTGCAAGTTATCACTCGTAGCATAGATTTTTTGTATGTAAAATACCAATAGGCACATCTTTGCTAGTGTAAACAAAATGGGTGCAAAATAATTTGTTGCTGATTTTTACACTATTACACTCTCCTATCACTTGTTGACTTTATGCTTGTGTTTGACCTTGTGTGGCGCTCTGCTGCTTTTTGGCTAGGCTAGGTTCACACCTTTTAAATACATACCTAGATACATACATGTATGGATCTAAATGACCTGGTCGGATCAAGTGAGACACACAGAATCCTTTGGCATTCATGTTTATGCACACATTTTCCGTATAGGCATAGATCCTGGCTAGGCAACCCTTGATTAAATGGCGGCTGTAATTGGCATTCCCAACCTCCGCCAGAGATAGCCAGGACATGACTAGGTTTAGATATTAACAAGAAGTTTCCACTAGAAAGCAAAAATCAACGCTGTCAAAACTGGTTAAACCAATCCCCAAAATGCAAGAGACTGTGATTACCATAGGGTCATGGGGGCTTAGTTTGATCTTGGCAGCCCATACTACATTGAAAGCATCCCTCAACTCTGAAGGCCACCAGGAAAATGCCAGTGTGTCATCAAGCACATTGCCAAATGTAGGAACAAAACACACATGCAACTGAAAAATTTAAGGAGCTACACAAACATTATGGAATCTAGTAGGTGAATGAAAATGTACTCTGCCTTAGTGTGTCAAAACAGAAATCCTTTAAGGGAAACTAAAAACACGACAAGTGTTTCTCCACAGACACCACTACTCAAAAACTATGAAATCAGGGAACCATTTTTTATTTGGGTCTATTAATCACTCTACAATCAAAGCTGCAACAATAGATGTAAACCTTCAAATGTATATCCTTAGGAAATGTCTCCCTTTTATGGAATTCAACCACTGGGGTGGCGATGGCAATGGCACTTGTGATGTGGTGGCCAGACTTTTACAAAATATTCTAATCAAAGTTCCATAAAAAATCTCACAGAAAAACTGTGAAGGCTGCACATTTGTGTGGTCAAACTCTGCCGGAGTCCTTAAAAACACAATTATGTGAAGCTGGTCATGAAAGCTCTTCACTGGGTCATTGTGGCACCAAGGGAAAATTAAAGTACCCAGTAGTGTAACGTAAAATGGTGGTGTTCCCCCGCAGATTGCGAAGAGGGGCCCTTGAGTCTCCTAGTCTCACAGATATTCATTGGCCTTGGATGGAATGTGGCCCCTCTGAAGGCTTTGGGGCCCCTGTATGGCTGGGTGGCCGGCTGTGACCCATGTGCTGCATGGGCCTGTCTTATTACCCTGAACATCCTCTGATTCTGGGCAAATCAATTACTCCCCAGGTGCCTAAAAATGTGTTCTTGTGTAGTATAACTTGTGTTCATGTAAAGCACTCCAATGCCTTATGGACAATTTGATGCTATATAAAAATGTAGAAAATAGGAAAGAAAATTAAGGGCATGCTATAGAAGTAAACACCTTGAAGGAATCTGATGTTCCTTGGACAAGGGGTCCCCATTCCGTTACTATAAGAACCTTTTATCAATTTTTCCAAAATGTTTGTTCTTGGTTTTTTTTTTTTTTTTCAACCTTCAAGCAGCTGCACAAATACCTCAAGCAAACAGACTATTAAAAAGAGAGTGTAGGACAGCAAAGCAAGTATAAGCTGAGATTGAGGGCCCCTCCCCTGAAGATTATAAGGCGTCCCTCCCACCCCGCACTGTGTGGCCTGTGGAGGTGTCTGTTACACCCCTGAAAGTACCATACAATGCCTACTAGAGCGCTCCTGTACGCTCCAGTACACACACCAGCCAAGACTCATCATTTGACCAACTTATACCTACCTCTTCAGCTAATGGACCTTCAACAGACAGAAACATGAAAGAAGATCTATAGGTTTCCATGGCTCTAGATTCTGGAACGCTTTAACTCCCGGACTAAGAGATAAACCTAACAACAATTTTGAGACTTGTATTCTGTTGTACACTTAAAAAGGCAAGGGCATCGAAATAAAAATAATGGATAAGGATAGTTCACACCACATTTCTTTATTACTCCTTTCTATACTTCTGAACATTCTTCTGATACGACCACAGGCTAGCTAGACTGGTGATGTTTACACATTTCAAATAAATAAATGAATAAATAGAAACTGAACTCTCCAGTGTGGACTACAGACTGTCAAAGTTACTCTTTAAAAAATCGTACCAAGTCCTTCTATCAACACGACTTAGTTGTACAGCTAAAAGATCACCTCGAATAATTCCACACAAATGCCAAGGATTTTCGTTTCTCTAGTAAGGTCCGAACAATTTACACAAACATTGCCGTTGCACAATTAAATGCATCTGTCATAAGAGTCACAAGAATAAATAAGAAAAGGAGTTTGTTTATATATGTCATTTCAAATGGCTAAATAACAAGAAGGAAAACATGAAGGCAACTTGTGTTTGAGCATGAGGATGAGACTTAGTTTATATATTCAAAGGCATTCTCAGAATTCCATTTCCAGTTCCCTTAATGAAATCTAAAGCATAAAGGGCCATATTATCAAGAACGGCGATAACATTATCGCCGCTTTAGCGGCAGGAAACTCCCGCTAAAGAGGCGATAATAGGCTTGATAATATGCCCTTGTGAATTCCCATAGAAGCCCATGTTCACACCAGAACCTGGGCTTCTATGGGAATTTACAAGGGCATATTATCAAGCCTATTATCGCCGTTCTTGATAATATGGCCCAAAGTTGCAAAGAAACAACATTTAAAAGCACAGGCTATATAATATATAAAAGCAACCTTATTAGGATCCAATAATTAACTGAACTGGATCATTTTTTATGCAAGCTTGTCACTGTCAGTTACAGCCGCCGGGAGAACATTTTTAATAAGAAGAGCAGATTGAACTACTTCGCTAAACATTATTGCTCTAATATTTCATAATATGCTATTTACTGTTCCATTAAGTGAGCAGGAACGTCATTACATATAACTGACGATAGAGATTTTTAGCATCCTTAAATGTGTTATTTTCTGTCTTTCAGTCTTATACTTCTTCTAACCTACCAGGTTAGCCTAATAGTGTGCAGGCTTTATTATACACCAGGATTCTCCAACAAGTATCTTGTGACCTACTGGTAACTCTCCAGCTACCTATAAGTACCTTTCGTGTTTGCAGGTCAGCCTACTAAATTTGGAGGTGCTGGTTGGTTGAATTAATATATGTATACCAAAATTCAAGAGGATAATGTGAGCATTTTCAGAAGTCATTAAATAATGTTTGGTGAAAAATTACAGAGTTGTCAAAATAATTTTAAAGATGATATTTTAGTGACAAGTCATGAGGTGGTGAGGAGACTTACTACTAGAATTATTACCTTTGTGCATGGCTGTTACATATTACTCACTAAGAGGCGTTCCACATTGAGAAAGTCTTCTGTGCATTACTGCTTTCAACCATGCCTGATGAACTGCTAGTAATCTTGCAAAGGGTTGTCACTGATGTTATCTTGTCTAATGTTTTTGCTACCACAACATTAATAATATTTGTAGCTCGGGATGATTTTTGTTGAATATAAGTAGCTCTTGTTACAAAAAAGGTTGGAGACCCCTTAATAGACCTTAAGATGAGTAACCATTCATAAACTGTATCTAGTTTATAATGTTCAGCTCAGACCATTCAGCAGCTTGTTGCATTCATTGTATGCAACTGCAACACCTCGGCATTTCTTTAACCATATTGGAAACATTACTATAGGTATGCGAAGTTGTAAAGTTACATGAAACATACAGCACAGCCATTATGGCGATGTGTTTTAAAAAGGTTCTGTTCACAATAAAAGCCTGTAAAAGTGCCTGTTGAGAAATACATCTGAACTGGAGCATACTTGGATGAGTTTTTTCTGTTCACCGACAGTCCAAGAAGTACATCTGGAAAGTTGTGCCAGGTGCAGGTTTCCATGCATACTTCTTGGAATATCATGCAATATATCCCAAAGGGTTCCATTCTTTATTCTTTCTGCACTGAACTCTACTTAATGTCACTGAAGTGAGTACCCATATTTCTTCCAAATCCCCTGAGAGTTAGTGATGTAGCCACTTTCAACAGTTTCAAACCAGGAGACTGGAAGTTAGAGATATTAAAATTAGAGAAATGTCGGCATGCCCTATGCAAACAAAGACAGGCTCACTTCTAGATTCAAAGAGATTTGAGCACCAACAGAAATGTGACTGGCATGTAGGGAGAATTAATAAACTTGAATTGAGGTTCCAAGAAGCGCAATCCAGCAAATCTTCTAACAGCACCAGTGGTCACAGTGAGATGAATGAAAACTGCTGCTTGGTATTAAGATGCAGACACGGAGGTAACAAAGTAAGCTTTATTCTACTATCAACAGGACATAGAAATGGCACCTCCACTTAATGACAACCCTCAGCCAACTGCCACCCACTAACCACAATTCCAGAATCCATCCCCTTCTTCATTCCATGCATTCGTCCAACACGTGCTGCAACAAGACACTGGAAGAGTGCAACCCAACACATCTTCCCCTTTTACAATAAATAATTAAAAATAGTTCTTGTAACAATAAATACACAGCACACATGAAAGTCCCCCTTTAAAATAACTAAATAAAAACAGTATTCAATATAGATACACACATGAGAAACATCCCATAATACGGCTAAATATATATTAGCTATAGGCTCTTTTACGCACAACTTAACAATTTCCTTATTGGTATTGCAAAATGTAATCACTGAATCTGGTAGGTAGTCTGGTAGCCCTGGCAGACAAGGGATGTCCCTTTTTCACATGTTTGTCACTTTCATGACCTTTTTCCAGCACATGTTCCCTGGACTCATTCTCCCAGTGCAAGCGAGACACCGCTATTTTATCCCTGTTCCACCAGCTACCATCCTCCAATTTCACAGCACTTTTGTTTACATTCACTACTTTCTTGGGTTCGGAGATCCTCGACTCCCCCTTGGGTAAAATTCTTGAACACTTCGCCGTCGCAAGATCACCGACACTTGCCCACAGTTCTCTGGCCCGCTGTTTGAGGCATGTCTGATCATATTTGATTTGTGCTTAAACTCTCTTCCTACCCACATCCTTTATTTTCTTTTTAGGAATCCCAAACTCACCCATCTATCTCGTCAACATTTTGGAAGCAGTCACATGCCCCCTCAACAAAATGAACTGTGACACTTCAGTGTCTGAATTGGCTGAGGTACGCACTGCCCACAACATTTTTAAAGTTCTAGCTTGCAGTTCAACCCATTGGCCTTAGACAATTGCACATTCTCTTTGATGACTCTAGTAAATTTCTCAACAAGACTGTTGCTCCTTGGGTGATAAAGAGACGTTTTAATGTGTTTTATACCCATAAAACTCAAAACACCTCAAATTGTGGTGATGTAAATTGAAATCCATTGTCAGAAAGCACTTTGTCAGGAACCCCTTCCCTGGCAAACAAGGGCTCAAGAAATTCAATCGCACATGTTAGGAACCTTCAGAAATTTGACTTCTGGGCAACGACTCTGGACAATGTCATCAGGCCTATAATGCCACTCACCAATTTTGCCCATGCTTTACTGGGAACTTCAACTACCTCCACCGGGCTAGAAACAGTCACCTGTGACTTGTCACCTGTGGCACAACCGGTGCGGTCCTTCACAAAGTACTCCACCTTCTAATTTAACCAGGCCACCAGAAGTTCTCCCTAACTCTCTTTTTCATAGCTCGCATACCTATGTGCCCTCATGAGCTAACGTGAGCACTTTGTTCCTCATGGCTTCGGGAATTACCAGCAAAGAGGCCTGATATAACAACTCATTTACAACAGAAAGTTCTCAAAAACATGTTTTGTACTTTCTGACTGAACTATCCTCAGAACTCCCTCTTGACCAGCCCTAACTTATGTGCTTCATGACCTCCTTGACTTCCTGGTCCACCTCATACGCATCTCTTCACTCTTGTTCTGATATAGACACCTTCTGAGTGGCTCTCTATACTGCAAATGATCTCAGTATCACCGTCCTTCCCTTCCTAATCACTCCATTGTCTTCGTTACCAGGTAATCTGGACAGACAGTCTGCTAACATATTCTTCTTCCCTGGCACATACTTGACTCTAAAGTTGTGCTCCTGAAGTCTATATGGGCATTTGGCAATCCTGGGTGTTGCCCGCTCTCCCCCCTTTGTGGTAAATAGTTGGGTCAAAGGTTTGTGGTCCACTCTTATAGTGAACCTTGAACTCCACAAGTAAGGCTTAAAATGTACATTGCCCCACCAGCAGGCCCGCGCTTCCCGTTCAATAACGGAATAAGTTGCCTCAACTCCCTTGAAACGTCTGGAGGCAAAAGCTACAACTTCATCTTTGCCCCTCCCCCTGCGTTGCATAAGCACAGCTCTTTGACTGGCATCAGTCATGATTATTGTCTGATCCTTGGTGTCGAAGGGCACGATGGGAATGGCCTGAGCAACTTCTCTATTAATTTGATCAAGTTATTCAGCAGACTCAGTATTCCAAATGAATCTGGTGTTCTTTTTTAGAAGAATTCTCATGTGAAAGGTTTTCGCAGCACAATTGGTCACAAACCTAGCATAAAATTCAAAGAGTCTCGTAAAAGACAATAATTGGTCCTTATCGCCTGGAGTGTAAAAATCTTCTATAGTTTTTACCAAGCTAGCCTTGGGTTCCACATCCTCCGAGGACAACTTATAACCTAAATACTCCACTGTGTTCCACCTGCATACACCAGAACATCGTCCTGAAAGGCCATCACCCTGGACATCCCCTGGAACGTTCTCCACAATCCTCTGGAAAGCCACGGAAGCAAGTCCAAAGGGCATGTGTTTGTATATGAATAGCTCCTCTGGAGTGATGAACGCCACGTAATGCCTAGAATCTGATGATATGTTGATGTCATATCCAACAAACTAAACCATTTCCCCCCCTTGAGTGTAGAAGTCATCTCCGTGATGTTGGGTAAGAGGTATTGATCCACCCATATATGCTCATTGAGGTCACGTAATTCAGTGCACATGCGCAAGAACCATTAGCCTTCTTGGTCAGAATTAGAGGAGCCACCCAGTCTGAAGACTCATTTGGTTCTATTACATCGTTTGCACACAGCTTGTCAAGCTCTTGTTTTAACTCAGCCCGCAAGGCTAAAGGTACTTTATGCACCTTATGCACCAAAGCTTGAGCTCCTTCATTCAATCTTATTCTGTGCTTGAAGCCTTTGAATAAGCCCAGTTTGTTTCTGAAAACTTCAGGATACGTCGAATCCCATGTTTTCTCCTTAACCACCAGAACCTGGGTATAATCCTTCTTCAGTACAACCTGATGAGGTTTGTTGGGGTCCAGTATGATACCCATATTCCCACAAACACAGACCCTCAAGACTTACTATCCCTGAAGCATAAGTCAGCATTAAATTCACCCACCACATCAATGATTTTTCCCCCATAGTATACTGGGAAAATAGAGGAACCCTTTAAGACAATTCCCTAATCGTGGAACAATTCCTTCCATAGTTTCTCACTCATAAGGGTGAACGGGGACCCTGAGTCTGCCAAAACTCTAACATCCACCCCATTAATGGTCACTAAATACAATGGTCTTTGGGATCCTTGCAAAATCACACCACACACGCCCACTTTGTGTGACTGTCCATAACATCCTGTGATGGTGAAGACCTGATCTTCCTCACTGGATGACAAGTCTCCTTCTGTAGATTGTTCTACTTTGTGCACTTTTCCAGACAATTCTCTGCCAGACTATTCCCTGCCAGATGACCTGCAGAACCTCGCAAAATGCCCCTTTTTTAATCATTTGGCACATGTCCTATCAATAGCTGGGCACACCCTGACATTACCAAGATGGGTAGCACTGCCACACCTGTAACACCCCAAACGCTTGTATGAGGTTTTTTTGTTACCCTTCTCATTCCTGTTGACCTTTTCCTGATCAGTTTTCTCTTTGTTTTTTGTATACTTGCTTTAAACCGCTAGCACGTCTTAGGGCTGCGCATTAGAACCAGATACTGTCATCTGTTCCATATAAGACGTTCTGCATTCAATCCTAGTTGCAATCTCTAAGGCTTTTTGCAGCTTTAAGTCTGGTTTAGACAACAGGATCTCCTGTACCTTTTCTATTACTTCGTTTTCTCTACCAATTGGTCCCTTATCATCTCTTCTTCAAATGGCTTGTATTTGCACGAGGCTGTGAAAATGTGCAATGCATCTATATAACTAGATGCAGATTTTCCTGGCATTTTTACCCTTTTGTAAAATGTGTGCCTCTCTAGTGTCACCTTCTTACATGCTTTGAATCGTATATCTAGGAATTTGATGGCTACAGCATACTGATCTCCTGCCCCATCCCCCTCACCATCAACTGTTAAAACCACCACCTTAGGAATGTGCTTCAAAATATTGCCCTCAGGACCAAGTCAATGTCTGAAGATAGCAAACTTTTTCTTGTGTGCAAAAGATTACCCCTAAAGAACATCTAAATATGCTTCAAAACCTTCCTTCCATCTCTCCCAATCAGTCTCATGAGATGCTGGATTGGGGACAAACATAGACGGTGGTGCAATTGACTGTTGCATCTTGGTGCCGAGCAAAGCAAAAAAGTGCACGCTACTTTAAATTAAATATGTGTGGCTCGGCGTGGCTACGTCGTGCTGCAGAATGGCTGCCTTCTGAAGGGGCTCTGCAGGCCAGGCTTCAAAATCCTGCAATATCACCGTGAAGGTTCGGAATCGGCCGGCGCAAAACAACGTTAACCACGGCTGACATTGGCTGCGCTGTCCGTGTGAAGACTCAACTATGTGGACACCCTAGTAATAGCCGAACTTGTCGGGCGGCGCCACGGCCGGACCGACTACAGAAAATGGCCACCACACACTACAGCGCCCCGTAACAAATCCGACGAGGCCAGGAACACCCTAATGCTACGCATGAAGGGTCATTGTACCTTAGTGTGTTAGAAGCGGCAGGTAGCTGATGGAGGACGAGCTCTGAGCCCTGGTCGCCTGCAGCCCACAAATCCCAGAGTGACGCTAGCTGGGCGGAGAGGACGCGAGAACCCGCGGAGCTCGAGACTGCACCGGAGTTCGAAAGACGAGATCCGGCTGTGCCGCCTGCTGAGTGCTGCATCGTGGAACTGCGGCCATGAAGGAGACTGGCGGCATCGCCCGAGGGACTGAGAGTGGGGCAAAGTCGTGAGGCGGTGTGGTGAGAGTGGGCCGGGATTGGAGGTGCTGCGGGACCGGACGCGACCGCGCCGTTTGGGCCCAGACCCCATTTGGCACATTGCACCTGTTGGGGACGGGCTGAGGCGGAGGTCGGGTGTGTTTGGGACCTGCGCTGCAGAAGGTTCCGGCCATGCTACCACATCGTGGTGCGGCCGGTTAAGGCTTTTACGTGGGATTGTAGTGGGCCAGGGTGGGCCTCCGCCTTCTTCTCCGCCCTTCCCGCGTTGAACTGCAGAGGTGCAGTTTTGGTTGAGTCGGTGCCCACCGGGCCTCTCCCTCTTGCTCATTTGCCGGTGCCATGCGCACCCCCCCCTGCCTACAGGTATTATCTCCGGTTTCCCCCCGTTTCCGAGTAACGCCCAGCACCCTTCAGGCTTCGACATAAATGGCGCCGCCGCAGCGAGCAAAATAACTACAGTACTACGCACAGTCGTGTTACAAAACTGCCTGCGCTGTTGGCGGGCGCGGTGCATGCCTGATAAGAGACTCTGGTGAGGTGTGGTGCCTCGGCTGTGTCGCCCTGCGATAATTCCACGCCATCTGCAGCCATGGGTAAAACAGACCCTAAACAGGCAAAGCTCCTCTTTGAGAACAAGCGCCAAACCCGCACAACCGAAGCGGGTTCTGAGCCGGACACTGCCCAGGGTGCTAAAGATGCAGTGGAACAGCAGGAGGAAGACTTACGCACTATTCTGCTGGATGTGCGCTCAAGTATAAAAACAATCGATAACAAGATAGACGCCCTCACTTCTAGCCTGGAAAAGGTAAAGAAACGGGTGGATGTCCACGAGAATCATTTAGACACCCTGGAGAATAGGCTATCAGACACTCAGGACTCTCATGTGGAATCCAGAACACAAATACTAAACGTGGAGAAAGTCCTGGCTGTAATTAAGGCTAAAAATGAGGATTTGGAGGCGCGCCCTAGGCGCAATAATCTTAGAGTTACTGGCCTGCCAGAATCCACTGCAATCCCGAAAATGGAACCATTTATAGAAAATCTGTTGCGTGAACTGTTAGGGCCAACACTCTCGCAGGTCATGATTGTTGAGCTTGCTCACTGCTCACTGGGCCCTAGATCTCCACCTGGCACTTCACCACGCCCAATAATTGCACGCCTCTTGAACTATAGGGACAGAGACGCAATTCTCAGAGAGGCCAGAGCCAAAAGCCCTATAACCCATCAAGAGAATCCACTCTCCTTTTTTCCAGACTACACCCCCGCTGTTCAGGCCGCATGCAGAGAGTTCATGCCAGCCAAACGCATTCTACAAAACGCCTCCATCCCATACGCCATGCTGTACCCGGCCAAGCTAAAAATTACGCACAAAGGACAAACCCAATTCTTCACAGACGCTAAGTCAGCACTAAAATTCACTAAGCAGATATGCTCAAGGAAGTCGCCTCCTCGCTCTTCGCAACAATCCGCTCCTGAACAGAACTTGAGCGATAATGACTGAAAGAAAGCTGCTTTCTTGCTCCTCACAACAAACCGTTTCAGAACAAAACTTAAGCGACTATATTTATCATGTTTATTCAATAGCTGTGAATCTAGTTACGCACATTTGCATACATTTGCATTAGATATGTTAATAGCATTAGTTATATTGGCCATAATAATATGTAATGCACTGTTCATGATTTTCGAAAGGCAAAAGCTTCTTATATGGCAGATTCTGTCTCACATGCCAATGCCTGGCCACCCTGCCACATGGCAGGTAATAGCCGGCGTCCCAAGCTCCACAGGGAGATCTCCCATGTGCTTATGCTTTTGTTTTGTTAAAGGGGTATCTCAGGGGTGGGTGGGAGGCCATAAGTCACAACCTAATTGGGTGGTTGATGTGGGTGGCGGGTGGGACAGGGAGTTCACAGCATATTCGGATGCACGGTCATTAACTGCACTGTACTTGCAAAGGATAAATAGCAACTTGGGTTTTTCAATAGACATGGTAATTTTTGATCTATACACAATGGAGAGACCAGTAATGCCATCACCCTATTCTCTTTACGACGCTCCGCAGTGCGCACTCTCCATACAAGAAACATACTATACAACTCTCCTACTAAGACATGACTGAGACTAAATTCCTCACATGGAATGTGGGAGGACTCAATGACTTTAGAAAAGCACGGTTGTTACATGCGTTCTTAAGAAGGCACCACATAGACGTGTGCTTCATCCAAGAGACACACTTGAAACACGATTCTGACCCCAAACTGAAAAAAAGATACTGGGGGGAGATACACTCGGCTCCATACTCCAACTATGCTAGAGGGGTCTCGATACTGATTAGACGCGGCCTCGGCTGGTCAACCACACATACGCAGATAGACCCAGACGGGCGCTATATCATTTTAACTTGCACCCTCATGACAACTTAGGTCACCTTGGTGGCCATTTACGGTCCAAATGTTGATGACCCACAATTCTTTCTCACTGTATGGGCTAAGGTACTGGCAACAGGTGGAAACACGGTCGTCTGGGGTGGGGACTTCAAGTTACTCTTAACAATGACTGGGATAGAGTAGGGGCCCCTCGCAATCCACACTTCAAGGCAACCCAGCAGCTAAATAATATTATTCTGGAGCACGGTCTTACTGATATCTGGCGAAGCAGGTATCCAACCACCAGAGAGGGCACTTGTATCACTTCACACCACAGCGCTTGGTCCAGACTGGACTACTGGCTTGTAACATGTGATGTAGCATCTTAGTCCATAGACGTGCTACATTTATCACGCACGCTGTCTGACCATGCCCCGGTAGTGTTGCGCTGGAGGATACCACAAACATCACCCCGCGCGTTCAGTTGGTGTCTTCCACCACACGCCCTCTTGGACGCTGCATTCAGAGAAGAGATTAGAACTGACATCACACAATATTTTTCCACAAATGAAGGGTCGGTGGACTCTCCCTCAATCTTGCGGGAAGCCTGCAAGGCAGTAATAAGAGGGGCTTGCATCTCTAAGCAATCTGGAGCAGGAAATTAAGTCCATTGAACTACTTTCAGTCTAGAGAACCCAAGCACTTAGCATCTATACAGGGTAAAATCTCAGAATTTGAAGACGAGGCGGATAGGGAGACCCGATTCTTGGGGAAAAATGCAAGAGCACATAGCTATGGGGAGGGCGACAGGCCAGGTAGAACCCTTGCTAATGCACTCAAGCAACATACATCCCCCAACTTTATAGCCGAGCTGCTGGACGAAAACTCATCCCCCATTAGAGGGCAAGAGGCCACGCATGAGTATCTCACCAGATTTTATTCCTCATTATACACAGCCACGCAAAATGCACCTCACCCCGAACTCGGTGAATATTTGGACTCAATCGAACTACTCTGGCTCAGTAAAGCCCACAGGGCTTATCTAGATGTACCCTTCTCAGTCGAAGACATTACACAAGTCATTAGCAGCTTACCTGGAGAAAAGGCACCTGGGCTAGGCGGGCTGACCACTACATTCTATAAGACATACGCAGAAGAGCTGGCTCCCCGACTGCTAGATGTATATCAGGAATCGTTAGAGAAAGGAATCCTACCGCCAACTATGCGTGAGGCAATGATCATTTCCCTATTAAAACCGGACAAGAAAATAAATATTTGTGACTCATATAGACTCCTTTCTTTAATTAATGTTGATGCAAAGATTCTGGCCAAATTAATTACCAATAGATTACAGCCGCTTCTACCACTTATCGCCAGGCCAGACCAATCTGGATTTATTCCAGGCAGGTCAACAGCTCACAATTTGCTCACATTCTTTGCCACGGTCCACCAAATTGACCCTCAACTACCGGCCATTGCAGTGTTTCTTGACCCAACCAAGGCGTTTGACTCCCTGGAGTGGCCATTCTTGTTTACTATTCTACCTAGGATGGGATTCAGTCCTAATTTTATTAAATTGATTAGCTTGCTCTATACTACACCTACAGCCCGGCTCAGAGCAAATGGTCTAATATCGGAACCATTTTTCATAACCCGCAGCACTGGGCAGGGATGCCCGAATTCGCCGCTACTTTTCGCAGTGGCGATGGAGCCATTAGCTGCAGGAATTCGTCAACATCATTCCACCCGTGGACTAGGATTCACAGATAGAAGCCTTATAATCTCAATGTACGCTGATGATATAACATTATACATTTGTAAACCAGATGAAAACTTAAACCCAGTACTGAGAGAAGTCCTCCGGTATGGGGGAATGTCTGGCAAAAAAATTAATTGGTCAAAATCCTCTATTTTACCTCTAACCGGAGCCCCATTAGAAACTGACTTGGAATTTCCACTTATATGGGCTGATGGCGCTGTTAAATACCAATTTAGTGTGTTGGTGTGTGGCTAAATAGAGACTTACAAGACATATGGCGTATGAACTTTGGCAAATTTCTGGACTGGCTGGAGCGCAAATCAAAATTCTGGGCTGCTCTACCTTTGTCACTAGCTGGCAGAATTGCCATAACTAAAATGATAGTTCTCCCTAAATTTCTATATCTATTTGTTAATATACCTATACCTTTAACTCAAGCTTTTTTTAAATCCCTGCGTTCTATCATGATCATTCTGGTTTGGGCCGGTAGATGGCCTCGGGTGAGCTGGGAACTATTGACACGTCCGCTATCGGGGGGAGGGATGGGAGCTCCTGATCTTGAACTTTATGCGTTATGTGCACAAGCCCAATTTCTCCTTTGTTGGATACATCCCATCCCGTTTCAACCGCTTGTGGCTATTGAGAGAGATGTGGCTGACCCCACCCCTCTGCACGTGGTTGTCTATAAACCCTATCATAGAACTGCTAACGAAATAAACACAGTCGAAACCCTACGTTGGGCTTGGGAAGGTTTGAAGAAGCGGACTGGGACCCCACTGCTCTATGCACCCTCCACTCCACTTGCGTATCACCCACTCTTTCCCTTTCTTCATGACAAGGGCTCAATAACACGTGCCCGTGATATGGGCATCTCTACATTAGGGGACCTGTACCCACAAGACACATTTCTAGAGCCGCCAAGAAGACACTCAAATACCAATCCTGGAATTACTTCTTTATTACCAACTCCGTGCCACTTGCAAAACAATTCACCCAACTTTCCCAGCTTCTCCACCACTAGAACACGTATTAACCACACCATCACCTCATAGATTAATCATAGGTTATATAACCTCACACAAACAAATACCCCATGGGCTGCCCCCAGGGCTCTGGCGCAATGGAGGAACGACTTGGAAGATCTGCCTACAGACGAACAATGGTCATTCTGTTGCTCACAGCTAAGATATTTATCCCGAACTACAAGCTGAGGCTTATACATTTTAAATTCATACACAGGTTGTATCGCACCCCCTTAAAGTTACACAAACTAGGGCTACGCCCAGATTCACGATGCTGGAAATGCAGACGAGAAGCCACTACCTCTCTACATATTGCGTGGGACTGCCCATCTATATCTGGATTTTGGGAGGAGGTATACGACACCGTACATGCCGTCACTGGACTGACACTGGAGTGTACCCCATTGGTAGCACTGTTGGGCTACGTAGAGGATATCCCACCTGAGAAGCGCCGCCTAACAGCTATGATGTTACTGCTCGCGAAGCGTAGACTAGCTATACACTGGGGCGCCCCTAGAACTCCCTGTGTGGCTGCATGGGTGCAAGACATAGCTTATTGTCAGGAGCACTTAGCAGCATTCTGGGACCTTATGCCAATGGCATCTTGCCCAAAGGACATATGGGAACCCTTCACAACCTGGCTTAGAGGGAAAAGCGAGTCTCTCCCAGACGACCCTAGGCCAGAGCCAGCTGTGACCTTGTCAAGATCGAACCAATAGCTGCTTAAATACCTGCCATACTGCGCAGACTACCCTTACATATATGGAGGTCGCCTATCCCGTAACATGTGGTATGGTTAGGGGCTGCCACCCCATTTCCCCCTGATTAAGGTGCCCAAAAATCTCTAGGCCTGCTTAGCTCATACCTGCCGCTGCAATGATCCAGTCATCATAATCATGTAAATTGTTTTAATGTATAAGGAGATATTCTTCAAAAGAACAGGACGCACTAGAGCAATGTACTAGATCTTTATAACTTACTGGTGTTATAGCAAATCATGTAATGACACAACTTTGTAATATGCTGTGCAGTTTTCGCATACTAATATGCTTATGTTATATATATGTCTGAACAAAACTTAAATACATTTTTTTTAAAAATACAAATATGTGTGGCTCAAATGCTGGTTGAAGATGCCTGCAAAAAATGAGGTGATGAGGTGGCCTTTCACCTTAAATAAACATGCCGCATGCAGATTAGTCGATGAGGTGAGGTTCATGTGTGACTCCAGCAATACACACTGTGCACAGGATGCATTCTGACTTAAATGCCAAAGGTATGTGCCAGTAGCAATAAATGCATAAACTGAAATGGTGTGCATGTCACCGAAGAATTAAAGAGAAGCAGGATTTAACTGCCAGAGGTGCATGTCAGTAGCAATAAATGCAGAAAATGAACCGGTGTGCGTGTCATCGAAGATGGACCCACACAATGCCAAAGCGGTGTGCTTGTCACCGATGATGTGCTGAAAGAAGGATTGCACCAGAACGTTGCCTAATCAGAAATGGCTGCTCGGAGAATAGTAGGGAATCATGTAGGCCTCTAGACCAGCCCAATTCAAAATGGCCACTGGGCATAGGAGGTTGGCGTCATGATGCTTGGGGAGCAAACAGCAGGCCGGAAAGTCACGTGCTGGGGCTCACGATGCGGAGGCTTATTTAAGCACTGATAAGTATTTAAAAATTCACAGTACCACAGAGGAGCGCACGGGAACCTCACCCCTCAAATCGGCAGCACAACACCCTTTACGGCAGAGTGACAATGTCACAGTTCCACTGCAAAAGGGACCCAGTCTGCAATGATCTGACTCTGGATTTTTTCCCCACAGGGAACAGCTTCAGGAAGACGCATGTGATGTCCTGCTGATGCCGGCAACTCTCACCATTATTAAGATGCAGACACAAAGGTAACGAAGTACGTTTTATTCGACTATCAGCAGTACATAGAAATGAACCTCCACTTAACGCCGGCCCACGGCCAACTGCCACCCACTCCCCATAATTCCAGAATCCATCCCCTTCTTCATTCCATGCATTCTTCTAGTGCGTGCTGCAACAAGACACTAGAAGAGTGTAACCCAACACTTGGCAAGCATCTATGTCTGAACGGCTGGATGCGGGTTTAAATATTGCAGGGATGATGAGTGATTTAATGCTACAAGTTTGATGAAGTGAGTACTGCAACAGAAACACCTATGCTTACAGTGCAATGAAATGGAAAACCAATACTGGCAAGCACTATATAATAAATGCATTGCTTGATAACTGTTAAAGCTTAGGCAACACATTCCTAAAGAAGTTTTAAAAGGTTTTGTCTATAAAAGTCATCAATGCTTGGTTAGGTGCTACAAACATAGCTGCACCATGCATCGTGCAGAGACAGAACAATGGGGATAGCTAAAATACTTGAACAAGTGTCTATTGCCATTTACTTTGAAACATCAAATTTGAAAACTGATAACAAACACAGGCATAAGACATGCTCTTTAGGCAAAAATTAAGAAAACCAAGTGCAGAATTAGAGAAAATGCAGGGGAAATACTAAAAAGTACTAAGAAGGGTTACCACAGTTGGGAGACTTGTGTTGAGGTATGTGAATTTTTTCATACTCTCCTTGTATGATTCAGGTGTGATCCTGCCCACTATTGTGACTGAGCCACAATTGATTAATACCAGTTCATAGCGAACCATTTCAAATAGCTCTGACTATTGTACACAGAGGCTATAATTATTATCAATTCATGTTGTGGTCGTTGTCTTTTTCAATAATTGTGGAAACCAAGTTCTGTATATATCACATGTCTGTTCACAATGTATTAGATGGTTTCATTTGCTTGGGACATATAATCACTATTGTGGTTCTTCTCGGTCGGTGTATGTATTGTTTTTGAATTATAAAAATTTGGATAAAAAAGAATTATTATGAACACCAAGTCTGCGAGGCTCTCTTTTTCTGACATCCTTAACCCTAAATGATTGCGATTGTGCATTTTTAATTACCAGTATAGATTTATTGTATTCCCGCTAGAACCGTTGTTTTCGGATACATATGACTTACCCTGGTTCCTAGTGAGTAGGGTCCCCCTTGTCCTCTTTTTCGTCAGGTGTAATAGAGGCATCTTGGGGGACATGGAACTGGCCTGCTTCAGCTATGCTAAATTTGAAGCTGTATACCATGTTACCTTGTCAAACCAGAGGACATCAATGTTGTGTGACTGGAATGTGCTTCTGCTACATAGCTAGCAATGGCTGCCAGATGGATGTCTGGCTCATCATAGCCTATTGGAATAATGAGAGAGTGTTGTGTGTGTGTGTGTGCGTGCACATGCGCATGTGCGTGCATGTGTGTATTTGTGGAGTGTGTATAGGTACACACAAGTTTGCATGTGTGTAGTTTTTAAATTTGAAGTCTCAGCTGGAAGAAGGCTGAGGTGCCAAGAGAGCATCCAGTCAGCCTCCCTTTGCGAAATTCACTGAGGGATTGTCAAATTGTTGGGAAGGGACACTTGTTGTGTGGATGAGTAGCACATGATTTAAGATGCTGCTTCCTCATCACACATGTTGGTCTATGAGCCTGGGAAAGATTACTGCATATTTATATTTCAAGTAAGCTTCAAAACTAAATTTAAGCATGGCATTGGTAACAGCGACACTGACAACAAGGTTCTAATTAAAGGACAACTCTTTTAAGGTAGAATGAATGTTAATATGAGTGCACACATGAGTGACTCCACTCCCTAGGATGAAATTGATCTCTAAAGAGGAATTTAGGATCACCAGATAACCTCCCAGAATTATGCTAACAGAACTTATGAGAAATACTAATATACTCTAAAAGGGTATTCATTTCCAGTCTATCTCACCAATTCACCAAACAATGCATTGTGTTTATCATGACTTGGACCGGGCCCTTTCTGCAGGGTCTCCCCAGATTTTTGCTTTCCTTTGAGAAGCCCATTTTTGTTGGCTGTTAGGACTCTGTGTGCTTTAATCATGCTAACCAGTGGTAAAGTGCTTTTGCTCTCCCTTGAAAACATAGTAAAATTGGCCAACACCTGATTGGTACATTTAATGTGCTTATACATCCCTAGTAAGTGGTATTATGTGTACTCAGGGCCTGTAAATTAAATGTCACTAGTGAACTGCAGCATTCATTGTGCTACCCACTAACGTAGCACTGTAAAGTATGTTGAGGCTTCCCATTGCAGGAAGCCTGTAGTGCAGGTTTAAATTGCCAAATCAGTAAAATAAACTTTTGCCAGGCCTAATCCTTCCTTTTTAATACTTATAAGTCACCCATACAGGTAGGCCCTAACCACTCATAGGGCAGGGTGCATGGTATTTAAAAAGCAGGACATGTGTGTTTACATTTTAATTGGTCTAACAGGTAAATTTACTAAAGTCGTTTTTTACTGTTGTAAAGCTATCTTGCCCAAATAATAACCCCATTTCTTACACTGACCTTCACACACAGATTTTGTCTTCATTCAATGCCTGTGTGAATCCATTCAGAATGATTAGTTCATGATATTTCTTTGGGGAGCCAACAAAGCCCAAGGTTTAACTGACAGCAAATGTAAAACGTGTTCCTTCAGACAAGGAAATCATATATTGTACCTAATAGTGCATTGACTTCTTAAATAAAATAACTTTATGATATGGTCCGATTGTTAAACATGCTCATTATTCGATTTTGAAATTTGTAAGTGTTAGACTTGGCATCTTTTGGCGTGTTTCCCCTGTCCTTTTGCTTTCTGACCTCCCTGTTTTGACTCTGTTTTTGCTGGTTTAGTGTCTCTGCGCACTTTCTCACTGCTGTTCAGTGTTAAAGTGCAAGTGCTCCTGTTGTAAATTATGTTATGGATTGGTGTTTCCATGATTGGCATATTTGATTTACTGGTGAGGCCCTAGTAAAGTGCACTGAGAGTGCCAGGGCTGGTAAATCAAATGCTACTAGTGGGCTTGCAGCACTGGTTGTGCCACCCACAGAAGTAGCCCTGAAAAGGTAACTCAGACCTGCCACCGCAGAGTCTGTGCGCAGTTTGTAACTGCCATGTCGACCTGGCAAGTGCACCCACTTGCCAGGCCCCAACCTTCCCTTTTTCTACATGTCAGTCACCCCTAAGGTAGGCCAAATGTACCCCTGTGGGCAGGGTGCTGTGCATGTTAGAGGTAGGACATGTACTGAAGTGTGTGACATGTCCTGGTGGTGAATTTCAGTGTATTTTGTTTTTCACCATTGTAAGGCTGCCTGTTCCCATAGGACAGAATGGGGAGTTTGTTTATACCATCTTATAAACATAACTACCCCTGGAAACAAGGTTGAAAAATAAAGTTTAGTATGTCTGGACTCAGAATGTTAAAATGCATCTTTTACTGAAGATGATTTTTACATTCTGTGTTTGAGAATACCACTTTTAGAAAATAGTTATTTTCTTGCTTAGCCACCCTGTGTGCCTCTGCTGGGGTTGTGGATTGACTGTCCGGCTTTGGGATGACAGGGGCTAGAGAGGGGAAGTGGCTCCAGAGAGCCTGATGGATCAGGGCTGGGCTGACTAGACCTGTGCTGCATTTAGAGTAGTGGGAGCAGATTTCCTTGCACCTGAATGGGCCTGGTCTGCCTTGCACAATGCCGTCTCCACCCCCTGCCAGGAAGCTGCACAAGTGAGGACAGAACTGGTTTGGACTGGGTACACAAAGGATTTGGTGGTATAAATATTGGGGCCCAGACCCCAGAACTTTAGAACTCTTTTGGACCAAGAAGACTGCTAAGAAGAGCTGGAGAAGCTGTGAGGAGGAACTACCACTTTAATGTGTGCTTTTGCTGTGTTGGACTGCAGTGGCTGCTTCTGTCTTGGGCAGTGAAAGGACTGGACTTGAACTTTCTGAAATCTCTTTTTGTGAGTTTCTCCAAGGGCTTGAGGTAGAGCTTGCCCCCTGTTCAAGAAGTCTCAGGAACAGCAAAGACTTCAAGTTCTTCTGCCCGTGTGTTTTGTGCTGCAACAGCAGAAAAAGCAAACCGACCGTCACCGAGCCGCTGCCTGAAACACGACCTAAGGGCACCGCACACCGCACCGCTGCACTTCACAATGCAGCACCCGACGCCTGCTGACGCCAGCACTCCTGACTTCAACCGCGAGGAGTTCGATCTGCAACGCGCGTGACTTCAAGGGCCGACGACTCCTGCACCGACCTCCGGAACCGACGCCTGCGGACGCCGTGCTTTTGGAGCTCAACAAGAGGTCGCCGACGCCCTGCATTTCTAAAGGTACTGTTTTGCGGGTCTTTCCGACACCGTAGCTGACCCGCGACACCGCTGTCAGCCAGAACTGTTTAGGATTTGTTGTTCACGATGCCGTGATAGCCCCAGACGGAGCTATTGACTTCAAGGAACTTTATTTCAAGTTTATTTTGATAACTGAAGATTTCTAAGTACTGTATTGTGGATTTTTATCATTTTTGGTCTTGTCTTAAGTATATATAAAAATATTGTATATTTTTTCTAAACTGGTGTGGTGTCCTTTTGTAGTGCTTTCACTGTGTTACTGTTGGTTATGTGCAAATGCTTTTCACACTGCCTCTAAGGTGTAGGAGAGTAGGATCTGCCTCTTATGTTGCCCCCACTTTTTCTCTGATGTTTACACTGGTTTCTGGCTATAGTCTGGCTGGGTCCCTGCTAATCAGGGCCCCAGCCTCTCTGTTCTCTCTAAATGACTTGGAGTGCACTCTAGGTGCACTAGTGATTGGATACTGTGGTACCTTATGAGTCCCTAGTATATGGTACCTTAGATACCAAGGGCATAGGTACTTCACAGGCCTACCAGGGGCTGAAGCATGTATTATGCCACCCCTGGGAAGCAGACTAAATCTGACACCACAGGCCTGCTACTGCAGCCTGGGTGAGGTGGTGCTAGCACTCCTCACTGAGATATAGGTTTCCTATATCTCCCCTGCACACACATTTAAACCTATCAGTCACCCCTAAGGCAGGCCCTATCAATCCTGAGGGCAGGGTGCTTGGTTCCTATGTGAGAGGGTGCCTCTACCTGAGCAGGGCCCCTCTGAAGCTCTCAGAGTCCATTCTCTGGGGCTGTTTGTGGATGCGGTTAAACCATATATTCCGATCATAAAGTCCGATCGGAAAAGAAAATTTTTTTGGCTATAAAAATAGAACAAGCTGAAAATCGTGCTAAAGAATTGTTTAGGATAGTCAAGGACTTCTCCTCTCCTAATGCTTCCAAAAGCTCCCTTGCCCCTACCGACGAATGGACAAATGAAATTGCACAATATTTTTATAGGAAAATTAAAACTATTCAGGATTCATTTAGCAGCCCCTCCCTTGACAAGGAGAGCGTTACTTTTGGGCTTCTCCCCATATGCCTCACTACGGAGAATACCCTGCTGGACTTTTCTCCTATGCCCATGGCCACCTCACTTAAAATTATGAAGGCCCTGAAATCTGGATCCCCCTCAGACCCTTGTCCAGCAAAAACACTGGCATTGATTGCCGAGATAATCAATCCAGCTGTCAACCAGATACTGAATCTATCTCTGTCAGAAGGAAGGATGCCAGACAATTGGAAGCATGGAAAAATCCTTCCGCTCTTAAAAAAACCATTAGGTGACCCTTTGGCAGTCAGTAATTATAGTAACCCTGGGCAAAGCACTACGCTACGCTCGCGTAGTTTGCGAAGTTTGCGCTACTTCGCACAACGCGAATTGCACGTAGCACAGTGCAAACACGCGTAGCGTAGCGTAGTGCAGCGGTCATTTAGCTTGCTCGCGGTCCTCAACGTCAAGTTGGCGACCGCGAGCAAGCAAAATGACATCCCGGCGAGACTTTTTCTCGTTCGCGATCAGCAACATCAAGTTGCCGATCGCGAGCGTGGAAAATAAACCTCCCGGCGAGATTCTCAACGCGGGAGGTCAGGTTTCTCATTGCGAGTGGTCGCGTATGCTCGCGACCGCTCGCGATGAGAAACTACCAGTCCGCGTTGAGAAGCTGCCGCTCGAGTAAAAATCTACTCGAGCGGCAGTAAAAGACAGCTCGCACTGTGCAAGATGCCGTTTTCAATGATTGCACAGTGCGGACAAGCATCCGGCACTGTGCAATCATTGCGAACAGTGCACTACGCAGTTCGCGTGAGTGCTACGCGTAGCTCGCGTAGTGCGAACTGCACTTTGCGTAGCTTCGCGTAGCGCTACTTCGCGAACTACGCCCAGGCTTAAATTATAGACCCATATCGCTTTTACCTTTTTTCTCCAAAGTTTTGGAGAAATATGTGAATGCCACCATCACAGATTTTATTGAGGCGAGCCAGGTGCTCCATCCAAGTCAGTCAGGTTTTAGAGCCAATTTTAGCACTGAAACAGCTTTATTGGAAATTTCAGAGACGATCAATACTACGCTTGACAGAGGAGGAAAGGCTGTGCTGATATTGTTGGATCTTTCGGCGGCCTTCGATACCGTGCCACATGATCGCCTCCTTCATAGATTGAGGGAGAGCGGCGTTGGTGGCACGGTGCTCAGATGGTTCGCCTCTTTTCTGAACAACCGCCAGCAAACAGTCTGGGCCCCTCCTTTTTCAGCATCCATGCCCCCACTAAGTGTAGGAGTGCCACAGGGTTCGGTTCTGAGCCCTACGTTGTTCAATATATACATGGCCCCCCTGGCTCCTTTAGCTGAACAATATGGAGCAAAAATTATATCGTACGCAGATGATACGCAATTGCTATTTACCTGTGAGAAGGAAGAGGTGCTCAATGGCAATGTAGTTAACGTATGCCTAACCAAGGTATTCGATTGGTTTAGGCAAAATCAACTACTCTGCAACTCTGATAAGTCAGAAATTATTTTTTTGGGACACAATCCTGATGATGACTGGCGTCAATGGTGGCCAAAAAATGTATCTCCCCCTGATAACCCAGTCTCAACTGCAAAAAATCTAGGAGTGAAATTTGATTCTGACATGTCTATGAAGTCCCAGGTTCGATCAGTTGCCGGTACCTGTTTTGGACTTTTAAAAATGATGCGGAATTTCCTCCCTCTACTGCCTATTTTTCATAGGAAAACAGTGGTCCAAGCACTGATTATGTCTAGGCTGGACTACGTGAATGTGTTGTATTTGGGCCTTCCGGACTACTTACTTAATCGTCTTCAGGTAGTTCAAAATGCGGCAGCTAGGGCCGTACTTATGGTAGGACCCAGATCACACATGTCTCCCCACCTTAGATCCCTGCACTGGTTACCAATCAAAAAAGGGTCAGTTTCAAATCCCTGGTACTGACTTTTAAGGCCCTGAATGGAATCGGGGCCCCGTACATCAGGAATAAGATTCAGCCCTATAAACCGTCCAGAACATTGCGATCATCTACTCAGCTAAGGACAATTGTGCCTAAGTTCTGCCGATCTCGCAAGGGTGGACGCTCCTTTCAAGTACTAGCTGCAAAATTATGGAATAGTCTCCCACTTTCCCTTAAACAAGAATGTGATCTCCTTAGCTTTAGGCAGAAACCTAAAGACCTGGCTTTTCCAACAGTGAGTAGTTTCTCTGCTCTAGCTGTCCGGTCTTTTAATTGCTCTGTTCTGGGGTCAGGACAGCGCCGGGACACTCCTCGGAGTAGCTGTGCGCTTAACAAATACCCCATAACATAACATAACATAACATAACATATACTCTTAAGTGCATTATATCCTCGCGGTAGAATGCTAACTTTGGAATGGCTGCATCAAAACATGTCGTGTTTGGTGTCAAACATCTTGGAATACTACCCCCCGCCAGTTCTGGCGGCGGGGGTAGCATTCCACCCTTCTAGAGGGATAGACATGTACCTACTGTGGAAACACGGTAGAATCCTGCAGAGCCCTGGCATCACAAAATGGATGCCACCAGTCACAGACACTGGGCTGCCCTCCTGCTGATGACCGAAACTCGCAGTGGAGGAAGCCCAACAATAGATATCCTGTCCCAAGGGGTGTGACCACCTCCCAGACAGGGTTTAGTGTATTGGGGCTGGGTGGGTGCACTCTTAGAGTGCTTTGAAGTCCTGCACTGGGGGAGCAGAAGGCTCCTCTGTGCATATGCCAGTTCAAACCAGCTCAGGGGCTACCTGCCCCTGCTCTGGTGCGAAACTGGACAAAGGGAAGTGGGTGTAGCCACCCACTCCCCTGACCCTCCCATAGGTGGGGTCATAGAGCTAGTACCTCCCTTTCTTTTAGTATAAGAGGGGGAACCTGTGCATTGCAAACTAGATACCCCTGGACGACGCTCTACAAGAAGAATCCTGGACCTTCGACGTTCCACTACCTTTGGAAGACTGAAGAATCTCCCTTGGAGTCAAGGAGTGACTCCCCTGCTTGGCAGGCACCAAAAACGACAACGACGGTCGCAAACTACGCCGCTCCCGCCGGAGCCTGAAGACCCTGCAGCCCAGGAAGAGGATTTCCTGACTTCTCCAAGGCCATCGTGAGTCCCCAGCGAAGCTGAGGCCAGTGGACCCCAAGAGTGATGAGGAACCGTGACCCCTGGGTACCATGCACTATTGTCAAGTGCAACCCCTTCACGACGTTCTACGAACTTGTGCTTTGGACCACGTGTGGTCCCAGCCTCTAACAGAGATCTCTCCCAAAATCAGAGGCCTACACCGTCCCGAGTGACCGTGGGCCCCTGTTGAGTGAATCCTCCTGAGGCATCTTTGCGATCCCTTGCCAGACGGCTTGTGGGTCTCCAGAAGACTTTCCAAAGAAACCAAAGGGCTCCCCTGGTTGCTCCAGGCCTGCCCGGACCTACCCTTGCTGGGTAAGTTCCTCAGACCTTGCTGGTCTGCACCATTGACTTTTCCGTTCCACCACAAGACTTGCTGCTACCAAGGCTTGTTGGCTCCAATCGGGTCGCCGACACTGCAGTCAGCTGCAGACTTTGTGGGACACGCTGAATCCAGCTCCTGGCCATCCTCGACGCCTCCTGGACCTCGTGGTTGAAGAGTCAAGACACAGGTGAACGACCTGAATCTGTCGACGACGGTGGGCATTCATCTTCCTTGCCCCGGGTCACTGCCAAGTGCCCTTGAACACTGTCCCCTCTGCTTTCAGGTCTTCCTCCTTCCGAATCCAGGCTTGGATTCCAACGGACACTTCTTCTGTCGCCGCAAGCAGCAAGTCTTCACTGGCTCCCATTGAAAACGACGCTGCGACCCGACACCAAAGGACACCTATGCACCCGGCTCCCCTGGGTGAGGTAACTTTAGCATTACGGTGCTCCTGTGGGTGTGGGCCCTAGAACTACTTACCCTGTAAGTGCCTTGCTTGTAGCTACCCTAGAAGTGCCCTAAAACTCTTATTTTCTAAGTGCGACAATTGCGCTGACTCGTACAGGGTTCGCGTCTGTGTTAGACACATCGCGTCCATCTCCCTTGTAATTCTATCTGTAATCGTGTCCTTCGACTCGTACGGAGTCCGATCGGTGTTCGCCTCGAACACACAAGGGGCCTGTAACATTGAACTCTCCATTGCGCTGACTCGTACAAGGTTTGCGTCTGTGTTAGACACAGCGCGTCCATCTCCCTTGCAACTCTATCTGTAACCGCGTCCTTCGACTCGTACAAGGACCGATCGGTGTGTTCGCCTCGAACACGCAAGGGACCTTTAACATTGAAATCTCAATCGCGTCTGTTCGCATAGACTCGCACAGGACTCGCACCGGTGCCAGGGCACCGCGTCCGTCCCCTGTGGGTCTCCTACAACTACCTGGGGTGGTTCTTGGGGGTCCCTCGATTCTAACTGCTCTAGACCTAGGTCTAGCCAAACTAAGATTGTGATATTTGATTGTGCTAACTTATTTTGATAACATTTGATTTGTACATATGTTCCTGACTTCTAATCTCATAAAGAGATTAGTAGAGAGTTGTTTATTAATAAATACATATATATTTGATATATATACCTGTGTGGTGTCTTTTCATTTGGTGATTCAAGAGATTGTGTGGTAAAACAAGCTGCTTTACATTCCTCCAAGACTTAGCCTGAAGGCTGCTCTCCACAGCTACCACTAGGATAGCTTTCTATAAAGGTTGTCTTAAACCTACCAACCATAAGAGTCGAATTGTTCTGGTGCAAGGTGTCCACTTTAATTAGTGAACAGCATATACCAGGCCAACTTCTCACATTGGTGGGCAGCGTGTGGGATTCCAGCTTGCTATTGTTTTACCAGAAAATCTCTATTTGAATTACTAACTGAAAACCACTATAGGTACTCAAGGTACATATAAAATCAAGCTTAGTATCAATAAGTTCTACTGAACTTAGAGCTGTGTGCAAAAGGGATAGCACACCCTTTCTACAGCTCAAGCTAGTATCAGTAGGCCACAAACTAGTGTAGGTAGTACAACACTGCACAACACTAGAATGTCCTCAAGGGATGGACCCAGTGGATCCACCCAGCTTCAGTATAAGGACATGACTTTCTGTGACTTGAAAGCCATGTGTGCTGAGAGGCACCTGAAGATAGGACAGAGTCCCTCCACACTACACTTGATAGATCTGCTAACAGCAGATGACCTTAGATTAGCTCTAGGAGCTAATGGGTCTGGATCAGTGGGTGGGTCAGTTATAGTGTCTGGGTCAGATGATGAACATCAGGATGACCAGGACTCTGTGATTGTAGGGCCAGGCCCAAAGGGGTCTGAACAAGACAGAGGAATTCTCCCTAAGAGAACTGACATAGTGGAAGACAGGCACTAGGTCCCTTTCCAGGGAATCTGAGCACTCCTTTCACTCTGGCAGAGAAACTGTCTACCAGAGGAACTCCTTCTTCCCAAGAAGAGAGACCTCCTCTGAAAGGATGTACAAACTGCTGCAGTATGAGGAAGCAAGAGTTTGCCCTCAAAACCAAGCAGTTGGCACTAGACAAAGAAGCCTTTGAGTTCCAGAAAGCTTCTAGAAGAGAGGGGTTAGAACCCCTTGGTGGCAGCAACAGTGTCCCTAGAGGTAGAGAAAATACTCCAGACCATAGGAACCTGAGCAAGGTTGTTCCTCCCTACCAGAGTGGGGATGATATCCACAAGTGGATAACTGCTATGGAAAGGGCCTGTAGAGTACAACAGGTCCCCCAAAAGCAGTGGGCAGCAATCTTGTGTCTCTCCTTTTCAGACAAAGGTAGAGACAAGCTCCTCACTGTTAGAGAAGAGGATGCTGATGATTATGAAGTCCTGAAGAGTGCACTGATAGATGGGTTTGGCTTAACCACTGAGCAGTACAGGTTGAAGTTCAGAGACACCCAGAAGGCACAGACTCAGGACTGGACTGACTTTGTAGATTGTGCAACCAAGGCTCTGGAGGGTTGGCTGGTTGGCAGTAGGGTTACTGATTTCAAGGGATTGTATAATCTAATGATGAGAGAACAGATCCTTAATAATTGCCAGAACCAGTTGTTGCACCAATACCTGGTGGACTCAGATCTGACCTCTCCCCAAGAATTGGGAAAGAAGGCAGACAAGTGGGTCAGAACCAGGGTGAGGCAGAAAACCCAGAACCAAGGGGGTGACACCAAGAAGCAGGATCCTAAGGGCTCTGAGAAAGGTGGGGATAAGTCAAAAGACCAGAAGTCTTCACAAGGGCCCCAAAAATCTGCATCTGGTGGGGAGTCACAATCCAACAAGGGAAAAGGCCAAAAGAAGCCCTGGTGCAAATTCTGTAAACAGAAAGGGCACTGGACTTCTGATTGTAACAAGTCCAAAGACCAAACCTCCACCACTCCTGCCCCTAAGGCAACTGTTCCCCCTAGCTCAGCTACTGGTGGAGGTAGTACTCAGAATAAGGGTGTAGTAGGGTTGACCCTGGGTTCTGAAGTGGACTCTGACCTAGTCAGAGTGCCCACTCAGGCAATGCTGATTTGTGATGGAGACCTTGATATGTCCTTCCTAGTAAGCCCCAGTAATCTGGGCAAATACAAACAGCAGCCTGTAATAAATGGCAAACAGGCTTTGGCATTTAGGGACACAGGTGCTAGTGTCACCATGGTGGCAGAGGATCTTGTGGACCCTGGACAGATCATCCTGGGCGAAATGTACCAGGTGACCAATGCAAGCAATGTCAGGACCAACCATAGTCTGGCAGTTGTGAATTTCTCCTGGGGAGGGGTAACTGGCCTCAAGAAGGTTGTAGTCAGTGCAGACCTCCCTGTAGAATGTCTATTGGGCAATGATCTAGAGACTTCAGCCTGGTCTGAAGTAGAGTTATGGACTCATGCTGAGATGTTGGGCATCCCTGCAGAGGTATTTGCTGTGACCAGGTCACAAGCAAGAATGCATAACACTGAACCAGCTCTGGATCCTGGAACAATGGACCAGATGCTTCCCAAGAGGAGGAGCAGTAGGGTAAAGGCAGTGCCTTCCCCTCTGTCTCAGGTCACAGATTCACCTCCAGAGGGAGGTGAAGCAGATCCTGAAGAAGGAACTGCCCCAGAGGGACTTGAGCCTGATCAGGTTGAGTTCTTGGGGGCAGGGGGCCCTTCTAGGGAAGATCTGAGTAAGGAGCAACAGTGCTGCCCCTCTCTTGAACCCCTCAGACAGCAGGCTGCTGCTGAGGCTGCTGGGAGTGCTAGTGGGTCCCATAAAGTTTATTGGGATGAGGGACTCCTATATTCTGAGGGTAGAGACCCAGCCCCTGGAGCCACCAGGAGGTTGGTAATACCTCAGAAGTTTAGGGGTTCCTCTTGACCCTAGCACATGACATCCCTTTAGCAGGACACTTGGGCCAAAACAAGACCTGGGACAGGCTTGTTCCACATTTTCATTGGCCACATATGTCAGAGGACACAAAGGAGTTTTGTCGCTCCTGTGTCACCTGCCAAGCCAGTGGTAAGGCAGGTGGCACAACAAAGGCCCCCTGATACCACTACCTGTGGTGGGGGTACCCTTTGAAAGGGTAGGGATTGACATTGTTGGTCCCCTTGACCCTCAAACTGCATCTGGGCACAGGTTTATCCTGGTGGTAGTGGATCATGCCACCAGGTACCCAGAAGCAATTCCCCTGAGGACCACCACAGCCCCTGTGGTGGCAAGAGCCCTCATTGGAGTTTTCTCCAGAGTGGGTTTCCCAAAGGAGGTCATTTCTGACAGAGGTACCAACTTCATGTCAGGATATTTGAAGGCAATGTGGAAGGAGTGTGGTGTAACTTATAAGTTCACCACCCCTATCACCCACAATGCAATGGGTTAGTTGAACACTTCAACAAAACCCTGAAGGGAATGATTAAAGGACTCCCAGAGAAGCTTAGGCGGAAATGGGACCTTCTTCTTCCTTGCCTGTTGTTTGCATACAGAGAAGTTCCACAGAAGGGGTTGGTTACAGCCCATTTGAGCTTCTGTTTGGGCATCCTGTAAGAGGTCCATTGTGTTTGGTTAAAGAGGGCTGGGAGTTACCTCTCAAACCCCCAAACAGGATGTGATGGACTATGTACTTGGTCTCCGCTCCCGGATGGCCGAATACATGAAAAGGCAACCAAAAACCTGGAGGCCAGCCAAGAATTGCAAAAAGCTTGGCATGACCAAAGAGCTGTGCTGACTGTGTACCAGCCAGGACAGAAAGTGTGGGTGTTGGAGCCTGTGGCCCCAGCAGCCCTCCAAGACAAGTGGAGTGGCCCCCATACAATAGTTGAACAGAAGGGAGAAGTCACCTATCTGGTGAATCTTGGAACTCCCAGGAGCCCCCTGAGGGTACTCCATGTCAACAGATTAAAACCATATGTTGACAGGGCTGACATGGGCTTGCTCATGGCAACTGATGAGGACCAGGAGGAGGAGAGTGACCCTCTCCCTGACCTGCTCTCTCAGAACCCTGATGATGGGTCAGTAGATGGTGTTGCTTTGGCAAGCAGCCTCACTGACCATCAGCAAACTGAGTGCAGACAAGTTCTGCAACAGTATAGACATATGTTTAGCCTGACCCCTAGTCAGACTACCTGGTGCACCCATGAGGTGGACACTGGAGACAGTCTGCCTGTCAAGAGTAAAATCTACAGGCAACCTGACCATGTCAGGGACTGTATCAGGACTGAAGTCCAGAAAATGATGGAGCTAGGTGTAATTGAGCCTTCAGATAGCCCTTGGGCTAGACCAGTAGTCCTGGTACCCAAGCCTCATACCCAGGGTGGTAAGAAAGAAATGAGGTTTTGTGTAGACTACAGAGGCCTCAATGCAGTCACTAGGACTGATGCCTATCCCATACCAAGGGCAGATGAGCTGATTGATACTTTGGCCTCAGCCAAGTATCTGAGTACATTTGACCTAACAGCTGGCTACTGGCAGATCAGATTAGCTGATGATGCAAAAGCCAAAACAGCATTTTCGACCCCTGGTGGGCACTACCACTTTGTGGTGATGCCCTTTGGATTGAAAAATGCACCTGCCACTTTTCAGAGGTTGGTGAATAAAGTTCTGGCAGGGATGGAAACTTATTGCTCAGCTTATCTAGATGATATTGCTGTCTTTAGTTCCTCCTGGCAGGATCACCTGGTCCACCTCAGAAATGTTTTGGAGGCTCTGCAGAAAGCAGGCCTCACTATCAAGGCCACTAAGTGCCAGATAGGGCAGAGTCAGGTTGTGTACCTGGGCCACCTTGTAGGTGGAGGCCAGGTTCAGCCTTTACAGAGCAAAATCCAAACCATCATGGAATGGGTTGCTCCAACCACCCAGACACAGGTGAGAGCCTTCTTAGGCCTGACTGGGTACTATAGGAGGTTTGTCAAGGGATATGGATCTATAGTGACCCCCTTGAATGATCTGACCTCAAAGAAAATGCCAAAAAAGGTTCAGTGGACAGCTAGCTGTCAGAAGGCATTTGAAGACCTAAAGCAGGCCATGTGCACTGCCCCCATCTTACAGAGTCCAGACTACACCAAAAAGTTCATTGTCCAAACAGATGCTTCTGAGCTGGGTGTGGGAGCTGTACTGTCTCAACTGAATGATGAAGGTCAAGACCAGCCAGTAGCTTTTATTAGCAGAAGGCTGACCCCTAGAGAGAAACGTTGGTCAGCTATAGAGAGGGAGGCCTTTGCTGTGGTGTGGGCCCTGAAGAAGCTGAGGCCATACTTGTTTGGCACTCACTTCATAGTTCAGACCGACCACAAGCCCCTCCTATGGCTTAAACAGATGAAAGGTGAAAACCCAAAACTTTTGAGGTGGTCCATTTCCCTACAGGGGATGGACTATACAGTGGAACATAGACCTGGGACCCAACATGCCAATGCAGATGGACTCTCAAGGTATTTCCACTTTGAACACGAAGACTCAACTGGTCAAGGTTAGTTTAGTGTCCCTGCGTTTGGGGGGTTGTGTAGGAGAGTAGGATCTGCCTCTTATGTTGCCCCCACTTTTTTCTGATGTTTACACTGGTTTCTGGCTATAGTCTGGCTGGGTCCCTGCTAATCAGGGCCCCAGCCTCTCTGTTCTCTCTAAATGACTTGGAGTGCACTCTAGGTGCACTAGTGATTGGATACTGTGGTACCTTATGAGTCCCTAGTATATGGTACCTTAGGTACCAAGCGCATAGGTACTTCACAGGCCTACCAGGGGCTGAAGCATGTATTATGCCACCCCTGGGAAGCAGACTAAATCTGACACCACAGGCCTGCTACTGCAGCCTGGGTGAGGTGGTGCTAGCACTCCTCACTGAGATATAGGTTTCCTATATCTCCCTGCACACACATTTAAACCTATCAGTCACCCCTAAGGCAGGCCCTATCAATCCTGAGGGCAGGGTGCTTGGTTCCTATGTGAGAGGGTGCCTCTGCCTGAGCAGGGCCCCTCTGCAGCTCTCAGAGTCCATTCTCTGGGGCTGTTTGTGGATGCGGTTAAACCATATACTCTTAAGTGCATTATATCCTCGCGGTAGAATGCTAACTTTGGAATGGCTGCATCAAAACATGTCGTGTTTGGTGTCAAACATCTTGGAATACTACCCCCCGCCAGTTCTGGCGGCGGGGTAGCATTCCACCCTTCTAGAGGGATAGACATGTACCTACTGTGGAAACACTGTAGAATCCTGCAGAGCCCTGGCATCACAAAATGGATGCCACCAGTCACAGACACTGGGCTGCCCTCCTGCTGATGACCGAAACTCGCAGTGGAGGAAGCCCAACAATAGATATCCTGTCCCAAGGGGGTGTGACCACCTCCCAGACAGGGTTTAGTGTATTGGGGCTGGGTGGGTGCACTCTTAGAGTGCTTTGAAGTCCTGCACTGGGGGAGCAGAAGGCTCCTCTGTGCATATGCCAGTTCAAACCAGCTCAGGGGCTACCTGCCCCTGCTCTGGCGCGAAACTGGACAAAGGGAAGTGGGTGTAGCCACCCACTCCCCTGACCCTCCCATAGGTGGGGTCATAGAGCTAGTCCCTCCCTTTCTTTTAGTATAAGAGGGGGAACCTGTGCATTGCAAACTAGATACCCCTGGACGACGCTCTACAAGAAGAATCCTGGACCTTCGACGTTCCACTACCTTTGGAAGACTGAAGAATCTCCCTTGGAGTCAAGGAGTGACTCCCCTGCTTGGCAGGCACCAAAAACGACAACGACGGTCGCAAACTACGCCGCTCCCGCCGGAGCCCGAAGTCCCTGCAGCCCAGGAAGAGAATTTCCTGACTTCTCCAAGGCCATCGTGAGTCCCCAGCGAAGCTGAGGCCAGTGGACCCCAAGAGTGATGAGGAACTGCGACCCCTGGGACCCGTGCACTATTGTCAAGTGCAACCCCTTCACGACGTTCTACGATTTTGTGCTTTGGACCACGTGTGGTCCCAGCCTCTAAAAGAGATCTCTCCCAAAATCAGAGGCCTACACCTTCCCGAGTGACCGTGAGCCCCTGTTGAGTGAATCCTCCTGAGGCGTCTTTGCGATCCCTTGCCAGCCGGCTTGTGGGTCCCCAGAAGACTTTCCAAAGAAACCAAAGGGCTCTCCTGGTTGCTCCAGGCCTGCCCGGATCTACCCTCGTTGGGTAAGTTCCTCAGATATTGCTGGTCTGCATCATTGACTTTTCCGTTCCACCACGAGACTTGCTGCTACCAAGGCTTGTTGGCTCCAATCGGGTCGCTGACACCGCAGTCAGCTGCAGACTTTGTGGGATACGCTGAATCCAGCTCCTGGTCATCCTCGACGCCTCCTGGACCTCGTGGTTGAAGAGTCAAGACACCAGTGAACGACCTGAATCTGTCGATGACGGTGGGCATTCATCTTCCTTGCCCCGGGTCACTGCCAAGTGCCCTTGAACACTGTCCCCTCTGCTTTCAGGTCTTCCTCCTTCCGAATCCAGGCTTGGATTCCAACGGACACTTCTTCTGTCGCCGCAAGCAGCAAGTCTTCACTGGCTCCCATTGAAAACGACGCCGCGACCCGACACCAAAGGACACCTATGCACCCGGCTCCCTGGGTGAGGTAACTTTAGCATTACGGTGCTCCTGTGGGTGTGGGCCCTAGAACTACTTACCCTGTAAGTGCCTTGCTTGTAGCTACCCTAGAAGTGCCCTAAAACTCTTATTTTCTAAGTGCGACAATTGCGCTGACTCGTACAGGGTTCGCGTCTGTGTTAGACACATCGCGTCCATCTCCCTTGTAATTCTATCTGTAATCGTGTCCTTCGACTCGTACGGAGTCCGATCGGTGTTCGCCTCGAACACACAAGGGGCCTGTAACATTGAACTCTCCATTGCGCTGACTCGTACAAGGTTTGCGTCTGTGTTAGACACAGCGCGTCCATCTCCCTTGCAACTCTATCTGTAACCGCGTCCTTCGACTCGTACCAGGACTGATCGGTGTGTTCGCCTCGAACACGCAAGGGACCTTTAATATTGAAATCTCAATCGCGTCTGTTCGCATAGACTCGCACAGGACTCGCACCGGTGCCAGGGCACCGCGTCCGTCCCCTGTGGGTCTCCTACAACTACCTGGGGTGGTTCTTGGGGGTCCCTCGATTCTAACTGCTCTAGACCTAGGTCTAGCCAAACTAAGATTGCGATATTTGATTGTGCTAACTTATTTTGATAACATTTGATTTGTACATATGTTCCTGACTTCTAATCTCATAAAGAGATTAGTAGAGAGTTGTTTATTAATAAATACATATATATTTGATATATATACCTGTGTGGTGTCTTTTCATTTGGTGATTCAAGAGATTGTGTGGTAAAACAAGCTGCTTTACATTCCTCCAAGACTTAGCCTGAAGGCTGCTCTCCACAGCTACCACTAGGATAGCTTTCTATAAAGGTTGTCTTAAACCTACCAACCATAAGAGTCGAATTGTTCTGGTGCAAGGTGTCCACTTTAATTAGTGAACAGCATATACCAGGCCAACTTCTCACAAAGCCTGATTGCTCGTGCCAAGCTACCAAAGGGGTGAGCAGGGGTTATCTTAGGAGTGTAACTCCCTTATCCTGACTAGAAGGAAGAGTCCCTACTTGGACAAGGTGCAAACCATTGCCAGCTAGAGACCCCCATTTCTAACTGTTGGACTTGGCCCTTTTTGCAGGGTCATCCCTAAACTTTTTGCCTTTCTCCTAGCCTTTTTTCTGACATGGTGTTTGTGGTTTTAGGACTCTGGGCACTTTAGCACTGCTGTCCAGTGTAAAGTGCGTGTGCTCTCTGTGATAAATCTGGTAAGATTGGTCTACACCTGTTTGGCCTATTTAATTTACCTGTCAGTCCCTTGTAAAGTGGTATCTCATATACCCAGGGCTAGTGAATTAAATGCTACTGGTGGGCTTGCAGCGCTGATTGCGCCACCCACCAAAGTAGCCTTTCTAACCTATCTCAGGCCTCTGCCATTGCAGGGCCCGTGTGCGCAGTGTTACTGCCGCTGTGACGTGGCACCTAAAGTGTGTGCCATGTCTGTGACCCCCCTTTTACTGCATGTCAGTCACCCCTAAGGTAGGCCCTAGCTAGCCCTATGGGCAGGGTGCATTGTAGGTAAAAGGTAGGACATGTACCTTAAGTGTGTGACATGTCCTGGTAGTGACAAACAGCCATTTTGGTTTCTCACTACTGTGAGGCTGCCCTCCCATAGGAATGCATTGGGGATTCCCTGATAAGTGTTTCAGTGGTAATTCCTGATATGAGAGGCACAGCGTGGTCAAGTTTGGTATAATTGGAATAGTGATAATAAATGCTGCGCAATGGTGTGCGCAGATTTATTATAACTATTTTAGAAATGCCACTTTTAGAAGTTGGCATTTCTGTGTGCTATGTGTCTGCCTGCCTGATGTGAATTGCATGTCTGGCTGTTGAGTGACAGGGGCTGGTGAGGTGTGTGTGGCTCCAGGAGGGGCAGGGTGAGTCAGCGCTAGGCTGAATGGGACATCTGCATTTGGAGTAGTGGGAGGAGAAGTCCCTGGTCCCTGAATAGGATTGTACCTGCCCTAGTGAATGCTGGCTCTGCCCCCCTGTGGTGTGTCTGATGACGAGCCCCCACCTAACAATGGAGAAGAGGAGCCCTGTCAACAGAGGGCTCCAACACCCCCCAGAACCAGTTGGGACTGGTTCCCCCAAAGCCCTGTGCTGCAGACAAAGAGAATATGTGTATAAATACTGGGCCTTGACCCCATGAAAATGTTGTGCTTCCTGGTTCTGAGGAGACCTGCTGCTGCTGGGCTCCAGGAGGAACCGCCAAAAAGGGCTACCTCCCTGCTGGAGGGCCCTGTGAGCTGGCCTGCCTGGGCCCAGCCTTGTGCCTCTAAAATGTTGCTGCTGGAACTGTGGCTCCTAGCGCCTCGTGAGTGCTATATTTAATTTGCCAGCAGAGGAGAGGAGCTGGCGTCGGCAGCGTGAAGCTGCGAGGGAATCCCGGCATGTGGGATTCCCCCCTGGGCTTTGTTAAGGAGAGCGGGTGCCCACCCCGCATTGTGGTGCCTTTAGAGCGGGTGCCCACCCCGCATATCTGCTTGAAAACCGAGCAGGAGCCCACCCCGCATTGGTACCTTTAAAGCGGGTGCCCACCCCGCATCCGCCGAGATCGAGGGAGAAGAAAAGCCGCCGCCTCCCCTAGCGACCCGGAAGTCAGGCGGCCTTACCTGGTTGTGGGCGGGGCCGAAGAGGAGGCAGCGCGACGTAAGCAGCGTGGTGCCTACAGGAGGGTGGGAGCCCACCCCGCCTCCGTGACCGGGAGAGAGAGAGGAAGACTGCGCCTGCCCGAGGAGGGCTCCCGTGTGCTGGTGGGAGCCCTGCGTGTCCCTGAAAGTGAGCCAGACTGGAGCAGAGTCCCCGAGGAGTCTCCGGTGAGTGGGGGACTCCTAGGGGTGAATCGTTGCTGCAGAGGTCGGCCCCAGGAGAGCCCGGTGAGTGGGGCTCGAGTGGCCCTGGGGTGCCTGTGCCAGTTTAAAGGCCTCCTTGGCCAGGGGGCATTTTTCCAAGAGAGGAGCCCCGAGACGGAGGGGCTCTCCAGGCACAGTGGTGCCCGATCAAATTTCACAGCTGCACAGCAGTTGCGGGCAGCTGCACCGAGGGGGTAATTTTGGTTGTAGAGTCCCAGTGGGGACCCCTTCAGAGGGCACAGTGAGTGCCAGTGCTTACACTTATTTTCACAGCTGCACCGCAATTAGCGGCAGCTGCAACGTTTAGGCCAGATCATTTTTATGAGTCCCGGTGGGGACCCAGGAGGCACAGTGGTGCCAGCGCAATTGCGCACTTTGATGTTGCTGCATTGGCAGCCAAGCCCTGACATTTTGGACATGGGGCATTTGAGCCCCAGAGAGAAGGCCAGTTGGCCAGGGGGTCAGTGTTAGGTTGGTAGGGCGCCAGGCCCTAATGTGATTTATGTGGTGCCTATGATAAATGTGATTTATGCACGCTGATTTATGCCTCTAATGTGATTTATGCTTATGAGGTTATTGCAGAATGTATTTATGCTTATGAGGTTATTGCATAATGTATTTATGCTTATGAGGTTATTGCATACTGTGATTATACTGGTGATGTTTATTGCCTAATGTGATTTATGCTTATGAGGTTGGCGCATAATGTGTTTTACGCCTAAGGTGATGCTGATTGCATAATGTGATTTATGATTGCAGGATATAATGCTGAGTACAGTATTTTGCCAGTAATTACTGGTTGTGTTCTACATTTACTATTTGTGCTTTGTGATGGTTCTGACAGTGGCCCAATTGGCCCTGTCATGTGTATATAATCCCCTGTAAATATTGCCTAGTGCCAGCTGGCACAGTGTATATTGTGTGATTACTATTCTAATGTGTTTTGGATAATACAAAGGCTATTTTTATATATAACCTTGTGTGGAGTTTCTTTTGTGGTGTGCCTAGTGTGTTGCTGCTGTGTGTGTGTTGCGCAAACGCTTACACATTGCCTCTGGGATAAGCCTGATTGCTCGTGCTAAGTTACCAAGGGGTGAGCAGGGGTTATCTTCAGCATGTAACTCCCTTGCCCTGACTAGAGTGGTGGTTTCTCCCTGGCTTTGGCCCAAGCCTTAGCCAACCAGAAACCCCATTTCTAACACTAACAGTAAGAAAACAAAGTACAAGTGCACAAAGTTTTTGTTCGGGTCGCCACCAGTGCTGCCACATACTGAAGTTGCTAAATACCAAGGTTGCCTAGAATTGCACTTCAACTTCATGGCTCTTTCTTCTACTACCTATCATTTCCCATCTCTATATCTCACTTTTAATAATTATTTCTCAGTTTCTTACTGTTTTCTGATCTTACTTTCCAATTTTCATCCTTTCTTTCTTTTCTAGGGTCATAAAAGTCCAATGTCAAACCCTTTGTGAGAGGGCTCAGGCAGAGCCTTTGTGATGTGCAAGTGTGGTATGTGGCAGCTCCTCCCCCCTCGTTAACTTGGAGTGGCCTATCCTGCCAACACCTATTGCCCCTAGTCTCACTGTCTGGGAACAATACACAAAGACCAACTGCCAGCTGCACCTAGTAATGTGACCCAGGATACAGGCTGCATACACCAAAGGGTTGGGAGAAGAAAATGCCAACTTTCTAAAAGTGACATTTTCAGAATTGTAACCTAAAAACTGACTCTACCATTGAAGAGGACTTTAAGTTACAATTCTTTAGACACCAAACTTGATAGTTCTTCCTGCTCCCAATTGAAAGTTATCATTTAATAAATGTAATAAGGTAACCCAAAGTTATCCTATCTGAGAGGCAGGCCCTGAAGTAGTAAAAATGAATTTAAGAGTTTTTCACTACCAGTATATGTAAAAGTTAAACATAATGTCAAACCTTTTAAAAACACTGCACCTCACCCTATGGGCTGTTTAGGGTGTACTCTAGTGGTGACTTATATGTACTAAAATGGAATGTTTAGGGCTTGGTAAAAAGGTTTATTTTACCAGGTTGAAAGGGCAGTTTAAAACTACACACACTGGCTGCAATTGCAGACCTGATCATGTCTAAAGGGCTACTTAAGTGGGTGGCATTATCACTGCTGCAGGCCCACTAGTAGCATTTAATTTACAGGCCCTGTGTACATGCAGTACCACTTTATTAGGGATGTATAAGTAAATTAAATGTGCCAATTGGGTATGACAATTTGATCATGCTTAAGGGAGGGAGAACAAGCACTTTAGCACTGGTTAGCAGTGGTATAGTGTGCAGATTCCTAAAAGCCAACAAAAGAGTTCCGAAAACAGGAGGGGGAAGGCAAAACGTTTAAGGATAAATGTGCAGAAAGGGCCAAGTCCGTCATGTGCCACAGCCATTTCTATTGCACTAGCAACATTCACTTTAAAACCATATGGACAATGCCTTGATCTCATAACTCATATGCTTTGTGTACTCAAATTCATAACTCACATACAGTTTCCATACAAATGACACCTATGCACGGTTCATGTAAAGTCTGTAATTCATCTTAAAATATGTGAATTACTCATGAAAACAAATTGCACTTTTTTGTCAAACCCTATTTGTAAGATACTGTTCTGGTGGCTCACTGGGTTAGTGTATCCACTTCAGAATTCACTGCAAAACCCACTTTGTTCACTTTGCCTTTCAATCTTCTGATAGTGGTGAGTGCCATTTAGTTGAGTAACAGCAAACGTTTGTTATCACTCAAAGAAACTGTTTCTGCAGGGAGAAAAGCGTTTTATATAAATGGTATTTCATGTTACATTGGTAGCCCTAAGACATATGACAGTCTTGGCAGCTGTATTTATGGTCCCGGATGATTGGTAAAGCCAAAGACCCCTTCAATTCTCGTCCAACATGTTCAGCCCCTCTGAAGTCCGCAAGAGTGACATGAACCCTATGGTAGAACTTCCACTGAAGGGCATATTGTCGGAGCTCTAGCCCTTACAACTACCCCAGAGGACTTTTTGATACTAGTCTTCGCATACTGTTAGAAATGGGATTCCTGGTTAGCTGAGGCATGTACCCAGGCTAAGCAGGAACAACCATTCTAGTCAGGGTAAGCTAGGTAACTACTAAAAACTATCCTGTGCTCACCCTCTGGTAACTTGCCACAGAGCATTCAGGCTTATCTAAATAGGCAATGTGTAAAGTATTTGTGCAACAAACACAGTAACACAATGAATACACCACAAAAAGACTCTGAACATGTTTAGAAACATAGATTTTGTATTCTTAACAAAACGACAAAGATTCAATGTACAAAATTTGAGATAATGAATTTTTAAGGAGTGAATGCAGTTAAGCACTTAGAAGCAAGTAGCACTAAAAAGGTTACTTTAGGTTGCGCTGAACCGGGGTCAAAGTCAAAGTTCACACCGACTGTGATGGAGCGCAGGCCGGCTACAGGACCCACGCAGGCCCCAGTGAACAAAACACCTTTCATGGTCTCAAGAAGCGAAATGTGTCAATCTTCTCCACACAGTGGAGGCAATGCATCGGTTCTGATTCACGCCGTCAGGTCAATGCGTTGAAGTCGAGCCTCATGGTCGGGCCCTCGGATCAGTGCTGCGTCATCGTCAAACCTCGCAGTCAGGACCTCGGATATGTGCTGCGTCGTAGTCAAGCCTCACAGCCAGGTCCACATCATCGTCAAGCCGTGCAGGGCTGTCTCCGGATTGGCACTGTGTCGGCGGCAAAGGGCATTGTGTCGGTTCCAATCGGTGCAGTGATGACAATGCGTCGATTTTATAGCAAAACAGCTTCAGAACCCACTTTTGAGGCCCAGAACTGGAGGAGGGCACCTCATGCAAGGGTAGGACTCACAGATGACAGAGTCCAGCAGCACCAGCAGCTTTTGTGTCCCTGAGACATCTAAAAACATGAAGCAAGCCATCAATCCCTTGCAGATCACTTAGAGAGAAACCAGAGTCCAGCTCTCCTTCAGCAGAGTCAGAGAGCAGCAGGGCAACAAGCAGAAAAGCAGTCCTTCCAGAAAAACAGTCCAGTTGATTCCTTTAAGCAGCACAGCAGTCCTTCTGACAGAGGTTCAGTTGATGATCCAGAAGTGTCTGATTTCAGGGAGTCAGAGAGCCAGTATTTATACCCAAAATTGCCTTTGATGTAGGGGGTGACTTCACAGCAGCTCTGTGAAGTGCACAAGGATCCCATTCAACCCAGTCCTGTCTGCCAGACTATCTGTGGAGTGGGGGAATATGTGCTTCATGTGTGAACAGGCCACTTCCTATTGAAGTGTGTCAGTTCCTTCCAATCTTCCCTGCCCAGGAAAACCCATCAGATTGCAGATGAATGCAGATTAGTGTTCAGAATGCAAATGAGCCTCACCTTCCTGTATTTGTAGCTGTCTAGAGGGAATGTACAAAGTGCAGCTGTCACCCATCCCAGACGTGTATTTGAGACAGGCTGTCAGGCACCAAGAGCAGATTGTACAAAGAAATGTCCACTTTATATAAGTGGCATTTCTAAAACGGTAATGTTAAATCCAACTTCACCAGTAAGGAGGATTTATCATTACCATTCCAAACATATGAAACATAAAAAAGCTACCCCTATCTGAATAGTAATTACAGCTTAAAAGTGTATTAAGTAATTCCCAATGATGGCCCATGAGAGGGATAGACCTCCCAATAGCGAAAAACAAAATAGGCTGTTTGTCACTACCAGGACATGCAAAACATACAAGTACATGTCCTACCTTTTACTTACATGGCACTCTGCCCTTAGGGTTACTTAAGGATTACCTTAGGGGTGACTTATATGTAATAAAATGGAGGTTTAAGGCTTGGCAAGTAGTTTTTAATGCCAAGTCAAAGTAGCAGTAAACAGCACACACAGGCACTGCACTGGCAGGCCTGATACAGGTTTAAAAGGCTACTTCTGTTTGTGGCTCAATCAGTGCTGCAGCCCACTAGTAGCATTTGAAGTACAGGCTTTGGGTATATGGTTTACCACTTTCCAAGGGATTTACCAGTACAACAAATATGCCAATCAGGTAAACACCAATGACATCATGTTTAAAGGAGAAGCACATACACTTTAGCACTGGTTGGCAGTGGTAAAGTGCTCAGAGTCCTAAGGCCAACAATAAGAATCAGCAAAACATGGAGGCAAAAGGCAAAAAGTCCAGGGGAAGACCACCCTAAAGATGCTAAGTCTAACACAGACCATATACAAGGAGGCTGTGATTCTCAAAAATGTGATTTCAACAGCTGTATGGATGGGCCTTATTGGTATCTTCACCATTATAGGGGTACTTGAAGAAGGTGTTTCAAGGACAGGAACAAACATCATGTTAAATTACATAAAATCCATAAGAGTTGATGTTGGACTGAAGAACCGTAGAGTTGGGCATTTTCTTGTATTGCCTTTTGATAGCCTAAGGGAGGTAATGCGAAAGTCAGTGGGCCTTAGTTGATTTGATATTCTCTTTCAGCACCATGTGATGGATTACCTTAATGTTGCACTCTCATGCTAGCATTAGCATACTAAAAAGGCTGCTTTAGTTTTACAGTTTGCCCTTGAAAGCAAATAGAAGAAAATGGGATGTCTGATTTTTTTTGTAACTTTATTTTCAATTTTGTTAAGGCAGTACAACATAAATCAGCAATACAGCATTTCAAGTAATCTAGTACAAGGCGATTTGGCAGTGTATTGCACATATAGTGAACAACAATATTGCTTGATTAAGGGGCCTTAGAAGCCGGTATTGGCAAGACAATTGCATTATATAGGGGGTAAAGTACTCCCTGCCATACATTACAAGGATATTGAAAGTCACTGAGGAGTTCCATAACCATATAGAGGGGTTCCTTTATTAGATTATGGAACTTGAAGGTGACTTTCAATATCCTTATCATGTACGACAGGGAATACTTTATCCCATATAATACATGGTCACACCATCACGGTTCCCACAATCCACTTAAAACCTTGGTGAAGTAGCTCAGAATGTGGAGAAACTTAAAGAAAGATTCTAACATTTCTATAATTACCAAAGGAGTGGAAAAAATAAACATGTTCAATCAATTAATCAATAAAACCTTTATTCATTAAGCTTCAGTAACATATCGGCTCATAAAACTAAGGGGCATATTAGCAAGACCGGCGGTAAAATTATCGCCGTTTTAGCGGCAGGAAACTGCCGCTAAAGCGGCGATAATGGGCTTGCTAATATGCGTTATAGAATTCAATAGAAGCCCAGGTTAGATGTGCAGGACATCTAACCTGGGCTTCTATTGGAATTCTATAACGCATATTAGCAAGCCCATTATCACCGCTTTAGCGGCAGTTTCCTGCTGGTAAAACGGCGATAATTTTATCGCCGGTCTTGCTAATATGCCCCAATGTTTATTTATTTTTTGCTTTAAACAGCTGCTCTGAGACCTGATCTGCCTTTCACATGGGCTGCTGCCTTTGGCAGCAGGCATTGTGACATCCTAACTCGACTGTAACAACTTATTACGGTTGACTTCTGATGTGTTTTCTTTATACTTGGCAACTGGGTGTCTCACAAGTTGCCGATTATAGAGAAATTAGAGACAGGTGTTTATACAGCTATTGCGGAATCCCATATATTATATACATATATATCACATCTACTGTACTTCTATTAAGGTGCAGCAGCATTCTTGGCCTGATATGTCAGGATGTGTGATTATTTCACGCCCAGATCATTCAATATATTCCCCTTCTTTGGCATGCAGCTACACCACTCTATTCACTCAACATTTTGTTTCTGAGGCTGTGTGCTCATTTAACAGTTCAGTTTGTAAAAGCTATTCAGAAAACAGTAGGAAATAACTCTACAAATTACTATATCAGAGTGATCGGTCCTGGCATTTGCAGGATCTCTTCTTGTGGCTAATGTCGGAATTCAAATGAATGTACTCGTATTCAAAATGGTGCTCTTAGTCTCTATCTTCCAAGTGAATTCAATTACATACAGCTCTCAGGCAGTAGCTCTCAAAGAAGGTGAAGGGAGATGAAAGCACTGAAATCAACGGAGGTTGGGGCGTATTTAGGAAGCGCAGGCTTAAAGTACCTAAGCACGCTCAGTCAAGCTCACAGACAGAAGTAGATGACAACGTACGGTCTTTCTCTTAATGAAAACCGCACAGGGAAAAATCCAGGCTTTTTTACGTCAACAGTGAGCCCACATTCATTTGTACATATGCCCTGAGACGGTTTGCAGTGTGTGCTTGTTTGGTGAGAGCCCTTTGTGTTACTTTACTGCAACACGAAGTAAGAAAGGAGGTTCAAGTAGTGAGCACAATGAATGTTTATTGAAAGGCAGCGTACTTGCACTCACCATTGGTACTAGAAACAGGCAGCGGTTCCGTACGAGCTATTCACTCGTGCATGAGGAGGGCTGTCTGTTTTCTCGTTAGCATTAGAACACGCAAGTCAATTGCGTAACAGCGACAAGATAGATGCGCGTCCTCCCATAAAAGGTCTGAAAGAAGACTTAGTGCATCATGTGAAAAAGAATGCATTCCGCCATTTTAAATCAGCCTTATCTGTAATTTAAAGCAGCGTGTAAGTTGAAGCGACGTTTAAAAAAAAGAAGAGGTGTTTACATTGCTTTCTAATAATCCTAGTCAAGTCTAAATAACTTTGCAATTTAATTCAGTGTCCCAGACTATGGCATGCCAGGCAACCTATACCTAGGATCAGTATTTCGCGCCTCTGATGAAGGAAGCCAAAAGGGTGTTGCTCACCAGAGTTTCAGTTGCTAACCTCCAAGGCAGACATGGCTTTGTTTTCCTTCGTCTTCCACCCTCTCTGAAGTTGCAGACAGATCCATAAGGAAGTGTACTTGGGTTTATGGAGCATCATGTGCTGGACTTTGGTTCTTCATTGGACTTGGGACCCTGTCTGAGAATATGCTTGTCGAAAGCGCTTCTCTAGCAGAGCTGAGAAACTTACAGATGTTAATATTTGCTTAGGTTGATCCCCGAGCCGGTTTTACATTGACTAACTTTACTAAAGTAGACACATATTTGCAGTTTTTAAACAACAAAAAATACAGTTGGTGTTAAAATATTTTATAAAAAATCCCGACTCTTAAGTGTACTTCACCCGAATCCAGGGAAATAGATGCTATTCGGTGGCTATCATATTTTGAGGCTCTAATGTCAATTCTCTGTTACACTAGCCTTTTTTAAGGACACTACGGGCCTGATCACAAAACATTTTCGACTGGTACTGTTTCATGTCCATAATGGCAAATAATGCAGACACCTTTTACCACAGTATCATAAAAACATATTGACGTAGGTGGTAATGTGTGCCAAGAATATTTGTGCATATTTGATATTATTCATTTTCTTCTAGCGGTGGGGTGATTTGCAGTTATGTTTTTGTGCTATATTAGTGCATTGTGTTGTTGTTGCAATGTACTGTGGTTGTGTTGAGTTGTTTTTAGTATTTCATGTTGTATTATGTGTATATTGCATTTTCGCTTTGTGTTATGTAGCTGTATTTTGCTCTGAAGTGACTTTACAGATGTCAATGTGTGCTGCCACATTTCCAGCAAAAGCATTTTCTTTAAAGATTACAGAGAAACTATCCATTATCAAGGGTGTTTAAATACTGCTGCTCCAGCTCTTAAACTATTTTAGACAACCTGTCAGCAATAACCTATGCTAGAGGCAATGCTTTAAATTAGCACTTCCGGTGTTCATTCTATGTTATACAGCCCTGAAAGGGTTTTTCAAAGTTAATGTTTTTGCATTATAGTGACATTAATATGTAAACAAGCAAATGTTATTAACTGTGTACTATTCATATTTAGATTGACCATATCTCAGGTATGCCTGTGTTCAAAATCGCTAATATTGGTTCCCAACTTGCTTTGTGACACATTTGCATTGTATTTCTATGTGCAGCTGAAGCACACATTTACAAACAGATACTCCTTTGCTATCTTTCTCATGTGAAATGTTTTATTTTATGTTATAACCATAGAATGTCCTGATTGGCTGCAACAGAACACCTGCAGATTCAGGCTGGTACAATGTATCTTGTTTTGTTGCAGATAAATATACATTTGAAGGACACTGAGAGAAGCTGTATTGTGGAGAATCCTGAGAAATTATTAAACTCAAGATTGTATCTTTTATTGTAACCTGATTGGATCGTTTTATAGGAACTATGGGGCATATTCTCAAGGACTTATCGCCGAGTTAGTGGCACTTTATCGCAGCCAAAGTGGCGATAAATTTATCGCACCATTCACAAGCTGGTGTTAACTGCCCAAAATACCAGTTTACCTGCGATAGCATCCGCAAAAAACATCGCCACAGATGACCCCAGCAACTATCACTAAAGAGATGCAAAGAAGGCGTTCCCGTGCAAAAAGCCGCGACAACACCACTCCTCAACATTCTCAACGACCAGCCAGATCCGCGATAAGATCACAAAACATGCGATAAGGCGCGTTAGCAGCAGGAAATTAACACCTGCTCTGACCTGGTGTAAAGTCGGACGGCAGTCTGCACCACAAAAGGGAGCCCATCCCACAGCCACACCTGAAGAACAACAGATGCCATGGAGCCACTGAACATGCGGGCCGGACACCCAAGAGGGCCCCAACACCCACCACCACCACCCCCAGGACCACCCCCACCCCCCCAGACACCTACCGCCCACCCCCGGACCAACACTGAGGCAGCGCAGACAAAGACAGCGACCCTCCGAAAATGCACCAACCTCACAGACCCAACACCAGAGAATGTCATTGCCCACTATATGCCCAAAGGGACAACCCTCCTCCGCATCCTGACCACCATTGCCCACAGGCTGACGGTACCAACATAGCGGACAACCAACATCCCACCGCAGACAAAGCTGCTGGCCGTGCTGCATGTGTTGGCCTCTGGTACCCTCCAACCAACATCCACCTGAGACGGAGGAGTCACACAGCCAGGCCAATCTAAGTCCCCCACAACGGCCATGGATGACACCATCAGCTTGATACCCCACTATCTATACTTCACACACACTGCGCAGGAACAGCCAGAGACAAGCAAGGCGTGTACGCCACAGCTGGCTTCCCGCAGGTGTCAGGGGGCAATTGACTGCACACATGTCCTACTAGTGGCCCCTGGCGACACTGCACACAATAAGCGCAACAGAAAGCGCACGTATCCCACCAATGTGCAGGCAATAGTGGACCACCATGGAATCCCCGCCAACGCCGCCGCCAACCACCCAGGCAGTGTGCATGATACCTGCACCTCCCGACAGTCCATCATCAACCTGCGCCACCAGGATGGCACCCACGGAAATGCACTGCTCATTGGCCAATACCAAATGCACACACCACACACCTCAACTCCACAATCATGCAACACACAACACAGGAAATGCACACGTCACAAGCTCACCTACAACATGCACACCCACCAGACACGACAGCATAACTCACTGTGGGACCCTGGCCCAGCCATGTACATGAGCCATCAACGGCATGGCACCTTGGACACACAATAGCAGAATGTTGGAAGAGGTGGGGACCAGGCATGTGTGAAGGAGGCAAGGGACCGATGAATGAGAATGTACACAATGCCAAGTGTGGCGTGGATGTGCTGGCCAGACTGCAGTCTGCAGACCACACACATATCCATGTCAACACACACCGCTGGTGTTTGGAGTGTAGTGGACGGTGGACACAACCATGTCACCCCAGCCAGTGGGGAAGATCGTGGAAATGTAGCTTGTGACGTCCCCCCCCGTAAGCGTGAGCGGAGTGGGCTGGCCCGGTGTATGCCAGGCCAGCGTAGGGGTGTGAATAAAAGGCACGTAACTCTGGGAGTGGTCCTCTTCCCGAATGCCCAACGTCTCTGCCAGGGCGGTGCCTCTCACCCCGCCACGAGGCCGACGCTGTGAGCGGTGTTGCCAGCGATCCTGTGCGCATGCTGCACCCCAGGACGCTGGTCCCCGAACCAGTCCTGCCCACCCCTGCGCACCCAGGCCACAATTCCCACCTCCTGACACCGGCGTGTGTCGAAGACGGCCCACCACGTGCCGGTGCAATCTCCAAGCCCGAGGCCTGCGACCTTGGCAGCCTCCTCAGACCATCACGGCCTCCGCAACACAGGCCCGCAGTACTCTATTCATGTTGACGTACTCCACCGGCATGCACAGGGGACAAGTAGGTCACACATTTGGAACTGAGTCTTGATTACACCATGGCAGAGCACATAAATCATGGCTGAGTGTATGTCACTATACACCCTTTGATGTGGTGCCAACAGGTCAGGTGTTACATCACAGCCGCAAGATTCTGTGGGCCCACGCGGACTACTGCTCTCGGCCTATGCTGCGCTCGAGTACATCACAGTATTGGAACTGAACATCGATTATTCAAAGGCAGAGTACGAATCATTGCATGAAAGGAGAGGCATAAGAGGATGACGCGTTGCATTTGGGAGGAAAAAAGGATCATCGTTACGGAGGTGATCGAACACTACCGACAACTGCCCTGATGTCACTAACTCTGTGCATCGCGAGCCTACGACACGTGGCTGTGGCCCACTGCTGACCGCTGCCTCCGGCCTACACTGCGGTCCAGTAGGTCACAGAGTCTTGATCCGGCAATGCCGGAGTACATATGAGTGTACCGACATCATCGCAGACTGCATCCCCTCTCAGCCCGGTGCCACTAAGTCTGTTCCCGGACATTCATGGACACTCTCTGGTCGTACATTGGTGGCGTCTGAGTCTATGGACTAGGGGGTAGTTTTCATCCTCATGCAGCTGATACCGAATTGGTGGTGGCAACGAGGCAGTCGCTTTCCACTCCTCCATTTGCTGCTTCCGGATAGCTTCTGCCCTCTGCATCATGCCCTGGAGGACACCTTCCACTGTCCCCCGCAACCCTCCACCACATTCACCTTCGACATGGACGAGGACCCGCTCAGTCTCCGTGGCCCTACCTCAGTGGACCGCAAGTCACCGTCCCGTGGTGGTGTGCCTGTGCCTGCCGCTGGTCATCCGGGGCCACCAACTCTGTGCAGCTCAGGTCAGGGACCCTGTCTGAATGAATATTGGATGACCTCTGTGACGGTGGTCTTGGGATCATCGACACCACATGCATGTGGCCCTGCGCTGTCCACTGCCTCCGGCCTCAACTGCGGACCACCAGGGCTCACACATCAAATCCAGTCCTGACCGGCCCAGACGTCGCATCACCGCAGGAGGCACACACCACCACGCCAGGGCCAAGTCCAACCACCATCTGCCAGAGTCGAAACAGTGGTACTGGCAGATTAACGGAGTTGCTCAGACCTGTTGTGGATGCCATCATCTGCCTGATCCCCTGCTCAGCACACCAGGTGCCACTGACTCAGTGCACCGCAACCCATGGACCGTTACTGATTGAGTTTTGTGCTGTGGAGAGGTTGCGCAGCAATGTCACCTCAGGCAGTGTGGGGGACCTGGAACGTTGATGGGGAAGTTGATGCAGGTCTAACACACCCCACTGCATCTGCATCAGGAATATCCCAAATGGACACAATCCTAGTCATTTTCATCACATGAGCGCGCTCAGCTCTAGTGCCCCAACCTTAGTGCACTGCAACTCACGGACACTTCTGTTTGTATGTTGGGTGACAATCAAAAAGTATCCAATCTCCTTGACATTCCAATTTATCCTTGCATTTACTATTGTTTGTATAGATATTTACATTATATTTTTGCATTTTTAGGTAATTGACCAGACTTGTATTATATGTTTTCTTATCTTCTCTACATTGATAAAAAGACCTCCTATCTATGTATTTTTTTTATGATCCTCAGAAATATTTTCTGTAATGTGTTTTAATTGTATTTCCCTTTCCTTTACCCTTTCCCTTTTTCTTCAATAAACTTTACACCTTTCAAAACTCAAAAAGTATCCAACCCAACCAAAGGTAAAAGAGTATAATGAGTAGGCTCGATTCTCAATATGAGGAGTGATGACTTGCTACTACCACTATTGGGAGCAAAACCTCTTTGTTAAATTACCCTCACACACTCTAGTAGTGTCATGCTTCATCATTGGGTCACCCTGGTTCCTAAAGGCCAGGGTGGGCTCAACCGTTTTCCAGGGAGGTCTTGTGAGAGAAGGCCAGGGGGGTTAAAGATTAAAAAACCACCATCTACTCCAGGTATCCCTTTAATATGGAGAGATAGTAGTTATTAAAAAGAGAAGATAGGGTATTCCCAGGATACAATGGTCCTATGACCCTATATATGCCATCATGTTTCAGCCAGTGTACGGCCCTATGGGTCCACGGCTTTCATCAGGACACAAGTAAATGTGATATCTCTCCCTGAAATAATCAAAAGCAAAAAGACAAATCAAAAATTATTTGAATATCATGCAACCGCCATATGGATATACTTATCCTAGGGGAGGCGTTCTCATTTTAAATTGTCCGACCTAAAAGGAGACAAAACACAGTGCATCACACTAAATATATGACTCATATTAAACAGAACCTATCATTAAACTTCAAATATGTGCGGCGTCTCATTATTGGGGTGCGCTGTATTATTTATCAGATATAGACCATTTGTCCAAAAGTATGCGACATTAGTAATATGCATAAAGTTTCAATTACCCGGACCGTGCCGTATCCGGGAAACACAACTTATATATAACTCCATACCCCCTGCAGGAGTGACACCCCTAGTAGGTCCCGTGTGGGAATGAATAGTAGCGTTCTCAGTCGAAAGCATGTGTATATACAATAAAAATAGTGACAAACACAGAACCGGAAGTGTCTTGGCATGAAATTCAAATGCGAGCGAATAAATGATGCCAGATAGAATATTGTAAATCCCTCTAGGTATCACCCTTGTGATTTAGAACAACAAATTAGGGATGCTGTCTCTTACCAAAATCTGGTGGACTACACGCCTCTCACGGATGCAGAGAGGAGGGGTGGTCTTGTAGTCACACACTAAGAAAAGGTAACAATGCAGGCTATACGTCATGACATACTCAAATGTAAACTTTAAAAAAACTAAAAACAAGGAGCCTCACAGAGGACCGCCTCGTATAGACTCTCGGGGCCTCATGATTAAGGAAGGACTTACCTCTTCAAAGATCCTGGCCCCGCGCTACCTATTCGGTTCTGCATCTTGTGGCGTGAACGCCAGGGTGCAGAGACCACGTTTATTTAAAGGGGCTGTCGGACCCGGGAAAGAACGCCAACCAGGTGTGTGCAATCGACATTAGTCATCGCACGCTTATGGTGTCATATCTGCTAGTCCCAAACGTGGACTACCGTGCCCCAAGTCCTCATGGGAAATTTAGTTTTGGTAAAGATATGGTAGAGAACTTCAACGTGCACAGCTTTATTGTCCTGGTCATACAGGCAATGGACAAAGCCCTTCTTTCTGAGCATGTGAGAATGGAGATAGATCAGAAGGAGATTCTTTCCCTAATTGAGATGCTATATTTCCTGCTAAGGGAAAAGCCATAAGGGAGCTAGATTGCAGGTATCAGTGAAATAAAGAGCGTGTTAATAATAATGCGCTGGCCCGAGTTGATTGATGATTTATCGGGCATATTTTTGTGCATCAAAGCACTGCTCCGTGCTCAATGAGTAAATGCTCATGGAACATTCGCACTGACATATGCCGGTCTCCGGAGTATACAGACCAAGGCTAGTGTCTGTGCTCATATCCAATTAAATATGAGTGTGTATGTATCTCACGGGATAGATGTTAGATATGAGACATGAATATGTCCCACACCTCAAAATCCAGCGAAGTCCCCACATTGGATGATACATAATTTTTTTCATCTCAAAAAAGGGGGAGGAATGGATGTATTAATTGCAGTTGTCACCATGGCAGTACTCAGAGGGCACTCATGTTCTACCCAATTGGCCCCACGGGATGGAATCATTCAGCCCATGTTCGTGGATTTTCAGACAGTACACCCATTTCTGCTCCTTCAATAACAATTATATTCTTAAACCCATGAATTTTCATCTGTACCTGCAAATGATGAAAGCGGCTGCTAGCGTTTGAACCGGTTAGTCTCCTCTATCTCACACCGCAAACAAACTAGTGCCTCATAATTCCCATAAGCCCCACCTATATATGAACTGAGAAATAAATGGGAAATTGATGAAATGGAATAAACAACATGGATTTATATGGATTAAATATGGATTAAAAATGGATGATTAAACTGACAACGAAGTCTGCTGAATATTTTTCGAATTGGCTGTGCGACAGGCGGATGAAGCGCAATGTTGCTCTATATATCTTGAAATATTACGTTTGCACTGTTGGGGCAAGGTGCAGCGCCGGTCTGCATGCATATTGTGAAGCCTTGGAGCATATTGTTAAAACGGATTGTTAAACAAAATAGGTGTGCATTCTGTCATTCTTATATTGAAAGTAAACCTTTTGCCAGGCCCAGATCTTTTTATGTAATACATATTAGTCACACCTAGGGTAGGCCCTGTACAGCCCAGAAGGCAGGGTGCAATGGACTTAAAAAGTTGGACATGCACTTTTAAGTTTTACATATCCTGGTAGTGAAAAACTCTCAAATTTGATTTCACTGCTGCAAGGCCTACCTCTCCCATAGGATAACCTTGAATTTGCCTTATTACGTTTTATAAGTGTATTTTCCAAATGGGAAGAGATGACCAGTTCATGTTTGGTGTCTCTGGGATCACAATTTAAAATCCTAACTTATGGTGAAGTTGTATTTCATTTGAAATTCTGAAAATGCCACTTTTAGAAAGATTTAGTGCCTGTAGCCTGTCTCTGGTCACATGACTGGGTGTAGATGACAGTTGAGCTTTGTGTATTACTCCTAGACAGCCACACACAATAGGGAGCTTAGATGTGCAAGGCAGGATGGTAGAGAGGAGCTGGGCACTGCCCACTTACACCTGAATAGGCTATGTCCTGCCTCCACACAAAGGGCTGTATACCCCCTGAAGTTACTCTGGAGCCAGGGCAGGGAAAGCAGGATGCCTGGAGACTTCAAAAGTAAAATCTCTAAAAGCTTCTCCCCCATGTCAGGCTTGGCTTTAGGGTTGGCTTGTGACTCACCCTGACTATGATTGTGGTTGCAGCTTGATCGGGGCTCACACCCCAGTCAACCAGCAACCCAGTTTCTCACAAGTTTTAAATGATTTGAAGATCAGAAAGCTCTCTGAATCCCTTTATTGGATTTTTGTCATTTTTATGTCATATTGTTTATTACATTTTACTCTATTTTTCTAATTTGGTTTGGGATTTCTTTTATTGGGCATTTTGATATTATTACTGAGTTGGTACTGCATAAACACTTTACACATTGCCCTGTGTTAAGCCTATCTGCTCTGTACCAAAGCTTCTAGGGGGTTGAGTTCAGGTTAATATAGAGGCTTGGAGGGTCCTGACAAGGGTTGTGATTCTTCCTTGCAGTGGGCAGTCACCCACCCCAAATATTAATACAATGTATTACAACTGTGCTTGTAACATAGCCACTTAAGCAAGAGTTTAATTTTAGGCAACACATAAACAACAGGATTACTGTTAGAATCCAAGTTTAAGGAACTAGTTATACAAATATAGTTCAGAAAAAGAGCTGCTTAAATAGGCCTGTCACATTAATGTTGAGGGTCATTGTAGGCACATGTTACAGATTTAGTATAAGGCTATTTTGAGCTTCCTCATTCTTTTCAAAACTTTTTCCTGCCACTGTTTTAGAACTGATCTATTTTTGCTGGAGCTACTTTTGTCTGAGCCTTTAAAATGAGCTGCATTTCCTGCAGAAGTTATTTATTCAAGGAACTATTTATAACCAGATTGTGGCATCAACAAGGCAACAATGCATCATTCATTTCAATGCTAAGAGCCGGGCAAGCATTTTTCATTTTATGTAACATTGGTGATAGACGGACCATAAAGCATATTATGGGAAGTAGAAGACTTGGCTCACGTTCATTTTTTTAGTTCACAGACACAAAGAGGCACACAGATAAACAGACAGCCAGACACACACACACTCACGCACGCACGCACGCACACACGCACAGACACACACTATCAAAACCAATATTTCCAGGGCAAGTCAGCATTTGTGGCTAAGGCATGTAATATTCTAGAAATGTTATATTTTGCTTCTTGAAAATGTCTGTGAAAATGTTTCCCATTATAGCAAAACGGTTCAATGGAAAGTCATCATATAATCTACATAACTATGATAAACACAGGGGCATATTAGCAAGACCGGCGATAATGGGCTTGCTAATATGCATTATAGAATTCCAATAGAAGCCCAGGTTAGATGTGCAGGACATCTAACCTGGGCTTCTATTGGAATTCCATAACGCATATTAGCAAGCCCAGTTTCCTGCCGCTAAAACGGCGATAATTTTATCGCCGATCTTGCTAATATGCCCCACAGTCTTTTCCCTCAAAAACTGTGAAGCACGTAAACAGGAGCTCGACTGGAACAATTTTGGCAAAAGGCAAAAAAGCAATAACATTGAAAGAAATACAAATGTTGATGCGGATTCACTGTATTTGAACAAAAAATTTCCCAAAAGCTAGAAAATCACCCAAAATGTTCTTAATACTGTGCTGGCCTAGCTCTAGGAGCACGCTTCCAACAATTTTGAAAGTGTGTTCTTTCAGACGTTTAAGGTTGTTTTTCATTGAATATATATGTGCATTGGAAAAATATCTATGTGTGGTAAATGATGGAAAGGCTGAATTGCTTTCAAGAATTCGAATTTTAAACAGAGCTCTCTCAACTATCGTGTCTTCGCAGAGCGAGGTGTCTGTTGGCATGCAAAACTGTATAATGGCACAGAAAACTAAAGCTAAACAATCTAACCCCTTACATGTCCTTCTTCCTCTCCCGATCCCGCAATAACTCTGTGGAGAGTGCAATATTTTTGTATTCTCAGCCATTGTTGAGACATTGGCAACACAAGGCCTGTGCTGTGCAATGCAATATATGCCTGTAATATGTTAACAACTATGTGGGCGAGGCGAGCAAGGAAAGTCCACTTGCCTCAAGGTATGCCATTTGCTGCATTTGCAATGCCAAACTATGATGGTCACATCAAAAACTGCACATGTTGATTCTTTGCTCGCCTTTTTGAGGCTGGGTTATTTTATGTTACATGACCACAGTCCTTGAACATGTAATGCTGTGCTTTGTATAAACACACACAATTTAAAAAGTTAAAAGTGGCAACTGTAACGAGCACTGGAAAAAACAATATAAGTGAACGTGTTTTTCTTTGTAGATTGAAGTATGTGTGTGTGTTTGTGTGGGTGGGTTTGATGAATGGATAACTGAAAAAGCATCAAGGTTGGATGGATTAGTAACTGCCAGAGGGGTGAATAACAAGGCGTGTGGATAACTAATGGGTGAGGCAGTGCATTGGATCAATGGATTAATGGGTATGTTCGCTAATAAATGGGTTCTGAGTGTATGAATGATTGGATGCAGATAAGCTAAACCAAAGTTTCAGGTCGATGCCTCACAAAACCAAACCTTTAATCCTACAAAAATGATAAGAATTACTATCATGATAGTGCTAGCATTACACCAGAGGTCAGCTCCATCATGTCAAGAGTGCCTTCTAGATGTGAAGAATGTCGATATTTTGTCACTGCAAGCATTACGGAACTGTGGGCATCTTCATAACACTAAACCTGCTTCTAGGCAAAAACCTAAGAGGATGGCAGGAATTCAACTAATCAGGGATCCAGTTTACAAGATGGAACTGTTCCTTTGGCATGACATAACCAAAACTATGAAGACAGGTAAAATACACAGTACAAAATGCTCTACTGGAGATGAAAAGATATATAAGAAACACAAATGTTCTTTAATGTTACTATTCATTCATGGTTCCATAGCCTGAACAGATAGCTACAACATTTTAACTTCCATGTTGTTTAAAATTATAAGCTAATTTATGGAAAATGCATTTGTGTGCTAAAAAGAAGGTACTTTGTCACCACACCCCTGTATTAAAGAATACCACAAGCGCTGAGGAGCCGGCATTAGAGCACCTGCAATACTGTCATACTGCCCAGACCTGTGCTTACACTACTTCTTCTTGCTACGCTCAACCTCAGTCAGTTAGACTTCATCATGCAGCCCACATGGGCATGAAGGTGATTCAAAAACCATTTATGAATATGAGAGGTATTATTACAGGAGTACTGATTTACATACTCTTACGTGCCTTGGTGAATTGGTGTGAAAACTTCCAAATCCCTATTATTTGTAATAATTGTATTGAACAGTCCCTGAATATTTTAGTCCCAGTTTGGATGTTTCTGGAACAATCCATAAAGTCATGCATGAGTATGTTAAAAAGTACTTTAGAAGTGCTCTTGTATGTACTTCTACATGCCTTCATGAACCCAACCCAATATGTCTTAAGGTAGGACTAGGAAGAAGAGAGGGTGGGAGTGCAGACTCTGTTTTATACCTGAATAACAACTCCAAAATGTGATTTAATGATATTTCTGTGGCCAAAATATAATCAATACTGATATCATTGTCTATAATATCAATGTTTAAAATACAGTCCTAATATATCAAGGTATTTAATATTTTTCTGTGCCATAATATTTGTTTTTTCAGTAAATTTCATATAAAAATATACCTTAAAATAATGTTAGGTAATTTTACAATTATTTTACATATATCATTTATTTGGGTTGTTGGGTTTATTGGGGGATTGGATGGGTAGCATTTAATGTAAATATATTATTTTATGTCTCATTTTAGTTTAAACATATTATTAATTTAAAGTATTAGTAGGTTGCTTTATTGTTTTATGATGTATAATTCTTTTCATTTGTATGAATTTTCAGATTGTGGGGTATATTTGAAAATTAGGTGGATAGTGTTTTATTTTAAAGATATATTATTTATATGGCATTTAGAATTTTACAATATTTGAATTAATTTAAAATGTTATGATCAAATGTAATCAAATAAAAAATAGATTCTCTCTCCCGCCCGCCATTAGACGAATCCCTTCTCTGGCTCGCTTAAAAAAAGATGCCAAAACCTTCCTAATGGGCAAATTCCTCGCCTAAACATTACTTTCTAATCATCCAGAGTCCTTGCTCCACATCAGTCTAAGGCATCCCCTGGAATACCCACACATCATCCACCCGGCTCCTCCGTGCTCCCCTCCATGGTCTCCGGTACCTGCTTCTTGTATATTGTAAATGTAAAATGTAACTATTTCTCATCTTATCCCCTATGTTGCCAGCACCCCCCTCCCTCCACCCACCCCAAGTCTTTTGTCTATTACTGCAGATTCCTGTAAAGCGCTCTGATACCCTAACGGGTCAAGTTCGCGCTCTATAAAAACTCTAAATAAATAAATAGATTATTTGTGAAATTAGAGTTCATATATGTCTACTTAATAAACTTTAACAAATAAGAAAGCAGGTTTCTTAACTTGTAAGGGGTGGGGCATATTTTACTAATATTAGGAAGAACACTTTCCATGCATGTGAGGCAATTTGATTGGTATTAGTTTATTTTTACGCTAGTATCGCAATTGTGAATATTTTAATTAAAGATGGGCTCATATAGCATTCTTTTAAAAGAAATCTGATCTGTTTGCAAAAAAAAATGGGTGTCACACTTAAGTATTTATATTTGTACAGTTTTCAAAGTAAAAATAATATCACATAGCATACGTAATACAGTTTTTTGAATTTTTTGAATTTTTAAATACATATAAATATTATTAGTAAATAAACACATTTCAATAATTTGCTTTTATATTAAACCATAATTAAATTTTTAGGATAATAGATATTTATTTTAATTTACCTGATATATATTTAATTATACATTTTACTGATTTTAAGTTATAGTAACCATTCCCCCTAACATCTGGTCTTACCTCTTTGTTAGTAAGACAAGAGTTAGAAAATAATTCACACAAATCCACTGTTCAAATATGCACTTGCTGCAATGTTTGCATTACCGGAATTAGGATCAGACCCTCCCCCAGCCAAAGGCACTTTCCAAAATGTTTGTTGGATTGAAGTTAGAATAGTAAATCTGACCTCCACCCTCAACATGTACACTTTCACCAATGTTAGAATAGTAAATCTCACCACTCACAAATATATACACTATTTCCACAACAGAATAGCAAATTTGACTTTAAAAAAATATGCACTTTCTCAAGTGTTGGTGGGAGTGGTGTTACAATAATTTATTTACCTCCCACCCCAAATCTAATGCATTTTCTCCAATGTTTATGGTACTGGAATTAGAATAGTATATCTGACCTCTCCAAATGTATTTATTTTACCCAATTTTAGTAACACTGAAGTTAGGATAGTAAATCTGACTCGCCAGTATATGCAATTTTCCCTAAGTTTATGGGCCGAGTTGTAACGGTAAATACACAAAAAATATATAATTTAGAAATTGACAATCATGTTATAAAGTATGAATCTGTTTAATTATATATAGATATTTTTATACTATTAAATGAATGGTTCTTTTTCATTTTCAAACAATAGTTACCTTTCTATTGTACATATTATTATTTAAGGATCATTTTAATTGTTTTAAATAACTTTTGATTTTTGGTGGGAAAATATTTTTTAAATTGATATTTTGGTATACTTTAATTTTATTTTTAAACATACTATATTTGTATTCTAGATATTTTCATATTCACTTTATTTTCTTAAAGCTGATGTTTCTGACCCTGATATTTTTGTACTTTAAATGATAAACATGTAAAGTTTACATTTCTGTTTTGATTTTTTTTTTTACGGTTTCTGGCCATAAATATTTTGTGATAGAAATTGTAACTTTTAGCTTTCACTGTGTCACAATTTATTGTGCTTGTTTCCTGATTGTTTTTCCTCCCTCTTGATTGTTCAATTTATTGTGCTTGTTTTCCTCCGCCCGGCTGCGGCCCCTCCCACCCCGTCACAGCCCCCGCTCCCGGCTCCCTACCTCGGGTCCCGCCCCCTCCCCTACTTAATGGCGACCGCTGCGGGGGAGCGCGCGTGATACCTAGACCTTCGGTCCCGGCCAGCACTCTCCCCAGCAGCTCCGCCTCACCGCCGCAGCCTCGAGTCCTCCGCTGCGCAGGGTTCGCGCCTGCAGCCTGCCAGTCTCTAGTTGTTAATCTGCTTCCGCATTTCCGCCGGACTCGTAACTTTTAACTTTCAATGTGTCACAATTTATTGTGCTTGTTTCCTGATTGTTTTTCCTCCCTCTTGATTGTTTAATTTATTGTGCTTGTTTTCCTCCGCCCGGTTCCCGCCGCTGCTGCCCCTGCGGCCCCTCCCACCCCATCACAGCCCCCGCTCCCGCCTCCCTACCTCGGGTCCCGCCCCCCTCCCCTACTTAATGGCGACTGCTGTGCTGCCTAAGGCGCGCCTAAGGCAAGCCCGTCTGCGCCCGCCCGCGACCGGACCGCGACCAGCGCCAGGAACCCTGGTTCTCCCAGGTCCCACCGCTACAATTCCACCACCCTCCATGCACTCAATCCCGGAAGACACACCGACTGCGAAAGATCTGCGCCAAACACCACCCATGGACCGTTCTCGTGCAGACCTTGCCGCAGATCCTTCACCATCGACAGAGCCCCCACAACCACCGAAGACCCGCCTGATGCACGCACCGCCGAAACCGTGACGTGCATCCTCCTCAACATGCGCTCCCTGCACCGGCACGCCGTAGAGATCTGGGACCTGATCGACACCCTCTCGCCCGATGTTGCCTTCTTCACGGAAACCTGGACCAACACCACATCCGGCCCCGACATCGCCACTGCCATCCCCGACGGCTACAAGATCCAGAGAAAGGACCACCCCCACCGCCCAGGAGGAGGACTCGCCATTGCACACAAGACCCCCCTCCGACTCTCCACATCCAGCACGAGTGACCCCCACTCCAACACAGAACACCTCCACTTCCAGATCCAGACCAGCCCCAGGACCACGCTATGCGGCACCCTCATCTACAGACCGCCAGGACCTCGCACCCAGTCCGCAACTACCATCGCCGAGCTCGCCGCACCCTACGCCATCACCTCCACCTCGAAAACGGCAACGACCCCGACTCCATCACTCTCCTCGACAACCTCGCCAACCTTGGACTGAAGCAGCTGGTCAACACGCCCACCCACAGAGCTGGACACACCCTCGACCCCATCTTCGCGGGAGGGACAAAAATCCACTTCAGCTAACCACCCAGCCTCTCTGGATGGACCACCACTGTGTCCACTTCACTTTCAACACCACCACCACACCCAAGCCCTCCCCACGCCCGCCACGACGGAACTGGTGCAAGGTCACAGAGGAACACCTCAACACCATCCTCCTCCAAAACCCCCCCAGCGCCACGACCGACACCAACGCCGTAGCCATAGAATTGCACCGCTGGATCTCCTGCTGCGCCGATGAGCTCGCACCCCTCCGCCACCCCGCCAAACAACACCCTCTGAAGGCCGCCTGGTTCACCACAGAACTACAAGAAGCCAGACGCTCCTGCAGACGCCTAGAGAAAACCGGGCGAAACCAGAAAACCACGGAAGCACGGAACAACCATAGGAGCACCCTGAATGAATACCACCAGCGCATAAGAGACACCAAACGGACCTTCATAAGAGACAAAGTCCAGACCAACGCGACCAATGCCAAGGAACTGTTCAACGTCATACAGCAGTTCGGTAAACCCCACAGCGAAGCCACGGACGTCACACCTTGCCAGGAACTCTGCGACAAGCTCAGCTCCTACTTTCATTTGAAGATCAAGGTCCTATACGACAACTTCAGTGAACAGATGCCGGACACCACCCCTCTCCCCACCGCCGCCGACAGGCCAATCATCATGACCTGGGATCCCGCCACCGTCGAACACATCACCGCGACCATGAAGAAAACCCACTCAGGAGCCCCAACGGACCCCTGCCCACCGCACATATTCCACAGGGCCACCGCCGCCATCGCACCCGAATTAGGACGGACCATCAACGCCTCCTTCAAATCCGGCATCTGCCCAGACGACTGGAAGTGGGCAGAGGTTAAACCCCTCCTCAAGAAACCAACGGCCGACCCAACGGACATGAAAAACTACCGGCCCATCTCTCTCCTCCCCTTCACGGCCAAAGTCACAGAGAGACTCGGAAACGCCCAACTGACCACCTTCATCGAAGAGAACTCCATCCTAGACGCCTCCCAGTCTGGATTCTGCAGCAACCACAGCACCGAGACCGCCCTCCTCGCCGCCACTGACGACATCCGCATGCTACTCGACTAGGGACACACTGCAGCCCTCATCCTTCTAGACCTCTCCGCAGCCTTCGACACAGTCTCACATCGCACGCTCGCAGCCAGACTTCACGACGCAGGGATACAAGGAGCCGCCCTTGACTGGATCCAATCCTTTCTCTCTGGAAGAACCCAGAGGATCATACTCCCTCCCCTCCTCTCCAAACCCACCGATATCAACTGCGTAGTACCCCAAGGATCATCGTTCAGCCCCACGCTCTTCAACATCTACATGGCCCCCCTCGCCGCCATCTCAGACAGCATGGGCTCAGCATTGTATCCTACGCCGACGACACCCAGCTCATCCTCTCACTCACGAAGAATCCCGAAGACACCAGACTCTGCTTTCAGGAAGGAATGAAGAACGTGGCCGCCTGGATGAAAGACAGCTGCCTTAAGCTCAACTCAGAGAAGACCGAGGTCCTCATCCTTGGACCCTGCACCTCCGCCTGGGACAACACCTGGTGGCCCTCTGCCCTCAAAAATCCACCCACCCCTACAGACCACGCACGAAACCTCGGCATCATCCTTGACTCCTCCTTCTCCATGAACCGCCAGATCAACGTCGTCGCGTCCACTAGTTTCAACTGCCTGTGCATCCTCCATAAGACCTTCAAATGGACCCCCCCTGACTGCAGAAGGACCGTCACCCACGCGCTCATAACCAGCAGACTGGACAACGGCAACGCCCTATACGCCGGAATCAACAGAACCCTTCTACACAAACTCCAAACCATCCAGAACGCCGCAGCCAGACTCGTCCTCGGGACACCACGTCACAAACACATGACCCAACACCTATGAGACCTCCACTGGCTCCCCGTCGAGAAGAGGGTCACCTTCAAACTCCTCACCCACGCCTACAAATCCCTCAACAACATCGGACCCAAATACCTCAACGAGAGAGTATCCTTCCACGTACCCAAGAGGAACCTCCGCTCCGCCGACCTCGCATCCGCAGAAACAGAACTGGCGGGAGAGCCTTCTCCTACATCGCAGCCAAGACCTGGAACGAGCTCCCTGTGAACATCAGACAATCCCAGACCCTGCACATGTTCAGGCAGGACCTCAAGAACTGGCTCTTCGACTGATCCGGAGCAGCCCCCCCCCCCCTAGTGCCTTGAGACCCTCACGGGTGAGTAGCGCGCTTTATAAACCCCTGATTGATTGATTGATTGATTGACATACAACCAGCATGCGGATATGGAGAATGGGCCTAGAATTTAGTGGTTTACATTGAGGGCAATATAGAAACATGCCTTAGATACAGAGACATTGAGGAAGGTGTCATGAAAATGTATGTTTCACAAACAGGCACATTGGGGGCATTATTCAAAGTGTGATAGTAATGTCTGCATTGTATATACGAGTGTGGAAACTGTGACTGAGATGTATACTTTTCATAATCAAGTATTGTGGTAACTATATCGACAATTGATTCTTTATACTCAGGCACATTGTGGAAACTATCATAACAATGCATGGTTTATATACAGACAATTGTCTTGTTAGTGTATGTTTTAGTGATAGAGGCATTCTGGGAACTCCCATATCAATTTCCGTTTTGTATTCAGGTCTGTTGTGCAGACTCTCATGGCTATGTCTGCTTCATTGACAGAGACAGCAGGAATACTCATCACAATGTATTCTTTTCACAAGGAAATATTGTGATAACTGCCATAACGTGTGCTTAAAATTCAGGTTTATTGTGGAAACCGCCAATGGATTTTTTTTGGTTTGCCAGCAGAGCGTTGAGGAAATGGCAAAATGTGCTCTACAAACATATGCATTGTGGAACCTGTTATGGCAAGACTGCTTTACATATACACAGCCATTAAGAAAAGCACAAAGAAAATGTATACTTTACAGAGACTTTATCACAACTGTCATGGCAATTTAAGCCTTACATGCTCAGTCCTTGTGGAAAAAGTAATGCCAATATATCATACACAAAGAGAAGCTTTGTGGAAACTCCCATGGCAGTGTATGCTTTACTGACAGGAACAACTTGGAAACTTTGATGGGTGTTTTATGTAATACAATTTATGTAATATCAGTATGATGCATCTAATAGGGAAAATACATCAGTCCTACTGCATTGATTTGATCTGACTGATTTAATTTGATACGATAACATACTCAACTTACTGGAGCATTTCACAAACAGGAAAGGGAAACAAGTAAATTGTTTCCCTTTCCTATTTGTAAAATGAAACACAAAATAATATTGAAAACTTGAGGTTGCATAACCATGTTTGGGTATTAGCTAAATCAATGGAGCCAACAGTTTCCAAACATGACACTTGGGCATGTGTGTTCAATGTAATCCATTGAGAAATTGTGGGTATATCCATTCCAGATCAATAAAATAATCACTGACATGTGTTTCTCTGGCATCTTTGGTAGGCACATAATGTGGGTTTGTTGGTGAACATATAACAAACTATGACAAAAAATAGGTAGAAACACTCAGGCCCAGGGAGGAGCAGGCACACAGGTTAAAATGATGATCAGTTAAGGCAGTTTTATATACTGGGAGGGATATTAAGCAGGCTCACACGGGCTAATTATTCCTCTGGCTCCAAAAAGGTCATATTTGAACTGAAGCTCAAAGATGAGGGAATAGCTCGGAGGCTCAGAAATGAGTGGATAAGCACATAATCTCAGTGATGTATAGATAAACATACATGCTCAGAAAAGGGCTGGTCAGCACAAGGACTCTAACGATCATCCTAAGGCTGAGATATCTGCTCTAAAGAGAGGCCAGGTGTTGGGAAGGCAGGCCTTCCACAGAATCGGTGGAGACCAAAAGAGGGGATAAGCAGTTGGAGAAGCTATAGATTCAGCCACTACCTCAATAGCATTCTGAATAAGCTCACAGTGAATCATCTAAGCCCTAACCATATTGTTGGAAATTTGCCCTTTCTAAAAGGTCACCACAAGTTTTTGCCTTCTGTTTCTGAACCCATTTTTGTTGGCCATAGGACTCTGTGCACTTCACCTCCACTAACTAGTGGTAAAGTGCTTTTACGTCTCTTTCAAATATGTAAAAAATTGTATACTCCAGATTGGCACTATTAATTTAGTTATAGGTCCCTAGTATTTGGTACTTCCTGTACCCAGGGCTGGTAAATTAAATTCTAATTGACTGCAGCACTCATTGTGGCACACACTAAAGTAGCACTGAAAAGCAAGTCTCCAAGCATGTCATTGCAGCCTGGATGTATTATTTAAGATGCCATTTCAACCTGGCAAAACAATCCTTTTGCCAGGCCTAAACTTTTCTTTTTAATACTTATAAGTCACCCCTAAGATAGGCTCTAAATGCCCAAAGTTCTGGGTTTAAAAGCAGCACATGTATATTTAATGTTATACATGTCCTGGCAGTGAAAAAAAGTCATTTTTTACTAGACTGGCTCTTCCATAAGCTGATACTTGTTTACACGATTATAACTAATAGGTACCAAAATTCAGTTTGGGAGTAGCTAGAAAAATGGCTCCAGGGTTTCATTTTAATAGTAGTTTAAAATACAACTTAATGGTAAATTCAGACTTAACATTACTATTTATGAAATGTCACTTTTATAAAGTTGTCATTTTCCTGCCTAAAACCAAAACACTTTTCTGCCTCTCACCTGTTTCTTGTGGGTCCCCTGTGGTGAGATGTATATAGCTCCCTCACAGTGGACAAAGAGCCCTTGGAGTGGGGAGTGGGACTCCTTCCTTGACATGATACCCTGGGAGGCTGTGCCCAGTCCCTTCCCTAACTTCAAAAGATACTTACCTTGTCACTGTGAGATGAATCTCACACCTAGGTTTGACCCCCCTTTGACTATCTAGTCAGGCTGGCATCAAACTCAGTGGGGGAGAGGAATGGACGCGAAGTGTGTTAGAAAATTGACAAAGGCTTGTACTCCACTTGCAGGCTGGTACTAACCATAAAAGTGGACCCACCAGGTCTTTCCTGTGAACACTTCTGGACCTGCAAAGATCAGATACAGGACTGCTAAAGACTGGACTTGCTTGCATTGAATCCCAGGCCCCCAGAAGTGACTCTAACGTCAGTTGGCTGTCTCCTGTTTGAGATACAGGGACACAAACAAGCTTCCATAGGCCTTTTCCCTGTAACTGTCCAGCTGCTCAGTACCAACTAGACATGGCTTGGACCCTCTGCTGGCATCTGTTAGAGCGAGTCTTAACCCTGAGTTGGTGCCCATTTGGTCAGGTCGTGGACTCTTGGCTGGTGTTATAGCGTACTCCTCTCATCCCCAAACTGCAATAGCTGGATCGTAGAAAATTTTCACCAACTTTCAGCCTTGAGAACCGACAGAAACGGGATTGCCATCGAAACTGCAGCTGTTGACACCAAAACACTGGTCGGCTTCACCTTGCTGGTCTGCCCCGCTGAAGAAGACCTGACTTCTAAAAAACTGTCTAAGTCTGAATTTAGAAGCTTCACTGAGACCAACATCAAGACCTTCCTGGGCATGGAATATGGACTTCGCCTGCATGCAGCACTCCTGCCTTGGTCAACGACTGCATCGGGAGCCTGCAGTTCAGCAACCTACCATCATCGAGCCCTGCTTTGAATCCAGCTTGCAGCTTATTCCACCAATAACTCGCAAAGTCAGGCTGAATGGGATAGAGCAGAAGTCGGATGGCCCAAGTGGGTCATCCCTATCAAAGATATTTCCTTCTGCCTTTGAACCGGAAGTCAAAATCCTCCAGTGAGGCAAGTTCTCTTGAACTCAGAAAGTTGTTGGTCAAGGTTCCTATGACGTCTTTGGTTTTGGCTGGAAAAGCTCTGAGTTGGAAAATTCCAATTTATGGCTTTCAAAGACCTCCCATCAGGGGGATACTTTTCATACTTTCACTTGGTCCAGGTATCTAGTTTCTTTTTTTGGGCTCAAAATCCACCAGTGAGGAAAGTCTGAAGATGCATCTGACAAATTCCTCACAGAACCGGAAACCTTTGCCACAGGTTCATACTGAAGCATCAGTTTTGAAAGTCCAAAAATGTTCAAAGTCCCAACTTTTCAGACTTTCTAGAGCAGCTCCTCGTGGCCACCTCTAATGCTTCAAGGACAGCACTTGAAAAAAGTCCTCTTGCTGTCCCTGTAGCCACTCTGCCACCCAATTGACCCTTGGTAGTCACTTCTCAGTCCTGGGTACAGGAGAGAGAAAGTCCCCCTCAGGTCTCCACACAAGTTACATACATTAGGTCCAGTCCTCTTCTGATAATCCACAGGACCAAAAAGTGTTCTGCTGAGCTGTGATGAGGTGCCACTTTTCTAGAATTCACTAGCCAGTGGGTGGCAGAGACTCCTGGACACTCCCTACCCATTGAGATAAAAGTCGTGAGGGGCAACCGTTCCCACTTTTGTACACTTCCTCTGCAAACCATGAAAGAGGGGACTATTATGAGTATTATCCATTAAGGTTTCCGGTGGCAGAGTCAGTGGTGTATTTAGGGAAATAAGCAGTTTCTTCCTTCTCAATACCTTTAAACAGGTTCTGGGACTAGCGCACCTTCACTCTGGGTTGGTGCAAAGCTGGGGAGTTGGCCTAGGGAACAAAGGCTTCTCCTCCTAGGTCTCCCTTTACAATTAGTGCTTGAATATGACTTTAGCGGTGCGGAACCAGGTCTGCCTCACCGCCGCACCACCAAAGCTGTGGTCAGACGGCCCTTCAGGTTAGGAATTTCGTTGCGCGCACTGCATCGCATTTGGCGATGCAGTGCGCGCAACGAAATACGTTTTATTGATTTAAATGTTTACTTACCTGTATTGGTCCGTAATCCGTACTTTGCTACCCCCCACCCTGCCCCTCCCCTGCCCCACGTCACCGCCCGGCCGGCACTCCTACACGGACCGCGACTGATGTGGTCCCTGGTCTCCTAAAAGGGTCTAAGGTAAGTTTCAAATTTAAATCTTAAATTTGTCTTTGTGTCATTAAGGTTTTGCACTACATTTCAGTTATGGAGGCCTTGGCAAATTTTAATTATGCTGGCAAAATTCTTAAATTTTGCGTACCGCAGTATTCGCAATGTTTGTCAAAATATTACATTACTCAGTTTTGAAGAATTTCTGTATAAAGGGCATTTGTACAGAAAATGTTTCTCTGAGAAACATTTTGTGCTTGAAGCAGACTCGAGCCAGTATTTCCCGAGAATTTTTTTATGCGAAGCATAAGCACACTTGAAAAAAGTCATGCAAGAAAAATGTTATTCTATAAAAATGTAATGGAATTTGAAAAACTGAACACTGTTTTTCACACCCCCTACTTTTAACATATCACGTGTTGCTCAAAATGTCCCTTGGAAAAACATCTCTATTTCCAGTATGAGTCATGTCTGATATGATAAATACATTTATTCCAAAGTAACATTTTCCATTTTTTTTTTGCAGTTTCCAAACTTTAGACAAACGCTAGCTTTTTCATTATCTGTCTGCGTCATGACTTTTGTAACCCTTGGTTTAAACTATTTTCACTTACCATCGGACTTTTTTTAATGTAAAACTTCATACTATTCCGGAAAAATAAGCCATCTAGGTGAATTGGTAGTCTTAGTTTCATTCATTAAGTGTGTAAGTGAAGTTGTTAGTATTGGGAATTTAATGTGGGTTGATTACAAGTGGTTACCATTTAAAACATGCATTCACATATGTACTTCGATTCATTTAAATATTTTCGAGCAAATGCATGCATACATTACATTTACTTGTGTATAGTGCAAACAGATCATAGCACACCTCTGAAATCTGTGAATAAAACATTCACTGGATGAGGTGCATGATACATCAATACATGTATTACTTTGCTAAAATTATTAATATATATTTTCGCCCAATTAAATTGTTCAATTTTTAGTAACACTTGACTTTAAAATGTATTTTACTCATTTTGATGAAGTCTAATTTTTTTGTTAGCCAGAGACCTTAAACATCCTGCCAGTCTGACTCGCAAACGTTTGGCTTACGTCACTGTAACTGAGGTACACGGAAAAAAACGATTTGCGTCTTAAAATCCCGCATTCAGATCTACTGAATCGGCACACGATTCAACAGTTTGATAAATGTACAACCAACAGCCAAATGATTTAACATCTGTATAACTGCTCTAATTAAAATACTGCGTTGCGGTATGAATAAATAAGCCCCTTTTATTTACTATATACTTTTGTACATCGTCTTCCATTTTGGCTGTTAAGAAGCAAACTCCAAAGAAATACTCACATTACTGGGCATCAGGAGTGCAGACTCCGCACAAACTAATCCTTCATCGTTAAAGCATGTCTCCAGACTGATTATGTCATCAATAACGTCCTCCATCTAATAAAAGAAATTAGTTTCAGAATAATGTATTATCATTATTAATGAAAGAGTTAACTTATAGCCTTCGTGATTTAAAATTAGAAAAGGAAATTTAAGTACAGAAGTGCCATAAAAATTACTGCAAAAACATAATGACATCTGCAGGCTGAGCTTAATATTAAATACCATTCCAGAGGAGAGAGTTGCTAAATTATTGACTCGACAGGGCTGAGTTTATTTGTCTTACTTTAAAAGAAACTTCATGGTTGAACAGAGCCTAGATGGGATTGAATTTGAATGGTGTTGTACCCACAGTATGGAGGCTTGCAGTAAATAAGAAACTCTACGACTAATCCTGTCGGTAACCTAGAATGAAATGCTCGCACTGTTAAAAAAAAAAACAACAAAAAAACAACATTGATTTTGATTCATGTTATGCTATAGAGAGTTGAGAAAGAAAGGCATTGTTCTGTAATTCTGTAATATGAAACCTCTGTAGCGTCATGTTATTTTATGTTATGTCTGTGTGTGATTGACTAAGAGTAGTCGTGTGCTTTAAAGATATTTTACATGCAGGATTAAACATTTCTGTTTATACCATGGTAAGCATTAAAATCTCTCTCCTAAAATTAACAGGAGGTGTGCTTTTCATGTCGCGGAGCGCCGCTCCCACTGTGAAAATAGTTACTCTGAAACATTTGATTAACATGCGCAACATTTGACTTAGTTCTGGTCACTTTTAATGTTATGTTCCATATAGGTACCCTAATATAGGCCCGGGTAACATCATACCACTTCAGCTACAGTACCTCCCCTACACTACACTGTAATGAGCCTTTTAGGATTGAACCTTTACCTAGGTCTAGTCCTGGGTGCAGAAGGAGGGTTTCTCCTAAACAATAGAGTCCTATAACTCCATCAATAGACTCACACAGAATGAATGAATATTCATAAGGGTTCTTAGAAACCAGGCTGGGGCTACACCACCTTCCTCCCCATATCTACATACACGGTTCATCCCATACGTCATCCTCAAATCCAACAATGGCTAATACAAGCAACAAGAGACAAAGGAGCCCTAGATACTTTCTGTATAAATACAGCACCTCTTGCTATTGTAAGTTAGAGGGAAACAAGACTTCCAGGCCGACACACTGACCAGAGACGCTGAGGCTCCTGCATGCAGACGCTCCAGCTGACAGTGGTCTGAACATCCCTCGCGGGGTGTCCAACTCGTGACCAAGAAGGGCTCCTACATTTTCACACTTCACATAATGGGGTTCGACTAAATCCTAGAGGGATTCTTGGCTTCACACCTACTCACATGCTAGGTACACTTAGGTACATCTAGATAGGCATCGTAGGAGTACGCGCTTTCTTTTATCATGCATTTTATATTCATGTATTTATTCATGCGTATTGCAAGATGCTAGAACTGTACTATCCATTTATATTCACTGTACTGCTAATCATATATCTCTGCTACTGTCTAATGGTTGTTGCAGCTCATATATTCTACACAAGAATAACGACTGTTCAATAAACCCTTATTGAAATGCCCAGGCTGTTTATTCTGTGTATCTCTGAGACAAGATAAGTAAGCACGAGTGACTGAGCAAAAAGTAGTACATTGTTTCCACGTTCCTGAGGGGTCAGATTTGTCATGTTCTGAGGTTGCCAGAAACTATTCTCTCTCCGATAAGAGGAGACACTAGTGGCACTGTGAGCTAGCTTATGCAAACAAGCTAACTTTTCTCGGTGGGGGTGCTCAGAGTCAGTCTGCCACCAAACCCACAGTTTATGTTATCCGAACGTGCAGGTCCTGTATGGGTAATATTGGAACTACACGACATGGCGCCACCAACGTTGGTTGGGTTTATTTAACAGTAGAATCTGAGTAGTTTAGTCGTGCTATTTCTCAGAGACCCCTACTCACAAAACGCCAGAGACGTCTGGAGTGGGTGGGCACAAAACTCCGCCACAGCTGAGTAGGCGAAATATCCTATTTATTGGCTGCTGGTTAATCAAGCTTGAAGGACATTTTGTTCCTAATATTGTGCATAACACCTTATCTTAGTTCACTTGAACAAACTTCTCCTTTACGAAATGACTGAGGGCGAAGATAACCCGGTGGTGGCTAGGCGCCTCTCAACAGGAGACAAAGAGGTGGATGGAATTCTCATTGCACCTAAATTCAGAGGTACTATCACCCTGAAACTACTAGAATATGGTTTATCAGATAGGGGTGGCTTAGTAGCTTTTGTGATTGAGGCACACAAATCAAACAAAACAGAGGTATTCTATTCGTGGGTTACATTCCCAGAAGCAGATGCAAGAACACAGACATTTCACTACTACACAGAAGGAGATGCACCAGTGGAATATGGTCCTTGCGAGGACATAGAGGTTCCACTCACATACCAGGAACACCTATACTGGTTTAAAGGCGCCCTACCCCATATAACACACAGAGTAAGATTAGGCCCGCTCGGAGGAGACGGGGCAACATGGACAATATTAGCGGCCTACACACCACATCCTGACATTGAAACAATGCCACAGGCAGACTTACTCATACAACACAAGGATTTAATTAGAATCTACAGAAACTTGACGCAATTCGTCATGAGGACTTTCACAGTCCAACCAACAACAGTTGCAACAAATGGAACTCAATATCAGAGTACAGCAACTAAAATCACACCACAAACATTACACGCAGTAATGGGCAAGATGCCCACAAAACATGAACAAATGCCATTCTGGGTAGCTCAGAAAATAACTCAGTTCGAGGCAGTATTCCCGAATACTACCCCGTTTGAAAAACACAGAATGCTAACAATCTGCTTGCCCATGGGGATAACACCACAAGTAGAGGATTGCACCTCTTGGGGTACAGTCTTTGCTGCCATATATACCAGGACACATGATATTCGTTCATTAGCAGTGATACCAGATGTATTACGACAAATACAAAACGAGTACGGAGCAGAACCTGCTCTGAACTTGGGGATGAAGTTACTAAATAACTATGACCAGGTATCAGCCATAATACTAGCTAATATTAAAGGGGAAGCAGCTTCAGTGGCAATCCGCCAAAGACTAAGGGAGTACAGTCCGTTAGATCAACAATACGAACTGCCCAAAATAATTGAAACTGCATATGCAGAATTAGGCAGAGACAGTTTGGGTGGGAAAGCATTAAAACCACAACTGATGGGTAGTTCTGAAAAGGACACTACCAAGCAGACACCTGCTTCTTCTAAGAAGAAGTGGGATAATAAAAAACAGCAAAACTTTAAAGGAAACAGATCTCAATCCCAAGGTAGATCTCCTCCACAGGAGCCCTCTGAAAAGAGGTACAACCTTAGGAATAGGGATAATATTAGGAAACCTGACAGGTATCAGGATACTGATACACGTTCCTCTAATTCCTTTCAGGGCTCAACGAAAAACTCTGTGAGAGAAGGATGGTCAGAACACAAAGAAGAGCGTACAAAGTCCAGAGACAAGCAGTACGCTCAAGACTTTACTTCAAAAAAGAAGAAAAGCCAAAATCAAAACCTCAGTTTAAGAAGAAGAAAGTTGCAGGTCTAAAGATCAGACATGCCCAGAATTCTGAGGACACTACTTCTGAACGGGGAATGGGCTCAGACGATGCTAGACAGTGCGGCAGAAGTAACAAAAGCTCTCCAGAACCTGATGGAATTTCTGGTGACAGCGGACTTGAATGATTACATCACGGTGGAAACACCAGATACAAGGGTGAGCGTCTCACATAAGTTACACGAAATAACACTCCAAATGGAGGGGAGCAAGCCCAGGAAAGTTAAAGGTCTCTTTTGGAAAAACCTATCATCTGGTTATGACATCCTATTAGCTGAACAAGATTAGCCGCCAGCATTCGTTATGGAGAGCCCTAGGGGAGAAACGGTAATTTTTCCAGCCTTCTCCGACGTCGTTCCCATACACCTTAAAAATGCATATGCACAGGAGTGGGCAGTTGCCCTAGCTCCAGCATTGTACAAAAATCATGCCGGATGGGATGAGGATTCAACCCACCACGTGATCCCGTTAAAAGTTTCACCAAATGCACAGAAGCAATATCCAATAAAGCAAGAAGCTAAAAAACAGGTCAGGGAGATCTTAGATCAACTTGAATACCAAGGGGTGATTGAAACATGCACCTCACCAATGAACAACCCTTTGTTTCCAGTATCTAAACCGGACAACTCATATCATCTAGTTTTAGATTACAGACATTTAAACACATGCACAAAGACATTCGCTGTCCAAAACGCACACAGTGCTGCATTAATGAATAACATTGTGCGGAAAAAGTGCAAAACTACACTAGATATCTCAAATGGATTCTACTGCCAAAATATAGCGCCTGAAAGCAGGTATTTGACCGCATTCTCTGCGTTGGGGTCCCAGGGCCAATTTTGTCGCCTCCCCCAGGGGTATAAGAACAGCCCGGGGGTATTCTCAGCAAGAGTAACTGAGTTACTCCAAAATTTTGATGAAGAAGCATTGTCCTATGTGGATGATATTTATCTGACGGACGATGACTTAAAAAGGCACTTGACCAGGGTGAGCACCATTATAATGGGATTCGCCTCTGAGGGCTACAAATTTAATTTTAAGGAAACAAAAATAGCCCACCTCAATGTCCTATTTTTAGGATATGAGCTTTCAAGTGAAGGGAAAAGCCTGGCAGCTAACTTTGTGTGCGCTGCTTCAACCACCGAAATCATTAAAAAATCTACAATCAATACTGGGATTCCTAAATTTCGGCAGAACAAACATTTTAGATTACGCAGAAAGAGTAAAACCTTTCTATGACTTAATTAAACCTGACTTTTCAGTCACACACTGGACACAGGAACACACAAACATCCTATGTTCACTACAAGAAGACATGATAGCTTCCAAACACTTACAGACACGCGTAAACGTACGCAACTTAGTGATCCGAATAATAGCGGGTCAATGCGGGTACACTTACTTAACCTTCAATGAAGGCGAAACCGTACCAATCGCTTACAAATTACACCTGTACACAAGCGCAGAAATGCGTTTCACTTCAACAGAAAAAATCCTGACAGCAGTTCAGACCGCTGTAGCAAGAGAAAGAGCACTGGCTCAGGGGGAAGGCATAATTGTCGTAACCCCAGTACCAGCTTTGAAAGCTGTTACAAAGGCAAGCATTCCAAATGCAAAAGCCTTACATCCAAAATGGATACAATGGGCTAATTCTCTTACTGCAACGGACGTTGAATACAGATTTGATCCAAGTCTAAAAACATAAGCATTTCTGCAATACGAACAAGAATATCCTCTACCAAATGAAATATTGCCTCTCGATCAGTATGAATATATTATTTACTTTGACGGATCAGCTCAACCGGCCATAGGGAGTAAGCAACAATACAGCGCGGCATGTGCTATCGTTAAAGGTCGCATGCGGAATGGAAAGTTCCATCCGAGTTGCACCAAAACGCAATCTCTAGGAGACTGCACGGCTCAGTTGGCAGAGTTAAAAGCACTGATACTGGCACTTGTAAATATGGATCACGAATTCCCCACACTAATTGTGTGTGATTCCTTTTACTGTGTACAGTCATACAATGAATATTTATATAATTGGGAACAGAACGGGTTTACAGACGCAAAAGGTGGCACAATTAAGCATAAAATGCTATGGGAACAGGTAGTTGAGTTGAAGAAGGAACTACCGAGAGCTCACGTGATCCATACACTGAGTCATCAACGTGATGGCGTTCACGTTGAAGGGAATTCATTGGCTGATGAAGCCGCAAAGGGGGCTGTACGCACAGCTTCCGTAGCTGCAATCACTCGTTCAAAAACGAGGATAGACGGTGAGATTATGGTGGCTGTTATTGCTTCAAGCAAAACAGCGGTGCAGTACCTAAGAAATTTCCACTCAAGTACTCTTACAAGTTAGATGCAAACAACATTCCATATGCTCAGATTCCTGGAGTGGGGGATAGAGTAATACCAAATATGGATCATTGGCAAGGTTTAATTATTGCTGCACACGAGGGTTTGGGCTCTGCACACACAGGTGTTACAGCGACTATTTCGTTACTGAAACAGCGCTATTGGTGGCCAGGTCTAACAAAACAAACTAAAAACTATGTCTTGAAATGTGACATCTGCCAACAGATGAAAGGCTCCACCATAACACGCCCGGCGCTGACACCGTTGCTAATATCTGACAAACCTCTCGCATGTGTGTATCTGGACCACTGCAGCCCCTTATAATCTGATGGGGCTTACAAGTATATCATGGTTGCAGTGGATTCCTGCTCAAGATTCCTATGGGTCTGTCCTCAGCGCTCGGCTGACGCTTGAACTATTATCAAAGATTTGCGAGTCTTTATAGGGACATACCCTGTTGGCACGTTACATTCTGACATGGCCCGGCGCTTAGCTCTCGGGCTTCCTAAGAGGCCATGGAAAGTATGGGTGTAGCATTGCGGTACTCCTCTCCATACCATCCTGAGGGAAATTCGGTTGTGGAGAGGAAGAACCGGGAGTTAAAGCAATCTTTAACAGCTATGGTATTAGGCAAGGGCGGTAGTTGGGTCAATCACCTATATGGGGTACAACAGGCACTCAATAACCAGCCAAGAAGTTCTCTAGAGGGTGTCACTCCATATGAGGTCCTATTTGGGATGAGAATGTGGGTACCTGATCTTGATTGTGAAGGCACAGTGGCGGATAAGAAACCATTTGATATCCATGATCGTTTGGATGTTTTACAGGATCTAAATGAATCCAGGACACAACAAAGCAATGTCCATTTAAAACTGACCGCCACTGGGGAAGTCAAGGAAGTCACGGCAAGACCTGTCTGGGTCCCAAAAGTCGGGGATCTGGTTAGAGAGAAAATAGCGGATAAAAAATAATTTGTACCGTCATACAGAAAGCCTGTACCTGTCCTAGCAGTTCAAGGAACAAGAACTGTACTTTTGCCGCCTCTTGCCGGGAAAAAGGAGAAAAGATTTGTCTCAGTCGACTTAATCAAACCAGACTATGTGGCCGATACTAATCAGTAGGCCTCGTGGACTCCACAGTAGCAGACGCCCTCCTCTAGCTACCATCCAAGAAGTTCAAACAGAAAGACTCATCACGTTTGAAGAGCCTCCTGTGCGGAATGAAGGACTAAGCAACAATGCTATGGAACTCGTTCCCCTTGAACCAGAAGTTCAACTTCAAAATTCAATTCAAAACAACACACAAGTTGCAATTAGACCAAATACAGACGTCTACGTCAACATGCCTCGACAAGAGCAAAATGCGATTTCAACAAATCCCAATGCAATTCCTAAAATTGATCGAACTGCTTCTGGCTACTTCATGAACTTTGATATGTTTTCCTTGGATCCAAGTGAACCCGAAACGACGCCAGCCCAAAATTCACGCAAACAGCAAGTTAAAGACTTTCTAAACTTTCTCAGAAAGACTTACCTGGTATCACCTTGGTTAGAATTCTGGGTAATTACTGGGGTACTATTTTTTCTTTTCTGGCTAGGCTTAGTTATAACTTTTAGCATGCTTATTAATGGACGATACCTTAAACAAAGCTCCACAGCCCGAAATGTGAATTTGATTTTAAAACCACATCAATCTTCACATCGTGAACAAAGAGACTTGTCAACAGTGAACATCACAGCAGTTCCTATACCGGATGGCATAGTCTGGGACAAAGTTGATTTTGATATATTCGGTCCGACTGAACTTTTAAAACTTTCACATGTATTTAAAATTTCATTGAGTGATATCATTACCTCCAGTACATTTTCTGATGATTGGGACTCTGAAACTGTTAATAACATGTTGTCTGATTTAGAAAAAACTGCTGCATTTCCGAACACTGAAATGTTAGAAGGTAATTCAGACTGTGACCCTTTGTACTGTTACCAACATTATGGTCATCATTTCCTACACAAATCTATTTCGCCTAGAAATGTTTTTGAGTACCACCAGTGGGAACATTGCCCTACACCACCAAAAAGTAGTTCGCATACATTTGCACAGAAATGTTCATATTTTTCAGGTTTTAACACCACTGACCCGACGTCATTTTATTATAAGGTTACACCGACATCGGCACTGAAGATTATGTTGACTAACACCAAACAGATATTCTCTGCTTCCTTTATTGCCCAATTGTCTGAACAGGGTTTTGACCTATGGAAGGACACAATAGACTTAAAATCAGTCTGGGGTTCTAGGGACTGGCAGGTCCAGGGAACAGAAGCGCTATTTAGAGCATGCCTCATTCCACAGCAGATGATATTTCTAAATGACACTGTGCAACAGACATCCTGTCTTGGACTAGCCAAGAACAAGGACCTGAACACACCTCGATTTCCAACACCATCGCAGATGGAGGGGTGGCGAAATTCGACTTCAAAAGAAGGGGCAACAATAGATGACATTTTACAGTACAATAGAACAGACCACGATTGGAAAAAATGGGTGGTTTGGCCCTTAGACACGAACACATGTCAGAAAAGATTCTGGGGTACCACCGAAGGGTTCAGTATCCATAGGTCAGACCCACGCTATGTACAAAGAGAACACCCAGGGGTAGTGACATCCAACAGTGTTGGGAAGTTGTGCCTTGATTGGCTAGAAACCTCAACACTCACAGAAGTGAAACAACACTTAGCCATACTCTCACCAGACATAGATCTTAGGGATTTTTTACTAGGTCCCAGGAAACCCCGTCAGAAACGTTTCATATATGCTGGCATTTATGCTGCCTACAATGAAAATTGGAAAATATCCCAACAAGAGGCCACAGAGAGAATACGGGAAATAGACCGTATTAACTTGGAGAAATCTCTAGCAGTGGTAGACAATGGGTTAACAACTTTGACCTCCAGGATATATTCCTTAGGCAACATTGTATCTTCTGCGATAGACATACTGGAACAGGATTTAGCCATATTACAACACGGGCAATCTCAGTTACGTTCTGTTATGTTATTGGGCTGCACGCTACAATCTTTGCGTGCAGGCTATGTGCCTTGGCGTTATATCAGTAGTACGTCTCTGTTTTATGAATATAATCTAACAGATAAACAGATGGAAATGGCACAAAGGGGAGCAAAATATAAAATGCTGCGTATTGAAAAACTGGACAGACTACCGTTTACGGTAGCAGAATCTCCATCTGCGGAATGGCTTATCCATGGCCACCTAACTCTACTGGTCAATACTTTTCAGTTTCAATATTGCCTTGAACAAAGGCAGGCGGGCAAATATGAAAAGGTGGGTAAGGAATACATTAAGGAATCTTGGGAGTTACCATACAGATTTCGATGCCGGAGTGGGGATCGAGAAGTGTTTCTAAGCGGTACAAACTGCAAGAACGCTTTAAGCGGTTCGCTCAGGTGCCAGGACATTTCATTGCACGGAGCTTGTAATGGGTCGGTAGCAAACTTGTCCTGCCACATGAAAGGGACTCTAGCTGCTGTGATTAAACCAGTATTCGAGCTGCTCTCGAATGGGAGTTACTTGATGCTGAACGATCAAGGTTGCTGTGGGATGCTTCCGGGCATTGCCTATCTGGTCACTGTGAACTCCAGGGCTACTTGCTGTATGCAAGTATTGTTTCCCTCAACAAGTACAGTCAGGGAGCCTTCGTTGAATGTTTACTTTATACAGTTTGATACTTTGAGCAGACTGAAAGCCATGCTTTTGCAGCAAACCGTACCCTTGACCTCCGCTCAAGAGACCTTTGACCTTCAAATCGCAAGGACCTCGACTGAGATACAGGCACTTATACGTACAAACTGCCCCATTCATTTCGCAGAAATGGTGGGTCGTATCTTTAATATGTCTGATACGAGTGGTATTGTACACCTATTTAAGATCATAGGGTCAGGATTTTTAAGCACCTTTCAGACAATCCCCGGAGTTATTCCAAATTTTATACACTCCGTATTGGGAAGAGTTTTTGGCGGTCTTCCGCTGATCCTGTTTTCTATCGCAGGGCTCTGCAATGGACGGCCCAATCAACAACGAGATGGCAAAAGCACTCCTGGAGCGCAAGAACCGTGAGCACATGGCACATCTGGGCACACCTCGCCTAAGGGAACTAAGCACCTCTTGGTTCCTATTGTTTAGTCCAGTCTGGATGGACTGCATCTTACCTGTTCTTCGATGCCTGTTTTGCGGTGATGAATGCGTGTTGGACCTCTGTCTGACACTTGCAACTGACACGCCTGCGGACTTGAATACCCGGCTGGAACCCCTGTGGGCCCATGTTCGGCAATGTCCCCAGCGTATTCCCATATTGATGGCTGCATTCCTCGAGAATCCGCAGGTGCCTTTTACAACTGGGTTGAGCATCAGCTCCACCACTAGCACCACTAGCACCCAGGTATCGACTACAGCACCGGCTGCCTCTACACTAGCGATTGGCAGTGCTGAATATCATCTGTGCTCCATTGACGTACTTTGTGAGGTGTTACAAGGACCGTCCCCTGCAGCAGCAAGCAACGACGATGTTGCGTCTCCCAGCCAGGACACTTAATCTAAAATTGGCTCATCGTGTGCTGGGAAAGAATTCAGTTTGTTCTTTTTCTCCAAAACTCAACTAAATTTGGAACATTTCCTTTAAAATTGACACTTTCGCTGAAAAGCATGGCCTCCTGATGCTTATAGTGGTTCGACCTATATAAACGAACTCATCTAGGACTTTGGCTTAAATAACATTTCCAAAACAACTGATTTTCAGTAGAATTTTCACCTCTTAGAAAATCTTTTTTATGTTTTAGAAATATGATTTTACGTGGCTCACCGATATTTTTATGCGCTGCTACCTAGTTGAATTAGTAGTTCGCTAGCATTTTTATCATTATTGACTGTTCGGAAGAGGAGTGGGTGTTATGTTCCATATAGGTACCCTAATATAGGCCCGGGTAACATCATACCCCTTCACCTACATTACCTCCCCACCACTACAGTGTAACGAGCCTTTTAGGATAGAACCTTTACCTAGTTCTAGTCCTAGGTGCAGAAGGAGGGTTTCTCCTAAACAATAGAGTCCTATAACTCCATCAATAGACTCACACAGTATGAATGAATATTCATAAGGGTTCTTAGAAACCAGGCTGGGGCTACACCACCTTCCTCCCCATATCTACGTACACGGTTCATCCCATACGTCATCCTCAAATCCAACAATGGCTAATACATGAAACAAGGGACAAAGGAGCCCTAGATACTTTCTGTATAAATACAGCACCTCTTGCTAGTGTTAGTTAGAGGGAACCGAGACTTCCATGCCGACACACTGACCAGAGACGCTGAGGCTCCTGCATGCAGACGCTCCAGCTGACAGTGGTCTGAACATCCCTCGCGGGGTGTCCAACTCGTGACCAAGAAGGGCTCCTACATTCTCACACTTCAGGTAATGGGGTTCGACTAAATCCTAGAGGGATTCTTGGCTTCACACCTACTCACATGCTAGGTACACTTAGGTACATCTAGATAGGCATCGTAGGAGTACACGCTTTCTTTTATCATGCATTTTATATTCATGTATTTATTCATGCGTATTGCAAGATGGTAGAACTGTACTATCCATTTATATTCACTGTACTGCTAATCATATATCTCTGCTACTGTCTAATGGTTGTTGCAGCTCATATATTCTACACAAGAATAACGACTGTTCAATAAACCCTTATTGAAATGCCCAGGCTGTTTATTCTGTGTATATCTGAGACAAGATAAGTAAGCACGAGTGACTGAGCGAAAAGTAGTACATTGTTTCCACGATCCTGAGGGATCAGGGTTGTCATGTTCTGAGGTTGCCAGAAACTATTCTCTCCCCGATAAGAGGAGACACTAGTGGCACTGTGAGCTAGCTTATGCAAACAGGCTAACATTTCTCGGTGGGGGTGCTCAGAGTCAGTCTGCCATCAAACCCACAGTTTATGTTATCCGAACGTGCAGGTCCTATATGGGTAATATAGGAACTACACGACAGTAATTGTTTTCTTGCTGGGGGGGGAGAAAGGGAGAATGTAGACTGTCCTTATTCTTTAATGTGCTTTGCAGGCAACTGGCAGGTGTGGTGCTATGGGATGCTATTGCACTGTCATTGAGGCCAATTGTGCAGCAGACTAAACAGCGAAGCTAGGTCTATTGAAATATTTTCCAAGTTCGCAGATTTTTTTGATTTTCCAGTTCCACATGAAAATCCTGGATTTTGAAACAAATTTTTTTCTGTATAAGATGCACCTCCTAAAATTGTTTATTTTTCTGTGCAAGATTTGACCTTGTCCCCAGAAAAACGTTGCTAAAAATAAACTCGCAAAGAACAATTCTGTTTACATTTTCCAGCTTATTCGGGGTCAATGAATATGAAAAGTATCTTTCAGTGAGGTGAAAAGTGTCTTGCAGTGTTCAGTTAAGGTAAATTGGCAATCTTGGTTAAAAGCAAAATTAAAGAACTCGATAAAACGTTTCTGGTGAAAAAAAGCATTGCACATATTTAGTTGCCATTCCCAAAGAAACCAACAGCTCGAGCATGCTCATCAGTGAAATACTTACTGTTATGTTGTAGTATGCTGTGTCACATGGGATTTGTAATTAACACTTCCACCTGAATAGTGCCACCTTGCGTTTTAGATTAGAAGATCTGTGAATTGCTCTGTTTGTTTGTTTTGTAAATTGGTAACTGGTGATGGAAAGCCAATTTATACCACTGATGGCTGTGGCAATGCAACTCTTACAATTGACAGATACCTTTCCGGGTAACTGAATATCTGAATAAATGGTGGATCAAGGATATGATGTATGTTCAGCTGCCATAATGCTATCCTTGGAAACAGTCAAATAGCAAACACTGTGGTCCACTCTTTTTGAGGAGGAGAGGTAATTCTGGTAGCTTCACGTAAGATATGGAGGCCTTGCTGACAAAGCTTTTCTTAAGTACTGCAGATTTGGGAGATGTCTGAGATGTGGACATAGAAAAACCCAGGTTTGTGCACCCAATTACACCTCGGTGTCACTCTATGAAACCTGTGGTCATATTTGACTTGTGCATTAAGGTTTGCATAACTGGATGTCAAATTTGTTGTTTAGTTGTAGAGTTTTGAATTAAAGCTTCTACATGTCTGTAGCACTCCCAAGTTGAGAAACAGTGTAGAGCAGTTTGAAGTTTATTCTTTGCATTTCAAGAAGCGAGTGAAGGTCTTTAATGGCCGAACTGAGGTGAACTGATTTGTTTAGGTTGAAACAGGCTGTGGTACCTTTGTGTCACAGTATATACAGTGTCAGGATCTGTTTTTTAAGGCTCCAAATTAAACAATGTTACCACATTTGAATCTCCACATCATCAAGTACCTGGGAAGTTTAGTATGTTGAGGAGATTTCACAGTCACATTAACATGAGGAAGAGGTTGGTATTTTAAGCCACAATGGTCATTTGGAGAGAAAAAAATGTATTTCCACCACTCATACTCCAGAACTCTGTGCTATATGTGCTGGTGATGGGGCAGTTCCTAGTTCCTTCGATCAAATGAACCATAAGCCAATCCCTGAAGAAATGAGAATCGTCATTTATCTTCATACAGGAGTATTTCTCCTTCATCCAGAGATTTACATGCTTCAAGAATATAGTCATGTTTCACTTCTTGAGATCACAACTGCCCAAAGTTATGTGGAGTTGGGTATCATCTACTTTCATTTTGAAATGCAGATGGTCTTGGGATGTAACCTGTGCCAGTGGGCTCATGCAAAAGGCTTTGAAAATATGCATTTTTAAATGGGGGGCACTGCAACATGTAGAGATTTATAGACACCCATTTAATAGTTGTTAAGCCAAATGGAGTTTGCAATCACATTTTAAATTTAGACAGAATTATTTTACTAAACCTATAATACTGAACCATAGTCTGCAGAAATAACCTCCTACTTCCCAATGCCGTTATTGGTCACTTAAACATACTGGGTAAAAATTGTGACAGCCTGGCTATAATTTATAAAAAATGAGTCAACATTAATCTAAACTACCCTTCGACCCCTGACCTTCTTGAATTCGCATCTTTTAAATGGCGCTTTACAAAATGAATCCTGTAACTTTCTTGCAGTGTAATTTCTCACAGAATCCATAAACAATTTTTCCCCCACAGGTCATATCTGTTTCCATAAGTACAGTGAGGGCTGCCACCTTACTGCTGTCTGCAAGCGCTTACTTCCCTACTCTTTCTACCACGGCTTTTAAACTTTTTAAATAGACGCACGATTGCATGTTTTACCGTATTTTAGCCTGTGCTTAGTTATTTGTACTGCTGCTACTGTTATTAATCAGGATCACTCACCTTAGAGGAGCTCCCTTGACCCTCCGGTCCACCGCCGGAAAATTTCCGCTTGTGTGGAGCGAGCCAAGGTTCCAGCCAGAGCCGATTCATTCCGGCCCGGCCGCCATTTTCTGGGGGTTAGTGCTCCAGTGTTTTCTAACCCACTGCCAATAAATGGCAAGGAGGGACCGGGCGTGCAGCGGAAGCGCCGCTGGCGTGCCAAAGGCATGCCAGAGGCAAGCCCGTCTGCGCGCGGCCAGCCGGGGCCAGGGGCCAGTCCCCCTGCCTGTTTCAAGAGCGATCAGCTCCTGAGGTATTCGGCGGAACGCCTAAAAAACTTGCAACCATCACTCCCAGAACTATGCCATCAGACTCTGTCTGCTGAGGCAGACACATTATATTGCACCTACTGTCCATTTAAATCGGAAATACCAAAGGTAGGGCCCAGGAAAGAGCATAAACTAAAGTTCATCCTTATTAACTGCAGGTCACTTAGTAAACATAAGATTGAAATTCATGATTATATTATGGACAATCAACCAAATGCTATGTTTCTTATGGAAACATGGCTGAATGAGGCTTCCGCCACTGAGATATTACAAGCTCATCCCCATGACTATGGCATCCTCAGACAAGATTGTTCTATTAAGCGCGGAGGAGGAATAGCCATTATTCATCAACTATCTTTAAAATGCACCATGGAAACAGCTAATATAGAAAACTGTGAAGCAGCTTTCTTTACCATAAGGGCAGCTAACGATCTTATGGTTAATGGTTTTTTGATCTATCAACCCCCGGGACCAGCCACTAACTTTATTTCAAGTCTTGTGGAAACAGTGATGCAACCGGCACTACGTTATAACAATTTAACGGTTCTGGGTGATTTAAACTTACATTTTGATGATCACACGGAGAACAAAGTGCAATTCCTATGTCAGGAACTAGCCGCCATTCAGTTAGAGCTCAAATCCACGTACTCAACACATCAATTGGGTCATGTATTATACCCCATTTTCTCCAACTGCAGAGATTTAGTAGCTGTAACCCCGATTGCAGTTCCCTGGTCTGATCACCATCTTGTGGCTTTTTCTATTTCATTATCCAAACATCCCCGTACACCTAGAATAAGTTCCACTATTCCACGTAGAAAATGGACCAGATTCAATGCTGAGAACTTCACTCAAGCCCTACAGCAGAATCGCCTCCAATTGGGAGAAGACATTAATGCTGCCAACTTAGCAGTGGACAAGTGGATCACAGAAACACTGGATGTAGTTGCTCCATGGACCACCAATAACCCCCAGAGTCGATCTAAATCAGCACCATGGTTTAATGAAGAGCTAAGGACAGTTAAAAAATCCTGCAAATGCTTAGAACGCCAATGGAGGAAAGGCTTCTCCAATGGTAATAAGGCTGCTTATAAGTTAGCACAAAAAAAGTCCATTCTCTTATTAAAAAAACGTGTGCTGCCTATTATAATGACAGAATAGAGCAGGCGGATAACTCCTCTAGAGAACTATTTGCCATCCTTAAAGACCTATCCTCTTTAGAGAGAAATATGGCTCCTGCCATTAGTTCCCCAGAGTTGTGTAACCAGATTGCCGACTTCTTTGCATCGAAGGTATCTAAAATATACAATTCCTTTCCTGATGAGACCCGGAATGGCAACTTCTCTCATTTTCAGAAGACCTCTAGGCCTGGGACAAACCTACTCTCGGAATTCTCGCCCACCTTGCTAGAAGATTTGAGGGGTGTGGCCCTAAGCATTAAATCTGGTTCGCCAATGGACCCAGCTTCACCTAAAATAATTAGGGAAGGGCTAGACACAATATTACCCTATGTTCAGAAACTTTTGGAGCTATCCTTCCATCGCGGTGAGGTTCCGTGCAAAATCCTAATTATTTAAAGCACTTATATTCTGTGGACGGATTATATGAGGTGCCCTTGTCAAGACTCCAATAAGCCTTTCACAAAACATGCCCTAACCTATACAATTGTTTATTGATACTCTGCGTACCATTTACTTTTTTGAAGCTAATTTGATTGGGAGGAGCAGGTAATTTATCTATCATTGCACTCACTTAGACAGGTGTTAGATACTTAAGAAGTCATTTAAGTTGTCAAAAATATAACATTAGCCATATTGTCAGAGGAGTAGGACTTCTTGTTCCTATGCTCTTTGTTGTGGTAAAATGATTAGTTTAGGGGGAACGATGAAGCACAGTCTTTGAACGAACACTGTAATTACCTGTTACCTGAAAGAGCATTGATATTTTAGATATTTTCAATTATCTGCAGTTATTTTGTTGCAAATGTGGCCCTTATTATGACCTACCTGAAACAATTGTCTAAGCGTGTAACAAAAAAATAGATGTTTGAGAGGGAAATCTGGAGACTCCAAACAGATATTTCGATCACCTCAGACTATTAGGTAAATAATAATAATAAAATCATTTATAAAGCACCTGGTTACACTAGCTGGTATGTCCCCGCACTAAGAGGTACTACATAAGAAGGCTAAACAAAGGGCAATAGCCATGCAGCAGGGGCAGATGCGGACATACGAAACTCACAACTGGAAGAGCCAGGTTTTCAACCCTTTCCAGAAAGCGTTTTCAGATGGCTCACCTCAAAGAAGAGGAGGTAATATATTCCAGTTTTTGGCTGCCAGGTAACCAAATGAGCGCGCACCCATTCTCGCTGTTTGGATTTTAGGGACTTTAAGCAAGTGGGCTCCTGTTGATCTAAGGTGATGTGTCGGGTTATAGGGGGCAAGAAGATCATGCAGGTACCTGGGTCCTTTGCCCTTCAGACTCCGGTGGAAAAACACAAGGCTTTAAAGATAATTCTTTTATTAACAGGCAGCCAGTGCAGGTAGTCAAGGGCTTTCACTTAGGAAGCTCTCTTCGGTAAATTGAGAACTAGGCGGGCTGCCGCATTCTGAATGCATTGCAGCCTATGGAGACTTTTTTTGTTGCTCCAAGGTAGAGGACATTTCCATAGTCTAGCTGGGACATAACAAGAGTGTGAACCAGGGTTTTCCTGGCTGAAATGGGAAGGATATCTAAACTTTTCTTTAACATTTTGAGTATTCCAAAACATTTCCCTGTAACCTTCCTAATGTGGTTCTCGAAGGAGTGTTTGGGGTCCAGCCAGACTCCCAGATTTTTTACTTCCTCTTTAGGGATGGGCGTGGGACCCAGCATCTGGGGCCACCATGCTGAGTACCAGATGGAAGGGGTCCCTACGATCATGACCTCAGTTTTACTGTCATTCAACTTGAGGCAATTGCTTGACATCCAGGAAGCAAGGTCCTTCAGACAGGAAGAAAACTGGGTAGCTTCATCTTCTGAGTTATGGGATAAAGTGACAACAAGCTGTGTGTCATCCGCATATGACACAATGGTAACATTGTGTTTTTTCACAATCTCCGCCAGGGGTCCGATATAAAGATTAAAAAGAGTTGGGCTCAGAATTGAGTCCTGTGGGACCCCTTGTGAGAGTGGCATGCTTTTGGACATATATGGGCGCTGGGCAACTTGAAAGCTACGATCCTGTAGGAAGGAGGTCATCCACTTTAGAGCTGCTCCGTCCAGCCCACCTGACCAGAGTCGCTTCAGGAGCAGTTTGTGGGATATCATGTCAAAGGCTGCACTGAGGTCCAGCAGTACCAAAGCTACAGTCTGACCAACATCCACACGCCTGTGTAGTGTCTCTGTGGCGAGGAGTAACGCTGACTCCGTAGAGTACGTGGCTATGAAGCCAGATTGCGTGGGGTGGAATAAGTTGTACCGGTTAATATGTGCTCACTCACCTCAAGAAATAATAACACTATCCCATCACATTACACCCAAAAAGTCACTAAATTACCCTGAGCTCAACCCACTGGTAGATACGGTACAAATCAGATGGTTTAACTTAGAGCAAAGTTTAAAGTATTTATATTTAACAGCAAAAAACAACAAAAATCCAATAGGTGGAACCGGATATATGAGTTTACATTTTGTTTAATTGAAAATAGCACCAAAAAGTACTAAGTGCCAATAACAGTCTATGGTTGCAGTAGACTGGGACTTGCACACACTAAGGGGCCGATTCCGATCTCGGCCGCTAGGGCTCCGAATCGGATTTACCGGATCCGATTCGGAGCCCTGTTTCCCGACCGAATCGTACGCGGGTCCGGCCGAGCAAGTACGATGCAAGCTCCCGCGAAATCGCCGACCGACTCGTACGCGGCTTCAACACGCTCCGACCGACTCGCACGGACACGACTCGCACCGCGCTATGGAGACGTTTCCCGGCCGGGTAAGTACGATGCGCGCTGCAAGCAGTCCGACCGACTCGCGCCGTCCGGCTCGAAAGAGCTGTCAGAGCCGGACTTTGGGGGTCCGCGTCGGACCCCCCTGTACGCGTAGGCGCGCGAGTCGCACACAGGGGGGACCCATGGGTCCCCCTACCTGTGCATGTATGCCGCGATGCGCATGGACGCGTACCCACTGTAGGAGGCGCCCTTGTTCGCCTCGCACCCATTGAGTCAATGGGAGCCCGCGTACGCGTCGTACGACCGGCTCCCATTGACTTCAATGGGAGTCCGACCGAATCGAGTCCGATAGCATGCAAATGCATCGTACTCGTCCGGTCGGACTGCTAGGGTCCGATTCGGTCGGAATTCTCTCCGGGACCGGCTCGGTCGGAGAGATTTCCGGCCGGAATCGGCCCCTAAGTGGGATGGTCTGTTCCAGGATTTTACCTTTGAACTTAGGGGCCGATTCTGATGCGGGTTGGAAAAGCTTCCCGACCGAATCGGTTGGGAAATGGTGTCCGACCCACTCGGATCGGGAAAGTCCGACCGGCGGAGTAGGATGCATCCGGATGCTTCCAGATACGATTTGGTTGAACTCCCATTGACTTTAATGGGAACATTTGTTCCTAACCGCATCAGAATTGGGCCCTCGGTCGGGAAGACACGTTCCCGATCCGATTTGGAAGGAGCAAATGCCGTTAGGAGACCTTCCTAACCGCATCAGAATCAGGCCCTCGGTCGGGAAGCTTTTCCAACCCGCATCAGAATTGGGCCCTTAGTCTGCTAAATGGAAGTTAGATCTGTCAGCTGGACAAGGCAGCAGGCTGTATCCATGAAGGTTTGACCAAAGTTGAATAAGTGTTTAGCGAGGTCCCACTGAAGAAGTTGATTTTGGCAGAAAAGACAAATTCTGTTCCCAGTCAAGATTTCTACCTTGGGACTTAGCTGGTTTAACTCCTAAAGCCTGACACAAAGCTCTCCAAAGAGGGAGACAAATATTGAGTACCCCTATTAGAAATTATATGAAGGGGTACACCATAGAGAAGAAAAATATCATTCAAATACACCAACTATTTCTTCAGAGCTAATTTTGCAAGGTGTCTGCAGTAATAATTATCACACAATATTATTCTGAATGTGGAAGAAATCATATGTCAAGGTGCAGGAGCTACTTGTAATGTCTACAGATATACACAAAGCTTAGAATACAAGGATTTGTGCTAAGCACAAATAAGGCATTCAAGAATAGTTTTAATTGGCAATGAAATGTATAAAACACTAAATTAAAATTAGTTTTCACTTCTCTCTATCAGGCCTGGCTGAGTCATTGCATTTTTCCAGAACATCCAGCTGTAAATCTTTAGTTGAAACAAAGATATCTTGTTACCTGAAATGCAATTCATTTCATTGACCAAAAGAAATCTCCTTGTACCTTCAGATCATCTGTTCTTGACGCATCTTAACTTTGCCTACAAACAATAGAACTATTTTGCCCATTCACAGATAATGAATTATAGGCTGATTATAAGTAAGTGGATGATTCTGAATAACTATGGTGTAAGGTTTCTGGCAGCACACTCTTTGAACCAGGAATATATGTTCTAGTGAATGTATGCTCTGCAAACAAAAATGCCCCTCTGGCTTGATGAATATTTCTGCACTAAAGATATGATAAACACTGGAAATTCCGATGTCAATTCTCTAGTCCGCATCAATCGATATCTCTTCTCTGTACAAGTTGTGTTTATGGCTATGAGTTCTCTTTCAAGTAAATAAAAGACAGGATGTTCTTGTCCATCATCTTCTTGTTCTTCTAACAGAACTGCCCCAACTGCTCTTTCAGAGGCATCTGTTTCCATAAAAAAAATTTCAACAATGTATCAGGATTACATTATCATTTTTTTTTCAAATATATTTTTTAAGGCTCCCAATGCCCGTCTTTTGTGTGTTCCCCATCCATGATGTGTCCGTTGTTTGCCTAAAGGTCACGTTTATCCTACTCTCCTCCGCTCTGGTCTCGGTCTGGGTTTTCCCCATGTGTCTTGTATCTTTCTCCAGTGTCCTACTATTGGGTGTTGTCTCAGCTCCCTCAGTTCTTCTCTTGTTAGGACACTGCCCTCCGCCCTGACCCAGTGGGTCACATCACGCTTCTAAATATCAATGACCGGTCCGGTCACTGACTTCCAGGTCATCGCTATTCATCTCCTGGCTAGAACTAGTGCGAGATCTAGATATCAGGATTACATAATAATGCCGCTTGAGTAAACATTTTTTTAAGTGTATTTAAAATCTTTTCATTTTGATTGCCCTACCAAAAATCTATCTTCATATTCTCCTTTTTCAAAACACAAGTAATGCCACTGATTATTTGTGCAAAATTGATAAATTGATGATAAAATTTGTGAATCAAAGGAAACTCTTTAGGTGAGGTCCAATTCAAAATGACTAAATAGAAAGGCAAAAAGCATTCAATCCAAACTCAAGATACTACATGTTTCCATTCTAAAACTCACACTTTTCAGGTTAGCAAGAATAATGATGTTGCTCATAACACCAAACCTACATGTTCAGGAGCAATGCACATCCCAATATTCAAAATGCCCTAAAGGTGTGTGGAAAGCCATTTCCCACTCATCACATTGTTAATTTCAACAGGTGATTGGCATCTGTTAAATTAAGGTTAGTAAAAACATATGCTTCATGGACTGTCCCCTAAATGTCTTTCAAAGGAGGCAGAAATCCTTAACGGTAATCTGATTTATGCCTTTGTCATCAGTACAGTTTGGAGGTTCCAATCTATATTGTTTACAGAAATAAACTGTTTCAGCAGGTGATAAAGATAGCACAATTAAACCATTCACCAAATTCTTCTGTAAATAAGCCTTTAGTATCTCCTGCTCTCTCTTAGTCTAGATATAAATATATCCAAAAATAACTGAATTTGTTGGTATTGGGCAATTATATTCCCTATAGAAGAATGTGAACAAAGTTTAGGTTTGGCAGAAACTGTATTATTCTGCATATGAGAATGTAGATTATTAGTTGGAGGGGATGTGAGTCCTCGCCACGTAAAAATGGCACACTTATGTCCTATGTTCAGTTAGGTCTCAATAATTTAAACCTGAGCTGAACCCTTGGTATCTATAGCACAGAGCAGACAGCCGTAAATTAGGAGAAATGTGTAAAACATTTATCAGTACCAAAACAATTAAAAAGAAAAAAACACAACAAAATATATATCCCACTCCAATTTATAAAAATAGAGACAATTGTAATGGACAGATAGACACCAAAGTAAAAAAATCCAATAAAGGAAACCGGAGATATGAGTTTTTAAAGTTTGAATTAAGTTTTAGCACCAAACAGCACAAAGCACCAACTGCAGGCAAATGGTCGCACTAGACTGGGTCAAAGTTAAAAGTTAAGGCTGACTGCAATAGATACAGAGACCAGGATTGACCTGGTCAGATGTTTTACCTTCTTACTTAGGGCCCAATTCTGATGCGGGTTGGAAAAGCTTCCCGACCGAATCGGTTGGGAAATGGTTTCCGACCCACTCGGATCGGGAAAGTCCAACCGGCAGAGTAGGATGCATCCGGATGTTTCCAGATACGATTTTGTTGAACTCCCATTGACTTCAATGGGAACATTTGTTCCTAACCGCATCAGAATTGGGCCCTCGGTCGGGAAGACACGTTCCCGATCCGATTTGGAAGGAGCAAATGCCGTTAGGAGGCCTTCCTAACCGCATCAGAATCAGGCCATCGGTCGGGAAGCTTTTCCAACCCGCATCAGAATCGGGCCCTATGTCTTTGAAATGGCAGTCAAAAATCGTCAGTGGTGAAATGCAGCGGGCTGTGGCTGAGATGGGTTCCACGAGGCTGGATAGACAGTTGATGAAGCCCTTGCACAGGCGCTGACTTTTGGCAGGAAAGGTCAGAACAGGAGAAATCCAAAATTCATGCCCAAGGAAGGTTCCTCACTGGCAGTATACTTTTGGCACCTTTGCCAGGGGAAGATTTCCACCTTCCAACTTAGGGCCTGATTTAGATCTTGGTGGATGGGTTACTCCATTGCAATGGTGACGGATATCCCTCCACTGAAATATAAATCCTATAGGATACAATGATATTTATATTTCAGCGGATGGAATATATGTCACCACTGTGATGAAGTAACCTGTCCTCCAAGATCTAAATTAGGTACCTAGCCACTTTTTTGGAGCATGAATTCCTGCAGTGTGGACAAGACTGCAAGTTGAGGCTGAACAGGGGTCCAAGAAGTGAGCTACCTTTCTACAACGTCCACTGAAACAGATTTGGTGCTGCAGAAAAGTTCAGAATGGAAGCAAACTGAATCTTTGGCCCAGTGGCAGCACACCTTCATCGGATTAACTTTATGGGTTGGTACCAGCCTCCTGCCGGTTCTCCAAGCAAAAATCCTTCAAAAAGTTTCTAAATCCGAGCTTTTATGGTTAAACAGCAGGAGAACACTCTGACACTTATTTAAGGGCCTCGGGACCTTAGGTACACCACTTGGGTTTGGGACCTACTCCATGGGAAGCCACAAGAAGGTGCCATGGCTGTCCCAGTTGGAATTGGTCAACTGCGCTCTTTGGAAAGGTGGGTTTCTTGCAGCTTTTGTGTTCAGGTAGCTTAACAGGAGTCCACTTCTGAATCCTGGGTTCAATTGGGACCAGGTCCAATTCTTGGTATGGTTCAATAATGAAAAGGATCTAACAGGTAGAAACAAGAACTTTTCTCTTGTGAATGTCTTCCTTATATATGATTCAAACAGCAGCTGATAGCAGAGGAAAATACTCTACTTTATCGCACATTAGGAACTTCGAATAACAACCTCTGAATATATCATCCTCTTGGAAAAAGATGGTTATATGGCTTGTCCACATCCCATTCCAAAATGTCATGTTGCTCGTTTGGTAAACAAAGAAGTATAACATCTTTTGTTCTGCTCTGGATTCCAGAGTCCCGCCCCTGCCCTTTATGCCTGTTGCTTGAAGCAGCTCGTGGAACAACCCTCTCTATGACTTTGAGTGCGCATATGCCACAGTGGTCTTGGCACTATGGATGCTTTGCCATATGCTGAGTGCGCCATTTTGAAATATGCTGTCCAGCAACGCGAACAGTGTGTCTTCCATTGTTGAACATGAACAGTCTGGGATAGGTTCTGCTCTCAGTACAGATGTAACAACAAGACATACTTTAGTGCTGACACTACCAACATCCTTTTACTTTTGTACATCGCATTTGCTACCAACCCGGGCATGGTGGAAGCACTTAGCATTCGAATTAGTCACTCTGAATTGTGCCCACCCTGAACATGTGCATGTATGTTTGGTGTCTTCTGTGATTACAACCGGGTGCTATCACCACTCAATACTTACATTAGACATGAGCGGCATTCAAGTTGTTAAACATCCTTCCCAGGATAAGCTGCTTAACTTGTATAATACACCTAAAAGAGGTGCACCATTACAGTCCTCGCCCCAAAAAATACTGATATCTGTTCCTCTTTCCCTGTGCTTCCACGACTCCTTCCTTTCAGTAAACAAATCAGATTTGAGTGTTGTAGGCAGTAGGCAGCATTACCTCTGAGGAGGGATATGCTGCTGATAGGCTTAATTACAGTTAGTGGGAAATCTGCTAGCAGTTTCCTGAAGGAGTAAGAATGTCGGGACTCTGTATTATCTCCTTTATCGTTTATATAAAGGATAAATGGTGAATACCTTCCAGTTACACTGTAAGAGCCCTTTTTTACCTGTTTAATTGCAGTGAATCTTGGTCTCCAGTCCACCGCTTCCCTCATGTTTCTAGCCCCGAAAGTGGGTTTGTAGCCTTCATGAAAACTATCCCACTGAAGCATTGACACGCTGGTGAAGAATGACTTCTGAAACCTCCACCTCAGCAAAGAACACGTCTCAGGTACAGCATTGTTAGCATTCATCACCTCCTCCTCAAAGTTCCAGTTATATTATAGCACAAAGGAATTTCCTGGGTGCTCGAACATGGGACCCAATTTTACTGGCAAGAAATACAGCTGGTCATTGCACGAGGTTAGGGCTGCAGGTTTATCCTGGCCCCATCTGACTCCGTCCTTTGGCAAAAGGGAGCACAAAACTCCTTTCACTTCAAACCAGCATCCAGTGGCCAATGATTTCCTCCTCAACATCTGCCTCCCACCTTGCCCCCGTTCCCATTTACCATCTGTTAAAATGCGATCAGTGGGAGTGTTAATCTGGGAGACGAAGGAAATACCATGTCTGCATATTCTCTTCTCTTTTCTGGGTGGTGGGGGATGGGTTGGGGAGGCTTGTTTGTAATTGCACAGTCCTCGTGAAATGCTAGCATGCAGAGCCAGTGTTTGCTGGTTTGACGTTTGCACACCACCAGTACTGTGCAACTAAAATTAGAGACCAAATCACTTTTGGAGATTTAGTCGAAGATCAAGCCTCAGTTGTTTAGGATTTGTATTATAAGACATGATTCTTTTCTACTAGTGCAACCCGTTTAGACTCTCCCCATGCAATCAGAATATGTTTTAAAAAGAGATTATCTGCAAGATATCTGGAACAGGTTATACCTCATTTTCATGATTGCACTCAAGCACCAGAAACTTGGTAACCGAACTGTCAGCGATGCAGTAATCATTGATGGGAGGCATGTGTCCGTTTCTGATGACTGGTGCCACTCCTGGAGGCTGAGTTGAATGTGAAGAGGGAACGTGGAGGTCTTGATTCGACAACTTGGCTCCCAGAGGCAGGCACTGCTTCACCTGCTGCCTTTGGGTTTGCTGTATATGATACTTGTTTGGATTTTCCAGGTGTGCTTGAACCTGTCAAGTGAAGCAACAAATAATTATAATTAGATCTCTAAAAAGCATTACAATAAAATGAGATATTTATGTTATATGTCATCCATGATCATTGAACATTACTCCCTTTGTGCACATATGTTTCAATAGTTCTTCCTTTTCAACCTGTATAGTCTAGGGATTTTTCACATAAAGGATACCAGCTAATGGTAGGTCTCCATTGGTAGCTCTCTACTGCTCATGATGGGAGTGCCTTGAATGTGTGAGGAAGAATGAATTTTGGAGATACTATGAGAATGTTGCACACATGATGGTAAGATGATGTTGCCGCAACATGGCTACCCTGGTGGAGTTACCATAGTTCCCTTCCAGGATATGTAAACAGTAGCTGTGGTGTTGCATTGAAGAAACTTAAGATCATGTGTGGCTGATTTTAATGTTAATAGTGTCCACATGACCACTTCCTACTATGTATGTGTCCCAGTGAGGTTTACATACACCTGTTTAATCCAAGAGACCTCAGTGAACTGGATTATCTTGCAGGATCTATTTCCTTCTACTAACAAATTGGTTAAACATAAAGGGATCTAGTTAAACGGACTGAATGTTTGTCAAATAGGTTATTTGTCATCCAATAGGCAAATCCCCCATGCATCCACCTCCACACTCATTAACTAATGGCACAGATTTACTAACACTTTGGGGCCGATTCTGATGCGGGTTGGAAAAGCTTCCCGACCGAATCGGTTGGGAAATGGTGTCCGACCCACTCGGATCGGGAAAGTCCGACCGGCGGAGTAGGATGCATCCGGATGCTTCCAGATACGATTTGGTTGAACTCCCATTGACTTCAATGGGAACATTTGTTCCTAACCGCATCAGAATTGGGCCCTCGGTCGGGAAGACACGTTCCCGATCCGATTTGGAAGGAGCAAATGCCGTTAGGAGGCCTTCCTAACCGCATCAGAATCAGGCCCTCGGTCGGGAAGCTTTTCCAACCCGCATCAGAATCGGGCCCTTTATGCTGGGTTTGTACCACAAAAGTGATGTAAACCTTTGCAAAGTATTGAAATAGTATTTACTATATAGATGAAAACTTGTTTTGTGCTAGAAAGTAGCACTAAAGTAAAGTAATATAGTGTTATGCAACACTTTGCATTACTTTTATTCTAGGAGGTGTACAATGGGTGCTACATTGGCATTCATATGAAATCACCCATGGTTTTTGATGCAAAGACCTATCTACTAAAAAGTGTTTTGCACCAAAAATGTACGCCTCCTAGATGTAGGCAAAACATTGGAAAAAAGGTAATTTCTCAAGAATGTCAAACTTTGCATCTGTATTGTAATGTACAACACACATTCTAAGTGAGGAAAGTTTTAAACTATGTCAAAAGCATTGTATTTTGTTCTGGAAAGATACCCTTCTAGTATAAAACTTATTTTAGACATCACACACACACCTTTGCAGTATGAGGCAAGGGTGTGTGTGTGGTCCCATATCTACTACACTACACTACCTGTCAAGGGAGCTCAAAAATAAACACAATTCGGTTGGAATTCCCATTTAGACAGTTTTATCTTTTATGATCTGATCCCTACAAATTTATATCCTGGGCTCCCATTATCAGGAGTTCCACCCATGTTTAATATCAATGTGTTGGGTGTTAAGTTGGCCCTATGATGAACCATGCCATGAAATGTGGGTGAGGGCACTACTTCGAAAACTAGTGGAATCTCAAAGACAGTCATAATTTGGTGTTGATCATTAATCTTGTTGTATAAAATAATTATGTCCAGTAGGTTGAATTAATAGTCTTTTTTCTCTCTAGCTCCCATGGTGTATTTTAATCTATGTGCAGGACTCGTTCAGACATGTATTTGCAAAGACAAGACAGAAGTATTCTGCTGAGTATAGCACTATACATTTTTTACACAGTCTGTTTTACTCTGGGTGGGAGAAATGCCATTAGAAAAGGGTGTTCCTTTCCCTTCATACATGACAACATTGTTAGTTGTTTAATTTTTTTAATATTATTTTGAATAGTATTTGCTGAATGTGTATAGTTATCATTCTTAAAAATATGTATTACTATAGGGCTGATCTCCTTTCAAACTGTCTTAAAAAGTAAAAATAGCTAAATAATATTGCTAGACTGTGCATTCCATAATTTGACTTTGTTTGTATATTATGCTCCCAAAAATATATTTTCTTGCTGCAAAGTCTGCTTTTCCTTGCTACATATTTTAGTATGGGTTTCCTGCCAAAACCATCTTTAAAAGAAGATGCCAAGCAAGAGGACTACATTTCCCATCACCCATCAGCAGCGGAAGTGACATCACTGGATTTACCATCATACATCTTCAAAGGAAGTGACATCACAGGTTTCCTGTCCACAACACTCTGCACTCCTCCCCCTCTCCCGGGACCTACTTAATAGCAGCTGCAATTCAGACGCAAGAAGTGATAGCACTGATTTTGCATCAAAACTACCTTCTCATCATTCTTCTACACAGGAAGTGACTTCACTGATTTTCTGCCCATGGCACAGTGTGCTCCTTGCCCCCTCCCCCTTAATGGCAGCTGCAACGTGGACACACAGCACATTTGTGCAGCGGGCTTGCCACTGGTGCACTGAAGGCGGGTCAAAAGCAAGCCCGTCTGTGTCCGTCCATGCCTGGACCACACCCAGTGTCAGGAATCATGGGTCTACCCATACCCAGTGCTATCCTGCAGCACTACTCTGAACCCTCAACCCAGGCCCCTGTTCACCACACTGCTACCACATCAACCCACAGAACATGGAAAGAACATTCACATGCACCTCCTGCAAGTTCTCATGCACTCTCCCACACCACAGACCCACCCCTCCTGTACCAACACCTAGCACCCCACTCGCTCACACCCACACAAGCCATCCACCAGCTCATGTTCACACATACCAAACACTAAGCCTGGGTGGAGTTCGCGGAGTTCTGCGAAGTGCCCAAAAACCTCAGCCGTTCGCAATAATTTTCAGTGCCGAGAGTTTGTCCGTGCTGTGAAATTATCGCGAACTGCAACATGCACAGGGCAAGCAGGCACAAGCGAACACTGCTTTCTTTCTTCCGCTTGAGTAGATTTTCTACCCGAGCGGCAGCTTTCTTAATGTGAACAGACGGTTTCTCAATGCAAGCGGTCGTGTGCATACGCGGCCACTCACATTGAGAAATCTGACCGCCGTGTTGAGAAATCTTGCCTGGCGGTTGATTTCCCTGGCTTGTGCTGGCCAACTTGATGTTGATGTATGCGAGCGAGGAAAAAAACTCTGCTCCGCAGAGCGGAGCTGAGTTTTCCAGAACCTGCGAGCTCCACGTAACGCAAAGTGCGGAAAACTCCGCAAACTCCCCAAGCGGAGCGGAGTTCACCCCCCAGACTTACCAAACATCACCCACAAAACACGTCACACTCACATGCAGGCTCCTCAACACCAGCTCACTCACCAAACATGCCACAGAGATATGGTACCTACTGTACGCAGTGCTCCAGACCTGCTCTTCCTCACGGCAACACAGCTAAACTCAACCACATCACCGGTCATCATTACAGCCAACCCCGCTGGCTACAATATGGCCAGGCAAATCCATCAGCACAAACTCAGAGGGGGAGTAACAATCACAGTCAAAGATACCATCAGCTGCACCACCTACACAAACACCCCCAACGGCTACATGGAAAACCTCATGTTCAAGATGCACGCAACAGCCAACTTGTACCTATGCAGAACCCCTGTATGCTAACCACCAGGACCCTGCAATAATTTTGCCTGCAGCATCACGGACTTCATTGCATCCCTCATCATCAAAGCCAGCATCTTCATCCTCCTCTGAGATCTTAACTTTTACCTAGAAGACTGCACCAACCCAAACTCTATAACTCTTTTGGAAAACTTTGCAAACCTTGGCCTCCACCAGCACCATACCAAACCCACCCACACCACCGGATACCTTTTGGACCAAATTTTCTCCTCAATCAGAAACATCGCAGTTGACCAGACAGCAACTATGACCTGGACACACCATGCCCTCATCAGTTTCAGCATACCCACCCTGCACCACCTTAGACCTACCACCAACGAAACCACCCGCCGCAACTGGAAAAGCATCACAGAAAAGGAGTGGGCTTTCGCCTTCTGCGCGCACAAGCACACCAACAACAGCTGGATCACCTCATGCGCTGACATCCTCGCTCCCCTCAAGTGCAGCACAACAGCAACAGGCCAGCTGGTACACAGAGAAACCCAGGCTGATGAAACACCATTGCAAGCAACATGAGCATAAATCGAGAACAAGTCAAGACACCATGAGTAAAGACAAATTCAAATCACCCCTAAGACCGTACCACCAACAGATAGCGAACACCAAGCACACAGCTCTTGAAGTTTGACTCCACCATTAACAGTCCAATTCAAAAATTTCGCCTCTCCCCCTTCCGCCTCCCGCCTCCAGCAACATCATCCCTCACAAGACCTTTGCAACAAGCTCTTGGAATTCTTCTGTAACAGGATTGCCTCCATATATACTATCTTTGACCCTCAGCCAGGCCCATCACTGTCACAACTCAACTTCTCATCACAGCCGAAGAACAAACCCTGAACTCATGACTGCCTGTCACCATTATCACTCGAGGGCACCATCTGACCATTGCCCATATCACACCTTCACTAAAAGACTCCTACTGATCAGCAAAGCACTAACACCCATCTACAATGCCATTGATTCAGCCATATTACCTGACACCTGGAAACAAGCCACTGTCATGCCCTTGTTCAAAATACCATCTGCTGCCCTAGCCGCGCTTTCCAACTACAGACCGATCTCCCTCCTACCATACCCGGCAAAGGTCTTAGAGAAACTTATCAAAAGGTGCCTCACCGATCACCTCTGAAACCCCCAGCTCCTTGATGTCATGCAAACCTGATTCAAGCACAACCACAGTACAGAAGCAGCACTCAAGGCTGCCAAAGACAATATCTGCATGACCATCGACAGAGGAGGAAAGGAAGCCCTCATTCTCCTGGACCTCTCTGCAGCATCTGAGACAGTCTCACACCCCATTCTCATTAGGCACCTGCACAAGCTTGGCATCCAAGGATCCGGGCTTCACTGTATGTGCTCCTTCTTAATGGTTAGAACACAAGCTGTCAGCCTGGCACCTTACTCCTCGGAAGTCTGGAACTCATATGCGAAGTGCCTCAAGGTTCATTGCTCAGCCGCGTCCTCTTCAACACATACATGATCCCTCTGGCCAATGTAATCTGTGCACACATAAACATTCTCTCCACACGAAACTCATACTCTACCGCTTGGATAAGACCCCCAACACAGAAAACAAATCCACTAGCTGCATGACCAAAGTCACTGACAGGATGAAAGCCAACTGTCTCAAGCTCAACACCAAGACAGAAGTAACAATCATCAGCAAGAACACCTCATGATGGGACTCAACTTGTGGCCAGCCGAACCCATGCCCAGCACCCATGCCAGAAACCTCGAAATAATCAACAGGAAACTGGACATGACCGCAACACCGTCACTGCATTCTAGTTCCACACCCTGAAGATGCTGAGGAAGATCTTCAAATGGCTCCGAAGCAACAGTAGAAAAACTGTCACTCACACGCTAGGCACCAGCAAGTTGGATTAGAGGAACACTCTCTACGCCGGGATCACCAAGCAACTCACTAGAAGACTACAAACCATCCAGAACGAATTCAGCAGCCAGATTCATCCTCAACCTCCCACACAGCACTCACATCACACCTCACCTCAAGGAGCTCAGCTGTCTCCTAATACACAAACACACTCATTTTAACTCTTCACACACACATTCAAGGCACTACACAACTTATGCCTCACCTACCAGACAATTTGCTTCTCCTTACACCAACCACCCAGACACCTCCACTCCACAGGACTCCTACTTGCACACATCCCAGATGTACACAGAACCAGATCTGGAGGATGGGCATTCTCTTACATCACCCCTAAAGCATGGACTGGCCTCCCAGTCTACATGAGAGCCTCCTCCTCCCTTCTTGAATTCCACAAGAAGCTGAAGACCTGGCATTTCAATCAACCAAACTACCATAGGCAGGGCTAACCATACGCACCTGCTCAGTGCCAGGATACCTTTGCAGGTGATAGTGGCCTTTGCGAAATACACATGATATAACATTACATATTGCTGCTACTTGATTTCATCCTCCAATGGCCCCGTCTATAATCCACCTGCATCGAACTTCCAGAAACTCTTTTTTCAGTGTACAGCTTTACTATTCTCAATTTGGTCTAATCTAAAATCCAGTAATGTGCCATTCTTTTTAACCCCTCACAATACTTTGGTTTGTTCTGTACAGAGCCATTTTCCTGTCTGTGAATACATTTGTTTTTTTTAAATATGCTTTCTCATTTCAGTCTGTCTACTCAGATCATAGCTTTCCCCTTTTATTTCAATACCCTCTGCAAATCCAGCACCTTTGTTTGAGCTAATTTATAGGAACCAAGCTGTCCCCGTCCACCTTTCCCCCTACTCCAATAACAAATCTCATACAATGGGTTCAGGTCTATTCCAGAACTTTGCATGGCAGAACATACAACCTTTATTTGCAGTAAAAAAAGCTGTATTTCCTTCATAGGTTTGTTTTTATATCCCATATGTCTTGATGCAAAAGTCCTTAAACTGATGAGATATGGCTGCATCATCTACTCAACTCCAACATGTCATGCAACATCAATATTATTCATGTGTTCCTTCTATCTGAGATATGTTTCTATCCAATAGAACAAAGTCTAGCCAAGAGTAGCATGTATGGAGTAGTTACTAGGCCATGATGCAAACAAACAGTCTGACAACTTACCAACAAATTATTACAATTAGTAGACAATAAATAAATCATCAAGATCATTAAGAAAATTGCATAGGTTAACACAAAAGCCTTTCTGATGCAATTGTTCTGTGTGTCTGTCACCTTAGAGCTAGTATGTGCTTACGACTGAAGTTAAGAAAATAAACAAAATTAAAAGCAATACCAGCTGTGCAAGTGGAAGCACATTTATATTGCTTTCTCAGTGTAACAAATTGGGTTATAAGAGGAGAGAGGTGAGAGCCCCACTTAAGTAATAAACACGATCCTTGTCAGGATGAACCACAAACATTCACAAAATAAACCTGTTCTTAATCTTCTGGTAGCTTGGCTCAAAAGCAGTTAGGCTTAACGTAGAGGCAATGTGTAATGTATACATGCTGCACTCAAACAGTGAAGAAGTGAAAACACAACACAAGAAAAATCCCGAAAAAATTTAGAAACATAGAGTTTGTTTTTGTAAATAAAATGACACCAAAGGGACAGTAATTCCATGAGTAGAACCAAAGTTATGAATTTTTAAATTTCTAGGTGAAAATAGCTCCAAAAAGACACTCATGGGTATCTGGTTGCTCTAGAAAGGGTCAAATTCACAATTTCAGGCCAACCGCGATGAAGCGTGGGTCAGATACAAGGACCAGTCCAAGCTCATGCAGGGAGCCTCAGCTGTAACCTCACGTTGGCGGGGGCTATGAGGAGTTTGTTGTCAGCGTGTGAGGAGCAGGTCACCAATGGAGCTTTGTATTGGCCGTTGATGTGGGGGGTCGCTGTTTGGTATGAAGAGTGGGTCATCACTGGAGCTTCACGTTGGTGGCAGATGCAGTGGTGATTGCCGACGTGGACGGTCATGGTTGATGTGAAGAGCAGGTCATCGCTTGAGCTTCATGTTGGTGTGCATTGCAGACAGTTGTTTTTTGGTGCAAAGAGTCTGCTTGCAGTTGCAAGGAGTTCAACACTTCTGGATTTCGGGCAGGAGGAGTACACTCTGATGCCAGCCAAGGGTCCAAGACATGGAGAGAACCCTTTGGGGATCGGGACTCACTGAAGCAGAGACTCAGCAGGGCTCAGGCAGGTCTTGGTGGTGGTGGTTAGATAGGCAGATGCAGGGAGGCCACTGGAAGTTTACTGTGTCACTATTGCTGAAACAGGAGGTCAGCCAACTGACCCTTGGAATCACTTCTAGGGATTGTGGTGTCAAGGCAAGCAGGTCCAGTCTTCCTTCTACAGACAACAGGGCAATTTTTCTTCTAGATTTTCTACAGGTGCAAGAAATCTTCCACAGGTGCAGCAGTGTTCTAACGAGATGTTCTGAAAGTGCCACATTTAAACCTAGTGCTAGCCTTTTTGTGTGCGGCAATCCCTGGCACAGTTCCAAACTGGTTCTGGTCAATTCTCTCTCTTCCTCTGAGTTTGGCTCCAAACTGTCTAGGGTGACAAAGGCAAGGAATGGCCTGGTATCAGGTTGCTTTTTTGTGTGCTTCAGGCAGCATCTTTTGAAATATAACCAAAGCAGGACACAACTCCTTCCCAGCCATCCTGTCAGGAAGCTCCACTCCCTCAACACCAAGGTCCCTTTTGTCTCTATGTCTGGAAGAAAGACACAACATGCCACAGGAGAACCGTTCACAGTTATGTGACTCTGGGTACCAGCAATACGGCACATTTGGTTTAGGCAGAAAAAAAGCCAACTTTCTGAAAGTGGAATTTTCAGAATAGTAGCATAAAATTTGACTTCAGATTAAAGAGGATTTTAAATTGCAATTCAAATGAGTTGCAGACGGATTTCTCTGGCTGTCCCCAAACTGAAGTTATTACTTATAAAGTGTAATAAGGTAACCCAGTGTTAGTCTATGGGAGAGACAGCCTTGCAACAGTGAAAAACAACCACAGAGGTTTTCCACTGTCAGGACATGTAAAACGTAAATACACATGTCCTACCTTTTAAATACCATGCACCCTTCCCTGTGAGACGTTAGAGTCTATCTTAGTGGTGACTTATAAGTATTAAAAGGGAAGGTTTAGACCTGGCAAATGATTTATTTTGCCAGGTGAGAATGGCAGTTTTAAACTGCTCTGCAGGTTGCAGTGGAAGGCCTGACAGGAGACATGTTTTATAGTGCTTGTTTAGTGGGTGCCACATTGAGTGCTGTAGCTCTTAAGTAGCTATTTACAGGCCCCAGTACAAATTATTGGGGATTATAAATAAATTAACTCTGCCAATTAGGTGTAGGCCAATTTTACCATGTTTACAACAGAGAGCACAAGCATTTTACACCTGCTTTGCAGGGTTAAAGTGCTCCGATTCCTAAAGCCAACAAAGCAAGTTCAAAGAAAATAGGGGAGTGATGGCAAAAAGACTGGGGGAATAGTGCAACAAGGATGTCAGATATAACACTCAGTAAGCATGCAATCCTGACTCTCCTGTTCTAAAAGGAATACTAGAATTGGCTTAATAAATAGCGTGTCACCAATTTTGAACAACTTTTAAACAATTTATAAACTCAGGATGCATGTTGATCATGTCAATCAGTGATTTGTCAGATGCACTCTTAATAAGGTTGATGTTTACATTGCAACAAGATCTTTGACTGTTATGAGAAAATGTGCACTAAGGGTCAAATTTACACCTTAGTCAAAAGTAAGACATGCAGAATGAGGTAGCTTCTTTCTGAGCCACGTCTAACTCAAATGGGATGCCCTAACATATTCATGAAGCCAAAAAGCAGTCCAGAATTGTTGCAGAGATCTTTTAACCAATTTAGCGTATCTCATTTGTCTGCCATGGAGCTAACTAGTCACACTCATCCACTTCTTTCTTTCTCCAGAAAGTTTTTAGGGGGCAGAGCATTAGATATATGTTTTCAAGAAAATTGTATGTGTTCCATCAGGGATGTTGGCCAAGCTGAACATCCGATGATTGCTCCATTCATTAATCACATAAATATCCTCCTAATCCTCAGATTACCAGGCATTAAAACTGACAACTTTAAGAAACAGAAAAACCTATTATTAAATTATTCAACACCATTTAGCACTAAGTAGATTCAACAGTTTGTCTGTTTTGCTAAATGGGATAATATTGGTGGTATTCTTGAAAATCACTCGACTATATTAATTGTTACCAAATTCAGTAAACTAAAATCTGTAAAATCCTTTACTCATTATGAATGTTTTCAAACTGTGTTCTTCTATGAAGACATGAGCAGAATATAATAAGCCTAATTATGGGGTGTATTGGGTATTTTGTTTTCTCCAAAGGTAAGCAGGGAATCAAAAATAAATGCATAGCATCATGAATATATGTCTGGGACACTGAAACAGGATCATAGGGAGCCATGATGTTCCACTGGGCGTTTTCTGTTTTAAAGTAAATGAATCCTTCAACATGAAGGGAGAAACATAGATGCTAAAATTGAGATGTGTTAGTTAGAGAAGTGATCCTTGAAGTACTCCACAATCCAATCCATTGTCTTCTGAACATGAACAAACATATCCCATCGCAAAGTTTATTATCTGTTCTGTATAGGCGACTGTAAATACAGGGTAGGAGGCATTGCACAATTGCCTTGGGGAGTGTGCATCTCCTAGCTACAGGCACACACACACAACTCTTGGTTTGCTGTATGCATAGTCAAGTTTTCTGTCCAATATTTAACTCTCCTGCTTCCTTGCTCTCATCCCAGTTTTTGCTATCATGTAGTCAGTTACTGCAGAGCTCTGTACTCATATCCCATACACCTTTCATCCATACCGGAGCCCTTCCCCTCTTTTTAGCAATGTCCAACATGCTTTAGTCCCAGTACGTAACTCCTGTGATGGCCCATCTCACACAATGGTGAAGATGGAGGGGTTCATTAAACATTCTTGCATCTGATAATGCGTATGTAGGTAGATGTGACCAGTATACAAGCCAGCCTCCTTGCCTCTCAGTTCTGTTTCCCTCTCCACTGCTGCACACTTGTGCTCATCCTGCTCAAAGCACCTGTCCAACAATTCATTAAGTATTGATGGGTCACCTATCTGCTGGTTGGAGGTGACCTTAGCAAAGGAGAGAGTGCTTTCTAACCTTCTTCATGGCAGTTAGTGAGACAAGAGCCAGAGTGTGTAGGGGTGGTATGGGGTTGCTGAAGGATGCAGTAAGAGGCATTTGAAAATGTAGGTGCAAGAAAATAGGCATTACATTGCAGGCTGTTGTAGTTTTCGTATCTAATAAGACACCAAGGGGTCGATTCCGATTCGGGCCGGAAATTTCTCCGACCGAGCCGGACCCGGAGAGATTTCCGACCGAATCGGACCCGTGCAGTCCGACCGAACGAGTACGATGCGTCCGTATGTTATCGGACTCGAGTCGGTCGGACTCCCATTGAAGTCAATGGGAGCCGGTCGTACAACGCGTACGCGGGCTCCCATTGACTCAATGGGTGCGAAGTCGGACAAGGGCGCCCCCTACAGCGGGTACGCGGCGAAGCGATTCGCGCCGTACACGCACAGGTAGGGGGACCCATGGGTCCCCCTGTGTGCGACTCGCGCGGCTACGCGTACAGGGGGTCCGACACGGACCCCCAAAGTACGGCTCCGACAGCTCTTACGAGCCGGACGGCGCGGCTCGGTCGGACTGCTCGCGGCGCGCATCGTACTTACCCGGCCGGGAAACGTCTCCATTGCGCGGTGCGAGTCGAGTCCGAGCGAGTCGGTCGGAGCGGTTCGAGCCGGGAGCGAGTCGGTCGGAGCGGTCGGGACGCCCGGACGAGTCGGTCGGAGATTTCGCATCGTACTCGCTCGGCCGGACCCGTGTACGGTTCGGTCGGGAAACAGGGCTCCGAATCGGATCCGGTAAAGCCGAATCCGATTCGGAGCCCTACCGGCCGAGATCGGAATCGGCCCCTAAGTCTTGTTGCAAATGAGGGATCCCCGCACAATAGTTTTTCTCGACCGGTCTACTTTTGTCTGATCTTGTTGGAATACAAAGAGAGAAAAAATCATTATAGAAGACCATAATATGTCATCAAATAATAAAAACAATAGTACAAGGGGAGCTATAAGACACCAACCACTTCATATGAAAAAATGTTTAAAATATCATAGATGTTCATCCAAACAAAAATATAGAAAGCAAAAGAGGCAATAGTTATGGTGCTTGCAATAAGACCTCCACATCTAAGTCTGTGGCAGAAACATCCCGAAATACAATCATGGACTTTTTTGAAAAGGAGCTTCCTAGATGGAGGAGTCAGAAACAGATTATTCTGTTGCTCCAATACTGCAACCTCCTAACTAAGAAGGGACTCGTGGTTTTAAAATGCAATGTGGCCTAGCAAAACATCAAGAGAGAGTAGTGACCCGCGATTTGCGGGTCAACATCGAGTTGCACAGCCTTATGAACACTAGTATTCAAATTAATACACGTCAACCATAGTATATCCAATTTCATCCTTTTTTATTTCATTATTTTTTCCAAATTTATCCGTCACGTCAAAGGATGCGAAATTCGGTAATCTTATGCGTTTTAATTGCTTCATGATTGCCCATCCAGGCCTATGCATGAACATATATGAATTTCGGGTCCTCCAAATCATTCGATGACATCACACCCAATGCATTTCGGTCCTCATTAACCTTCGTCAGGGGTATCTGTGATTTATGAAAATATATATCAGCCACGTATATTCAACACCCAACGTAATACAAAATTCTTATCCCACATATCTCTCCCCACTTTTCTTGAATGAATCAACATAATCCTCAAAATCAGCAACAATCACATTCCTGTGCTTCATATTCCCCGATTATTATAATAAAAATCAATCCTGTCGTGTAACCTTCTATTTCAACAACAAAACTAAACATACATCCTGCTAATCTAAAACGTACGTCACCGTGTATGACATGATAAATGTGCAAACCCCAAGCATTAACCCCAAGTTGACCTGAAACTCCCAATTTGAACAATCATTAAAAAACACCCGAGCTTCTAATACCTCCCTGCGTCATATTTACCACCATATCAAACCCCCGTGCATACCTGATGTAACCTTTCCGCACTCCGATCTCCTCGTGCGCGCTTGATATCTGTTTTACCCAACTATACTAAACCTGCTGTATTTAAACCGGCGTTACCCGCCCCACCTGTGTGCCCGTAATTGTAAAACATCACGTGTCCTCATAACTCCTCCCCATTGTGTCCCAACTCCCTCTATCGCTTAAAGTGCTATCACCACTATCTACATACTTATGAAACAAATAGCAACAAATACTCTCGCTTTTTGTGTGAATACATATACACATATTATTTTAACGTAAACTCATGAACTCATATCCCCCACAAAATTATATCATTGAATGGTACATATTCTGTAAATCCTCTGTGACAATCACTTTGGTGAACTTCCTTTGACGTGAAAGCGATGTAATCAATTGTTCTATGCAGTTTTTTCTCGGGGTGCTAAACAGGGTTGAAACGGCATGTATAACTTTCAAAGAATGATGTCCTGAAGCACACCCATTTTTTAGTTCATTAAAGTTCCTGTTTACTTTTTATCAAGTTTAGCGTGCAGCACTCGTATGTGCTCCGTTCCTTGCGCACATTGTTTGAAATCAAGAGAGAGTAGTGACTCGCGATTTGCGGGTCAACATCGAGTTGCACAGCCTTATGAACACTAGTATTCAAATTAATACACGTCAACCATAGTATATCCAATTTCATCCTTTTTTATTTCATTATTTTTTCCAAATTTATCCGTCACGTCAAAGGATGCGAAATTCAGTAATCTTATGCGTTTTAATTGCTTCATGATTGCCCATCCAGGCCTATGCATGAACATATATGAATTTCGGGTCCTCCAAATCATTCGATTACATCACACCCAATGCATTTCGGTCCTCATTAACCTTCGTCAGGGGCATATGTTCATACTATGGTTGACGTGTATTAATTTGAATACTAGTGTTCATAAGGCTGTGCAACTCGATGTTGACCCGCAAATCGCGGGTCACTACTCTCTCTTGATTTCAAACAATGTGCGCAAGGAACGGAGCACATACGAGTGCTGCACGCTAAACTTGATAAAAAGTAAACAGGAACTTTAATGAACTAAAAAATGGGTGTGCTTCAGGACATCGTTCTTTGAAAGTTATACATGCCGTTTCAACCCTGTTTAGCACCCCGAGAAAAAACTGCAAAGAACAATTGATTACATCGCTTTCACGTCAAAGGAAGTTCACCAAAGTGATTGTCACGGAGGATTTACAGAATATGTACCATTCAATGATATAATTTTGTGGGGATATGAGTTCATGAGTTTACGTTAAAATAATATGTGTATATGTATTCACACAAAAAGCGAGAGTATTTGTTGCTATTTGTTTCATAAGTATGTAGATAGTGGTGATAGCACTTTAAGCGATAGAGGGAGTTGGGACACAATGGGGAGGAGTTATGAGGACACGTGATGTTTTACAATTACGGGCACACAGGTGGGGCGGGTAACACCGGTTTAAATACAGCAGGTTTAGTATAGTTGGGTAAAACAGATATCAAGCGCGCACGAGGAGATCGGAGTGCGGAAAGGTTACATCAGGTATGCACGGGGTTTGATATGGTGGTAAATATGACGCAGGGAGGTATTAGAAGCTTGGGTGTTTTTTAATGATTGTTCAAATTGGGAGTTTCAGGTCAACTTGGGGTTAATGCTTGGGGTTTGCACATTTATCATGTCATACACGGTGACGTACGTTTTAGATTAGCAGGATGTATGTTTAGTTTTGTTGTTTGAATAGAAGGTTACACGACAGGATTGATTTTTATTATAATAATCGGGGAATATGAAGCACAGGAATGTGATTGTTGCTGATTTTGAGGATTATGTTGATTCATTCAAGAAAAGTTGGGAGAGATATGTGGGATAAGAATTTTGTATTACGTTGGGTGTTGAATATACGTGGCTGATATATATTTTCATAAATCACAGATACCCCTGACGAAGGTTAATGAGGACCGAAATGCCTTGGGTGTGATGTCATCGAATGATTTGGAGGACCCGAAATTCATATATGTTCATGCATAGGCCTGGATGGGCAATCATGAAGCAATTAAAACGCATAAGATTACCGAATTTCGCATCCTTTGACGTGACGGATAAATTTGGAAAAAATAATGAAATAAAAAAGGATGAAATTGGATATACTATGGTTGACGTGTATTAATTTGAATACTAGTGTTCATAAGGCTGTGCAACTCGATGTTGACCCGCAAATCGCGGGTCACTACTCTCTCTTGATTTCAAACAATGTGCGCAAGGAACGGAGCACATACGAGTGCTGCACGCTAAACTTGATAAAAAGTAAACAGGAACTTTAATGAACTAAAAAATGGGTGTGCTTCAGGACATCGTTCTTTGAAAGTTATACATGCCTAGCAAAACATGCCATTCAGGGAAGCCACTAATAAGTCACTGGAAAAGCTTACTCAAACGCATTCCAAGGAGGAACTGAATTAATCACTCATTGTTTGCATCTATTTGTTTTCTAATGTTTTGGAAAGGAGCAAAATTAGAGTTAGTAAGCTGTTGGAAGAAAGCAAAAAGAAAGTGTGCAATGAAGATTCTCTTTCAATGAAATTACATTACGATGTGGATCATATTTCAAGGCAATAGTGTCCCTGCATTCTCAAGTTAGTGTTTGAGTTGCATTTCAAAGTCTATGTATTTGTCTATGTTTTCCACAGAATTAGAGGTTCATTCATTGAAGCAGCAGCAGCTGCAGTACCTATTAGCTCAGCCAAATCTCAGTGCTCTTTTGAGACATGGATGCCAACTGCCATCTGAATAGCAAGAGTCCACATGATGATAAATCAATATGAAGAAGATGCAGCAAGTAAAATATGAAATTGAACAGCAAATAATTATTCAAGACTTTCCTGTTCTCCTTGAACAATTCAGACTAATTTAAGAGACGAATCCACAGTACCCTGTTAGCACTGGAAATGACCGTGTGTCGTTCCCACGAGAACAACGACCACAAAGGAAACTATAAAAATTGAATTAGAACTGTTTGGCAGACATAAAACTAGATTTTTAGATGTAGAATGTAAATACAGTTGTGAAAGTTGTAAGGCCTGAATTGAAAGTAGGAGAATAAATCGAAGACAAAATGTCCTATGGAGGGAAAAATGATCATTCTGATTAGGAAATCCAAAATGCCAAAGTCTAAAAGTGTAAAATAAAAAATAGCAAGCTCTAATAAAGTGAAAAAGAAAGGAGCCTTACGAATCTCATCACACAGTCCATGGAATGTATTGAAGAGCAAAGTATTAGTACTCTAACTTAAAAGTAAAGCTTGAATTTGATTTGGACCATGTTGTCAGATTTTTTAAGAGAACCCCAATCCTGAAATAGTCAAACAATGTAGACTATACAACAGTAGGAAGAGGAGCAGAGAATTTAATCCAGCAATCAAAAGTTAACAAAAGCTTGAGGCAAAAATGTTTACATCTGAAAATTGTCCTTAAGAATATGGACTTCTAGCAAAGAGAGTTACAGTGTGACAGTGTTTTATTAAGCCCCTGGGAGGATAAGAGACAAAACATGATAATTGAACAAATGACTGAATAGAAATAAAGTAGTAGCAAAACAATTGACAGAGCTGCCTTGAATACAAGAACAAAGAACATTGGAAAAAATGGGCATGTGAAATTAGAAATCACCCAGAGAAGGACTGGCTAGATGTTGGGAATTTTGAGCTTGTACTCTTCTTTCTGATTGCATTGCATATGGCATGAGGCTTAAAGTGTTTAAAAAATAAAGTTGAGACTTGACCACAGCTACTGTAGTACCTCTGCTAACAATCCAGAAACCTCGGTCAGCCATGAAGATTGTTCACTGAACACCTGCACCTAACACCAAGGAGCACTTTACAAACATCAACATACAAATGTAACAGGGATTCATTATCAATCAAATATCATTCCTATGGCATGTGAGGGTGGTTTTGGATGAATGGGTATGATTAAACCTAATTAAATGGAATGCAAAGGTTGGTGGAAATTTTACAACCTGTTGTGACTCAAATGACAATGTTTACAAGATAGAAATTTTCTCTAGTATCCATTGCATTTTTAGTTTGCTTAGAGCAGGTTTGGAGCACTAATAGATATCGTCACACTAATTTCTTAACCCAAAGCATGATTAGAGCACTCTAGTGAGCTGATTACTGTGCTGCTATGGTACGTATTCCTTTATTTATTCTCTGCCACAATGAAATTGATAAATGTGATACATTGATGCATTGGAATTAGTAGATTAACATACAGCATACTTCATTCAACATGACAGGATGAATGAATAAATTATCTCAATGTATTTTCACGTTCATTGGCATATCTGATAGGCAAATGCAAGCTTAGCCATATTTTTGCATATGTATAGGCTCAAGGGCAAAAATAAGATGCTCAAACTCCTGCTCTAGATCCCCCGATATACACTGCTCAACCTAGTCTCTGTTTAAAATTGTACGCCGTAATGGTTTGAAGAATACTTGGGTACTGCTTGGTTTCTCTTAATCCTTTTAAAAATAGTTATGGGAGGCATGGAAATAAATTACTAGCCTACAGCCACATGTTAAACATCTGCTTAAATCAGTGTAACACATACACAGACTTTTCAGCCAAATTACAGCTTCCCTTTAAAACATTTGGCTTGGTCTGCCCGAAATATAGTCAATGATACACCTCAAAAAGGACTACCATATCAAAGATGGCACCCACGAAGACCCCAAAGAATGTTGCACACCTAATAGACATTAGTCAAATCTTACCAGTGGTAGAGAGTCACAAACTGTGTGACCTCTCTTTCTTTACACACAATTCTGACAAAATGTAACCAGTTTATTGACTTCTCTTAATATAATTACCCCATTTACTACCTGTAGACAACAAAGTTTACATAACCTGTAATATACAGAATACATCAGTGTGAGTCCCAAAGATCCAATTGTAGGTTGAAGGCAATTGGCAGAAGAGACATCTATTGAATATTAGAGTTTTAATACAGCACAATTAGATAAACCAAAAAAGGCAATCCGGTGTTCCAAACCGTGGCAGCAGCCAAAAATCAAGTTGGCACACCATTTGCTTCTCTCCATGGCCTATGATTCCCAAAGGTCAACTATCACCAGACCTTATTTTTTGTAAACAAAAACTATTGTCTTTCATAAAAACATTATAAACACATGGTTTGGAATCTATTTGAGTGAAAAGCAGGATTTCAATTCAGTTGCAACACCAATGGATAACAAATCCCCTTCACATCCTACATAGTTTTAATGCATGAAGCCTATTTCGCTGCTGCCTAATTGAGTTGAGACTACTTTAATTTCAGGAAATGGCCACATCCCTTCTAGTTAATAATCTTACAAATAATGAATACCCTTCAGATACTATCTTGGCGTAGTTAATTAAAGAGAGTGCTAATCAATTATGCCCCTTTCTTAGTGTCTACTTTAAACTGTCCTTTAGGATGGTGTGGCACCCTTCAATCTCAAGCCCAGAATAGCCAAACTTAATTTACAAATCATCCTTTAGACGCTTTTTTTTCACCTTAATTTCCAACTTCTATTCATTTTAATGCAATGTTTTCATAGGGACAAATAGTGGAAGCAATCCATCAGCTTAACATTGTACTCCTTCAGCAGTGCTCCCAAAATGAATAAGCTAAGGCAATGTTTGTCATAATTTCTAACAGTGCTGCTACTCTAAGAATAGAAATGGCAGTGAGTACCAGAGAATAAATCTATCATGAAGATCTTAGTGTATGCCCAACATTAGAATCGCAGATCGCGCTCATTGTCACTATACGGCTATGCTGCGTTGACTGGAGGAGGGCGAAGTTACAGATCACTAGAGCAACACCAAATTGTGCAGTGCTTGAAGTAGAGGATGGACAAACACAATTCCAGACTAAGGATCCATCTTCTATGATAGGTAAACAGTCAGACTTAAGTATTCTGTCTTACTGCAACGCACTGCACTGATGTTGCATTATACATTGGAGAATATAAATAAATACAGGTATTTGTAAAGCGCGAACAATTACCCCTAAGGGTGTCAAGGCGCTGGGGGCTGTCAAGAAGATTAAGCGAGCTGTTGCCCAGAGTCAGAAGGTGCTGGGCTAACCTGCCGCCGGCGATTGAACCGTGAGCCCCGTATTCCGGAGTCAGCCACACTGCCACTGCACCACACCTCTTCCTGCCAACTCTTAATCTTTGAATAGTGTTTAGAGGACAGTGTAGCTACAGCAATCCGAAGACAAGCATCTATTTACTGTCATTTTGCAATGATGATTAAAACAGAGAAGAAACCAATCCTTGTGCGCCAGATAATTCCTTATGGTCAGACCACTGCTTTAAGCAAAGGCCATGAAGGCAAGGATTACCCTAAAATACAGCCATACACCAGTGTACATGAAGTTTGTTTGTATGTTGTAACTGAAGAAGGACATATTTCCTGGCATTCCTAATGTAGCAGGTATGCAGAAACAGAGAGCAGGGGAAAGGCAACGTTTTTACGTTTTTTGTGTGAATGATTGTCTTACTTCCAGTGTAAAACGCTCCAGAATTTCAATGAATATGAGAAACTTAATTACAGAAAAAACATTTATAATTCAAGCCCTTTGAGAGAAGGTATTTTTCTAAGAGTCACACAAGGCGATCATGGGTGAGCATAGGAATCTGGATATTGACCCAAAAACCGTCTTAAACATCAATGGTGCTCAGGGTGACCACAGCAGGTCGAAGCAAATGGTGTCTGAACATGCACCTGCGGGATATTAAACTGCGGATACCACCCAAAAGTGCCAGAGCATCAGTTGTGTGGATCTACATTATTTTCGGCTTGCTGAAGTGCTTTAAAAATGTTGGTTAAAAAGACAGCCAGGGGTTTGTTCTATCCAACACGTCTCTCTAGTGCTGTAAAATGTGTGTAGACTCGGATTTCTCTCTCCATCTTGCTGCAGGGATACAAGCAAGGCAGAGTTACAGCAAGCACTGGCAGAGTATTGGTCCATTTATTTCTCCTCAAAGCTTTAAATGATAGTTGGACATACTCTCTACAAGCAGCTGAAGTGCTTTCATCAGAGCACATGAACATCTATGTATCGACCTTGCACCAGTTTTCCACACGTAGGGTTGAAGAGGCATTCTGTATCAGTTTATTCATCTTTGCATCAAAACAAAGTACCCGAAAAAGAGGCCTGACAAAGCACTGAGTACCATCACATCTTACTACTTGCCTCAAGCCAGTGATTAGAAAGGAGACTCCACCCTGTAATGCGACCGAGATCATTTATTTAGCTACATATGTTGATTTGAACAGACAGATAGCAGCACCGAACACAGGTACAAGAGAACTCACCTATCCATTGGAATTGAGTGCTTTTTAGACAGGAATATGAAAGAAACATAGTCTGGGCGCCTCCTTTGAAGTAGCATTTTAAAATGAGGCTAGTTAAATCAAAGAGAACAGTAGCAGCCTATAATCCTTGTAGCATCCCTTTAAAGGGGGACCTGAGAGCTTAACGCATTCCTTAACAGGGCATAAGCCCCAAAGCGCTCACCCGTATGGAATGGTACTTTGTACTCACTACGAGTGAGATCACTCAGTGAGTACTGATTATTTATATTTCCATCTCCAGGCAGTGTCTGAAGCAGAGCGAGGAGAATGAGCATCCATCTTGCCTCAATGTGTTCGACCAGGGCCAGGCCCAGCCTCTAGGGCTAAAGATTCATTTATCTATTCAGCTGCAGTACCTCAGAGAGAGGCTCGACAAAGTGCAACATATTAGAACAGTTTTCTACTCATCTCAATCGACTGCTAACGGCAATGCCTCAGTTTGTTCCAATATTCCTCAGTGCTTACAATGGAAGCTTGGCAGGGTCGATGAATGCGTACATTCATCTCCCCCTATGCTTTAAATAGAGCATAGCTAAACCAACATAAACCAGAAAATGGATACATCTATTTATAGACATTTCAAAGCTGTCGCAAGGCACCCATTCTACAACACCGACAGATACTATCAGCATGGGTTAGAGAGTCCTCAGCATCCATCATGCACCCATACATTCCCACAGTGTACTGTCCTTTAAACAGAGCCCACACTGGTGATTTGCATCAGAGCATCTGTATTTCCATATTCAAGAAGGACAGGCTCCACTCTCTTGGGCGATCATCGACGACTTAAACCTTGTCCTGGTATGCAGGTAACTTAATTCAGTGTACGGAAATGACCACCGGATGTGCATTTAAGCAAACAACCCCTCTTCAACTATAACAATATAAAGAATTGGCAGACTGGCATATAGAGGAGCCCACACCTTCAGGCGAGAGCTGAGACTGCCCTGGTAAGGACCACTAAGATTCTAAGATGATTCAAATGCTACTAGGCTGTGCTGCGTCACCTCTGCAAAGCACTTGTCAAAGGGCCTGCGAAGTGTTAAGGAATTAGAAATGACAATCTCTGCTCTTCAAGGAGCGACTGCAATGTGCAGGCAGCGGATAACAAAACGAGATGCCTCTGCTCCTTGCTGTCTATGTGACCGCAGATAAACTGTTTTTTTCAGTGCCATTATATACACAGCCAAGACAGCGCATAAATTGGAACATTGTGCCTGTGAGGACACTTCATTGATTACAGCGCAGTTTCTAAATGCCAGCTTCTCGTCCTGTTAAAAGTCACAACTCTTTGAAGTATTGTCTCAGCAACAAATAAGTCAACAATATTTCCAGTAGACAGAATCAGCAGTTAGACAATTTGCTCTCAAAATGAGTTACATTTTCAGTGCATTTGCAAAAGATCCGCCATGTTGCAAAAACATTATAATTATAATAATTGGCCTTTGTAATAGAATCTTACCTCGTAATAAGAACACTCTGTTTGGTGAGGCATAATTATTTCTTTTTCAAGAAAGGCTGTCTTCAGCACGGCCCGAGGAGCGGTCTCAGATGGGGGCCATCCGAACGGTCTGCGGACGTCTCACGACTGACACTTTTTGAACTCAGTGGGACTTTATAATCTAAGTGGGCATGCTAAAAGATCTAATTGGCTACAACGAGGTCACCCTTTGATTGCAGAGATGGGCAGTTCCTTCAAATAGCCTCAGTTCACACACGTCACATTCCTTCGATTTAACCACAACAGGAATACTGCGCACAACATCGGCGCATTGTGAATGCAACCCTGCTGCTCTCCACTCTGATCTCAACTGTCAGTGGCAAAGTACTTGTCGCCCGTTTTACCGAAGATTACCACGGTTAAGGAGTGCTCTCTGATTATGCCAATAAGCAGGGTATTATCTCAGTGACAGCACAATGATTGCTTTACAGCCAAACACATCAAGGGGCAGATTTGACAACAATTTGCACCGGTGCAAACTCACAGAGTGATATCAACCAGCGCAAAGTGTTGATAAAATATTTATATCCAGTGAAAATGTTTGTTTGCTCTTAAAAGAAACCTGTAAAGTCCTGAAAATTGTGTTTTGTGCTGCGTTGCGCCACTTTGAGGGGACATCCCTTGGGTGGTACATCGGCTTTCCCACACCACCACCCTTTGTATTTGATGCAACAACACATCTATTAACAATAGTGGACATTGATTTTCCAAAGAATAATGCCTCCTCGAAGCAGAAATTACAATGGAGAAATATTTTAATTTCTCCTAACTTTTCAAATGTTGCATATGTAGTGAAATGTACAGCACACATCTAAGGTGAAAATAGTTTTAAACTGTGAGTGCAATTTAGAGTTTGTCAGACAAGTTATTGAATCTCAAAGACAGCATAGTATCCTGTCTGCCAAACTCTCAGTCTGCCTACCTCATTTAGAGATGGGCAGACCTTAAGTTTTCCATCAGGGAGCCCCTGTTTGCTCTGACAAGGGAAAACGTCCTCCAACAACACAACAAAGTAGGTGGATGCTGGAATGTCCTCTTTTCCTATCCTCCACTGCCAGGAAAAACCTGGGGGTGAGGGAAAGAAAAAACATAATGACCCCACACCCTGGGAGAAAACACCCAGGGTATGAGGCAGTGGCGGCTGGTGACATTTGAAAGTGGTGAGTCGTAAAATAATTGTTGTATAGCACTGTGGCGAGCGCGCGAGCCTGAACAACCTACAGGGGTTTCGGAGGGGATTTATCCCCACGAGAAAATTTTGAAAAAAGAGTGGGCAAATGGTGCATTTTCAAGCAAATTTGAGAAATTAAAATATTAATAATACATTTAAATGACCTAACACATGAAGTCAAGTTGGAATAAAGAAATTAGAAGTAGCAATGAGAAGTAGACCTTAAAACATGTAATTAGCTGTCTCTTAAAGATGGAATTTTTCCCTCCTCTTTGCTGTAATTACCTTGAAAAATAGATGTGAGAACCAAGTACTTCTAAATATGTTGTAGAACGGTCTTAATGGCCACAACTAAGTAAACAAAGAAAAAGGCTGTGTTAACCTGCATTGGCAAAGCCAAGAAGTCTCACTCTTGTTGACCTATTGGTGTTGTCAGACCACTTTGCCAATGCTATGCAGCACCAACAAGCAAAATGCTATGTAAGCAAAACTTTGACAAGTCCTGTATCACCTTTAATATGAAACCCATTGCTTGAACTTCAGGTAACTGGGATGCACTGTCCTGCTACAGGAATACTTGAGATAAATAAAGACTCTCTGACATCAATAAGGATGCTAGTCGTAGCAGCTACTAACCCTGCCTGACCTTTGCAACCCCCAACATTGCCCTTGCCAGCCCGGGTGATATATGTGTATGAATTGCGCAAAATGTATATTACTATACATTTGAATCACGTATATGTATATTGAGACAAAGTATTGAGATATATATAGACAAATAAAGCTATACACACCCATATAATATACATACATGTATGCAGATTTACCATACCTACGCACAGCTCTCATTAGCACACGTGCATTGCTTCTAATTAATACATTTCTGAATGACCTTATAGTTTACAGCTTTTCTTTTTGCTATGCAAGTTTTTATCGTTAGAAAATGCGAAATAATTGCATATTAGGGTTTGGAGAAACCAGATTCTACTTTCTGACCCCAAGAAAGGAGTTTTCGTTCCTTTTTAATTACGAATTCCTCTTTTTCATGGTGTCTAAATTCATCAACGCTGAGCTTTGGCTACAAAGGAGTCCAATTTCCTCTTGGCGAAGCCTTTGTTTACAACTTTTCTGTGCACTTGCTCTTGTGTGGTGTGCAGGGGGCTTCTGAATAAAACCCAGAGAATAAGTGTTCCGGCGAACAAAGCCTTTAATTTCAAACGGAGACCACATTTCTGGGTGAAGTTAGGAAACACCAGCCCACCCTTACGTCTCTTGCCATATTTCTTTGGGCAGGTTTTAATTATATCTTGGTCTGCTATTTACCAGTAAAGTGCCGCTTGGCCTCCTTTTCAAATGAGACAACACCGACAAATCAGCTTTACGTGGGGCTGTATTACGACCACTAACACCAGCCTGTAGCACCACACGCCACCGCAAAAGCCCGTCCTCTTTCCAGCCCACATACATTCACACCTGCACACGGACACAAGAAGGAACATTCATCGCTCCTTACCCGCCTCTGCATTCCCCTCCCGGAGCCCGCGGGGAGACGCTGTAGAAGGCACCTGTACAGGTTCAGTGGGTGCTTTGTTTTGGCTCAGAAATTGTTTTGCTTTGATTCTTTGTAGAGGAGCGGAGGTCTCCCCTCGTTCTTTCCACCTTGGGTGACTCCTTTGATTCTGAGTTTGTTGCCAACAAACTCAGAATCAAAGAGTCACCCAAGGTGGAAAGACGAGGGAGACCTCCGCTCCTCTACAAAGAATCAAAGCAAAACTATTTCTGAGCCAAAACAAAGCACCAGAACTTGCACAGGTGCTTCCAGCGTCTCCGGACGGGAGGAGAGTCTGAACTATATACTGGACAAGATCTCATTACACCCTGTTTGACTTCAAGCCAGGTTTCATAAGATCCCCTGCGCAAAGATGTACTGCAGTCACTGCAAGAACTGCCGTGCACGTTATGCTTTTTCACCAGATCTGTTTCTGCACGCATGAAAAGACTGTTACCGCTCTGTATGGCTTACAGCATTTGGAACCACAAGGACGCTATGGCAATTTGCTAAAGAACTGATTTGCCCAGCCGCGGCCGGCATGCTCGCTGGAGGGAGGGGGAAGAGTAACAATAAATAACAAAAATAAAACAAAACTACCTTACCGCCGGTGTGGCGATGGTGCATTCGGGTCCGGGGTCCCGCGTGTTCCCGCTGCTTTCCTGCAGGACAGGAACAGGAAGCAGCCAGCAGACAGCCTCCTACCCCGGCCCTAAGCCAATCACAACTGATTGGCGAGGCGCAAGCGGAGAGCGCCCCAGCCGGGCCATTTTCTCTATGTAGGCTGCAAGCAGCAGCCTACATAGAGAAAAAGGGAGTGCGCATGACTGGGTTGGTCGGCCCTGGGGCCAACCTGACAGTCAGTACCCACAACAGTGGGCAAAGCCACTCCCCCCCTGCCCTTGAGCAGGACCGCCCACCCGCCCTCCCACAACCAGGCACTCCCAACCGCCCTCCCACAACCAGGCACTCCCGCTTTCTCGCAGTGCGAGAAGCAGATAACATAAAATGGTAGTTTTACCATTTTATGTTACCTGCTTCTCGCACTGCGAGAAAGCAGTGGGGCGACGCCCCGTCGCCCCTATGGAGGAGCCGCGACTGGTGTGAGGGCCATTTGTCTTTTACTTTTTTCTGAAATAAACTCACACATTGGGAGTTTGTTACAGAAAAACCAAAACTTTTGAAACATTTGGTGAACAGCTGTGCACTAAACCTTTTGCACATTGAAAGGAACCACATTGTGGTCAGTTCAGTTCAATGTACAGAGACGACCGATCGTCTGGCGGTTATCTATGAATTTGGTCAGATAGCAAAGGTCATGTTGTCTCCCACCCTGATGGATGGAGTACAGTCCATCAAACCTAAATCAGGTCCTTTGTCCAGGCAGAGTATTTTGCATTGGAATGGTACCCTTCCAAAGGAAAATATATGGTAGACAACACACACATACACACACACCTTTGCACTCTATGCAAAGGTGTGTGCATGACACTAGGCAGCCAAATTGTGTGCCAACACTAGGGAAGAGAACAGAAGTGACATATCTTAGTAGGGATGGCTCTACGATGCTCTCTCCCCCTAGCCCAATGAAACACAACAACTTTAGTTTCTGCACTGCGTTGCGCCCAATTCTGAAGTTAGTATGCACGTTTACATATGAAAAATCATTAGTTGCTCTCTAATTATTAATTGCATTAATAGATCATGACTTATTCTAATTATAGATTGATATTCATGTATACACAGGATACATCTCAACCCCTAAAATGCTTTTTAGAAATTCTGATTCATTGTTTGTCTGCATTATTTATCATGAAGAAAAACTCTATAAACAGTGCATCTGATGATACTGCATCCTATCTATACTGCCGCATATTAAATGCAGACATTGGCACTCTTAACTGACAGAAGTCAACTTTCAATTTTGCAGCTAATTTTGATGTACACTGCATTCTAAAAACAGTTCACACCCAGGTTAAAGTGACTTTAAATCCTTTGATTGCACATTTAACACAATAACTAAGATTTGCTGCTTATTAAAACATGTGGTGAATACATACTGTCAGAACCCCTTTCAGAGGGCACGGGGCAAGCAGGAGCTGTTGGGCCCACCCATGGTGGTTGAGGCCTTTTACTCTGGATGTCTCAGGGCCAGGCCTACTGTGGGCTCTGAGCAACTGAGGCAAGTACCCCTTCCACTCCTTACTCTCAGTGGCAGCGTGGGTCAAGCAGTCTAAGGCTTTTAGGGGAAGGTACAGGTGTAAGGCGAGCAGAGACTCACAGCTCGAGATATGCCCAGCAACCCAAATAATATGATTGAACAGTCAAAGTACTTACTTTACTGTAAAAAGGAGTATTTATCTACTAAAATAAAGTACAATCTAACACACATCAAACAATATACAAAGTATTTTTAAGGCAAGCCCGCTAGCGCTACCCAGGTCACATCTTGTGCCACTATGGATGATGGTTATTCCCCATTCAAATGTAGCGATATTTAAGCTAGGCCCGCTAGTGGGTTCAAGTCTTAGAAGTTTTCTACAAGGGCTCTTTGCAAAAGTCCACATGTCCCCACGCCTGAAAGCATCAGTCACAGCAAGTACCCTCCAGGGCTTGACAGCCCGATATCATTCTTGTCCGCACTAGCTGGGATGGCAGCCTAGAGTCCCTGGGCACATGTTCCTGGCCCAGCGATGAGCAGAGCTCTCGGGTCCGAGGCTGCAGCAGCATACTTCCACGGTAAGCCTTCTGCATCCGTGGGTGAGTCTTCGTTGCTCTCTGTCTTGGTAGGCGAAATTTGGTTCTAACTCCGCGGGTCACAATTCGCTAGGTGATTACGACTGCATGCTGTCCTCAGAAGATGGCCCTCTTCCTGGACTACAACCCCCTTCTGGCATGCAGGGTGTTTTCACAGTGCACACAGGCAATGGCCCTTAGACGTCTCTGAAATCCCCTCCTGGAATATGGGGATCACTTCGATAATGCGATGGCGGACTTCGGGTACCAGCACTACCAAGGGCAGCAGCCCTCCCTTCGTGGCAGTATGGCACTATAGTGGTGACCCTTTCTCTCAGCAGGAGCCCCCTCCTTGCATCATGGGTCACACAATGCACATGGGTAGATGACCCGATTAGCACGCTGTTCTCAACAGACCAGAATCTCACACTCCACCTTCAGAATCCTCTTGGTAGGACCCCCACTGGACGCTGCTCCCTCAAAGCAATCTCCTTCTCCTCAAGTGTCAAACTCTTTAATAGTAAAAATCTAAAGAGGTCACAGTCCTTACTATTTGCACTAATTGTATAAGGCTTCCCCAGAATTCTCCCATTTTATTCCTATTTTTCTTGTTTTGGGGCCAATTCACAAAGGAATCAAAGAGTACATAAAAGAATAACTCAGGAGTACTTCTCTACATACTCCAAAATGCCTACGTAAAAAGTCCCCGAGTAGTTTACACTTACACATGAATTATTTGCCCTCTAAATTTAACTTTGGTTGACTGCTAGTCTAACTTATGGGAGTAACAACTGGTGTGATTTCATCCATTTCTGCACATTTAGTTATAGATATAGTGCTAACGGAGACAGTAGTCACTATTGATGAAAAGAACATAAATATTGTTCTGAAAAGTTTATGTCTACATATGGACAATATTTACATATGCTTGATTAATTCACAAAATCATTGATTTGCACATGCATAATGTAAACGTTATAACTTACCTATGTATATGCATGAAATTGTCGTAGAAACTGACGTACAGTTGTTTTTCTAAACCCATCTGTCTGGTTGTAAGTGACTTGCATTGGATTTGATAGTTATCACATCAGAAAATATCCAATACCGAGGTGTTTTTAATATATTGGGTGCAATAATTGTCTCATATTCTGGCTTACAGCAACCACATCCACATGTCCTGGTAATACTTTCCCTTTTGTAAAAAAAAAAAAAACAGTAGGTTTGACCTGCCGAAATTAATAAAGGTTGCAATCTATATTACACTTGGTGATTACTGGGCGTGATAAACCGTGCACCACTTGTAATTGTTATTCTTGCCAAAACAAGTATTTGTGCAGGGATCACAAATTAATAGGCCTGCTATAATCAGATCTGTATGTGCTCCTATGCAGTAAGTAAAGTGTACACTTGCAATTTGTTTTTATTTTTTTCATTTAAATGCCTCTCCTTTTTACGCTTACTCTTCTCTTCATACACAGTTTGACTGCAACCACTTGTTGCGTCACTTACACTTGAACCTTTAAAGTCAGGGGCGTAACACAGGCCCCCACAGCATCTGCGGTGCGGGGGGGGCCCAAGCTCCAGGGGGCCCCCTCAGCACAGCACTTCGGCAGGAGAGCTCCTGATAGACTCCAGAGGGCAACCCTCCACGTACCTTGCATTGGGGCCCCCTCAAGTTTCATTACACCACTGTTTAAAGTATAAGTTAAATATAAAGTTACATGCGTGATATGCCTTAACAAATGTTTGTGTACGAATCTCACGCTGAGATGGCGGCTCTTTTCTAAAGGTCCGTGCTTACCTGCTATAGCTGAAGTTTTGACTATAGACAGTGATTGATTTTCGTTTCTCCAAGGGCATAATCTTGAGTTGGAAGGCAGTGTCCTCTCTCTAAGTAGTTTTGGTTTTGTTTTGAAGCTTTATGAGTCTACTTATAGACTTTAACTGTTCTGGCTGTGTTTCCTGAGCTTTGACGTGTGTTTGTCAAGCGCAACCAGGCTTTTTGGCACTCTATTTACATTTAAAATGTAAAACTTCATATCTCTGGTTTCCCTTACTAGATTTTTGGCATTTTGTGGTCATTTTGTTCATTAAATTATTCTCTATTTTGAGAAATTGGAGCGTATTTTAATTGTGTTGTTTTTGATTTTTCAACTGTTTTGTTAATTCTAAATGCTTTACACATTTTCTTAAGTTAAACTTGTCAGCTCTGTGCCATTGCTACCAGGGGTTTAGCTCAGGGTAAAATTACTGAAACCTTTACTGGACCTAACAAGACAACGCCATTATTAATCTTGGTGGACTCCCATCCACCCCAACTAATAATCCACTTCCTCACATCAGTATTCAGCAGTGGGATGCAGATTTTGTGTTCAGCACTACCACTCAGCTATCAAGTTGGAAATCAAAAATCCATAAATTGAACTAAAAGCAAACATTGATTTTTGATTTTTAATTGACATCTGGTACAAGGCTGTAGCCACAGGGGGCATTTGAGGGCATAAGAATCTCTGTCCCCCCTCCCCCCAAATGACCAAGGCACCAGCACAATATAGAGATGCAGGAGTTTAGAAGATGAATGAGCTATAAAAATGCATTTAAATTATGGTTTTATCTTGTTACATTTGCTGTGTGTTCCAGGACAGGTTAAAGAAATGCCAAGCTGTTTTCTGACATATTGATGCTTATTCTTTTATTGCAGAGATTTGTACTTTTCTTCCTTTGACTGCAAAGTCAGAGGATTTTTAAAATGAACTATGTGACAATCTCTCTGTGGTGCAGACAGGGCCACTGGAATCAGCAGCAGTGGGGGCCTAAATTATGCAGCAATATTAATTAAATTATGTGGCAAGAAAACACAAATTATGACATTTAATACGTCACATTGTTTAATAGTATCACTTCATTATGTTTGTCATTTTTTCACGTTAGCCTGTCTGGGTAAAGGTTTCACTTTATTAGTACCAGTTCCATACCCAAATACCACTCGCTGTAAGTAACTGAAAATTGACCAATCAACTTTTGCAAAGGTCCTTCTACTGCATGGCAGCATGCATTGCTTCATTTTTAGTAACTTTTTATTTGTTTGAGATAGAAACAAGATGTGTTTTTTGTTAAAATCTTCAGATTCTGCAGCAGATGATGGATTATGTAGCAAATTAGGAAAATTCCTAATTACATGGTAAAGATCGATGCCACAGGAGGGGCGTGGCTAGCGAGCCATCATGGCGGACGCAAGCAGCTAGTGCTCTGCCAGCAATCCCTACATTCTTCTGCCAATTACCCAGCACCCAAGCCATCCAGGCCGGGGAAGGATAGGCGCAGATTGGCGCCTACCAGTGATCGCCAACGAGGGCCTGCAGTGGTCCGGGGGCCGATCGTGGACTGCGATATTGCTGTGGAACACGCTGCGGCCTAATTTACTGAGCGGCAAGTGCGTTGGCGTAGCGGCTGACGGACGGCACCGCCATTACCGCCGGCAACATCACTGGCCTGGCTGGGGCGCACCTCCAGTCGGAGGACGCCCCAATACTACCGGAAGAAGGCACCTACCGGACAACGTTGGCGCACCGGTCAGAGGTGCGCGTAGGTGGAGACCGCCCAAGACTCGAGCTTCTCCTGCGCCAGGCCTCAAGGAGGAGACCCTGCCCGGCTGACGCCTCGTCTTGCCGGCGGTTCGAGCGGATGACACCAAAACCAGCGGGAACAGCACAGCATACCCCGCTGCGCGGAGGAACTCTGTGGTGCGGCGTCCAGCGACCTGTGACCCGCAGGATCCATCTGCATCGCCGGCGGCTGGCGGAAAACTCAAGCCGCGATTAACAAAATGGCTGCACTCTGAGCGGCGGACAGTAAACGGCGGCATCGGCGCCTAGGATGCTGAAGGTACGTGCCTGCCTGCGAGCAGGACTGCGCTGAGTGCAGGCGGGGGCCCAGCGATTGGCGGTGCGGTACGCTCCTCGCCAGGGGCCCTAGTCGGAGGGGGCCCATCTGGTGGGAGGCCGTAGCTGTGCGGCAGAGGAGAGACCCGGGTGCCCTGGAGGGCCTTGAATGGGCTGCGTTACCTGGTAGGCCGCATAAAGCACAGCATGAACTCTGAGGCGACATAGCTGCGATGACAAGTAGAAGACACTGTGCGCGCCATGCATCATAAGTGACCCGGGAGTGAGGTGTTCACCGCTGGTGGCAGGCCCCCCCCCTCGAGAACCATTCTGGATTTGGCAAAGCCCTCTCGCTGACTATCGCGGCGGCAAGACTGGGGTGGCTCGCTGCGATCTGACGGGCTCCGGTTCGTGGGCAGTCATGGTTGAGAAGCAGAGAGGAAACCAGGAGGCCCAGTGATTCTCGGGCAGGCGGCGCTATCAACTGGGCAAGCTGCATGAACACGCAGCCTGGATTTTGTGGCATAGGTGGCAGACTCAGCAGGAGGCAGTTACTGTAAGCAGCGTAACCAGTGGGGGCCCAAGAAAGCGGTGCCCTTTGAGAAATGCTCTGGGCCAGACGTGGCCTGCTAAGTGGCTGACATTGCGACAGGGCTGGGGGGATCTGGCAAAGCCTACCATTTGAGCCACAGTAGGCCGCGACGCAAGTTGGGAGCCTGCCCAAACCTTCAGCAGCTATACGACCAGACACTCCCAGGGAGATGGGCTGGGCCTAGTCCCTACCAGGCCGACACGCAGGGGCGCCCACGAGATCACACAGTAGGCAACGGAAGTGCTGCCCCTTAGCCTGTGAACACTCTCTGGAGGCGGCCAGTCGCCGGATGCAAGTACAAGACCACACTGTAAGCCCCTGTCCCACTTGAAACAGATGCCCACCGCTCGGAGATGAAGAAACTACATTGGACCTACAAGGCGGGCCTGGACACTCCCTGTTGCGCCCAGGACACCCACCACTGGATGAACTCCCAAAAGTGTGGTGATTGAACCTGTCTTCGCGGCTGCGCTACAGCGGCACGAGTGCACGTGAATGCCTACTGCGCAACAACTAGCAATGGGCCGTCTGCGCACAAATACGCAACAGGGCACCATGCGCGCCGGCGACCTGGAGACACCTCACGCAGGAGGGGAAACAACCGGAGACACTCTGAACGCATCACTCGCATCCAAGCTCGACTCAGTGCTGACAGCGGTAGAAAAGATTGGGACCACGCTGGACCAGACAAGGTCATCCCTCGAATCCAGGATCGATAAGGTCACATCAGACTTTACCCTTCTGCGAGCCGATCATCATAAACTGACAGAAAAAGTTCATCAGCAGGAACAGTCACTGACGGAGCTAAAGCCCATTACCCAGAGTCACACTGCAGCACTACAGGACATCTTGGACCGCATGCACGCACTAGAAGACAGGGTCGAGGATGCGGAGGGGCGCTCTCGACGCAACAACGTCCGCGTCGTCGGACTTCCGGAAGGGGAGGACGGACGGAATCCTGAACACTATGTAGAACGCTGGCTCCAAGACATACTGCCCCCGGGAACATTGTCAGCGCACTTTGCAGTCGAGCGGGCTCATCGAGTGCCGGCCCATAAACCACCCCCAGGAGCCTGGCCGTGTCCGTTCCTATTCAGACTCCTAAACTATCGCGACAGGGACGCAGTCCTACGTGAAACACGAAAGATGACGGATCTCAAAGTTGGTGGGAGTTTGATCATGGTGTTTCCGGATTACACGGCGCAAGTACAGAGGCGCAGAAGTACTTACACGGCCGTGAAGCGCCAACTTCGCGAACTAGAAATCACCTATTCCCTCCTGTTCCCCGCCAAGCTAAGAGTAGTGGCGAAGGGCGTGGTCCGTTTCTTCGAGTCGCCTGCGGAGGTGTGGGACTGGTTGGAGGAGTCCGGACTGTGGAAGGGGTCCCTGCCCTCGGACGCGGAATCAACCAGAATTGCCGGTCGGGGGGGCACGACGATGAGGGAGGCGCGGGAGGCCTGAATGCACAAAATTGTCAGCAACGGCACCGAGCCCAGAACAGAGCAGAAAGGAACGGCAAGGCGCTTTGGAGGTTGTCGCGGCGCTTGCTACCAAGATGTACCGGGAGCGCCAGAAGGCGTGCTCCTCTGAATCAGCGATGGCCAGCGGCTCTTCGACCCCCAGACCCAATGACCTGGATGACACACAGCTGCCAAAGGTCACTCCACAAACTGCTGATGACCTTATATGAAGGACTACTGATGCCATGAACTGAGCCAGGGGCCAGTCAAGCAAGTAGAGAATTACTTGAAATGTTTTACTGTGATACTGTTCACCAGTTGGTACTGTATGCGCTGCCAACATCTTAGATAAAGAGGCGCACACCTCACACATGGAACCTGCGCACAGGCATAACATGCAGCTAATGCAACACACATCCCTACACGCCGACTGACTAGGTGGGTGGCAACGCCGGGCACCGACACGGCAGAATCTGCCAACCTGCTGGGGGGGAGGCACTGCTACGGCGGGAAACGCGCGTCGCCAGCGCCCATACAAATAGCCGTCATTAACACATGCCTAAACAGGCTCGCATTCTCGAGCAGTCTTTCACCCCCACAGATTCACGATACATGCTGCAGCCGGCACACGTAACATGAGACACTGTCACGTACTTAGCAAAGATGTGGGTTGTGCGCGACCAAAGTCCACACAGGATAACACACGGGTGGACTGCACGTCCCCCTCACACGTATGCCCGAGACCAAAGGCGCGCGCGCTCAGGAAACGCACGCTGTGCACACCGGCTTGGGTGGCGGGTGGTGACATATAGGTATGTAGGGAACACGCGCATAGTAGCCAAGCACACGACACACACGCCCCTACCAGACACTATACTGGACTAGTTTCTGTTACTGTTAGACAAAGTTTGGACGGATATCTCCGAAGAGTTCGCCCTTAACAGTTAAGGATGTTAATGTTTAAATTGAAGTTTTGGTTATGTAAGACCAGCCCAAGGTTCCCCACCTACACCGTGTGCCCGGAATTGTACTGCTCATCTCGGAGCCCCGCTAACAGATATATGTATCAGCCATGAAACACATCAATACAATCACGTGGAATATACGCGGAATGCACACACCCATGCGCAGATACTCGATATTTGCCTATCTACAGCGCCACTCAGTTGGCCTTGCCCTGCTACAAGAAACACACATGACACGCACAGAACTGGAAAAGTTGCGCAGGCGCTGGAGAGGCCAGGTCTTTTGCACCACGTACTCGGCCCATGCGCATGGCACGCTGATTTGGGTAAAGGCAGGAATCCCGTTTGTGCACGAGGAAGACATCACCGACTCTGAGGGTCGATACACCTTTGTCATAGGGTGCCTTAATGGTCAGCCAATGTGATTGGGTTCCATTTACGCCCCCAACGTGGACCAAGCATCTTTCCTTGTGCGCCTCTCAGAAAAGCTAGCTCCATGGGCCGGACTCCCCTGGTTGGTGGGAGGGGATTTTAATTTGGTACTTAACATAGAACTAGATAGGTCATTCACACCCCTTAACAGAACTCCTGCCACGTCAAACGCTCAAGCCCTCACAGACTGGGTGCTGGTAGACCTCTGGCGTGCTCTCAACCCTGTTGCACGAGTTTACTCGCACTATTCAGTGGTCTATGGGCTACATGTGCGCCTTGACAGGCTAGTGGGCTCACCGTCGCTACTCCCGTTAGTTAAAAACACAGAATATCTAGGTCGGACCCATTCCGATCATAACCCGTTGTGGATGCAACTTGGGTGGGAGGCGGACCATCCCCCAATACCGACGTGCCGCCTTCAGACTGGCGCGTTGGAGGACCCAGAGTTCCGCTCGTCACTAGGGACAGCCACTCTTGCGTATTTTGAGCTTAATGAGGACACGGCGAGTAGTGCAGCAATAGAATGGGAAGCTTTTAAAATAACGATCAGGGGGAACTGTATGGGAGTCACTTGGAATATCCGCAAACAGCAATCCACCTCCCTTAAGAAAATAGAATCCCAGCTGCTACGTCAGGAGCAGGAAAGTAAGGGGAACGGTAGAGACTCGCGACGCCTCGTGCAATTACGTGCTGAGCATGCTGACTTGTTAGAGCACCTTAAATGTCACAACTACACTGCACATACAGCCCGCACGCATGCCTCGGCGGATCGGGCAGGCCGACTGCTCGCCTGGGTGATAAAGCAAGAGAATGCCCGTGCTCCAATCGGGGCCATACGCACGGACACTGGGCGTATGTTATATACCCAACGTGAGATACACCACGCGATGACACAACACTACACTCAACTATATCAAACTCGCGGGCGCTGCGACACGCTGAGGCTGGAGGAGTTCTTGAGCTCCATACAGTTGCCCACACCAACCGATGAGCACCGGGCAATGCTGAATGAACAGCTTTCCTTGGAGGAGATCGGAGATGCTATCGGATCACTAGCCTCCGGGAAGGCGCCTGGGCCCGATGGCTTACCGTCTGAATTTTATAAAGCCTATAGAGACTTACTCACACAACGACTCCTTACCCTGTACACCACAGCCTTAGAAGAACGAAAGCTTCCTCCCTCAATGCAAGAAGCGTATCTGGTGTCACTGCTAAAACCAGACAAAGACCCCATAGAGCTTGGGTCTTATAGGCTTCTAGCCCTGCTCAATGCGGACTACAAAATTCTGGCAAAGGTGTTAGCGGATCGACTGGCGCCGGTGGTCCCATGCTGGTCCATGCCGACCAAAACGGTTTTGTGCCGTCCCGAAGCATTTCGCTTAACCTGAAGCGTTTTTTCAGAGTAGCGGCCGATGCTGTATAGGATTGGCCAAGAGCAGGATGCCTCATATTAGACCTGGAAAAAGCTTTCGATTCCCTGGAATGGGACTACCTGGCGGCGATGCTGCAGAAGTATGACTTAGGCCCATTGTTCCTAGAGCTAGTCAACTTGCTCTACATTGACCCCACCGTCAAGGTCCGAATGGGGCCTTACCTGTCGGATGCTATCCTGGTGCGTAGAGGAACCAGGCAGGGGTGCCCTTTATCCCCCCTCCTTTTTGCGCTCACAATAGAGCCGCTGGCAGAAGCGTTGCGCACCACATTGGGAGACGGTGTACCTCTAGGTGATGCCGTGTACCAGGTATCACTATACGCCGACGATCTCCTGGTCTATATAAGGGATATTGAGAAGGTCCCTAGCCAGTTAGCGCACTTGCTACAGAACTTTGCCACCATTTCAGGGCTCCGGGTCAACGTTGAGAAAGTCCTGCATATATGCATTTAATGGGGGGAATCGCGACCCAGGCTTCACCATAAATGGCAGAGTAGTGCAGTGGAGGGAAGACACATTTCGCTATCTAGGCATACAGGTCTATCGTCAGCCACAGGACCTTTTTGATGGGAACTTGGGTAGAGCCCTGACGGCCATCTGCTCGCAAATGCAGTTTTGGGGCACACTCCCACTTACCGTGACAGGAAGGGTGGCACTAGCCAAAATGGTAGTCCTACCACGACTTCTGTATTATTTCGCGAATCTACCTATGTATGTTCCAGCTTCCTTTTTTGCTACGCTGGAGAACCAGATTAGGGACTTTGTATGGGGCAAGGCATGACACAGAATGATGCCACGAAAGCTTTACTTGCCAACAGACCAAGGGGGGTTAGAAGCACCCTGTTTTGAACACTACTACTTAGCTGCTCAATTGCAGTGGATAGCTCAGTGGTTGGCCGATAGACACCGCGCAGATGCGGCAACCACACATCCCCCCTACTCACTGAGTCAGATTGTTGGGCTCTTCCACCCTGGCACGAAGGCGAAGACACCTAGACCATTTTTGCTTGCAGTGGCATACAAATGTTTTCGCAGGAGTTTGTACATCACCCGGGCCGTGACTCCCTATGCGCCGGCAATACCAATAGAGGGGTCCCCCAGTGGCCATGCAGTGCTGACAACACAAACAATTGAGGGGTGGAAGGAGAGAGGTGTCCAGACTCTTGGGGACCTCTGCCGTGAAGGAGCACTTATACCATATACGTCCCTAGTAGAAGATGAGGGATTTCCACCAGGGCAGTTTCTTGTTCACTGCACGCTGATAGCCACCCTAATGACCAAGTGGGGGGACATGACTACGGAACCACAGACACACCTCGTCATGCAATGCTTACATGTTATGGGGCGGGGCAGACATCTTATACGCTGGTTTGCCGCGTCATTCAGAGTTCATGCAGCGATTAATCTGGACTCTCTCCGCAAAAAATGGGAACTAGACCTGGGATGCCCGCTCACTGATAAGGAGTGGACTCAGACATTAGAAAGCCCAACGTGCATACCCAGAAATATGCGGTTCAGACAAATCCAGCTGTATATCATCCATAGGGCTTACCTTACACCTGCTAACATCAACAGATACTTCAATAGAGTGGATGCGGCGTGCCCAAGATGTGCTGAGGTGGGCGCTGACCTAATACATATGTTATGGAGCTGCCCCCGGATTGGTGTGTACTGGAGTGAGGTAGCCTGCATGGGACGCAAATTACCCTTTATTTGGCCAGTATACTTATTACACAAATTCCGGAGAACGGCAGCCACCAAAGTGACATCAAGGTTCCTGGACCTGGGGATTGTGGTGGCCAAAAGATTGCCCACTAAGCGGTGGAAGGCAGCAGATCCGCCGCACACACAGGCATGGCGCCACTCACTACTTGCTTGGGCCAAGGCGGAAAGCCTCGCCATCAGGTGTGAGGAAACACTGGGTCTGAGGCAGGTCCCCATAGCAACACACTGGAACGCGTGATTAACCGAGCTACAGCAGTACACAAACGGGGACTCGGAGGGCTCCATCGGCTGAGGAATGCATGGGTAACCGGCCTACGCGGGCTTGTCACTTGTGTGTATTCCATGCCACCATAATAGCACATACGTGTCAGTCATGATATTACACAAGCTGATACGACACAACTGGGAGGCACCGGGAACTACGTTAGTAGGGCAATAACACACAAATGTATAACGGGAAGCGGAGGGGGGTTTCGGGGGGGTTAATGTTTTATTATGGTTTCTTTTACCTTTTGTTATGCTTGTTTAAACTGTACGAACTCTGCCATAAGCTTATGTCGGCCGTAGTTGTGCCTAAAAGCACCTAGTTATGTACATTATATGATGTGAACCAACGACTAGCAGTTACATAAAACCAATGCTCTCAAATTCGTAACTACTGTTATGGCAACCTGGAGAACAGTCGCAGAAACTAAGTTGATAACATTCACACCAGCCATACACAGATGATCTGATAAACTGTCGGCATTATCACATCTGTATCTGTCATGAATGAGACATCGTGTATGTAACCAAATGCAGATAAAATGTAAAAACTCAATAAAAGAGATTTATTTAAAAAAAAAAAAGATCGCTGCCACAGAATAGCATAATTCCGCTGCCACAGAATCATATAATTCCAGTGGCCTTGTGTGCAGGAAGTGCAAAACAAATATTGTAGGATGTCAATTTGTTTCTAATTCACAAAAAAAAATTAGATATCTGTAAATGAACTGTACAAATATTTCAAGATATACCAGCAGTTACAAAAGCACAAATTAAGCATATTTTGTTTTGTAATTCTTAAGTAATGGAAACAAAGATTTTAATAGGTTTAAAACAAATCTTGTTTATGCACAAGTGATAAATATTGCATTGTACTGTGCATTGTATAGCACTTACTACCCATATGTGTGACACTGAAGCACTTACCTACATGGGCAGCAAGCTATGCCAGATAGGGTGGTATGTGGTTAGAAAGGTGTTGTCTTTGTTTTGTGATCTGATGTGGGATGTGTTTTTATGCCATGTGTGATGACCACCGAGGTGCAGATATCATGATATGAGATGCAGCGTGTAGCAGAGTGGTGGATGATGAAGTGTGAGAAAGACACGCAATTTATGTTTTTTCAGTACACTGGCAGCTCTGAACGGCTCTGTGGGTCCCAGTATGGTATTTCATATGATTATAGTCTGCTTAGCAGGTTACTGCACTGGGTTGTCCAATAAGAAATTTTGGGAAAGATTTGCTTACATTTCACACAACTTAATGCATTGAAACAGTTTGCTGGACTGCGAAGCATGAACGGCAGGTAGTAGAAATGCACCATTTTGACAAAGATATGGCACATTTCTGCTGTCTCTTAACATTGATGCACTGTGTACTGCCTAGCGCCAATGCAGGTCCCCTTGCGCTATGGTGCAAGGGTGCCTGCATGGCAAGCAGCTTTATTTTTGTGTAAGGAGGGACAACTTCCTGCACAAACACAATCCACAGAGGCATGTTCTTCTTTCTATGTGTGCTGCGTGCAGCACACATAGAATGACCAAGTAACAAGAATTAATAAATAAATTTCTCCTTGTTGGGGAAGGCATACCATTTTGACACATTCCCAAGTTTACTAGCTTTAGTAAATCTGGGAATGCATCAAATTCCGTAGGTGGATGTATGAGAACACCCATGCTCCACCCATGAAACGCCTTCCCAATTCAAAGTAGCTCAAGACAGCAAAATGCACTGCCTTGCATTACTGTGTATTTACTAAGCTACACAAAGCCAAACAAGGTGGCTTTGCATTGCTTAGTAAATACCAAACATTTTACGTCGGGATGCACCACAAAAGTAAAGCGAGCCAGAGGAAAAATCTTAGTAAATCTGCCCCCTAGTGTATAGTTCTTCACCAGAGCTGTCATTGTTGGAGCAAGAGTGAAGTGGTGAGAGATGCTGGGATCTGAAAGCAATTGTGAGATGTAAAGAAGCGGCCGCAATGTATGGATATTTGGGACCTGCAGTAATGGACCAGATTAAAATCTTTCAATTGACCCACAGTGTGTGACAGATCTCTTCAGTTATTCCATGCCTGTTCATTTGGTGATGGCGGGTTTATTACCTGCACATTATTGGTGATGGACATCCCTCATAGCAGATATGTCTTTTGTGAATGGAAGAGGTATAAGTTGCAGTTGGCTGCTGACCGCTGAGTGTTATGGTATTAGTAGCAGTGTGGGCCAGAAATGTTATGTATGAACTTACATAACTATATAATACCGCAGTGAAGCATAGGTCAGCTCTCCTTAACTTTCCTGCCTACTGAAAGTAGTTTGCTTGTTGGGTTGTTTCCAATCTGTGGATCGTAAGCTGAAGATTGAACTTGAGGGTGCAACTGTATTTTCAGGTTCAGTTGCAGGGATGTATGGTTTTGTGGTTGACTTGTAAATAGCCATATTTTCAACTGTCTTCTGAAGTGTATAGGTTCCTCAATATTTTTAATGCTGGCTGGTAGGGGTTCCCAGAGCTTGGCAGCTTATACTAAGAAAGCAGTGCCTCTTACGTATTTCTTATGGTAAGGTGGTATGATAAGTGGTGCAAGCCTGGAATGAAGTGTTTGAATTCCTTGTATTGCTTGAATTTAGCTCGTAAGTATAGCTTTCCTTTTCCTTGGAGGCTCTGTGAACAATGCAAAGTGACTTGAACGTTGCCTAACTTGCTATAGATAGCCAGTGGAGTGATTGCAGGACTGCAGTCATGTGTTCTCTTGGGTGAAGGCAAAGAAGTGTTGCACCAGTATGTTGGAGGAGTTGTCTTGTGTGTATTATGAATGTGGGTGTGCCAAAGTATAGGCTGTTGGCATAGTCAAGCTTGGAGATTACGAGTGTCAGGATGGCTTACACTTTCTGTTGATATCCAAGGCATGGGAGGATACAACATAGTATTTTCATTGTGTAGAAGGTACTCTGTTTTACGTTGTTAACATGTGGTATCAAATATTGGTCTGAGTCCATGGTTACCCCAGGTTTCTGACTTTCCACTCATTGTTGGAGGTCCTTATGTTCCTTAGGCCATAAGGCGGTAGGTTGGTATCTTTGTCACTGTCCACAGGTCATAAGTTCTGCCTTTACGGTATTTAGCTTTAGATGGTTATCCATCATACTTGCGTTTATTGCCTGAAGGCAGTCATCAAGTTTCAAATTGTAGAGGTCAAATTGTAGACCACCAATTTTCAGAAATGAATTGGGTGTCATCCACATAGTTGTAAGAAGTCAAGTTGAATGATTTAACCAGGATGGGTAAGGAGGTTAGATAAATGTTAAATAGTAGAGGGGATATGATGGACCACTGTGGGACACCATAGTGTTGTATGTGAGGAGCTGATAGAAAACTCAAACCTACCAGTCATTCAGAAGCAGTATCAAATCAGAAAACTCCAGATTCCAATATGGCCTGGTGCTTTGTTTAGCCTATTGTGCTGGGGCAGAGTTATCACATGTCAGGGACAAGTTATATTTGACTGACATTGTTCCAGACTACACTGGCCTGTTGTGAAATATAGCCTGGTGAAATTAGGTATCTGCTCTACGGATTGTTATTTTGTTTGCACGAGCCACATAGTTTGTTAGGTTAATGTGCCTGTTGCAGAGGGGTGCAAATACCCTAACTAGCAGTAGTGTGAATCTGAAATGACCCAATAGAGCCTGCCATGTCACAAAGAGCTGCTATAGCTGACTTGTCTTTTAAAAATGATTTAATATCTAAATTTGTATTTGATTAATGATTTAATATCTAGATAACCCAGCCAGATTCATCTCCTTCAACCAAATAATGTGGAAACTATAAAAAGGCATTTGAGTCTGAAACCATTTGCATTATAATTGACCTCTATAAATATCTGTGCAGAACATTGACTAACATATTCTGATTTTTGCATAAATATCTGGGTAATATGAACCTGGTTTTTTAACTTTATTGAGTCTTATGAAATTATGCTTTATTTTCATCTAATGTATGGCCATAGCAGATACATTTCTGTTATGAGGTCCAATGTAATAATGTACTAAATTAAAAATATTAGGTGAACATTTGGGGTAGTGTTTTTATTGGGTGCAGTGTGGGAATGCTGGATGATACGAAATTTATGAATCCTCATAGATTTCGGAATTTTCCTTCATGGAACTATGAGAAAAATCTATGATTTAGAAAAAGTTTGGAATTTGCAGGTCATTCAGAGTAAGCAAAAGTTTCCGAATCCACGTAAACTACACCACTCCAGACTTTACTAGGCACCTTGTTTTCATAAATGTTTGAGCCTGGAAGGTTTTTCCGAGTGGCAACCGAGTCCTAAGCTAAATACCACAGCTACCCACATCGCCAGAATTGGTCAATTTGGAAGGCAAAATCTTGAACTTTCCTTGTTTCTTAGGGGTCTTAGGGAACCTTTCATTTCAAGGGCCATTGCTCAGTCACACAACTGGGGTACTACTGTTATCGAGAGAAGTGTAGGAAAGCTTCTTTGTTCTGTGATCGTAGGGAACTTCCCCAGTTCCAGGAGGTCCACAGGGTAGAAGGCTTCTGGAACTGGGGAACAGTGAAAAGCACAATGTTCAAAGAAAGGGGGCAGGTGCTACTAATAGCCAGGCACAGTCAAGAGAATTGGTTCCCATACATGATCTATGGAGAAGAGGGCTAGAGAGAGAAAAAATATTGACAAGTATAAAGAAGATAGAAGAGAAGATAGAGAGGAGACATTCTAGAAAAAGAGAGAAGATTAAGAGAAAGAAAGGGGAGTAAATAGAAAAAGCAAGAGAGACCATGAGAGACAGGAGAGACTGGAATGGGAAGATAGATACAGCAGCAAACAGAAAGGTGCAGAAAAGGGTGAGAAAGGCAGCAGGGGCAGAGATTGCTAGATTGGGAGTAAATAGAGAAAGTAAGAAAGAGCCTAAAGGAGCGAAATGATTTCTAGGTACATGTAGACAAATGGTGATTGGTGATTTTAAATGGAATTTATAAGCTTACCATGTTTTGGCAAATACACCTGTCCCTGTGTGATTTTAAAGCACTTTATTCTCTAAAAGTGATCTTAGTGTCAGATCCACAAATCACCTTGCATTGTGGTCTTTAAAATCCTAATAAGGTCTAGCCATGGTTGTTTTTTGCAAATTGCTTACCCTCTTGGTATTTGTTACTATGTGCTCTTTGTGAGAAGTGCTGACATCTTCTCTTTTTTATTGCATATCAGCCATGTCTATATTTGCTGGTATGGTCCCTGAAAAGTACAACCTACTTGCTGAGATGTTAAAGCTCTGTTAAGGAGATGATTTGACTTTCTAGTGTACATTTAAATATGGCAGTCTCTTAACTGTTTCATAGCATGAAACTTGACTTTTATGTGCACCGGTAGTAATAGCAAACAATCCCTCTGCAAGTAAATCTTTTTAATTTCTAGTATACATGGCAGGTTTCTATGCTTAAAATACTCAAAGCTGCCAGTCAGTCTACTTTACAACTCTACATCCTTCTACTTTAAATCCCATCTAATTGATAGGATTTAATGTTGGATTGTGAATCGTTGATTGAGTGGGCTTTAATATGTACATATTCCTTCACATAGAATCACACTGTGTGCACCCTGAATATCAAAACCAGAATATCAATGACTGAATATCTAATCAAAAATAATGACAGGTAAGTAAGTATACTTTTTCTATTCCTTATGCAACGTATATGCACCTAAACAATATATATATATCTTCCTGGTATGTAGACTTGGAGTTAGGAATAGTACATCTATACTCCTCTATATGCACTTACTTTCAATATTCTGTCCTCAATATTCTTGTATCACAATATTCTGGGGGTCGTTATTTGGTAGTACAACCAGTTTTTGAGAAAGAATGCGCCTATAGAGCACAGCTTTTATGTTTGGTTATAGCTGAAGGCCATGCCCTCCTAAAAATATACTTCTTGCCTGATCTGGTCTGTGTCTGGGTCATTTTTGATTTTTTCAACCTATTTTTGATTCTTATTTTTGCACCTTTTAAAAGTCTAAGGGAGGGGGGGCGAGGCTAGTGCCCAAAGGAGATGGCGGCTGGTACCTGACTCTCCCTGGACGGTGGTGATGACGGCGGACCTGACGAGATAACCAACCCACACACGGATGCCAAAATGAAGGTTTGACCTTCTGAAGTAGAGAAGCATCGATTGAGGCGATTTTTCTCACCCATTTTGTCCCGTAAGCAGCATTCTTTCCTTACCGCGATACGGAGTGGCTCCGTTTATTAAGCAGCCGCCATTTTGGTTTTCGCGCTGAGGAGATTTCATGCGCAATGTCTCAGGGGATACCCGTATGCCGGTATTCACTGCAGCTTTGCTCCATTTAGAATTGTGCTGCATTATTGGTGCCAGTTCATGGCCATATTCTTCACTTGACCAGCGATAACATGGCTGATGCTTTCAACTTTAAAAGCTCATTATTATTTTGATCCTTAAGAGGGAAGGGTCATTTTACATGCTTCATTTTGACCTTCCTTCTCTTGATTGGTAGAGCTTGTCTCGCGAAGCTTGCATCAGCTTTTCTCATATGCTTGCACAAAGACTATAATCTTTTGCTCCACTTCATTTCTATTTTGAGATGTATTACTAAAGAGTATGAGAGATTACACTTACAAAAAACCAACTGCCATGGCTTAAAATTGTTACCCTTCTTCGACACATCTGTAAGGGTATAGTAATCTGCGCCCTTTCTTCAATCATATGCTCATCTACATAGTATTGAGGTGGTATTTTAGCATTGGTGAAGAACACGTCAAACACAAAATTTTCTATTTGCTGGTGTTGCTATACATGTTGTTACAATTTTGCTCAGGTGCATGGGCAAACTAACTAAGGGTTTCTCTAAATCGACGCCCATCGCACGTAAGCTCTCAACTCGCCTCAACTCTCGTTCTATTTGTTTTTCAATGGAAGACTCAACGAATGTTTCGCCTAAGGGCGCCTCGCCATCTACCATTACTACAGCCACTGGTGTTAATAAAGCGTTGAGCAAACGTTTGAAGAAGGATCCTCCTTCTCCTAAACAACCCTCTGCAGTCTCGTTAGACTTGTTATTAGAAGAGATCAGGGCTCTATGCCCATTTGTTGAGGAAACTAACTCTAAACTGCAAATTCTAACTGATAGATGGTCAAGCTTGGAAGACAGAGTCACCACAATGGAGCAAAATATTGAATCTCTGAGTTCTTCTACTACCAAAGTGGACTCTCTACACTCTCAAGTGTTGGCGTTGCAAAAGCAGATTGAAAATCTTGAAAATAGGAATAGAAGAAACAATCTTCGCATATATGGATTACCCGAAGGCTCGGAGGGCACAGATCCAATCACTTACTTCAAGTCCTTTATCCCAAAAGTTCTTAATCTACCAGAGGATACTCGTCTCAACATTCAGAGGGTTCATCGACTAGGCCCTGCGTCTGCAATGTCTTCCTTCACTGTGCGGAAACCGAGAGGAATAATCCTATATTTGTTGGAATACACTGACTTGGTCAAGATCCTATCAGCTGCCAGAGCAATCAACTGCATTACCTGGTCAGGTAATTCCCTGTTTTTCTCTCAGGACTGCTCAAAACCTACCGCAGATAGACGCAGAGAGTTCCTAGTAATGATACCACAGCTTCGTGCGATAGGTGCACGTTACGGCCTCTTTCACCCATGCCTGTTTAAGGTGACCATCAACAATAAGACTAACACATATGAAAATCCTGTGAAACTGAAAAGCTTCCTTAATTCTTATCATGCAGATTTTATGGACACTTCCTTGACGCATAACAAATAGTAGCCTCGGGTTTTGACATACTTTTGTGTTTTAAACTTGCTTTAAAATGTTAATAACTTTCTTCGTTTACAGATCGTTGATGACATTGTTTTTTCAATATCTTTGATTATTTATTAACCTAGTTTTTCTCCCCTACAGGTCATGTCTCTATGTTGTACTTCCCCTGTGTATTATTGCTCCTCGGTCCTGCTTTCCTTCCCGCTTGGAGTCTGGACACGTCATTGTTCCATGTGGCCTCACCTCCTCCCACCTTTCATATGTCTTGGATTATTTGTAAATTTCTAGGTATGTTCCTTCTCCTTTACTTTTGCATTTTTCCCACACTTTTTTCTTTATCTTCCTCCCTCATATATTTATCTTCCTCATTTTTTATTCAAATAATCATTATTTTCTGTTGTTCCCTCGTATCTCAAATGTCGCTTGTACACTTAGATCTCTACTTTTCTCTTTTTTTCTTCCCAGTTTGTTTGATTCACTTTGCATATAGTCAGCTTGTTCTTTGGTATGCTCTACGCTCTCCAATGGTTTGCTTTGATTGGTGTCCTTTATTCATTCTCATATTCGTCTTATGTCCTTAAAACTTGTCTCGTGGAATGTCACAGGTTTACATTCACCTATTAAAAGACAAAGAGTTTTATCACATCTAGCTAAATTGGGAGCGGATATAGCCTGTTTACAAGAATCCCATTTAACGGCAGAGGAATTACTAAAATTGAAGAGAGGTTGGGTGGGGGAGGTCTTTTTCTCTCCAGGTGATGGCAAACGTAATGGGGTTCTAACTCTTTGCTGTAAATCGCTTCCTGTTAAATTGTTATCACAATGTTCTGATAATGATGGTAGATGGCTGTCTGTTAAATTGCTATTGGGGAGTGCTCCAGTCTCTTTACTTAATATCTATGCTCCCACCGCTGGGGACTCTTCTTTTTGGACATCCTTGGCTCAACAAATTACACAATGTATTGATGATAACTTTATCCTCACAGGCGACTGCAATCAAGTCTTTGACCCTTTTTTAGATCGCAATTCAGCGGTCTCTTTTGTTCCTCACAAAACTCATAAACTTTTCACGCAAACTATTAAACAACACAAGCTTATAGATGCTTCGAGACTTTGTAATCCTACATTACGGGAGTACACTTATTACTCTCCGGCACATCATACCCAATCACAAATAGATTATTTTTTCATATCACATAACATATCTCAGTCGTTGATGGCGTCGGACATTGGTTCTATTCTAATATCAGACCATGCTCCTACTACTATTCAACTTGACATTTTGCAGAAACCCAAAACATCTCGGAAATGGCGTTTTAATAATGCTCTGCTTTTAGACTCAACATTTACCTCCTTCTTTATTTCTTTCTCCAATTAATATTTTTCCCTGAATCAATCTGATACTTTACCTTTTCATGTTGTGTGGGATGCTTTCAAAGCAACAGCTAGAGATTTTATTATTGGATATGTTTCTAAAAAACGCAAAAAATCGCAGGAGCTCACTAAAACTCTTCTGGCCAAGATAAAGAGATTGGAGCATTCTTATTATTCTTCCAAGTCGAAAGTATGCTTGTCAGAACTTTTAAATGCTAAATTTCAGTTTAATAAGGAAACGACCAACAATGCTTCAACTTATTTATTAAAATCTAGCACGAAATTCTACGGACGCCAGAATAAAGCTGGGAAAGTACTAGCTAATTTTTTGAAGGTTAAACACAACAAACTCAATATAGAGTCTATTATGGATGAACATCATACATTGAAATTTAAAGATAATGATATTTTAAATGAATTTCTCCAATTTTATAAGACATTATACACATCAGAAATTCCTCCCTCAGAGCATCACATCTCTCAATTTCTATCCGAGATTCAACAATCTTCTGACATACGACCGGATCTTACACTTTTAGAATCTGATTTATCACAAAAGGAACTCCTTATTGCTTTACAGACACTCAAGAAAGATAAAGCGCCAGGTCCAGATGGTTTCACTGTTGAGTTTTTTACACACTTTGCACATCTACTGCTTCCCAAACTACACAATCTCTTAAGTACTTTTTTGCAATCAGGTGAATCTTCTGGCTCCTTTTCCGATGCCCTAATTTGTCTTATTCCTTAAGAAGGTAAAGACCTAAGATATTGTACAAATTATCGACCCATCTCCCTAGTCAATATCGACTACAAAAAATTTTCAAAAGCCCTAGCCTTACGTTTGGAATCCCATTTGCCTGAATTATTAGGAAAGGAACAATCTGGATTTGTTAAAGGTTGCCTCATTACAGACAATACTCGTTTATTTCTTGATATCCTGTCCAAATCCTCCCACGTCTCACATTCCTTAGCAGCAGTAGCTTTAGATGCAGAAAAAGCATTTGATAGAGTGGAATGGCCTTACCTTTTTCACACACTCAAGTGGTTTGGCTTTTGACCTAAAATTATCTCTTTAATATCAATGTTATACTCTAATCCACGAGCGGCAGTGTGTACAAATGGTGGGAGATCTTCTTATTTCAATTTAGGTAGGGGTGTCCGACAAGGCTGTCCACTATCCCCGTTTCTTTTCAACTTAGCCTTAGAGCCTTTTTTGTTAAGAATACGCCAAAATAAAGATATCCATGGTTTCGATTTTAAGGATACCCAAGTCAAATTGGGGGCTTATGCAGATGATGTTTTATTATTTCTCTCACAACCTCAGTCCTCTCTACCCGCTTTCCTACAAGAGGTCGATTCATTTGCAGCTATCTCCGGATATAAATTGAATAAAGTCAAATGCAAAATTTTTTACCTTTAACAAAATATACTTTCAAAGCTGACTTCGCTATCTCAGGTTTCGCATGGAGCCCCCAACATATTAAGTACTTGGGCTTACAGTTTACTCCTTCTATTCCAGGTACAATTTCATGCTGTATGGAGAATTGTATACAGAGATTATCCTCTCTGACCACTAAGTGGCATCCTCTATACCTATCTTGGTGGGGCCGTTTAGACACCATAAAGATGATTTTATCCCCTATAGTTCTTTATACAATTTCCAATATCCCAGTTTCTATCCCCTTGAAATTTTTTAAGAAAATAATCTCTATTTTGTCCTCTTTTCTATGGAGTAATAAAAGATCACGTATGTCTTTATCAAAATTGATTCGCTTGAAGGCAGAAGGCGGCGTTAATTTCCCTGATTTCCCTACATACCAAAAGTCTTTTTTACTTCGTCAGTCGTCGAGATGGCTCTCCAAGTCTCTCGTGGACTGTCCTCTCTGGGCTAAACTTGAACAATCTTTCATCTCTCCTTTTTTCATTCCGAGAAAATCGATCTTTCTCTCGTAAGCCACAATCTCTATCCACTCCTGTAATTAAACATACATCAAAAATCTTACAGCCTAACTCACCACGAGACCCTATGGATTGGAATTCTTTTCTCAAATCCACCATATGGCACAACAATATGATATTGATACGCGGCAAATCTTTATATTGGAAATCCTGGAGGCAACGAGGTTTAATTTGGTTATACCAATTGTATATACAGGATGAGTTTATGTCTTTCTCGCAAGCTAGTAGACTTTTTGACCTACCCACATCTTTTCAATCTAAATATATCCTTTTGAAACAAGCCATTCAAAATGCTCGTACCCATTACATACTCCCAAACCCACTTACTGTTCTTGCAGCTTACCCTGTTAACAAATTACACACTCTTCTAAACAGCAATCCCAAGGCCTCTGTCATTTATAATTATTTGCATAGTTCATACACTTCACGAGAAAAGACTAAGGTGGAGCTGTCATGGGAAAAAGATTTAGAGGTTTATTGGTCTACGGCGATATGGAATAAAATATGGATTAACATTAGGAAGTCCTCTAGAGCAGCGAACACCACACAGACACTTTTCTTTATATAGAATAGACTTTTGTTATCCCCGAATACCTTAAATGCAAGACACGCTGAACTCTCAGACATTTGCTGGACGTGCTCCTCGCCACATGCAGATTTACACCACTTACTTTTTACATGTGCACCTGTTCATAATTTTGGGAAAAATGTATGGTCTCAAATTAACTCAATTTTCGATTCCAGTTGCCCCTTTTCTGCCTCTCATGTCTTTTTAGGAAGCTTATCCCCTGTCTGGCCAGACTGTGATTCTAACACAAAGATAATCGACTTGTTGCTAGCAGTGGCTTTTCAACAGATAACCAAGAATTGGAAAGACTTTACCAAACTGTCTTATCAAGCATGGTGGTACGCTGTCTGTTATAATCATAGACTGAATACAACTTTTGTATACCCCATTCATATGGCAACGAAATGTTCAAATTTATGGTTACCTGTTATGATGTTTATTGATGCTAGTGCTAGACGCTCCCTTTCCCTGACTCCCATGCAACAAGAAGTTTCTAAACCTCCATGACTTCCCTTACGTTTAATATTATATAAATTGATCATTTTTCATTCTGTATTAAGATTTCTAGATAAACTCTAACTCTTTTTTAGTCACACCGATCAATTTGCATATTACTGTTATTCTCTCTTTATGTTATGCTAAACTGACTTATACATTTAATTACTTTGTTTCTCAGTTTTAGTTCGCTTTATAGTATGTGTTTTTTTTTTCTTTTGTTGTTATAATATCCTTTGTATTACTACCTTAATCTCTCTCAATAAACTCACTTTTTGAACTTAAAAGTCTAAGGGAGCATGGAGTTGGATCTGGTACCCCGACAACTCTCACAGTGGTGGAGATGAAGGCCCTATGCACAGAAAGGTTATTGAAGTTTGGTTAGGTTGCCAGGAAGATGGATTATGAAAGGGCCTTTGAGGCATGAGAAGAAGGACACCAAGCACAGATCCCATCTGAGGGTGAAGCAATGGATGTAGCCCCAGAGGATGGGAAAGGGACCATTTGTCTCAAGATGGACTCTCTGGTGTACCATCCAGGACTTGGGAGGGGCACAGACTGTGCCAGCATAAGCCTTTCTGAACTAGCCATCTGCCAGGTGGAGCTCAGTGACAAGCAATCAGCAACGGGGCTGCAGGCCAAACTGGCAGCTGTGGCACTGGAGGGGAAGAAACTTGCACTATAAGAAATAAGACTGACTTTGGAGGAGAAAAAGGACAACTTAAGACTCTTGTTGTCTGAAGAAGATAGTGGCAGCAATGGTGAGGCGTCTATGGGGGCCACACACTGCCCGCTTGACCAAGGCTATTGTGACTAGCTTTGTAGTGGGGGATAACACTGGCAAATGTTTTACCTCCTTTAAAGAGAATTGGAAATACGCAGGGTGGCTCAACAGCACTGGGTAGCCTTACTGTAGGAGTTAGTACCAACGCTGGGGAGGGATACACTCCTCACTTCAACAGGGAGGCTGGCTGACCCATACACCCAATGAAGGATGCCTTTGAGCAGACGTTTGGGTTTACACCCGAGAAGCACTGGAAGAAGCTCCAGGACACACAGAAAGACACATAACAACCCCGAGTTTACTTTGTAGATTTCTTAATAAAAGCATTGGCTTGTGTGAAATGTAATACAGTCACTGCTTATGAGGGGCTATATAATATGATCATGAAGAAGCACATCTTAAGTAACTGTCGTTAAGAGTTACACCAGCATCTAGTAGACTACAAGTTGCCTTACCCCAGGCAAGTTGGTAAGGCAGCTAATGGGTGGGTGTGTCCTTAGGTGTCTAAAAAGTCCGGGGGGGGGGATTAATCTCAAGAAAGGGGGTTCAGTGCCCCTCAGGGGAAAAAGGGGAGCAGCAAGAATAAAATCAAGAGTTCTCATAAGTGGCCCAAATGCCTGCTCAGGGGGGGGAGCCCAGTGTCTGTTTCAAACCCAAGTGGGGAGGGTATAAGGGGATGAAACCTTTTGAACCCTGTGAAAGCTGGATCTGTTACAAGTTAGGACATTCCCAGAAGCCCCTCCATGGTAGGCAGTCCCAAGAGGTTGCAAGTGTAGGAATAGGGGTGGAAGGTTTCCAGGGGAAACCAGGGATTGAACTGAAGCCACCTTAGTCTCTGTAGATGGGGTGGATATTGAAACCCTTGCCAACCTACTTCCCATAATGGTAAGCCAACCATCAATGGGACCAAGGTAAAACCTCGAAGGGATACATGAGCCACAGTGGTGGACCGCCACGTTTCTCCAGAGCAGATCATCCCAGATCTTCTCCTTAGAGTAGTCAATGCTAACAATGAGGTGCATTTTCATCTTATGCATGGTCATCATTTAGTGGGGAAGGGTTCCTGGCCCAAAGAACATAGCAGCAAACTCTGCCATTGCAGTGGAGTGTCTATTGGGAAATGACCTATTAACCATTGCTTGGGAAGAGGTGGAAAGAAGAACCCATGATGAAACGTTGAATCTGTCTGTTAAGGATGTCAAGGGAGCTTGGAGTCTGGTGCAATGGCCTAGATTGCCACAACAGACAAGAGACATAGGAAACTAGCCTCAAAACATCCCATGGCCCAAAAGAAATCTAACCCCAGGGGGAGGATCTGGAGACTAAAGGGGAAGAAGAGCCTACCTTGAGAGACCTGTCAGAACTCTTTGAGTTGCATGGGGCAGGAGGACCCCAAAGGGAGAAATTCTGCCAAGTGCAGAGAGACTGCCCAACCCACAAAGGCCTGTAGTGCCAGGCCAAGGTCCCAGAGCAGGGGGATACAAGTGGAATCCACAGGATATACTGGGAAAAGGGTGTCTTGTACAGTAAGGCTAGAGACCCAAACCTGGAACAACCAGTAGATTGGTGGCAGTACAGTTCATACCTCTTAAAAATAGCCCATGAAATTCCCTTGGGTGGGCATTTGGAGAAGACCAAAACCTGGGACACATTTGTCAACCTTTTTTCCTAGCCCTAGATATCTGAGAAGGTGAAGATGTTTTAGTGCCCCTCCTGTCAAGCAATTGGAATTGCAGGAGGACAACCCCAGGTTCTCTTGATCCCACTACCCATGGTGGGGATGCCTTTTTACAGGGTGAGGATTAACACTACTGATGGGGCCCCTAGACCCTAAAACAGCTTCAGGGATTAGGTTCATCTTGGTGGTGGTGGACCAGTCTACTAGGCACCCTAAAGCTGTACCTCTTGGAACAGTAACGGCACATGTGGTAGCTTGTTGTCTTCACCTGAGTGGGGTTTCCCAAAGAGGTAATCTCAGATAGGGGCCCAAACTACATTTCTGCATACCTGGAGGCTTTTTAGGATGAGTGTGGAGGACTTATAAGTTCACCACCCCTTATCACCTCCAAACCAATGAGCTTGTGGAGCGATTCAACAGACCATATAAGGTATGATTATAGGGTTGTCTGAGAAACTCTGTAGGAAGTGGGATGTCCAACTTCATGCCTTTTATTTGCCTACAGTGAGTTATAACAAAAGGGAGTAGGTTCCAGGTCCTTTCAACTTTTGTATGGGCTCCTTGTCAGAAGTCATTACGTCTTGTCTAAGAATGGTGGGATACACCTGTCATGGATCTGGCCACCTAGACAATCATTATCCCAAAAAGTTAAGAGCTTTCCTGGTTCTGACATGTTCTTAGAGAAGATTCATCAAGGGGTATGGTACTATTGAGGCTCCCCTGACAGAACTGAATTGAAAGAAGCAGCAACAGAAGATCATATGGACTTAGATGTGTCAGAAGACCTTTGACACCCTGAAGGAGGCGCCTGATTTAAGTAGGGAGTTGGTGGTCCCAACAGATGCTTCAAGAACATAGGATTGGGGCAGTGTCATCACAGATAATTGATGAGGGTCAGGATCAACCAGTCGCATTATCAGCAGGCAAATACTCCACAGAGAGCAATGTAGGGGTACCATAAAGATGGAAGTCTTTGCCGTGGTTTGGTCACTGAATAGGATGAGACCCTTCTTATTTAGAACTGACTGACCACAGGACTCCCAGATGGCTCATGCAGGTGAGAAGGGAAAAGCTCACACTGTTAAGGAGGTCCATCTCCCTACAGGGTAAGGACTTTACCATGGAACACTAACCTAGGTTTGACCATGCCAATACAGATGGCCTTTCTAGGCACTTCAGCTTACATGATGAGAATTGCCAAGGGAAGGGCTAAGTTGCTCCTCACATTTTATCTAGGGAGGGAATGGAAAAATGCCCCTTTTTGCATGATCATCCCCCCCACCATTTTATGGATCTGATGTCACTGGATTTTTGACTCTCTGCACTGGGATTCTGCTAACCAGGCCCCAGTGAATGCACTATAATATTTAAAACATGTATGGAATTGGCTATACTCCTAATGGGCAAATGTAACTTACCTATGCATCCCTAGTATACAGTACAAAGTGTACCCAGGTCCAGTAAGTTAAATGTCACTGCAACACCAATTGTGCCACCCTTTGGAGTGACAGTGCAAGCATGACTGCAGAACTACCATTGTAACATGGCTGTGCTTTTTTATACTACAAAACTACCTTTCAAAACACCTTCCATTTAAATATGAATAAGTCACACCTAAGTAGGGCTTACTGCTTACTGCCGATCAGGCAGGATGCATGGTATTAAAAAGCAGGACATGTAAACGTTTAGGGGTCGATTCCGATCTTGGACGGAAGGCCTCCGAATCGGATTCGGCTTCACCAGATCCGAGTCGGAGGCTTTGTTTCCGACCGAGTCGTACAGAGTCCGGACGCCCACGTACGATGCGAATGAACGCAAAATCGCCGACCGAATCGTTTCCGGGTCCGAACCGCTCCGTACGACTCATTCGCACACGATTCGTACAGCGCAATGGAGACGTTTTACGACCGAGCCAGTACGATGCACGATCCGGACAGCCGGATCAGGTCGGAGCCTCCGACACGTAAACGCTCCGGGAAGCGGACTTCGGGGGTCCGTGCCGGACCCCCCTTCACCCGTAGCCTTACGAGTCGGACACAGGGGGGGCCCAAGGGTCCCCCCTATACATGCATGTACGGTGCGGATGGCACCAACGCCTACCCACTACAGGGGGCGCCCTATTGCGCAACGTACCCATTCAGTCAATGTGAGCCCATGTACGCGTCGTACGACAGGCTCCCATTGACTTCAATGGGAGTCCGACCGAACCGAGTCCGTCAGCATGCGGCTGCATCGTACTCGCTCGCTCGGAGCCAAGGGGCACGAATCAGTCGGAAATCGCTCCGGGAACGTGTCGGACGGAACGGTTTCCGACCAGGATCGGAATCGGCCCCTTAATGTTAAACATGTCCTTACAGTGAAAAGGCCTCAAAAATTATTTTTGCAGTAGCAGGATTGGCTGTTTTATAGAAAAACATTGGGATACAACATTCAATTTAATAATGTTATCTCGTGCTAGGAAAAACTTACAAATTTAATTCCTGGGATTTGTGAAATATTGATTATAAGCTCAATTCACTGGAGGAGCTAGATCTGTAATAAGCTTTATGGAAAAGGTACTTTTAGAAAGTTACCTTTTCCATGTCTAAAGTCTCTGGCGGTCCATTTGCATGAGCTCTAACTGTTAACTGACAGGTGAATAGCCCCCTTGATGTGGTGTAAAAACTGTTCCCAGAGCAGTCTAAAGGCTTGGGGGTGAGGAGGTGTTTCCGTTCCTCTGGCAGGATGACCATTTGAGATGTGCCTAAGAACCTTGTTAACTTAAGAGGCTTTCCCACTCACAGGCAAATTTTATCTAACACCTGGGCAGAGTTTTTTGGTTCCCCCATTCAGACCAGTACCAATCCCAGTGTGAGAGGAGATGCCCCCAGAACTGGTTTGAATGGACTAGAGAGGAGGTGCTGCTCAATTTCCTGGCCACATTTCTGAGGTGGGCATATAGGATCAGCATAGAGGAAGAAGGGTTCTGCCACATTGGATCTGGGCAGAGAGGAGCACTTCAGTATTGTTTGCAGTAGGGTATACAGGTACTGCTGCACAAGTGAGTTGGGTTACTCCTGAGGAACATTTTCCCTATTGGTTAGGGAAGAGCCAGAAGTCACCTCTACCCACAGGCTACTACCAAGCATAAGTGTAGTATCTCTTGGTACACTCTTCAGAACACTCTGAACCTGGGAAGGACTGACTGAATAAGGACTGCACTTGCTGTTTGAGGCCTGTGAGGAGACCTGAAGGGATGGACCTGCTCCCACTTGTACCCAGGTCAAAGAAGTGGACTCCAAAGGTCAGTTGGCTGACCTTCAGTTATGCTACAGGGACACAAAAAGCTGCAAAGAACCCTTTTCTCTGAAGAGTCAAGCTGAACAGTTCCAACTGAATATACCCTGGACCCTGCTGGTGTCTTCTGCTAGGGTGAGTCTTGACACCCAAGTGCTGTTCCTGAGGTTCTGGGACCATTGGCTGTGTCAAGGTGTACTCCTCCTAACGTCCTGAGAAACCTTTGGATCCAAAGACCTCCCAAGGACCGGGACAAATTTACCACGCCAATCCAATGAAGGTGGATTTCAACTGTGTCAAATAATTCAGGTTGCTCCCTCTATGAGCTTTATGTCAGCAGCAAATCTGCCTTGCCCTGCTGGAAGAATCCAAGCCCCAAAAAAGTGACTAAGTTTGAACGTACAACTCTTCATTGATCAATAGTCATTGGGTGTAAATTTTGAATTTCTGTGGCTTAGAATGTTAATGGCTCCACCAAAAGCTCATCCAACAGCCATCCAGCCTCATCGAGTCCTTCTCTGTTACAGCCTGATGCCTTGCCCTGATGAGGATATTTGGCTTCCATTTCAAAGACTCAGAAGAGAAAACTTCCAACTGAATCAAACCTGGTTTCTGTATCTGAGCCGAATTCCATCGTAGTCAGTCTTAAATAACATTTAGGTCTTGGTCAAAGTTAATAGGCTTTTTAATGACAATCACTTTTATTAAACATTGCACTGTGTGAATTAATGAAATATACATTTTATTATAAGTAGTGGTGATTTTAGGAGAAAGACAATACACGTGCTTTATATATGTTGATAATCCGACCTCTACTTAAAGCCAATAGGCCCACATTTATATTCTGGTATTCTGACCCATTTCACAAAGTCAGAAGAAATGCCTTACTTAAAATGACATTCTTTATATTCAGCCCTGGTGCACAGACAGAATATTGAGTTTTAAATGTCGACATACACAAATATCGAGTTGGAAATATCGTGATGCAGAAATATCAACAGCAAGAATATCGTGGTCAAGAATATTGACTTGGAGGAAAGAAATATCATTTTTGAAAATATCAAAGTCATTAATATTGTTTGCAAAAATATAGGGGCCCATTAGGATGTCGGGCGGAAGCACTACCGCCGTGCTGGCGGATGCAAAAACCACCAGTTACCGCCTGCACGCAGCAGTCCACACGCCCGCCCGATTACGATGCGAAAAGTCAGCCAAACACCGCCGGCAAGCCAGCGACACCGTCCGCCATCAAAGTGCGCCCGTACACGTAGCGGCGCAGCACAATTGACACACACCGTCCGACGAAACACGTACCGCCCGGCGTACAAATTACGATGCCGCACACAAACTGAACCCACGGCTAAGAGACACCGTACGTCAAACCGAAGCGGTAACACGAACGCCGAGCACGGACACCGAAGAAGCGGCACCCCCGAGCATGAATCCAGCACTGCAGGCCCTCCCTATGCTCTATCTGATGCACCACCAAGGACGCAACGTACCGCGAAGACGCAGGTAGGCACACATACAACAAGTGCACGCAAACAGCGCACACAGTGCAAGGGCGGAAAAAGCGGACAACCCCCCACCCCCGCGTGTACACGACACATCTACCATAGCATCCACATATGACACACAGGCCAAATTGTAACATCTCATAACACATGTGTACACACCACCTGGGACTAGGAACCAACCACCCCGTCACGGCCCCAAAGCGGCGATGACGCTGCCACACATGCGCACAACGCAGAGGCCAACCGCAGCGCCATGCATGCGTCGCACACAGACACAGGGACACAACCAAGCAGCACACACACCAGCCCCACCCCGAACGCACATGACACGTGACAGGCCTGCCACAGACATGTCCCCAACGCCCAATTCACGGACAACACCCAACGTCACACAACCGACGCACACATGTCAGTGAAGTCACGCAACAGCAGGACACACCCCAGTGCAACAAACATGGCGAAGCACACAGCGGCGGCAACACCAACTAGGAGAAGCAGGGCCCCTTCGGGAAGAGGAACGCCAGTACCACACTGAAATACCCATACCACCCTGCACATATGAACAAGACATACAAAACGGAACACCAAAGAGCCCGGGGACCGACAACAGGTGGCCCAAGAATAACACTCACACACAAGGCCCAACGCAGAGCGGAAAGGCAGCCTGCCGCCCACACAAGGGAGAGCAGACAGCACTGAATGACCTTCCATTCCAACTCCGAAACCACAGCCCTACGAAAGAAGCCGGTGAATACAGCCATTGTCCAATAAAAGACCAACACAGGCATGCAGAGGAGACCGACCACAGGGCAGATAGCGCATATCACAGAAGAACACAACGGACGGGAAAGAATAAAGAAAACACTCCCCCATGTCGGCCCCATGCAAGTTAATTGGAAGGAGTCACACATCACTGACCTTGAACTGTCTGAGAAGCATGTGGGATGAGGGCCCGTGTCCTCCGCACAAGCCAACAGAACACAAGTCCTGTCTCCCTACGACTACACAGAGCTCACAGCAACCTCGGAGCGTGCACATTGCAGACTGCACACACAGCCGGAGCACGCCACCACAACGCACCGCTGCAAAATGGCAACCGCAACACACCTACCCAACTACGCCGGACAGGTCAAGCTGTACAAAACCAACCTGATACATATATTGGGATGCGAACTCCTGTCCCTGCTGAACGTAAGTTACCGACTGACTTACCGCATCACATTGTTCAGCTGCGTCATACCCGTCTTCTACTGTCGGAGGTGTCCCTACCAGCATCCCGTAGAGATGTGTCTCTCCAACCCGGCATGTCTAAAGGCGGACCTGCTAGTACTATTCCTCCCTCTGGACGCACATGACAGGGCCTGCTCTGCCTATGGGGGCATGGCGTATGTGGCCAACATCGCACCCGCACTGAAATGGGACCACTGTGCCTCCACACGACGGATCATCGAGCACAGCTACATCGAATGTCACCCAGCATGCCCCATCATGGTCCTCCAAGGGACAACTTACGAACAACACCTTGACAGCCACCATCCGCTACATTGGCTGGCAAACATAAACACCACCAATGACATGGAAGCCCTGCTGGACGGCATCGCATACCTGACAACCTGTAAATTCGTCGGACCCCAACGCAGGTTCCCCGATTGACCTATGATGTCCAACCCCGCACCCATGCTTAGCTTCCGCACGGACTGGCCAGTCACCACCACAACAGCCATACCAAACGACCGGCAACAATTACCACACCATCAACGACATCGCCATGACATCGGATATGACCGGGACATGCACACTGTTCCCCATCACATCCAGGAACACCGCATGCATCGTGGGAGGCAGTGGCATGGGGTCTGTGTATCGCACCCACATGGACGGAACTGCACGAACAACCAGGACACGACATGGATCCAGCGCCCATGGACACACACACCGCTCAGTGGACATGAATAGGTCGCCTGGAGTCTGTGGGTGCTGCACCCCTCCCACCCCCGCCCCGGGAATCCCATACCAGGACCTTTGCACGGACGACAAGTGCAAACAACAACAACACGACCCCAGTGACTGTGACATGTCCAGTAACCACCACATTGCAACAACAAGTGGCACGCCGCTGAATGCACGCAAGCACATGCACTGATGTCATCTCACATGCACGCGTGCATGAGGAACAACCGCAGCAAACCTGTCACATGGAACTGAGATGGACTGTGCCCATGATGCCAAGCGGTCTGGTAGGCTACTTGTATACCGTCTGTGTCAAAGTCCGCAGCTCCGCAGCTATACGTAAATGTACATTAGCACAGCCTTGGCCAAGCAGATGTAACTCTGAAGCCCACATCCCACATGCAACAGCCAATCACATGTAACCCCACACCCTATCCCATTTGTAATCATGCTCAGTATATCCTCAACATGTATTCCGCTGCCAGTAGTGTCCACTATACTGCATCACAGAGGACAGAAGACTCAATATAATGTTTGAAACCAAAACTGTCTCCGCTGACTCATTTCACAAGTACGAATGAGAGAGGATGAGAGTATGTGAAGTACACGGCAGTCGTGACATGACCATGTAGTCCACTGGTATTGGATGTCAACGCAAATGAGTATCACAACTGTGGAAGACACACATGTGTCGTGTGAAGTCGTATGGACGCAGTGCTCAGGTGGGTGGGTGCGACGGTTAGATGCGCACATGCCAAGTTGGAGCACGCCGTGTTGGGAGGGGTCATGAACAGTACACCACCGCTTCCCTGGGCATTGTGAGAGGACACCTGTCGGGGGGGTAAGTGAACACGTGTGTGCACAGCAGCCGGGCACACGAACAATGCGGAACCAGGCGCACACGTCAGCCCACCCTCCGTGGACTAGCTGGATCCTGTTGTGCGCCCGCCATGCCCCTTGACAAGGCACACACAGCCCCAGTCGACCAGGTGTAACCCCAACATAGTCAATCCGCACAGGCGATACAGGGCACGGGATGGCAGTGGAGCATGGTGTGTGAGAGGTCTCCTCGCGCTCCTCCTGGTCATATCACGCAGGCAATAGAACCTCAACGTGTAGCATGGCACAAGTCAAATGGAAGTGTAGGGGGACGCACCTCAGCACGAGCAGCACTGACGTCACGGGAGGTGGCTCGCACCATCCCATCCATTGCCCATTATACCAACCACGCCACATGCCATTGCGACTAAGTGCAAGCGCGTGCGCCACCATCCCCGAGCCCTCCCCAGAGAGGCCAAAGAGTGAATGTGTGGGCCATCAGTCACAGACGGACGCGGCCTGGCCGCAAGGGCAGCCACTGCCACTGGGTGTCGCAGGTGGCGGATCCAGAAGGCGAAGACTGAGATGCATAGTCCATGCAGGCCGGGTCTCCATTTGGGGCACCACGCAGGTGGACGGCGTCCCGCCACACATCATACCCTGAGACAGCCCACTCATGCAACTGGACCCACACATACACTCCTTGCCCTCTCTGGTGCGAGCTTGGGGCTGCCTGTGCAAGCGCTAGCCTCGCAGGTGCACATGCATATTGGGGGAGCGAGGGGAGGACATGAGGGCTGGGGCGAAGATGACTGTATCACTGTCAGTGAGTACAAGGGATGACCCAGATGTGGAAAGGAAGAGACGTGTCCCGTGTGTACTGCAACTAGTCGCCAATCCAACTACCCCCCCATATCCGGAATGTAAGCCCGCACCTAGGCCCGCCCATCCGCCACATCGAATATACCACCAGCACAACAACCTTCCCATTCGAAACACTGCCTGGGGGTGGCGACCAGTGAACAAACATGTGTAGCCTACCCACGCGTACATGTGGGCCCTCCATGATCCATGTCACCTGCGGCAAAGTCATGACATGCGCAATGAGGGAAGTGAGGTGAGCTGTCCGCCCCACGCACAGAAGGTGCATCAGCTCCACAGACCCAGCAGCGAGTCCAGCAGGGGTCACATGTGCAGGGGCAGCTGTGCCTGGTGTGAAGGCACATGCACATGGACAGCACATCGACCAATGTGTAGTCTGCCCACATCTACAGTCCATCATCATGCGGACATAGGAATTGTACACAGGGCAACACATCTTAGTGGGTGCACCCACCGTGACCAACAATGCGCAATCATCGACGTACCCGCCCTGTGCATGGCCCCCCACGCAACGGAGGCACATCCAGTGCCACCATCCCACACACACAAGCCTTCCACGGAACATGCTGTGTCCAATGGTCAGTACAGAGTCAGCGCCCATCTGGTGGATCCTGAACAGGAGACACATGCACACACATGATAGCTCCCACTATGTACGTCTGCCACCTGGCACGTGCAATGTAACCTCTCACCTGTGACGTGTGACTGCAAGCACACAGCCGTCTTGGCATGGGGCTGTAAATGTGGACACCTGTCAATGTTTCGGGAGGTGTGATCCGTACAGTGCTGTACATAGGGTGCAGTGCTGACACCTACTACTGTCTCATATCCCCTCGTGCCACAGGTCCCACTTGTTTTGGCCGCTCAGCCTGTGCCCACATCGTCGTCGTCGTGTGCCATACTCATCCAGCCTCGGAAGCAGTGCCATGCTCAGCAGACATTCATGTTGCCGTGGCGTTGCCGCTTGACGAATATGCAGTCAGTCCCCATCAGCATGCCCCGCAAGTCATTGGGGCCTAGATCCCCATGTGCATGACCATGGCAGTGGTTTGCATCACTAGCCATTGCCATTGGTGGGAGACCTGTGTAAGTGTATTGTGGCCGTGCCGTCCCTGCTTGACAGCTGGGCTGTGACTCATGTGCTTGCTCAGTCATGTCAGTGATGTGAATGCGAAATTGCTATGTGTTGTGTTGCTCTGACATGTGTCCACTGCCATCTTCCCTAGGCGGAGACCGAACATTGACCGCCCATACCAATTGCTGGCGGACATGGAGGATACTGAGGTCATAAGGAAGTTTCGGCTGGACAGGCCAACCCTGCATCGACTGTGTGCCATGTTGGAACCCCATCTCCGTCCCCGCAGGGTGTATCCGACAGCATTCACCCCCACGGCTAAGGTGATGGCCGCCATGCATTTCTTCGCCACTGGGTCATTCCAGCACACAGTGGGCAGTGGAGGAGGGATGTCCCAGCCCATGTTCAGCAAGGTGCTGAGGGATGTACTGGCAGCCATGATGCTGTACCGAAACAGGTACATCAGATTCCCCAGGGCTCGTGAATTGGCGGCAGTGAAGGGTGCATTCTATGCCCTTGGCAGGATCCCACACGTCGTTGGTGCCATTGATTGCACACATGTTGGCCTTGTTCCACCACAGGCCACTGAGCACCTGTACCGCAACAGGAAGCACACGCACTCCCTGAATGTGCAAGTGGTGTGCCTTGCGGACATGGTGATAACCCACGTGTGTGCAAAGTTCCCAGGCTCGGCCCATGATGCACACGTAATGCGCAACAGCATCTTGCCACGACTGATGTCCAATCTGCAACAGGATCGTGGCTGTATTGTCGGTGAGTATGTGGAGTGGTGTAGCGTGCTGGTTGTGCGATGCTGTCCCCTGTCCAGTTGGAATAGCAACGGTTCTCTGTGTCCCTCACACCCAGGTGACTCTGCGTACCCGAATGGGGCATGGCTGCTCAGTCCATTGAGGAATCCTCGCACCCCAGCAGACGATCGCTACAATGAGGCACATGGGAGGACCAGACGTGTGGTCGAGCGTACCTTTGGCCTCCTCAAGTCCAGGTTCAGGTGCCTGGACCGCACCGGGGTGCGCTGGCGTACTCCCCACAGAAGGTGTGCCAGATAGTGGTGGCGTGCTGCATGCTGCACAATCTGGCCATTCGGAAGCAGATCCCCCTCATTGTGGATGACGGAGATCAACCAGGGCCCCAGCCCGCAGACCAGGACAGCTCGAGTGAGGAGGACAGCGGAGAGGAGGAAGCTGGGAATGTGCGCCAGCAGCTCATCGCCCGCTACTTCACTTAACGGTGAGTGTCCATGTACGACGGCTGATGTGTCTGTATTTGTGCAGGTGTGTGTGTGCTGTGTCAGGGTGGCCTTTTGTTCACTGCGTGCTGTGTGTCAACGCTCCATGCCCAGGTTAGTATGCCACTGATGGTGGCTGTGGCATTGTGCCCTATTGCTCTGTGCGATGTGTGTACATTGCTTGTATTTGTTGACATGTACTGTGTGATGGGTGTGTGACACACTCATTGAATGTGCTCCTGTTCTGTCTCCCACCCCTAGGTCCCTACAGGCCCTCCGGTTCCATTGCCATGCCACGCATCAGGTGCCGTTCCGCTCAAGGTGGCCGTTGTATTCCGTACAATTAAAACACAGGGCACAGACAGCAGTTTGTGGAAGAGGTGCATTTATTTCAAACTGTGACATGTGATTGTGTGTAAGGTGATGACAAAAGTGGTGCATGCAGTGACAATGAGCTGTCGGTCATGGCTGCGTGATGCTCAGGGTGTACCCACTGGTTCTATGTCCATAGTCCAACACACACATGCCATCCAGATGGCTGTGTGGAGTGGGATCGTAGTCCAAGTCAATGCAGTGGGTGGTCAAGGAAGGCTGGCTGGCTGCCTCACTTGCGTCTGGAGCGTGCGAAGTCCTCCCGGGAGATCTGTTTCCACTTTGGACGGCCCCTTCCACGTTTGCGAGGGGGTGCCTGCTTGCGACATGCTGGTGGTTGAGGTGTGCTCACTGGCTGTGGACGCAGGGGAACTGGACACTGCTGCTCGACCCTGCGCCCCGGCAGGTGGTGGCGGAGGGGGAGCTGCTGTCCCTGGCTGTGACCTCACCGCCACCACCAGCTGGCCCATGAGGTCCACGAGTTGGCCCATACGGGCGTCCATGGACCTCAGCACCCCCAGCACCTCACGCGTGTCTGTAGCTGACCTGGCCCATTGTCCTTGGGCCTCTTCATAGGCCCCAAGGACTCTGGCCATTTGAGGCAGGGCATGGCTCCCAGGGGAGGCTGGCGTTTCCCTGACCCTGCTCCTCCTACCAGTCCTGCTGCCACCCGCCTGCCCACTAGCCACATTGCTCACCACGGTCCTCGCCCTGGCTCCCAGGGCGGATCCAGTCATCCGGGCCACCACCTGCGCTGGGGCTGGGGCCAGCGAAGACGTGGTGGCGGTTGCGGCAGTGGTAGTGGCCGCAATGACCGTGGGTGTGGCCGCAATGACCGTGGGTGTGGCCGCAATGCCCGTGGGTGTGGCCGCAATGACCGTGGGTGTGGCCGCAACGACAGTGGCAGCAGGGGGCTGGGAATGTTCAGCAGCCCTGGATGATGGGTTGGTGGGTAGGAGGGGTCCTGGGGAGCGGCTGGGCCCTGCCACACTAGATGGGCCTGCTTGGTGGTCCGTGTCCGAAGAGGAGGACAGATCCTCCACATCCGTGTGTCCTCGTTGGGGGCTTGTAGGCTGGCTGTGCTGGCTGCTGTCTCCATCCCCAGCATCCAGCAGTTCGTCACCTGTGGAGAGAATGAGATTTGTTATTGTGTTGCACCTGGCGAAGTCTGTATTGGTTGTCTGACATTCTCCGTTCGTGCACTCTCGTGCACGTGTGTCCCGGAGGCGGGTGTGTGGCTGTACAATCTGTTGTTGTGTGTGCTTGGCAATGGGACTGTGTGCTGTGCACATGTGGCATGGGACGGATTGGCTATGCCGATGGGTGTGTTGCTGTGCTCCTACTTATTGTGACTCTGGTGTATGCGGGCTCCAGGCCCATCCTGGGTCTGGTTTGTACTTTGCTTTTGGGGTGCATATGGAACGCTTAGGAACGCATTTGGCAACATGGGGGTCATGCCCCAGGAACGCATTTGGGATGGAATATGCTTTTGGGGTGCAAATGGAACGCTTAGGAACGCATATGGCAACATGGGGGTCATGCCCCAGGAACGCATTTGGGATGGAATATGCTTTTGGGGTGCAAATGGAACGCTTAGGAACGCATATGGCAACATGGGGGTCATGCCCCAGAAACGCATTTGGGATGGAATATGCTTTTGGGCTACATGCTGTGAGCCATGGGTGCCGAACGTGACATGTGTTGTGGCAGCATGACAGTGCATGGTCTGAGGTGTGTGCATGCCTGCCATACCCTGCATATTTGCTGTCTGTTGTGATTACTGGACATGGCATTGGACGCATCGTTATGAGTGTGTGATGGTTGTGTGCCACCCAACGTATTGCAGTTGTCCCATCTCCTTGGTGTGCGTGCTGCCCTGTGCCATGTGCATCACTGCAGTGCTCGGGGGGTGTGGCCCATGTTGTGTGTTGTTGCTCACAGTGTGGCGTGCGCTTCATTGACTTCTGGCACATGGTTGGTCATGGGCATGTATCTTAGCGTGACTGCTGTATGTGTGGCAGCTGTGCGGATGACATGCCTTTCATGAGACTGGGGCTGACGGATGGGATGGATGGTATGTTGTATGTGCATGGTGTGTCTGTGTGTTTGATGGGTTCAGTGGTGTTCGTGTGCATTTATGTTGTTCCGCTCTGTTGCGTCTTGTGTTGTTTGTCTTACATAGGCGTAGTTGTGGGGTGTGTGGTTGACAGGCAGTAGGGGCTACATGGACAGGACTTCAATGGTGTTTCGGTTGTGTGTGATGGGTTGCACAGTGGCTGCCATGTGGTACTATATTCAGTGTGGCTTGTGCATGCAGACGTGGCTCCTTGGGTGTTGCTGTGTCTGTGATGGGTCATGTGGGGTGTGAGTCTGTGGTTCATGTCCGTGTGCACATTGTTCACTTGTTCGTGACAGTGGGCGGTGCTGCGTGTTCGTCTGCTACGTAACATGTCCCATGTGTTGGTCGTGTTACGGTCCTCATGCCTCCAGTAATCCAGCCCTGTCCAGTTTCCCACCTGCAGGTTGTTCGTGCGTGCACTGTACTGGATGCCACATGGTTCTAAGCGGGGGTGCTCCATGTTGCAGGTCTGTGGGGGCGGTGTTGTGGGTCGTGGCGATGGCTGGACACCCACTGACACCGATTGTTGTGGACCGTGATGTCTACCTTTCGGCTGTCGGTGTGCACTGCGGTGGCTGACACGTGGGTGTGGGGTGTGGGGGATGCTCCTCCTTGCTGTGCTGTGGGACTAGGGGCCTGGTGTGTGTTGTACTTGAGCTGTCCACCCTCCCACCCACTGCACTTTGTGTTCCTGCCACTTACCTGTTACTTGTCGGTTAGTGCAGCTATGGCGGACACATGGGTGTGGTGGGTGCTCGTTGTGGCGCTTCTGGCATACTTGGGGACCTGTTGGTGGTTACGTGGCTGGCTGAGTGTACACATGCCCCCACGTATCTTACAGTTGTTAGGTTTGGGCTGTGTGTGGTGGTGTCTGTTGCATGTGTGTGTGATGTGTTGTGTATTGTGTGCTGGACATGGGGGTGTTTGTCCCTGGGAGCTGTGGCATGGTGGTAGTGCATGTGAGTACATAGCGGTGTGCTGGTATACATTAGTTTGTACTTACCAGCCTCCACTCCCCTGCTAATCCGGCGAGGATCTCCGGATGTATAATGACTCGCACCTTCTCCTCCCACGCTTTGAAGGTCTTGAAGAGCGCGGGATTCCCTCCGCCAGTGACGGCAGCCAGCTCTCTGTTCTTGCTCTCCTTCTTCTTGACCAGGCTCTTGACGTCATTCCACCGTTTGTTGATTTCAACTCTGTTCCTGGGCAAGGTCCCGACTGCATTGACCTGGTCTACGATCCGGTTCCACATTCTGTTTCTGGTGGCTAGTGGTGTGTGCTGGACCAGGTTCCCATAGATTTGTGGGTGCACCTTGATAATCTCGTCGACCATGACCGTCAGCTCAATGGGCGTGAACTTGGGCATTCTTTGTGGTGCCATGGTGTTTGTGGTGCTGGTGCGGTGTGTGTTGTGTAATGTGCAGGGGGTTTGTGGTGCCGGTGTTTGGTGGTGGTGGTGGTGGTGGTGGTGGTGATGGTTGTGATGTGTGCGTTTCTGTGGTGTGCTGCTGTCCTTGCTGTGTCACTGTGTCCTCTCCTCTCCTCTCTAGTTTGCAATGTTGCAAGGGGTTGTGGTCTGTGGGAGTGCTGTTTTTGTACTTACCTATGTGGGTGTGTCCTCATGGTCTGTTGTTTTCAGGTATGTTGTGTCTGGTGTTCTGGCCTTTGTATTTTTTGTTGGTCCAGGGGGGGGTGTTTTCGGGATGTGTACTGTGCTTGTGTATTTGTGCGTGCCTTGCTGTGTGGACTTGTTGGCCATGTTGTGTGCGATTGTTTTTGTCAGCGGATGGTTTCTGTGCAGGGACGTGGGCGCCATGGCTTCTGCCGTGTCAATTCTCATCGGCGTTGTTTGCGCTGGCGGGCGGTATATTTGTGGTTTACCCGCGCTCATGGCGGTGCGATCGTAATTTCACTTGCGGTGTGTCGGCCGTGAGGGCGGGCGGTTTTGTGTTGTCGTGCGTGTTTCCGTCCGTGGCGGGCGGTTTGACTCCGACTCGGACGAGGGCGGGCGGTATCTTGTGTGGTTTTCCGCCGATGGCGGTTTTCGGTTTGTGTAATCGTAATGGCGTGGTCGGTGTTCAGACGGTGTGTGCGGGCGGATTTTTGCCGCTTTCATGCCTGGCGGATTTTTTCACGCCCGGTATCGTAATGGGCCTTATAGTTGTTTAAAATATCGATGTTTTAATTAGTGTTATGTATTTTAGAATGTATTTTAAAAGTATGTGAACTATTTTTTTGTATAAGTATTGCTTTTGTTTTTTAATATATGTGTTAACATTTTTAGTAGGTATTAATTTTATTTTAATTAAACTTTGGGGCCGATTCCGATCTCGGCCGGTAGGGCACCGAATCGGATTCGGCTGAACCGGATCCGATTCGGAGCCCTTTTTCCCGACCGAATCGTACGTGCGTCCGGGCGAACGAGTACGATGCGAGCGCGTGCAAATTCGCCGACCGACTCGTACGCCCGTCCCAACCACACCGACCGACTCGCACAGATGCGCTGCGCACCTCGCAATGGAGACGTTCCCCGGCCGGGCAAGTACGATGCGCGCCGCGAGCAGTCCGACCGACTCGCGCCGACCGGCTCCAAGAAGCAGTCGGAGCCGTACTTTGGGGGTCCGTGTCGGACCCCCCTGTATGTGTAGCCGCGCGAGTCGCACACAGGGGGGACCCATGGGTCCCCCCTACCTGTGCGTGTACGGCGCGAGTCGCTTCGCCGCGTACACGCTGTAGGGGGCGCCCTTGTCCGCCTCGCACCCATTGAGTCAATGGGAGCCCGTGTACGCGTTGTACGACAGGCTCCCATTGACTTCAATGGGAGTCCGACCGACTCGAGTCCGATGGCATACGTGCGCATCGTCGGGCTGCTAGGGTCCGATTCGGTCGGAAATCTCTCCGGGTCCGGCTCGTCGGAGAGATTTCCGACCCAAATCGGAATCGGCCCCTTTGTGTTTTTTAGTTCTGTAGCAGGTTGTGGGTTTATAGGGGAATAGAGTGGGAAGTAATTTAATTATAATAAATGTATTAATATTTTTTATTTATTAATAATTATTTATTTTACATTTCTATGTGTTAAATGCAGGAATTAATTTATTATTAATTATTTATTAATTGGTTGCTAATTCTTATTAATTAATTAATTGGTAATTATGTTAATTGTGTCATTTTTAGGAGCGGGTTCTGAGTTTATAGGGGAATAGGGTGGGAAGTAAATTAATTATAATACATTTATTATTATTTTTTATTTATTAATATTTATTTATTTTATAGTGTTAATTGTGGGAATTAATTTATTATTAATTATTTATTAATTGCTTGTTAACTAATAATAATTAATTAATTGGTAATTAATTATGTTAATTTTTTTATGTTTTTTAGGAGCGGGTGGCGGGGTTTATAGGGGAATAGGGTGGGAAGTAATTTATTTATAATTAATTAATAATTATTTGTTAATTAATGCTAATTAACTATTTAAAATTTAAATATGGCAATTGTGTAATTACTTTTAGGTGCGAGTTGTGGGGTTTATAGTGGTAAAGGGTGGGAAGTAATATCTTTTTAAATAATTAATAAGTTGTTGTTAATTGATATTAATTTATTAATGTTAAATTAGTTATGGAAATTGTGTAATGATTTTTAGGTGTGGGTTGTGGTGTTTATTGAGGTAGAGGGTAAAAAGTTATTTATGTTTAATTAATTAATAATTAGTTGATCATTAATATCAATTCATCAATTCATAAATATTTATGGTAATTGTTTATTTTTATTTTGTGTGTGGGTTTCGGTTTTATAGGGGTAACGTTTGGGGAGTAAACGAATTTCTATCTGTTTTAATTGTTTTTTTAATTAGTTATATTTCTTTAATTGATCAATAATTATATTAATTATGGAGGAACATTTTTTTAAAATTTAGATGTGTGTTGTGAATTGTGTGGTGTTATAGGGTAGGAAATAAAAAAGATTATATTTATGTAATAATTAATGTTTTTGATTATAAATAATTTCTACTAAAAATAGTTTTTTGTTTGTAAATTTTTTTATTATTATTTTTTAGGTATTTGTTAGATCTTTTTAACCTTAGAATATGTTTTTATCTTTTGTAAATGTTTAATATTTTTATATATGTTTTCTTTTTTTGTTTTTTAAAATCTTTTGTGTTGTAGTTGATATTTTGTGTGTTTTTAATTTTGAACTGACTCCAATGGGAATATTAATTTTTACCCCTCGGCTATCCAACACTTTCCCTACTGTTGCACTCACTGGAGTGGGAATAGCAATTTTTACCACTCCGCTATCCAACACTTTCCCTACTGTTGCACTCACTGGAGTGGGAATAGTAATTTTTACCCCTCTGCTATCCAACACTTTCCCTACTGTTGCACTCACTGGAGTGGGAATAGTAAGTTTTACCCCTCCGATATCCAACACTTTCCCTACTGTTGCACTCAGTGGAGTGGGAATAGTAAGTTTTACCTCTCGGCTATCCAACACTTTCCCTACTGTTGCACTCACTGGAGTGGGAATAGTAATTTTTACCCCTCCGCTATCCAACATTTTCCCTACTGTTGCACTCACTGGATTGGGAATATTAAGTTTTACCCCTCTGCTAGCCAACACTTTCCCTACTGTTGCACTCACTGGAGTGGGAATAGTAATTTTTCCCCCTCCGCTATCCAACATTTTCCCTACTGTTGCACTCACTGGAGTGGGAATAGTAAGTTTTACCCATCTGCTATGCAACACTTACCCTACTGTTGCAATCACTGGAGTGGGAATAGTAATTTTTACCCCTCCGCTATCCAACACTTTCTCTATTGTTGCACTCACTGGAGTGGGAATACAATTTTTACCCTTCGCTATCCAACATTTTCCCTACTGTTGCATTCACTGGAGTGGGAATAGTTATTTTTACCCCTCCGCTATCCAACACTTTCCCTACTGTTGCACTCAATGGAGTGCAAAATGTAAATTTAAAGACTATTTAATATTTTAATGTTTTAATTTATAATATAATGTTTTTATTAGATTTTATGTTATAGGTGTGTGTGTATATATATATATTTATTATATGTTTATATATTTATAAAATTTAAAAATAAATTAAAATTAATAGTTTATTATTTGTTTTAAAGTAAATATATATATATATTACATTTTATATATGTATGTTTACATTTTTTAAATTAAATTCATTTCTTATATTTGTTAAAATGTATATTAAATACAAATAATTTTTATGAAGTTAATTTTATTATTTAATATATTTAACATTATTTTTTACATATATAAAAAATCGATATTTTGTACATTGATATTTTTTACCTCGATATTTTTTTCTATATATTTTTATACTTACCATTATAAAGATAGGATGTCGATATTTTTGACATCGATATTTATGACTCAATATTCTATCAGTGAACCTTCAACCCTGTGTGCCGGTGAGTGTTTGGGCACCAGGCCCTGTGCCCAACCCCCACTGCATATGGCTCATATGCCGCATGAGGTTGACTGCCTGCAAGGGATTGGCTGAGCGTGGCGTGGGGTTTGCTGTCCGCAGGGCAGAGGTTGGAAGCAGGGCCTGGCCGCAGTGGGGTTGCTGTTACATGTGGTAATAAAATATAACTTTACATTATGAAGTCCCTAGAAATTCACTGAAAAAGCAAAGGTTAAAGTGATTTTTTAATTTGATATGGTAATGATATCAAACTTTGCATAAAAAAACTCAAAAATGTACTGAAAAACAAAGGTTAGAGGGACGTTATAGTGAGGTGAGAATGTCAGTTAAAACATTCTGTTTTAAATTAACAAAAACCACTCAAATTCACCAGTTATAGTTAGCTACAGTATCTATAACTTGTGATCTAAAGTAACTATAACTTGCGACCTCGACATGCACTTCTAATTACCGCAGATATTACATTGCTCATAAAATTTTTATGACATGATTGGTGAAATGAAATGAAATAAAGATTAATAAATCGCACGGCTACTCCGAGGAGTGTCCTTGCGCTAATACAGTAAAGGATGGTTGATGATTACTGCACTTTCTTTGGAGGAATAAAGCCAAGTTTTGATCTTCTTTTAAACTGCTATTCAGAGTCAGTTTGGCGGAGGTGTAGCGGGTGCTTATTCCAAGCCAAGGGTCCCAAATAGGAAAAGGAGCGTCCCTCTATTTTTGAAAGGTGGAACCTAGGGACTTGCACCAATAGTCTATTGGAAAACCGCAGTCTCCTGAAAGAACAATATGAATGTATCCTGGCTGATAGATATCTTGGACCCTTTTGATGTAACACTTTAAAAGTCAAGAGTAGGAATTTGAACAAAATTTGTTTTCTCATGGGAGCCAGTGCAAGGCTGGAAATGCAAGGAAATGCAGGTTGGCTGTGATGTGATAGCTCATTAGATTATAAGTAACAGGAGAGTTGTCGACTAACACATATTTGCGATGATTTAGACAAATCAGGCAACAGAGAGATAGGTCTGAAACTCCCTGGCGCATTAGGATAGGTGGCTGTTTTTTCCATAGAGGTAGGAGTTTTGCCTGTTTCCATAAATGAGGGGACCTGAGCTGTAGACAAGGAATCGTTCAAAAGTGCATTAACCACCGGGTTATTAGCTTCCGACCCTATGGCAAAAAGAGACAGAGAACATAGATCCAACTGCGATCCTGATTTCAGACCTAAGATGGCTGACATAGTGTCATATAACCTATTGGCGGTCTCCAGTAGGTAGTTATTGTTAGGACCATGTTTCCATAGGAAAGGCGTTTTTTGACTTGCCTATATATTTGAAGCCATTTGATGAATCTTCTCAAAATGTTCCAAAAAAGCGTGTGCCGGTGATTTTTGTTGTGCATGGAAAGTTTTGGGGTGATCCGTCAAGCGGGGGCTGAGAAAAAGGGGAGGTCAAAAAAAGGATATTTCCCTTGTTAATTCCCATAGGGATTTTGAACACGACGACAGCCCAAACCGCAGAATTGCACCATATTTGGCAGAAAGCTAGATCTTATCCCAGAAAGAGTACTTTCTGTTACTTGGTGTAAATCCGTTCAGTAATTTATCAGAAATTAACTGAAATCCAAATTTGTATATATAGAAACACAAATCCTCAGAGGATCCGACAGTCCCAATGCTGCTATGTGATTGGCTGTCAACACTTCAATCAGAAAGTGTTGGCAGCCATCTTGGGACTCAGCTTCCCAAAGTCCCAAAAAAATATTAAAAAAAAGAAATGGGGTAGGGTAGTAATACCCTGAACCCCTAACCCTGGCGTGCCCCTGCCAAAGCAAAAAAGCACCTTGAAAATGCAGTGAAATCACGACGGAGTTGCAAATTCATGGGAAAAAAAATAAAAAACAAGTGCAGTCTCCTGTGCTTGTTTACTGTATAGCCCCTGGGTGGGCCTGGTCCTGGTGGCATAAAAAATAAAAGGAGGGGGCGCACATGCCCCCTTAACCAATATTGCCATCTTGCAGATACTGAATGTATTAAAGTAAAAAAGATTCATTCATATGTTCCTAATCGACAAAAAAAGACAGGTGACACTTGCTCACACTTCCAATAATTGAAAATTCAGTACAACTTTCACCGGAATACTTACTGAATTGGGTTATTAGAAGTGGTAAATATGCATCTACCACTGGCAGTAAGGTCACTAACACAGTCTTCGGGCTCAAAATAGATCTCATAAAATTAATCCCATGCTCAAACCCTTGGTAGCTTGGCTGTGAGCAGGCAGACTTAACTTCAGAGACAGGTATGTAAAGCATTTAAAAACACCAATTCAGTCAATAATTAAGACACAACACACAATAAAAATCCATCACCAATTTATAACAATAGGAAATATTTTTATCTTTAAAATGACACCAAAATGACAAAAATTCAATGTAGGGAATCGGAGATATGAATTGTTAAATATTTAGCAGTATACATCAAAAAGAAACCCATAGCGCCTATTGGAACATCTGGTCACGCTAGACCGGGACAAAGTCAAAGTTTCAGGTTGACCGTGATGGAGCCCTGTGTGGCTACCCCTCGCAGTAGGCCTCGGACAAAGTTTTTACCTTCTTTACATTTCTGGAGCTTTTTCTGCCGGTGTCCTTCGAGGCTCTTCACCAATCCAGGGTCGGTGAGGGGTCGCCAGCTTGACTTTCGAAAAGCTCCCGGTCAAACTCTGGAAGTCGAACCTCCAGAGCATTTCAGCGGGATGAACAAGGGATCCAGGCCAGCTCGTGGTTAAAGGAGGGCGGCTTGACTCTTGCGGTGAAGCCAGTCAAGTTTTTAAGTTCGGATTTAGAAACGTTTCTGGAGCTTCTTCTAGCGGGGTCCCTCGATGCTCTTCACCAAGCGGGTTCGGTGAGGGTGCGCCGGCTTGCTTTCCATGGAGCTCCCGGTCAAACTCTGGAAGTCGGACCTCCGGAGCGTTTCAGCTGGACAAACCAGTAGGGCAAGCCAGCTCGCAGTTGAAGGTCACCACCTTGGCTCTCACAACCGAGTTGGTCCACGTCTGGAGCTTTTTTCCAAAGTTGCTACACACTTCTGAAACTTCTTCCTGAAGTTCCTCTGGGGTTCCCAAAGTGTCCAAAACACAATCCAAGGGTCTTTAATCTCCAAGATTGTCCTCAAAAGTTTGGGATTTCAGCTCCCACAAGCCACTTGGACAAAACCCTTACAAAACCACTGGAAGAATTCCTGGTGGTGATGGTCCAGGTCATCTCTGTTAACATGTAGTTTGCAGGGAGTCCACTCTTTATTCATCTTGAACCCAGTTAGGTCCACAGGGCTGTAGTTTCAGATTGTGCGGCAGGCACAGTCAGTCAGAGTGCAGGGCCTGGTGGGTGCAAATCAAACTTCCAGCATGGACCCTTCTTCTTCTCTTAGTTTCAAGCAGCAGATCTGAGAGGCTCTGCCCCTCTGAGATACTTATTCAGTGTTCTCTGGAGTCAAGCAGGAGGGCACTCCTGTCCAATGAGGTGCAAAACAACACCCCATAGCATGACCTCTTCCTCCAAAGTGTGGCATAACTGTCTCCCAGAAAGCACTATTTCTCCAAAATTCATTATGGCTGAAGTGTCAGCAGAGGAGCAATAACTGATTAAACCAACCTCCAGTATGGCTCATTTCCATAGCGCCCCTCTCCCTGTCATCTGCAAATTCCTTCCTTAAGCCTGCCATCTGGCTGGGTTCAGAGGGGATGTGGGTAGATGGACCTGGCTGTCTGTGCCTGTCCTAGCCCCCTTTGAAACTCCATGGCTTACTACCCCTCCCCCCTGTGCTGGCATTCCTGCAGAGCAGGGTATCTTACAAGAGAAAGCCTTTCTCCCTGGGTGCCACTTATCACTTCATCAAAGTAGCCTGACTAATCCTCTTAACTCTGACCAATAAGGGAAGGCCACAGGAATGCTGAATTTTGGCTTGCAGACAAAAACAAGTCTTATAACTTCTTTTCTGTATAATTTAGGATAAATTCAACAATAGCTTATTGTTGGAATTATCAACACCATTCTCCTAAGTCATTGAATTATATTTTTCAGTAGTCTCTAGTGTTAGTTATGAGTTCACAAACTATTGCAATGTTAACCTCTGTGGCTGGGGATCTACAATAGGGAAAATTAAATGTTCAATTTTCCAACACCAGGGCCTATAAAACATTTTTTATAGGGACACTGCTTTCAGCTACATGACCCCCACCCCTGGGACATCTAGAGGAGACTTTAGGGGTTCTGAATATGCTAAAATAATGTAGATCCTCACTCCACAGTGCTCCTAGCACAAAATTCGATTTTGGGAAGCACTTCACTTCAATGGGAGATGTGAAATGTGCAATTTTTCTTTCCCCAGGGCATATACAACATCCATTATAAGGACCTTCCTCATAAGTACCTGACCCCCCCCCTACCCCTGAGACACCTAGGGAACACCTTGGGGGTACGTGCTAAACCAAAATATTGTAGTTTAGCACTTTTTAAGTGCCCCTACCACCAAAGTCGAGTTTGGGCACAATTTATATTTAAAAGCAGCCCTGCAACACAAGGCTGCTTTTAAACTGACCTCAGGCTCTCAGCATCGCAAACATGCAAGTTCAGAATGGGCTACTGGCCTCTAAACTGCCATGCCCTATTATATACTAGGGCCTCAAAGGTAGCTTTAATACCCTTGCCCTATTATGTACTAGGGGCTTATAGGGTAGGTCATGGCAATCACAGGGGTATCCTAACACATAGTGTACCCTAATCTGTGTGTGTGTTTTCACTGTGTGTTAAACATAGCACCGGCCCTGGACCTGCCCAGCAGATCCCAGGGCATTCTCAGAGTCCAAAAACCAGCATGATAGGGGTCTCAAATGGGGACAAAGTTAGGGGACACTGCACACAGGTCCTGATTTCCAACACTGACATTTAGAAACTACAAGAAAATAAGCAAAAGAACTCTGCCACAGAAAAACAACTTGAGCATTCTTGTGTTAGAGGGAAATTCATAATATAAAACGTAAATCTGGCTGTAATTTCTACAAAAATATTTCTCCAAAACACGCAGTGGGTTTACTGCACTGCTGCGACCAACATTTTCTTTATTTACCATTATAGGCAAAGGTGCTTTATGTGGGATGAAAAATGACAAATACAGTACAGCCTAAATGATCACATCATTATTAGTTAATTTAACCTGATTACGACATCCTTAACCAGGGCCAGCAACTGTAATTAATATGACAAGGTCACCCATCCCGAAAATGCCACGAGAGCATCCACCGCAACTTCCAGTGCTTTATGCCAACAATCTTCCCAGCCATGTCAGATGTTTTTGTGGGTTCGGGGACCAAAACTATTGCAAGGCTTCTCTGAGGAGTTCATATTGAATATGACTTATGCAGGGTAAAAAAGAATTTACAGAAGTTGGCATCACCTAGTGGTCATGCCGCATCAGTTAGAAATAGGCCAGGCCTTCTGTTATTGCTCTAACATGTAATTATGTGGTTGGACTGGTTGAAGAGCACTGCCACTGTTTATTTTTCTCTACTCTGGATAACTCTGAATGAGGGTCCTGTCCTTTGACACTAAAGTGTTGGACTTTTCTTGACTTACCATTGAAATGCATTGGACTTGGAATGATTTGGAAGGTCCTAGGAGGAAAATGAGCACATGTGTAAAACGCTGGCCAGATTAAACCTCTTACTGTAACTTTTAATCAATTATTGACTACTTTCCGGTGGTCAGCCTCAAACTTATTCCTTAATGCCAGTGCATTTCAATGACTAAAATGCTGGTTTGAGCTTCCAAATGAGGGTCACTTTAAATAGCAGTGTAAAGTACTGTTGTGTAGTTCATATATATAACCTATAAAGGATCTGTATACCCATAAATCTTGCCTGACAACTATTAGTGTCTGTGGGCCAAATCAACAATTTTTTCCAATCGGGGTCTGATCTGTTGTATTGTATGATGTCATCTACTGTAATCTCCTCCTGTGATGTTACGTTACCCTCGGTGTGTGATGGAGTCGACAGCCCAGGTGTGTTCAAGTCTTTGTTCTTGGTTAGTCCAAGGTAAGACGTCTGTTGCACTGTCTCGTTCAAAAACATGATTTGTTGAGGGATGAGGCATGCTCTAAACACAGCTTCTGTTCCCTGTACCTGCCATTCCCTATTACCCCAGACTGATTTTAGGTCTATGATGTCTTTCCACAAGTCAAAACCTTGTTCGGACAACTGGGCAATAAAGGAAGCAGAGTAAATCTATTTGGTGTCTTTCAACATATTTTTCTGTGCTGATGTTGGTGCAACCGTATAATAATATGAGACAGGGTCATACATATTGAACCCTGAAAAATATGGAAACTGTTGTGTAAATGTTTTTGAACTGCCTTTCGGCGGTGTTGGACAATGTTCCCACTGGTGGTATGTGAACTAAGGTGGGCGGAATTTCGTAGTCGCGTTACCCAAAATTCCGCAAAACGGTAAAAAATCTCCGCGAGCACGCAGAATTCCGCGAGCATGCGGAATTGCTTGTTCCGCCTGTTCGTGATGCGTTTTTCCTGTTCGGGGACGCTGTTTGCATCTCGCGAACTTGCCTATGCGGTCGCCAATTGGCCATCTTGTTTCACTTGTCCCACCTGCTCACGATGCGTGTTTCCTGTTCGTGAACGCAGATGTCCGATGGCACGTCCGAATGACTTGTTCGCGATCGCACACTCTTGCGGGATCGCGCGAACGGATGGGAAAACTCGTCGGCGAACGTAGGGATCCCGGTAAGTCGCTACCGTGCACGCGAACACGCATTTTGAAAGCGCGAACAAGGAATAAATTCCGCTACGCCGCGGATCGCGGAATTTTCGGAAATTCTGCGTTCTCCACGGAACGCGGAATTGCCAAAATTTCGCAAATTCCGCGAGCGGAACGGAATTTACCGCCCAGGCCTAATGTGCACACAGGTCTAGGATTTGCAGATTTATGTAAAAAGTGATGACCATAGTGTTGATAACAATACATAGTCTTGAAATCTGATGTGCCTTCCAATGTTTCACTATTAGAAAACGCAGCAGATTTCTCCAAATCAGATACCATGTTATTAACAGTTTCAAAATCCCAATCATCGGAAAATGTACTTGAGGTAATGATATCACTCAACAATATTTTAAATAAATGAGGAATTCCTAAAATTTCCATCGGACCAAATATATCGAAATCAACCTTGTCCCAAATTATACCATAAGGTATAGGAACTGCTGTAATGTTCACTGATGACAAGTCTCTTTGTTCTCGATGAGATGATAGGTGTGGTTTTAAAAGTAAGTTCACCTTTTGGGCTGCAGAGCTTTGTCGAAGGTATCTTCCATTAACAAGCATGCTAAAAACTATTACTAAGCCTACCCAGAAAAGAAAGAAAAGTATCCCGGTGATTATCCATAGTTCTACCCAAGGTGACACCAGGTAAGTCTTTATAAGAAAGTTCAGAAAGTCTTTTACTTGCTGTTTGCATGATTTTTTGGCTGGCATCGTTTCCGGTTCACTTGGATCCAAAGAAAACGTATCAAAGTTTATGAAGTAGCCAGAAGCAGTTCGATCAATTGTTGGTATTGCATCAGGATTTGTAGAAATCGTGGTTTGCTCTTGTTGAGGCATGTTGACGTAGACATCTGTATTTGGTCGAATAGCAATTTGTCTGTCATTTTGAGTTTGATTTTGAAGTTGAACTTCAGGTTCCAGAGGAACGAGTTCCATAGCATTGTTGCATAGTCCTTCATTCCGTGCAGGGGACTCTTCGAACGTGATGAGTCTCTCCGTTTGAACTTCTTGGATTGTAGCGAGAGGAGGGCGTCTGCTACTTTGGAGTCCACGTGGCCTACTACTCAGTATCGGCCACATAATGTGGTTTGATTAGGTTGATTGAGACAAATCTTTTCTCCTTTTTTCCGGCAAGAGGTGGTAGAAGTACAGTTCTTGTACCTTCAATTGCTAGGACCGGTACAGGTTTTCTGTATGATGGCCCAAATTCTTTTTTGTCTGCTATCTTCTCTCTGACCAGATCCCTGACTTTTGGGATCCAGACAGGTCTTGCCGTGACTGATTTGACTTCCCCAGTGGCGGTCTTCTTCAGGTGGACATTACTTTGTTGTGTTCTGGATTCATTCAGATTCTGTAAAACAGCCAAAAGATCATGGATGTCAAAAGGCTTTTCATCTGCCACTGTGCCTTCACAATCAAGATCAGGTACCCACATTCTTGTCCCAAATAGGACCTCATATGGAGTGACCCCCCCTAGAGAACCTCTTGGCATGTTGTTCAAAGCTCGCTGGACTCCATACAGATGTTTTACCCAACTTTCACCCGTGCCTAAATCTCTAGCTGTTAAATATTGCTTTAAGTCCCGGTTTTTTCTCTCCACAACCGAATTTCCCTTGGGATAGTATGGAGATGAGTACCGCCATGCTACACCCAATCCTCGCATGGCCTCCTTGTAAGCCCGAGAGCTAAACACAGGGCCCTGGCCAGAATGTAATGTGCCAATTGCGTATGTCCCTATAAAGACTAGCAAATCTTTTATAACAGTTCGAGCATCAGCCAAGCGTTGGGGCCACACCCATAGGAATCTTGAGCAGGAATCCACTGCAACTATGATATACATGTAAGCCCCATCACATTTAAAGGGGCCGCAGTGGTCCAGGTAAATGCATGTGAATGGACAGTCTGATGCTGTCTAATAATGGGATTTGCACTGGGCGAGCTATGGTGGAACCTTTTATCTGCTCGCATTTCAAGACTAAGGGGCCGATTCCGATTCGGGCCGGAAAACATGCCGACCGACTCGGTACGGGAATATAGTCCGACCGATACGTACCTGCGCTGCCCGACCTGCGTAGTACGATGAAATGCATGTGGTTCACGACCGACTCGTACGGAACACAAGCCGAACGACCGAACCGCACGGAAACAAGCTTTCCGGCCGGGAAACTACGCGAATCGAATCGACCGACACGCACCCGGAATCAACCCGAATGAAACGTACCCGCGAACTCCGACCCGCGCAGTACGATGCAATGCGTGGAAAACCATACCGAGTCGCACGGAGCCCAAGCCGTACGACCGACACGCATTCAAAACCCAGCCGAAGCAACCCAATACTACGCGACCGACGCGTACGCCGCACATGAAACCTAGCAGAAACACAGCGTGAACGACTCGGAGAAGCTTGCACGAGACAACTGCAGCGTCCCACTCGGTCAGAAGAACGTCTCCTACATGCCCACAAAATACAAAGGAAAAATACAAAAAAAAGGGCCAAACAAGCAATGACAAAGCCAATAAATACTGTGGGGAAAAAACATGGAACAAAGACACACCCCCAACTCCACCCATATGAAGGCCACAAATCCCTACCATGATCCTTTGCAAATTCAACTGACCTGCCAGCACAGAACACCATCAGACAGCAACCACAGACACACTCACAACCCATCCATCACACAAGCCACACACCATTAGCACCTCACAAATAGCACCCTCACATACACCCAGCAAAACCTACACTCACCCACCCTCACTTGCACACTCACACACACATCAATCCCCACCACCACCCATCACCATGCCCCCAAAGAAGAATCCAAAGTTCCTAGACAGTGAATTGGAAGTCCTGGTAGATGAGATCCTCAGGGTAGAGCCACAGTTGTTTGGTACATTGGTCCAACAGACACCCATGTCGCAGAAAACCAAGATGTGGGAGAGGATCGTCGACAGGGTGAATGCACAATCACCATGTTTGCGCACAAAGGAAGACATCCAGAACAGGTGGTATGATGTGCGCAGGAGGGTCAAGGACCTACTAAAGAAGGATTACGCCTTGAGTTATCGCACCGGCAGTGGCCCTCCTGCCAAACCAGTATACCTCAGGCCCTGGGAGGAGAAGGTGCGGGCCATCCTACCACCAGTGAGCGTGTATGGACTATCAAACATCCCAGAGCCTGGTGAGTACACAACAAATATACACAATATTGTGTGACAATACACACACATCACTGTCAAGGGGATAGTCAAACCATGCACCCTTAGCAAATCCACAGCAACCAAAAGATAATCATCCCAAGATGTGTATGTTAGTCAGATAAACACAATACATGCCATCTCATAGTGATATGTAACTGTGTCATGACATGTACAAACCGAACAACAAATAGAGCTAGGCAGTGGCACAAATCTAACCAACAAACACAGTCAGATATTTTGCCACCACTAGAACACCACCTCACAGGGAAGCTCATTGAAAGGAAGGAATTCTGTGTATGCTGGTGAAGTCAGTGTAGCCAATAGCATGATGGGAGTTGTAGTCACAGATATTGGTCACCCTCACAACTGGCCCATCAACACCACTCTGAACCATGCTCACATCACAGAGAGTGGAAAACAACTGACAAGATGGCTGACACTGGGTACTGCTGTGGGGAGCACAAGGCCCTGCTGGGAACTGTGCACCAACAAACAACAGGACCACACTGTCAGCCATCTTGCCATTGCTGTCACACTCACACACAGTGAAGTCCACTCAAAAGGAAGGAAGTATGGGCATGCTGGGAAGGGGGGTGTAGGCAATAGCATGATGGGAGTGGTAGTCACAGATATTGGTCACCCTCACAATTGGCCCATCAACACCACTCTGAACCATGCTCAAATCACAGGGAGTGGAAAACAACTGACAAGATGGCTAACACTGGGTACTGCTGTGGGGAGCACAAGGCCCTGCTGGGAACTGTGCACCAACCAACAGCAGGACACCACTGACTGACATCCTGAAAGCCAACTTGCACTCCCTGCAATGGAAGCACGTTCCATGGTGGGCTATCTGGCAGGGTGGGAAGGAGGACTGACAGCTCTGACCATAGTCACCAGCAGCTTTTCTCACACACACCCCCTTAACACAAACTCCACACAACTCACCTGGGAGAATGCAATGCCTCACACTCTAATTAAATATCCCACAAAGAACAACCACACTGGGTTATGCTGTGTGAAGCACAGGGACACTTTTGGGACTTGTAGTCAAACAAACGCCAGGACAACACTGTCAGCCATCCTGTCAGCACAGGCACACTACCCCACAGGGAAGCAGAGTCAAAAGGAAGGAAGTATGGGCATGCTGGGAAGGGGGGTATAGGCAATAGCATGATGGGAGTGGTAGTCACAGCTCAACATCCCCCACCCACATGGCCCAGCAAGCTCACACTGAAGCATGCACACCTCACAGGGAGTGAAAAGCCACTTCAAAGATGTCTGACAATGGTGCTCTGTTGTGGGGAGCACAAGGCCCTGCTGGGAACTGTGCACCAACAAACAACAGGACCACACTGTCAGCCATCTTGCCATTGCTGTCACACTCACACACAGTGAAGTCCACTCAAAAGGAAGGAAGTATGGGCATGCTGGGAAGGGGGTGTAGGCAATAGCATGATGGGAGTGGTAGTCACAGCTCAACATCCCCCACCCACATGGCCCAGCAAGCTCACACTGAAGCATGCACACCTCACAGGGAGTGAAAAGCCACTTCAAAGATGTCTGACAATGGTGCTCTGTTGTGGGGAGCACAAGGCCCTGCTGGGAACTGGGCACCAACCAACAGCAGGACACCACTAACTGACATACTGGGAGTTAACCTGCACCCACTGCAAGGGTGGCATGCTTCATGGTGGGATAACTGGGCTGGGGGGAGAAGGAGGGCCGGATGTCCACCAAATACCACCAATGCTGGCCATGCACACACATCAACATTCACATTGAAATGCTTCAGGTTGGCAGGACAATGTGCTACACCAATATCAACCTCTGACTGTGACAACTTAGGACAATGCAATGTACAGGCCCGCATCCAGAGGTACAGTCACAACTGTCAGGTGTATGAACCATTGATGCCTGTAGAAACATAACATACATTGTGTCTCTCTTCCAAAAACAGGTGATGATGGGGACACAGCAGCAGACGATGAGGAGTCCCTGTCCCAGGCTCCGGGGGACACTGAGCTCACTGGTGTGGAACAGCCTCTGCCCTCCTCGGATGGCGAAGACCTACCTGGCACCTCCGGTGTGAGTCATCATGCAGCACCAGCAGGACCAACATCTGCAGCCCCTGCACCCACTCCTCCAACAACTGCCAACACACAGACCACCCCCGCCAACACGGACAGACCAAGGACCACCAATGACAACAGCACAGGGACCCCGGCCCACCGTGGTGCAACGGACAACAACCCCAGTACCAACCACCAAGGGGGCCTAGGGTCACCTGTGCTTGCCACCACAGGTCCCGCACGTGTGGCCAGGGGTGGTGGGAGGGGTGGTAGGCAGAGGTCGCTGTTTGCAGAGGGGTCTGGACTGCATGATGACCCACAACTGGTACGCATTGCTGATGCGTACCAGAATAGCACCGGAGAGGTCAGCCAGGTAGTGGGGATCCTCAAGGACATTCAACAGCAGCAGGCTGCCCATCATGCCCGCTTGGACTCACACATGTCCCGTGTGGAGACACACATGTCCCGTGTGGAGACACACATGTCTGGCATGAAGTACAAGTGGGACACATTGCAAGAACTGACAGCGGTGCATAGGGACATATTGACATGCCTCCACCAGATTAGCACCAACATGGCCACACCTCCCTGTGTGCCCACAACATCTGGTGCTGCAACAACTGCAACTGCCACAGGGAGGGAGGATGACTCTGGTGGAGAGTCCTCTGCACCGCAGCAGCCTGCACGTGAGGGTCCCCCCGCGAAAGAAGAGGGGTCATCCGAGGAAGGAAAACTGAGAGGCCGATGGCCATGTACATCCCCCAGGAACCCAACACCTGTACTGGAAATTCTCCTTTGTGTGCAAACTGTTCACCCTGTCGAATCCAACACAGCTCTTCCACATGACATGGGGAGTTTAAGTTGGACCAATGTATCATATGACTGTGGACTTTACTCAGGACATTTCTGCTACCAACACTTCCAACTCATCTGGGAACTTTGGATTCCAATCCCAATGTACAGCACCCACCATCCAGTGCACTATCCTCACACATGTATGTAAATAAACTCACTAATACACCATACTTGCCTCTGTTGTCATTCCAACGTGGTTTTTGTCATGGAGATGATGATCTGCTAAATGACACTGTGCATGCTAACTGCTACAGCAAGTTCAACACCGTCATGTGAGTCATGGAGACGTGACACATATGAGGGAGACACACCACTAGGGCAACACAACACATACACACCAGGGCCATCTGACTCATCGCCTACACTGATGTTGCCAGGAAATACAGTGGAATGCACAGACACCACACCTATTCACAGTCTGTGTTAACTAGCCCACAGGTGCAGTAAGCAAATGTCAGTCAGATGTGTGACCACAGACAACGCACATCCCAAAGTGAAGCACAGGTTTATTACACATTTGCAACATGTTGTTTCCACTACAGATGCAAGGTAATCCCACGTGGCAGTGGCCACACAGTCAACAATTGTAGAAGAAATAAAGTCCAGGGGTGTGGGGCACATCACTTGTAGGGAAACGACTGCTTCCACCCTGGAAGTTGAATCATGGTGTCGGGGGATCACAGTTGACCAAACAACTCTGAAAGCACCCTGTGAAGGACAGATATGACACACAGTCAAAAGCACTGAAGAACAGGACAGAACTGCAATACTCATGCCCAATACATGTCACAAGATACCTACACAAAACCAAGTTAGCATGTCAACACTGTTGGGAAGTACAGACTACCTGTAAGGACAAATCTCTGCACGCATCCAGTCAAGTAGCACATGGCCACACTCAAACAGCAACAGAGCACCACCAACACATATCCTGCAAACTCAAATCATTGACATGACATCTCTGGATACTCACATTCAGCTGAAGAAGTTGGTGATGAGCTATGTGCGGACATCACCATCATCATCACTGGCATCGTGGCCCAGGCCAGGATCCTCCACAGGTGGCGGATGTTGGTCATCGTCATCCAGGATGAGAGGCAACTCCTTCCGCACTGCCAGGTTGTGTAGCATGCAGCAGACGATGACAATCTTGCACACCTTTGCTGGGGCATATGGGAGGGCCCCTCCTGTCTTGTCCAGGCAGCGAAAGCGGCTCTTCAGGAGACCAAATGTCCGCTCAATCACTCTCCTGGTCTGACCATGTGCCTCATTGTAGTGCATCTGGGCTGGTGTCACAGGGTTCCTGAGGGGTGTCAGCAACCACGGCATGTTGGGGTATCCGGAGTCACCTACATACAGACAATTGCACATTAGCTGAGTTGGGTAAAGAGGGTGGAATACAACATTGCAGAACACACACAATGGTAAAAAGTCAGTACACACCGACAAGCCAGGCACGCTGGTTCTGCATCTGTGACATCATCCTCGGGATGCGACTACTCCTCATCACGTAGGCATCGTGTGCAGAACCGGGGAAATGTGCACACACATGTGAGATGCTCATATCTGCAAGACATACCACCAGAGCATTGATAGAATGGTAATGTTTCCTGTTCCTGTATGCCTGCTCATGTGCCTGTGGTGGTACCAAAGCCACATGTGTCCCATCAATGGAGCCAATGACATGTGGCATCCTCCCCAGAGCATAGAAGTCACTCTTGACGTCAGTGAGTTGTTGACGTTTAGGGAAATAGATGTACTGGTTCAGGTATCTCAACATTGCCTCCAAAACATCGCGTAGCACACGGCTGAACATGGTCTGTGACATCCCACCAGCAGACGCCACAGTGTGTTGAAAGGTACCGGTGGCAAAGAAGTGTAGGGCTGCCATCACCTTCACCTTGGGGGTCAGCGCTGTAGGGTATGTCCGGCCAGGTTGCAAATGTGGGGCCAACCGCACCGTCAATTCCTCAATCAGTGGCCTGTTGAAGCGGTACCGTCGGATGCAGTCACGTTCCACCATGGTTGCAAGGTCAGGGAATGGTCTATGGACAGCTGGTGCCCTGCAGTGCATAGGTGAACAAAGAAAGATTGTCAGTCACCCCACATATGTGGCATTGACCATACTCAATATCACATGATACATCATTACAAGACACATGTACTTGATGTGTGTGCCGTTCTGTATGGACATATATGGCACCTACATGGCCAACATCTAACATCACAGTTCAACATGTGTTGACAACAAGTTCCAGGTCGTGCTATGGGAAATCATTAGGCTGTGTCACAGTACCCATGTACTGCTGTCACGTTCCAAACACACACCACAGTGACAAGTGAGGACAGATGTGCCCCAGGCATCACAGCTCTTTGACAGGTAGATTCCCATGGACCCTGTATTGCCACTTGGACACTGGCATGACATGGCATATCATGTACACGCCAGCAAAACAACCATGACTCCCACAGGTAGTGGCCCCTGTTGCCTCTGCAGGACAGACATGGACGTCTGTGACACACACACGCACAACATCAAAGTCGATGCACAAACAACGTGGATGTGGAGACTGTCTCCCATTGTGCACATTGAATCAGAGACATCTGAAACACAACATGCACACATACTGTGGAGGGCCATCACTATTGTGGCAATGGGTCACCCTGTGACGTACATACCTTCCCACATGGGACTCAGGGTGTATGTGACATGACATACACATACACAACCTGGAAATGTGACCATGCCACATGCCCTGAACTGAACAGTTGCACATCACAGTGGTCATGTGCACAACACACAAAGGATTATGTCCCCATGAACACGTGCACAGCCTGGGAGTGGCTGCCCCCAAGTGCTACCAAATAAACCACATGTTGACCCCCATACACACACAGGTAATGCAGCCTTACATGCCTGAGGATACAGTGTGGACAGGCTGTGGTGTTGTAGGTGTGCCCCTGAGTCCCTGGCAAGTAATTGTGGCTGGCATACGTCCACCAGTGACAACCATGGTGACATATGCGAGTGATCTGTACAGGGACGCATTGTACAGCAATGGACCGATCGGTGAGCACGCATTGGCCATTGCATATGATGTGAACGGGTACGCGTTGTACAGCAATGGACCGATCGGTGCGCACGCATTGGCCATTGCATATGATGTGGACAGAAATACGTGTTGTACAGCAATGGACCGATCGGTGCGCACGCATTAGCCATTGCATATGATGTGGACAGAAATACGCGTTGTACAGCAATGGACCGATCGGTGCGCACGCATTGGCCATTGCACATGATGTGAACGGGTACGCGTTGTACAGCAATGGACCGATCGGTGCGCACGCATTGGCCATTGCATATGATGTGAACGGGTACGCGTTGTACAGCAATGGACCGATCGGTGTGCACGCATTGGCCATTGCATATGATGTGGACAGAAATACGCGTTGTACAGCAATGGACCGATCGGTGCACACGCATTGGCCATTGCATATGAGGTGAACGGGTACGCGTTGTTTTTTGAAATACGCATTGTACAGCAATGGACCGATCAGTGCGCACGCATTGGCCATTGCATATGATGTGAACGGGTGCAGCGTTGTTTTTCGAAATACGCGTTGTACAGCAATGGACCGATCGGTGCGCACGCATTGGCCATTGCATATGATGTGGACAGAAATACGCGTTGTAGACAGCAATGGACCGATCGGTGCGCACGCATTGGCCATTGCATATGATGTGAACGGGTACGCGTTCTTTTTTGAAATACGCGTTGTACAGCAATGGACCGATCGGTGCGCACGCATTGGCCATTGCATATGATGTGAACGGGTACGCGTTGTACAGCGATGGACCGATCGGTGTGCACGCATTGGCCATTGCATATGATGTGGACAGAAATACGCGATGTACATCAATGGACCGATCGGTGCGCACGCATTGGCCATTGCATATGATGTGAACGGGTACGCGTTGTACAGCAATGGACCGATCGGTGCGCACGCATTGGCCATTGCATACGATGTGAACGGGTACGCGTTGTACAGCAATGGACCGATCGGTGTGCACGCATTGGCCATTGCATATGATGTGGACAGAAATACGCGTTGTACAGCAATGGACCGATCGGTGCGCACGCATTGGCCATTGCATATGATGTGAACGGGTACGCGTTGTTTTTCGAAATACGCGTAGTACAGCAATGGACCGATCGGTGCGCACGCATTTACTATGGCCTGGCATGGCGACGGACACGTTTTCGAAGCTTTAACGAGTCTGATGCAGTGAATTCAGTTGGCCACCCACAACAATGTTGCAAATTCATGGGTGTCATGAAGTTGAACTTTTGAAGGATGCTGTGGGCGTGTATAAGTGGTGCAATTCCATGGATTGGCCAGATTCAGAAGATGCAAACGACTTGGACCTATCACTTTGGACACATGGGACAGTATCTGCCTCTGCAACACACATATAATGCTGGCTGTTCCCCTGAGAGCTCACTTGCCTGCACTACATGCTCCAGGACGACATCTGCCACCAACACTGCTGCTGTCTCTGCATCCGCTGGCTACTGCAATGGCACGTACTGTGGAGAGAGCCCCAGCCTTCAGCGCTGAGGAGAACCAGGCCCTGCTGGATAGCCTCCTTCCACAGTACAGCAAGCTGTATGGGAAACCAGGGGAGCAGGTGAGTGTGCTGTCCACTGTCTTACTAAATGTGCATGTTGTCTGACTAGCAAGACTTACAGTGTGCACGCCACTGGCTAGCATGCTCACTGAGTAGTTGTCACCCCCCAAAGTGTGTAGTTACATGCACTGAACAGGTATAGTGCAGTAACAGTGCATTCCAACAAGGTTTTACTTCCCAGGCAATGATACCATGTAGTAACTGCTGGCAAACTGTTCATAGCCATCGTTGCACTGCCTGTGTACATCATGTGCCCCTGTGATTGAGACATGTATATCCAAATGTGTGATGCACGGATCTGTTGCATGTGTAGTAATGGCCTTTTCACTTTGTCATCCTCACAGGTTGATGCCCACCAGAAGCAGGAAATATGGCTGAAGATCGCCCGGGCAGTGAGATCTGTGGGGGTCTACAAGCGCCGGATCCGCAACTGCCAGAAGAGGTGGCAGGACCTTCGGGGCGGACCCGGAGGATCGCAAGGGTCCAGCTGAAGCTGTCGCCTCCTCGCAGGAGGGGCGGACACCGGACCCTGACCCCCCACATGCTCAGGATCCTGGTGGTGGTCTTCCCTGACCTGGATGGGCAGCTGTAGGCCAGACAGCAGCAAGGAGGGGGTGAGTCCATGACTGCACTGTGAACTTTGTCTGACATGCTATGTGCCCTCCTCTGGCCTGGTTAAACTTCCACAGTACATCAGTCTTGTGGTCCAGGACCCATGTCCCTCAATTGTGACATGCCCACTCCTCATCTGATACCCAGGTTTGGCCCTTACAGTCAGGAAATTGTGTCACTTGGGTAATGTGTCCTTGCATTTTGCTTAGCTCAAGGTGGGGGACAGCATTTGTTCCCGTAACTTTGTGGTGGGCTCCATGGGTGGGTCAATTGCTTACTCAATGCCTGAGTTCTGACATGTAATCTGCGTGTAACTTTGATATGTGGTCCAATTGCTGATCTGACTCACCACATGTGCCTGGGGTATTTGGCACACACCCATGCTGCAGGTGGGAACAATGTTTGGGCCTCAGGAGTATGTATATCAAGTGTGTCACACATGCTTAGCCACCTGCCTACTGTCCAGGGATCATCCCTCTTTCACGTGGAGCAGGACAGTCATGCCTACTCCAGGGCATACAATACACTCTGTACTCCCACTCCCGTGTATCAGCTGACACGTTGTGCTCAGTGAAATGTTCCCTCAGGTGTCTGCCTCTGTGTCATTGTGCTGTGGCTTCGTTGTCAGGACTACTGGGGTGTTTATCGGTTAGGGCTCAGCATGCCACCTGAGATGTGACCATAGGAGACAATACTTGTGTGACATATAGGTGTTTGATCACTTGACTGTGCAGACTGGGGTATGCGACTGTGAAGTTCAGGCAGCTGTTTCTCATTCACAGCAGACTGTGAGGTGCTCAGGTTCAGAGAGTTGTGTTTCATGTCTCCCATATGTCCAATTGGTATGACGTGGACAAATAAGAGTTCAGATGATGTGGTTTGTGGGGGATCGACATGTGCACTTGTCAGCTACAGAACTTGCATTCCCCATGACCTAGGATTGTGACACAGTGCAGACTGTTGTTGGCTGGCTGCCCTGCCCATGTGACTGGAGACAGTGATGTATGACTTTGCAGGCATGCCTGTGCCATGGCATTAAACTTCCTAGGAGTGATCCTGCAGGGGAGTGACACGTGCTACATGCACCCCATTGTGGCATTGACTATCAGGACATGGGTGCATCATGGTGTCTGGTGCTGGTATGCATCACATGCATTTCAAATTAGACTCTGGCCATCCCTTTATCCGGACACCTGTACTGACTCAGTGGCAAGAGATGTGATGTGTGCATGTTCACATGCTTCACCGTGTTCTCTGCAATGTCCAACAACTGTGTAGGTGGTGCATGTGTCCACACTGGGGTATTACCATCCGACAGGCACCAGACAGATGGGTGCAAGGCCAGGAGGGATGTGAGTGCCATGGTTGACCATCAGACTGACAATTGGCTTCTCCTAATCTGTGTGAGCACTTTTGGCAATGTTCAACTAAGGATGCCAGGGCTTGCTCTGTAATGTGCGACATGACACTTACTGTGGTGTGTGCGGTCAGTGCAGGTGACTGATGTTTGTCTGTTTCCCTAATTGTTTGCAGATACATCCACGGCCACAGGAGGGGACAACTCCACGGACCAGGAGGAGCTGCAGAGCCAGACTGGGTCAGCAGCCAATGAGTGGTCGGAGGGACCCAGTGGCACGGAGGACGAGGGGAGCCACACCGAGGAGTCCTCAGCACCATCCACCTCAGCTGAGGACCACAGCAGCTCGGAGGATGACTCCCTTGTGGAGGCGGGTGTCAGCAGCCACCACACCCCAGCTAGTATGGCTGGCCACGCCACCACCACCACCACCACCACCGCCCTCCCATCGGCTCCCATTCCAGAGGTCCGTGGAGGCTCCCGTGTTCGGGAGCGTGTCTTCTTCGTGCCAGGCACCGCACCCCCTGCCCCTGTGTCCCCTGCTGCCCTGAGTGAGGACTCTGTGTACTTACTTCGCCAGCTCCATGTAGGGCAGACAGCACTGCTGAGTGTCCTCCATGCACACACCAATCTGTTGACACAGCTGGTGTCGTTCATGGAGGGCATCTCATCGGGCATGTATGCCCTACAGAGGAGCAATAAGTCCATGGCCTCCTCCCTGACGGCAGCAGTGTCCCTCCTCCAACAGTCCCTCACCCCTCCTACCTCTGCCCCATCCACACTTCCTGGCACCCTACCTGTCCCAAGCACATGCACACCTGCACAATCACCCAAACACACAGACACGAGCAGCACAGAAACACCCAAAACAAAGTCACAACGTGCACACAAGCATCCTCAGGGGACTGATACCACACCCACAGGAGATGGGGAACAGACACACACACAGGCATCCACAGTCACTCCGCAGTCCTCCGATACCTCTCCCTCCAAGACCCCTTCCCTTGCCTCAACTGCAACCCCACCTACAAAGCAGCTCTTCCTCTGTGACCTCGGCCTCTTCCCCTCTGATCCAGCTGATCCAGCATACAGGGGGAAGAGGAAGTCCACCCACACAGAGGGGAGTGCCCCTCACCCCCGGACACCCTCCCCCAGGCACAGACAAGCTGTGGCCCCCACCCGCAAGTCCCCCGGACCCAGAAGAGCAAGACCCCACCAACGCCCTGCAGCTCAACCACACAGTCTCCTTCCTCCACCCCTCAGGCCCCCACAACACAGGTTCCCCCACCACACCCTGCCCCAGGTTCCCCCACCCACAGATACACCATCCCCAAAATGATCCGGCCTTCTCCCCCTACCACTTTCTCTTCCAGCCCCACACCCCCGCTGTGCATGTTTGTGCCACTGGTGTGGAGACCGTGTCCTCCCCCTCTGTCCTGCCCACCTTACCTGAAACCCATTCTACTCCCCTGGAGATAGGCACTGCAGTGGAGTCCACTACCACCCCGTCTGACTTGGGCACTGCAGTGGGGAACCTGTCCACTCCATCTGGCCAGCCCACTGCAGTCGTGCTGGCACCCACACCATCTGACTCATGCCCCCCAGTTGTGCCGGCACACACCATGTCAGACACCTCCACTGCAGTTGTCAGTGACTCTCCAGCACCCACCACCCCTTCCCTGCCTCCTCCTGGTGAGCCCTGATCCTGTCCCTGCGGTGCCTGGCCTGCCCCCCGTATGCCCCTCCAAGGGGAATGTCCCTGGTCCGTAGCAGTGCAGGCAAGCAAAGGGTGACATCTGCCACTGTCACCCTGTTCGGACTTTACTGATGGACTGGCCATTGGCCTTTGTGTTTTTTCAGGACTTTCACTTTTAAACACACATATGCTGAATAAAGCTACTTTCTGTTCTCTAGTGGTTTTGCTTCAGATGTACATGATGTTGATGATGCTAACCATGCCCTTGCTGCAGTGATGGTGATTTTTGATATCAGGAAAATGAAGTGTTACTGTGCAGGACCCCATGTGGTCCAGGGGGAATGTGTCCTATCCTGGTGTGTATCCATGTCATCCTTTGCAGCAATATGAGGGTGTCATGTTTTCAATATTTGCCAATGGAATTTCCTACTTTTATTTGCAATATCACATCTGTGGCTTACACCCCTGCACATCTGTTGTGCTTGCCATTGTTCAATTTGTCTATTTCCCTGTCCGTGTGACCATCTCCACTGGACATGCAAGTTTGGGCATCAATGGGGAAGGACTCATCTGTGTTATCAGTGCAACTTGCTATACATGTGTGTTGGATCTGTGCAGATGATTTCGGTGACACTCCCATGACCAGGCTGATGTGACGAGAGCCTTCATTTTGTGCTAATTGTTGACTTAGTGACCAAGTGTTCTGCTGACATGATAGAGCCCTGCAGAGACAACGTATGGCACAGCTTTCCTTACACAGGAGTGGAGTCCCCTCATGGCAGTGTGTAATTCCGTGACATTGCCTGAGCCCAAGGTGTGTGTTGTGTGAGCATGTCTGTGTGTGTTCACTTCCATTTCGCTACGCAGGCTGGGATCCCTAGTGATGTTCCTGTTTGTGATGCTTGCTGAGTTGACCTATGTTCCCCCAAACTCTTCACCCTGGGTTCTCTGGGATGTGGGTGCATGGCACATTACTGGTCATCAGGGTGTCATCCATAGGTGTGTTTGCTGTCAGGGCTGAGTTTGTGGGCAAACGCAGATGAGACACAGTCAGGATTCCCCTTGGCACTTGTTGGTTACACAAGTCATGTAATTTACAGTTTGTGGTAGCTTTCAGTGATTGTGACACGCTGTGTGTGTGACTGCTGCCACTCCTCAGGGTCAGAGCTGCAATGTTAGAAGTTGTCTATGTGTGTTCTTTGTGGGTGACTTTGGCTTCTTCATTGGTGTGTGACTGTGGCCGGGATCCCATTGGTTGGTGTGGATTTGACGTCATGCCCATGTACGGCGTACTGTGCAGTGTGTCAGACATTCACGAGTCTTGTTGACTGGCCTTGTGTGATGGGTTTCTGCACCTTAGTTCCCACCACCACCCCTGGGATTATCATGGGTGCATGTGCAATGTCACCAGTCCATGTGAGCTTCACTGCTGCACATTGGTGGAGATCAAGGTGTGTGGTGTTGAGTGTGTGCAAATGAGAGTTGTTGCACGGCTAGACCCCTACCTCCATATTGGCCTTGGCTGACAGGCCGTGCTGATTGATTTGTGCTTGTGTAGGTGTGATGCTAGTTTGTTGCTCAGGACACATGACTGTGGTTCACAGTGTGTACGACATCTAGCTTTGTCATCACATTGGGATTATCATGCAGGCCAGTGTCACCACAATGTGGGGTCCCTGGGGGCAGTGCTGTGGTGGGTCTGTCTCTTGCTGTGTTAGTTGCTGTTCCTACAAGCTTGTGTGACATGTGTAATTTGGGCTCCCTGTCATCTAACAATGCCTGATTGCCCACATAGGGGAATCCGATCCATGAGTTACTTTTGTGTGGCACTGTATACACATCTGTGTAATTGTGATTCAGGCCTCCTCATGTGTTGTGTGGTTGCCTGGGGACACTGGCACACCGCCCCATCACCTGGTGTGTTTGATATGCAGTGTGAGGCTGCCTGTTTGTGTTTGTGCATCTGCACCACTGCATTGGCATATCTTTAGTGTGCCATTGGCTGTATGTTGTTTGGTGGGTTTCCCCTGCTGTCCCTGGGACTCCTAGGTCATCAGTCAGCACAATGATCATGGTTTGTATGTCCCATTGCTGCCATGGTATGGTATTTGTTCACCTCACATATACAGTCTCCACAGGATATCTACATTTGTCTGTCCATTGGTGCAGATATGTGGGTCTGCATTATGATGGTCACTTCTGGCATTGTGTTTTTGATGAATGTTGACAATGTCAGCCCCCATGGGTGATGTTTGTCTGCACATGGCCAAAGGTATGTCTTATTTGCACTGCACTGTTTGCCTCACCCAATCTATGTTGCTATGGGACACAAGCACTACTTTGCCACTGATGTGTTTATTGTTCTGTGACCAGGAATCATCCATGCTGTTTGGCATTTGCAGCTTTTTCCATGACAACACTTACATTTTGGTCACTGTGATGATGGGGGTTTGGACCCCATTGCCACAATGTTCAAAATGTGCTTCAGCTATGGACCCCACACTTACATTTTGGTCACTGTGATGATGGGGGTTTGGACCCCATTGCCACAATGTTCAAAATGTGCTTCAGCTATGGACCCCACACTTACATTTTGGTCACTGTGATGATGGGGGTTTGGACCCCATTGCCACAATGTTCAAAATGTGCTTCAGCTATGGACCCCACACTTACATTTTGGTCACTGTGATGATGGGGGTTTGGACCCCATTGCCACAATGTTCAAAATGTGCTTCAGCTATGGACCCCACACTTACCTTTTGGTCACTGTGATGATGGGGGGTTAGACCCCATTGCCACAGTGGTCATGGTCTGCTTGCATTGTGGAGGCCACACACATTTATGTGTGACACATGTGATAGGGGGTCACATTGTATGTTCAATGTCATGTTCAGTGTTGTAGGCATTTGACACAGACTACACACGCTTGTCATGGTGTTGGGGGGATGTGTTTTTCTGACATTCCTTATGTTGGAGTATGCTGGTTGTGTCATGCATTGCCCATCCTATGAGTAGGGGTGGTGGTAGTGGTAGGCATCCAGCCCCCCCTGAGTAGGGGTGGTGGTAGTGGTAGGCATCCAGCCCCCCATGAGTAGGGGTGGTGGTAGTGGTAGGCATCCAGCCCCCCATGAGTAGGGGTGGTGGTAGTGGTGGGTATCCAGCACCCCCTGAGTAGGGGTGGTGGTAGTGACAGGCATCCAGCCCCCCATGAGTAGGGGTGGTGTTAGTGACAGGCATCCAGGCCCCCCTGAGTAGGGGTGGTGGTTGTGGTAGGCATCCAGCACCCCCTGAGTAGGGGTGGTGGTAGTGACAGGCATCCAGCCCTCCATGAGTTGGGGTGGTGGTAGTGGTGGGCATCCAGCCCCCCATGAGTAGGGGTGGTGGTAGTGGTAGGCATCCAGCCCTCCCTGAGTAGGGGTGGTGGTAGTGGTGGGCATCCAGCCCCCATGAGTAGGGGTGGTGGTAGTGGTAGGCATCCAGCCCCCCTTGAGTAGGGGTGGTGGTAGTGGTAGGCATCCAGCCCCCCCTGAGTAGGGGTAGTGGTAGTGACAGGCATCCAGCCTCCCCTGAGTAGGGGTGGTGTTGGTGGTAGGCATCCATCCCCCTATGTGTGGGGATCGTAGTAGTGACAGGCATCCATCCCCCCTGAGTAGGGGTGGTGGTAGTGACAGGCATCCAGCCCCCCCTGAGTAGGGGTGGTGGTAGTGACAGGCATCCAGCCCCCCATGAGTAGGGGTGGTGTTGGTGGTGGGCATCCATCCCCCTATGTGTGGGGATGGTAGTAGTGACAGGCATCCAGCCCCCCCTGAGTAGGGGTGGTGGTAGTGAGAGGCATCCAGCCCCCCCTGAGTAGGGGTGGTAGTTGTGGTAGGCATCCAGCACCCCCTGAGTAGGGGTGGTGGTAGTGACAGGCATCCATCCCCCCATGAGTAGGGGTGGTGGTAGTGGTGGGCATCCAGCACCCCCTGAGTAGGGGTGGTGGTTGTGGTAGGCATCCATCCCCCTATGTGTGGGGATGGTAGTAGTGACAGGCATCCAGTCCCCCCTGAGTAGGGGTGCTGGTTGTGGTAGGCATCCAGCCCCCCATGAGTAGGGGTGGTGGTAGTGGTAGGCATCCAGCCCCCCATGAGTAGGGGTGGTGGTAGTGGTGGGCATCCAGCCCCCCATGAGTAGGGGTGGTGGTAGTGGTAGGCATCCAGCCCCCCATGAGTAGGGGTGGTGTTGGTGGTAGGCATCCATCCCCCTATGTGTGGGGATGGTAGTAGTGACAGGCATCCAGCCCCCCCTGAGTAGGGGTGGTGGTAGTGGTAGGCATCCAGGCCCCTATGGGTGTGTGTGGCATTGGTGATTGCCACCCCGCCCCTATGGTTCTGCTGTTGCTAGTGTACGTCATTTCTGCATCCCTATGTGTGTGTGACATATGTCGGGTACGTGTCATTTGTTTGTGTAGTGGGTGTTTGACTTACCATCTGCGCCGTACGCATCCGTACCTGTTCAGGTAATAGATGTAGAGTATTGGTAGGACCTGCGCGATGGGATTCATGGTTGGTTCGTCTCGTTCGGGTTTCTCGTTGCTTCGACTCGTACTCGTCGCTGGATTGTTCGTCTCGTAGCCGTGGATCGTCTTGTGGCGCGAATCGGAGCTTATGTGCATCTCTCCCGGATGCTCTGATGTGCCGGACGTAGCGACGAGTTCGGCGCGTACGGAAGGCGTATCGTACTAGTCCGGCCGGAAGGTGCTGTATTTTTGCTTCCGTGCGACTCGATTCTGCGTTTACGGATCTGGCTCGGGCGGGGAACAGGAGCTGGAATCCGTACGTACGGCTGGGTTGGGATCTGGGCAGTTATGCGCATCGTACTTGCTCGTTCGGACGAATGTTCGAATCGGTCGGGAATCACGCGTTCGGCTTGGTTTTTTTCCGGACGAATAGTGTTAGGTGCGCTTCTGGCCGAGATCGGAATCGACCCCATAGTCTTTAGTCTGCTTTGTTAATCCAGGCCACCAATAGCGTTGTTTCAACAAAGAAACAGTCGCCGTAACTCCTGCATGTGCAGAACATATCCCTTCATGTGCTGCTAGAATTAAACCTAACCTACGATCCATGTTTGGAATTAATCTATCCCCCACTCCAGGAATCTGAGCAAATGGAATGTTATTGGCATCTAACTTGTAGTAGTACTTGAGTGGAAACTTTTTTGGTACTGCTCTGCTATTTTAGCGACAAGCATTGATAGCTACCATAATCTCACCGTCTATTCTCGTTTTAGAATGAGTGATTGCAGCTACGGAAGCCGTGCGTACAGCCCAATGAATTCCCTTCAACGTGAACGCCATCACACTGATGACTCAGTGTATGTATCACGTGAGCCCTTGGTAGTTCGGTTTTCAACTCCACTACTGTTCCCATAGTATTTTATGCTTAATATTGCCACCTTTTGCATCTTTGAACCCATTTTGAACCCAGTGCTGCAAATATTCATTATATGACTGTACACAGTAAAAAGAATCGCAAACAATTAGTGTGGGGAATTCTCGATCCATATTTACCAGTGCCAGTATCAGAGCTTTTAACTCTGCCAGCTGTGCCGTGCAGTCTCCTAGAGATTGCGTTTTTGTGCAACTTGGGTGGAACTTTCCATCCCGCATGCGACCTTTAACGATTGTACATGCTGCGCTATATTGTTGCTTACTTCCTATGGCCGGTTGAGCTGATCCATCAGTGTAAATTATATATTCATTCTGATCTAGAGGCATTATTTCATTTCGTAGAGGATATTCTTGTTCCTATTGCAGTAATGCTTGTGTCTTTAAATTTGGGTCGTACCTGTATTCTACATCTGTTGCAGTGAGAGAATTAGCCCATTGTATCCATCTCGGATGTAAAGCTTTAGCATTAGGAACGCTTGCCTTTGTCGCAGCCTCTAAGGCTGGAACCGGATCTACTACTATTATTCGTTTCCCCTGAGCCAGTGCTCTTTCTCTCACTACAGCAGTCTGTACTGCTGTTAGAATCTTTTCTGTAGATGCGAAGCGCATCTCAGCATTTGTGTACAAATGTGATTTGTATGCAATTGGTACTGTCTCACCTTCATTATATGTTAGATAGGTGTACCCAGATTGACCCGCAACTATACGGATCACCAGGTTGCGTACGTTTACGCGTGTCTGTAAGTGTTTGGAAGCTATTATGTCAGCTTTTAAGGAACGAAGTGTATCTGTATGTTCCTGTGTCCATTGTTTTACTGAAAAATCAGGTTTTATTAAACCGTAGAAAGGTTTCACTCTTTCTGCGTAATCCAAAATGTATGATCTAGCAAAATTTAGGAATCCCAGAATTGACTGTAAATTTGTCAATGATTTTGGAGGTTGGAGCAGCGCGCATTTTTCAAAAAAATTGGCTGCCAGGCTTTTTCCTTCACTTGAAAGCTCATATCCTAAAAACAGGACACTGAGGTGGGCAATTTTTGATTTTTTAAAGTTGAATTTGTAGCCCTCAGATGCAAATCCCAAAATTATGGTATTCACCCTGTTTAAGTGCTCCTCTAGGTCATCATCCATTAGATAAATATCATCCACATAGGACAATGCCTCTTCGTCCAAATTTTGAAGTAACTCAGTTACTCTGGCCGAAAACAACCCCGGGCTGTTCTTCTACCCCTGGGGGAGTCGACAAAATTGACGCTGGGACCCTAGCGCTGAGAAAGCTATTAGATGCCTGCTTTCAGGCGCTATATTCGGGCAGAAAAATCCATTTGAGATATCAAGTGTTGTTTTATATTTTTTCTGCACAATGTTATTCATTAATGCGGCACTGTGTGGATTTTGGACTGCAAATGTCTTAGTGCAAGTGTTTAAATGTCTATAATCTAAAACTAGACGATATGAATTGTCAGGTTTCATGACAGGAAGCAAAGGATTGTTCATTGGTGAGGTGCAAGTTTCAATCACCCCTTGGTATTCAAGTTGATCTAAGATCTCCCTGACCTGTTTTTTAGCTTCTTGCTTTATTGGATACTGTCTCTGTGTATATTTTAAAGGAATTATGTTGTGGGTTGATTCCTCATCCCATCCAACATGGTTTTTGTATAATGCTGGAGCATGGGCTACCGCCCACTCCTGCACATATGTATGTTGTAAGTGCCTGGGAATATGGTTTGAGAATGCCGTAAGAATTGCCGTTTCTCCTTTAGGGCAATCCATGACAAATGCTGGTGGCCAATCATGTTCAGCTAATAAAATATCTTAGCCAAACGTCAGGTTCTCCCAAAAGAGACCCCTCACTGTTCTACATTTGTTCCCCTCCATTTGGAGCATTATTTCATATACTTTATGTGGGACACTTACCCTAGTATCGGGTGTTTCTACCATGATATAATCATTCAAGTCTGCTGTCACCAGAAATTCCTTCAGGTTCTGGCGAGCTATTGTTATTTCTGTCGCACTGTCTAGCATCGTCAGAGCCCATTCCCCGTTCAGTAGTCGAGTCCTCAGAATTCTGGGCATGTCTGATCTTTAGACCTGCAACTTTTTTCTTTTTGAACTGTGGCTTTTGCTTTGGTTTTAGAAGTGTCATCCTGAGCATGCTGCTTGTCTCTGGACTTTGTACGCTCTTCTTGTCTGTCTGACCGTCCTTCCCTCTCTGAGTTTTTCGATGAACCCTGAAAGGAACAAGAGGAACGTGTATCAGTATCCTGATACCTGTCAGGTGTTCTAATATTATCCCTATTCCTGAGGTTATACCTCTTTTCCGAGGGCTCCTGTGGAGGAGATCTACCTCTGGATTGAGATCTGTTTCCTTTAAAGTTTTGTTGTTTTTTATTGTCCCACTTCTTCTTTGTTGAAGCAGGTGTCTGCTTAGTAGTGTCCTTTTCAGGACTGCCCTTCAGTTGTGGTTTTAAAGCTTTCCCACCCAAACTGTCTCTCCCTAATTCTGCATATGCAGTTTCAATTATTTTCAGTAGTTTGTGTTCTTGTTCTAAAGGACTGAACTCCCTTAGGCGTTGGCGGATAGCCACTGAAGCTGCTTCCCCCTTAATTTTAGCTAGTATTATGGCTGATACCTGGGCATAGTTACCTAGAAACTTCATCCCTAAGTTTAGGGCAGGTTCTGCCCCATACTCATTTTGTATTTGTCTCAATACGTCTGGTACTACTGCTAATGACGGGATACCATGAGTTCTGGTATAAATGGCAGCAAAGACTGTACCCCAAGTGGTACAATCCTCTATTGGAGTTATCCCCATGGGCAAGCAGATTGTTAACATTCTGTGTTTTTCATACGGGGTAGTATTTGGGAATACTGCCTCTAGCTGTGTTATTTTCTGAGCTACCCAGAATGGCATTTGTTCACGTTTTGTGGGCATTTTACCCATCACCGCGTGTAATGTTTGTGGTGTAATTTTAGTTGCTGTACCCTGAATTTGAGTTCCATTTGTTGCAACTATTGCTGGTTGGACTGCAAGTGTCCTCATGACGAATTGCGTCAAGTTCCTATAGATTTTAACTAAATCTTTATGTTGTATGAGTAAGTCTCCTAGTGGCATTGTTTCAATGTCAGGATGTGGTGTGTAGGCCGCTAATATTGGCCATGTTGCCCCTTCTCTTCCGAGCGGGCCGAGTATTACTCTTCTTCTTATGTGGGGTAGGGCGCCTTTAAACCAGTATAAGTGTTCCTGGTATGTGAGCGGAACCTCTAAGTCCTCAAACGGATAGTATTCCACTTGTGCATCTCCTTCTGTGTAGGAGTGAAATGTTTTTGTTCTTGCATTTGCTGCTGGGAATGTAACCCACGAATAAAATACCTATGTTCTGTTTGATTTGTGTGCCTCAATCACGAAAACTACTATGTCACCCCTAGATGATAAACCAACAAGACTGTATTTCTAAAGTTTGGTGCAATTTTTATTGCGTCTGTATTTTCCTCGTCTGTGAGGGGCAGTTCTTGTTGAAGTGGATCTAAGACCTGGTTAGTCATTGTTTTTAGTACACTAAATAACTTTTCAAGGGAACCAAGATACGGTGTTTATGCACAATTTTAGGAACACTGTGTCCTTCAAGCTTGATTAACCAACAGCCAATAAATAGGATTTCTCGCCTACTCAGCTGTGGCGGAGCTTGTGCCCACCCACTCCAGACGTCTCTGGTGTTTTGGGAGTAGGGGTCTCTGAGAATAGCACAACTGAACTACTCAGATTCTACTGTTAATTCAATTCAATTCAATTCATCTTTATTAGGATAAGAAAATATCCATAAAAGAACAAAGTAAAAATACCAGCAAAATTTTAAAAACAAACAAACAATACATACATGAATAAAAATTTAAGACAGCCATCACGAGGCTAAAAAACAGTAAATACACAAAACGTATACATACGCAATGCTCAGGGATTTGTCTTACACTTATAATTTGTTAGGGCAATAGTATAATAGTTCCTAGAATCAACTGATACAGGCAACCAATATCCACTGATTTGATAAATAACATCAGACCAAAATAGTAACACATATTAAAATGAGAATAAAAAGTTCATTAAATATAGGAGCATAATGATGTAAAATGCGAACAATTTATCACATTAGACCAGCGTTAAAATCAAGCAAATTCATTAAATCTAGCAGCATAATATTATAAAGTGCGAGCAGTTTATCAAAAATTATGTAACAATGAAATACACACAATAAAATTATGCAACCTACATATAAATGAGAGGTTAAAAATGGGCAGTCAAGGCCAATTATACCAAACTCATAGAAGCGCGTGAGCGGACAGCCAAACGCCAGAAAGTGCTTACGCGGAAAATTAAATTTTCGTCTTTGAGCTCAACAATTTCTCTATATGCCACCTTATAGTTGCTGATAGCAGCTACCTTAAAAAACGGGATCAGCAATTGTTTACTATATAACTGATAAAAGTTACAGAAAAACAAAAAATGTAACATAGATTGATTGCCACGATTACCACAGGGACAAGGGGTTTGCTCAAGGTTACTGGTGTGCCCAAGGGGAAAACATAATAAATATTTTAAAGTACTTAGTTTGTCTCAGAGAGATACACAGAATAAACAGTCTGGTCATTTTCAATAAGAATCTATTGAACAGTTGTTATTCTAGTGTAGAATATATGAACTGTAACAACCATTAGACAGTAGCAGAGATATATGATTAGCAGTACTACGAAAGTAAAGGGATGGTATAGTTCTACCATCTTGCAGAAATCATGAATATATACAAGTACATAAGACACATGATAAAAAGTGCGTACTCCTACGATGTCTCCCTAACTAGTTGTACCTAAATGTACCTAGCATCTATGTAGGTGTCATGCCAAGAATCCCTCTAGGATCTAGTCAACCCCATTACCTGAGAGTTTAGAGAATGTGGGACCCCGTCCTGGTCTCGAGTTGGACACCCCGCGAGGGATGTTACACCACTGCGAGCTGGAGCGTCTGCATGCAGGAACCTCAGCGTCTCTGATCAGTGTGTCAGCCGGGAAGTCATGGTCTCCTCTATCTTCCTAAGCAAGAGGTGCTGTATATATACCCATAGTTCTCCCCAGGGGTCCTACCTTGCTGTGTTGCTGTGTCGGCCTAAAGAATGACATTGGGCCTGAACTTTATATAGAGATATTATACAGGAGATGGTAATCCTACTGTTAGTCCTGCTGTGCTTCCAAGAAGCCTCATGCATAATGTATGAGAATCGAACCAGGGAAAAACCTGCGTTCTGAATGCTGTGTCATATCTAGGTAAAAGGTCAGTGCCTAAGAACTGTTATGTATGTAATGTAGGGAAGAATATAGGTGAAAGGTTGCAAAGTTACCTGCACCTATATAGGGTACCTATATGGAATATAACAATACTGGCCGGACCCTCCCCTTGTGGACTGGTTTGTCACTCATTTGTATGCAACAAGGACACAACACCTTCCCATCGTGACTCAGTCAGTAGCCACCTCGCTTTTCCCACTGGTTCCAAATGAATGAGAGGAGGGCTAATACAAGGTACTACTCATTAACTGAGACTTTCAAGCAATGCTTAATTTGAGCCTGTGGGGGCCTTCACCACTTATGTTTGTGTCAGCACGTGTTTTTCCGCATCACAGATTAACCAAGAGTAAGAGAGGGAAAAACACAAACCGGAAAGACAGAAAAAATGTCACAAAAGGGAAAACAGGGGCCTGCAGCAGTGTGATAAAGGGACAGGAAGTGTCTGGTTGGGGATTGAAGGCATGGGGTGATTTTAAGGCAATGCAGCCTTGGAAATTCCATGTGCAGACATTTAATTGCACCAGCCGCGGGCTTCTGAGCAGAGCTTCGGCAACGGCAATATTTCTTTCACAAATTAAGCACTGCTTTCGAGCAAGTGTTTGTCACAGTATTATTGTGGTCGGAGTTCGTCATGCTCGCAAACAGCATCCGGTAGCCCCTGGATTTCTTACTATTCCCTCTCTAAAGGGAGGCTACATCAAACCGCAGTAATGAAATAATTTGAAAGGCATTGAATCAGACATTTATCAGAATGGACTGAGAACTAGTGCAGGAGGTGTATGGGACCAAACACATGCAGGACAATGATGAGGCCGCAAAAATGAATAGTCTACCTAACATGCATATTTTTAAGCTTCCCCCACCTTACAATTTTCTTGCAAGATGTTAGCTAGAACCTACAACACTCCATTTTCTAGTCTCGATGGTTACTGGATAATATCAAAAAGTCTCTCCGGCTATTCAAAAGTCTAGTTTGGTGGGGTCGTACCTTGCTGGAAAGAGGGAATGAAGACACTCTGAGCTTCTTGATGTTTGTGGCACCCAGGATTAACAGCAACCAAACTCTTCTTAACAATAATTTGTGATGAGCAGAGAATAGAGCCCATTTGGCCATTTTATGACTTGACGTGGGGCAACTCAATCCTTATTTTTCCAGTTTTTTGGCTAAATGGTCGCATTCAAAAGTACTGCGCGTTCTGAGCAACAGTCTAGCATCAAGCAGGAGACAATGCCAAAAGCCCAGGTATTGTTATGGAAAAATATACAGTGACTTCTAATATCACTTGGTGCACAGGCAGCTAAAATTACTGAAGCTGTGAGATTTTGAGTTTACCTACAGCCAAAGAGTGGGGGGGTGTGGCTCTGTTTTGTCACTAGGGACTCGGTCTTGTGATTTAGGGAAAGAGGGGCCCTCCATTAACAGCTTCTTATCTCTCTTCTAACAGCTCAGCCTGGTGTTCCCAGTCATCTTCTGCCTCTGCACTCTGTTCCTGGTAGCTGTGCCCCTGTACATTGACACCATCAATTCCCTCATTACAGGGGCGTTATAGTTAGGAATTAAAATTAAAAAGCCTTTGAAATTCACTGAAAAAAACAAAGGTTACAGGGATGTTACAGTTAGGAAATAGAATTAAAAAAACCTTAGAAATTCACTGAAAAAGCCAAAGGTCTTAGAGATGTGATAGTTAGGCTCAGATTTCACTTGAACAGAACTAGTGAAAGTCAGCACTTATAGTTAGCTATGCTAACTATAACTTACGCCCCTTCAATGCACTACTTACTACCTCACATATTACATCATTCATGACATGGTAAGTGACATCACTGGTGACATCTCATATACCCACACACACACACCCATACAACCATCAACATACACCCTTACTCATCCATAGGACCACTCACACACCTATTCACTCACGCATACAGCCACTCATACAACCACTCACACACCCACTCACACACAGTCACACACAGTCACACAACCACTCACATAATATTTGTTAGAAGTAGTATCACTCATAATTAGTAAACCTACTATAAAAATGTATGTTTTGTAGTAGCTTAGCATATATGTTTAACAGGCCTTTTCTTTTTTATTTTCTTTAAAGGGAGGTGGGCCAAGCGGACCCCTCCCAGGCCATTTTCGGCCACGGGGACCCCATCCCCCAGGGCCAGGCTACTTCGTAGGAGACTGTGGGGGCAGCCTGAAGGCCCCCATGGTCCCTGCTGGCTCCCCCTCCTGCCCGGAGCCAGCATTGCTTTTACACACAGGGAGTTTCTGACATGCAGCTCCCTGTGTGTAAAGCAAAGTGCTCGCTTTGAGCAAGCTAGAGAAAATTCTCTTGCTTGCTCAAAGCGGAGCACACTGTTTGCTATGGCATGGCAGGAGCAGTGCTCCCGCCATGCCATAGCTAACTGCAACTGCCACTGCAACTGCCATAGCAAACTGCAATGTCCTGGGGGTGGGAGCCCCAGGACACTGCTGTAGCCGGCCCTGGGGGTGGCAGTCCCCAGGGCCATCTAGGGCTCCAATAGGGGGGGCACACGGCCCCCCTCCCTTCTTCAAATTTGCCCCGGGGAGGTGGTGGTCCCCGAGGCTCTGGGGCCGCAATGGACCCCCTTCATTAATGTGTTTGTGCCCCAGGGAGGTGGCGGTCCCCGGTGCTGCATGGGGGGCCAGAGCCCCCCACGCATCATTATTTATTTTATCCATGGGGAGGTGGTGGTCCCTGGGGCCATGGGGGGCATGTGGCCCCCCCCACATTACTGTTATATGTAGCCCCCGGGAGGTGGCGGTCCCCGGGGCTGACAGGGGGGCCGCGCGGCCTCCCACATTAGTGTTATGTTAATTCCGGGGAGGTGGCAATACCCAGGGCTGCAGCGGGGACGCACAGCCTCTACATCATTATAAAATATTAAATATTATTATCCCTGGGGATGTGTCGGTCCCCAGGGTGCAGGGGTTGCCACTAGGGCAACCCCCAAATACATATTAAAAAATTTCCCGGGGAGGTGGCGGTCACCGGGGCATTAGGTATTCTAGGAGGACAGGGCCATGCCCCCCTCCTATATTTTCAAATGCCCCCGGGACCTGGTCCACTGAGGGGCCTAATTAAACGAAGCGCTAGAGTCCACGCTTTGTTTTTTGTTTTTCATTTTCGGCGGCAGTCACAAATCCAATGCGACTCATGCTTTTTATTAATGCTTTTTTGGCCCTGGGGGGTTTCTGTGAGACCTCCCAAGAGGCCTGGGGGATCAGGGTGTTTCTACCCTGCCCCCTTTTATTTTTTTTAGGTTTTTTCTTGTGACTCGGTTTAACCAAGTCACAAGATGGCTGCCAACTCTTCCTGGTTTGAAGTGTTGGCAGCCAATTAGATCTCAGCACGAGATTGGGAGGGGGTCACAGATCCACGCTGCCTCAGTTGTATACCTGAGAAATCTTTAAATTTCTCAGCAACTACTGAATGGATTTACACCATTTAGCAACAAGCATTTGCAATGCAATTGTCTCGCCTTTGGGACCTTATATGTATTTAGCTATGCAGCACAGTAGCCTGGGTGCTGAAACATCTACTGTTCTTTAACAAACTGCATGACACACCAGGTATGTGAACACAATGAGAGAAATATTGCCTCTCAGCGGGAAATGGTATAGTCCAAAGCTCTGTTTTTAATATAAAATAAGGGCCTTCAGTGGTCATATCACTGAAAATACAAGATTTCAAAAAAAATATTATTGTCTACGGGTGCTCATGGAAGTCAATTTCTATGGACTGGAATCTAGAGAATACTAAAGTGATTCTGGTATTTTACTGACCGCTCCTGGTCATTTTCAATCAAGAAAGTTAAATAGAGGCAGTTGCCAGAAAAATTAAAAAAAGAAAGTCCCTCAGCAGAAAGCAATTCTGGTATTTTACTGACCTCTACCGGTCTATCAAGACAGAGAAATAGAGGCAGTTGAACAAGCAGAAAGCAATTCTGGTATTTTACTGACCTCTACTGGTCGTTTTCTATCAAGACAGTTAAATGGAGGCAGTTGAACAGAAAAAAAGTCCCTAAGCGGAAGCAGACAAGTCCTAGGGCTGATCTCCAGAGCCCACAAAGAACATACACATATAAGTATATACTAAAGTATATAAAAGAGATCTCAAATGCTCAACCTAAAAAGGGCACTTTCTGGACCAACAGCTACCTTTCTGCTAAATATGGTGTAATTCTGTCCAGCAGTTCAGGCTGTAGCCGTGTCTAAATTTTCCAATGGAAATTAACATGGAGAAAAAGCATTTTGGGACCCCCTCTTTTTCTCGGCCTTCGCTTGACGGATCATCCCTAAATTTTCAAGACGGCAGCTGAAGTGAGCATCAAACTAGTTTTGAAAATTTCAAAAATGTTCATCAAATGACCCCAAAGTTATTGGCAAATTAAAAAATGTTCTTCCTATGGAAACTGCATCCTAACTATAACTACCTACTGGCGGTCACCAGTAGGTAGTTATAGTTAGTTATAGTTAGGTCTGTTTTTTCATAGATGGAGTGTTTTTTAGTTTGCTAATAACTTTGGCCCCGTTTGACAACTTTGTGCACAACTTTTCCAAAACAGTTAATTCACCCCTGCTCTTTCCTGGAAAGTTTCTCGGGAATCCATCAAGCGGGGGCTGAGAAAAAGGGGGTCCCAAAACATAAAAGCTCCATGCATTTTCCATCGACTTCTTTAAGACAGGTTATAGCAAAAACTTCCAAACTGAATACACCAAATTTGGCTGGAAGCTAGATCTTGGTGACAGATTGTGCTTTTTGTGGTTTGTCCATTCAGTAGTTTTTGAGAAATGAAGGTTAAAAAATAATTGTATATTTTGACAGTTGGGCTTCCCAGGAGCACAGTCCCAGGAGCGTTGCGCGAGACCGCAAAATCAAAAATGGAACCCTGTGATTGGTTGAGAGGCCCATATTTCCCATGAGCCTTAAGGCAAGTCCCACAAGCTCTCTGGTTGGCTGGCTGTTGGAATGTTAGCAATTAAATAGCCGCCATTGCTGTTTACTGCGAAAAATTGAAGGTGTTGTAGAAATCAAGTAAAAGAAAACTGTATAAGAGGGCAGCAGCATTCTGTCCCCCTAGATTTAGAGAGGAGGTGTCTAAGGGATAACTACTGTGAAGAAAATAAATGTATATTATTTTTTACTACTTTCTTATGATCTCGGGGACTCTCGCAGGATCGTGAATAGTACAAAAGAGTAGAGGAGTACTCAATATACTCTCTTAGTAGGAATGCATATTGTGATCCTTGTTTTTAAGAGGAAGTGTGTAAAAGATAAGTACTGTAATGAGTAAATAGTTAATTCTTATTTTCAAAAATGTTACGATCTCACAAGACTCTAGCAGGATCGTGAAAAGTAGGAAGGAGTAGGTGATCTTTGAATATACTGTAGTATGCACACTTGCTACTGTAGGAAGAACAATTACTAGAGATTGTGTTTATCAGAGTGTACTATTTATGCCCATTGGCTTGGTCAGAGTTGTGAGTAAAGTACAGTCTCTTCCGACAACCTACTATGCACACCTATTATCAGAGAGAGGGGTGTTAGCAGGGAGGGCAGTCCCTCTCCACTCACTACTACACACACCTGTCACATGAGAGAGAGGTGTCAGCAGAAAGGCCAGTCTCTATGAACAGACTCTACTATGCACACCCGTCATCTAAGAATGAGGTCGAGGTCTAAAAGTTAAGGGTAGTCCATGTACACAACATACTACACACACCTATCATCTGAGAGAGCGGTCTGACAGGGGAGGCCAGTCCATGTACACACCTTAATATGCACACCCATCATCTGAGAGAGAGGTCTAACAGGAAATGACATTCCCTCTCCACTCACTACTTCTCACACCTGTCATCTGAGAGAGAGGTCTTAGCAGAGAGGCCAGTCGTGCCCCAAAGACCCTACTACTCATACCTATCATCTGAAAAAGAGGTCTGGAATGAGAGGCCTGTCACTCCCCACACCTTATTACGATAACCCGTCATCTGAGAGAGAGGTCTCACAGGAGAGGCTAGTCCATCCATACAGTCTACTATGCACTCTCATCATCTGAGTAAAGGGTCTGTCAGGAGAGGGCCATACCTTCCCACACACTACTATGCATACTTGTAATTCAAGAGAGAGCTTTGAAAGGAGAGGGTAGTCCCTCCTCACTCCCTACTATGCACAAAGATTATCCAAGAGAGAGTTCTCGATGGAGAGGCTAGTCCTTCCCATATAATACTATTGCCCTACAGCTGTGTTGCGATCCCGTGAGAGACTCGCAAGTTTAGCTTGCAAGCTTCAGGGATTCAAGCTTGCTGCATGGGGTTCATTTGATCTCGAGAACATCTCACGAGACTCACATGGAAAATTACTGGGCCTGCCATGAGGCATTTTACGATCCTACAAGAGTCCCATGAGATTGTATGGGGAGAAGTAAAAAAAAAAGGCCCCAGGCTCAACCAATAGTTACCATTCATATTACGAGGTTGAAGAAATGCTGTACTGTGATTGGGTGTAGAACCAGAGATAGCTCAGTTTGTTCTTTGTGCTTTGGAGGAGAAGGAAGTCTGTTTGAGTTGTGCTCAGCAGAAATGAATTTATGCGAACCTGAAAGAGACTGGTGTCTTCATCTGCATTTATGAAAGAATTCCAAGCTCAGGTAATTAATCATATATCTTATAAACTTTTTTGTGAAGTGCCAATAAGTGTACTAATGTTGTAAACATATTCTAAAGCATGTTTACATAGTGAAAAGCTGTTTGGAGAGGTGTAGATCCCTTAATATAGCTCTTAAGAGGTTGCCATTAGAATGTAGAGAGATATCAGCAAGTATTGCAAATTGTGTTGACAAATAAAGTTTTCCAACTGTATTTACTTGTAAGTAAAGGAGGCAGTGTTTCTCAAATTATAAAAAACAAAGAATACTGAAGGTGTTAACACAAGCCCTAGTGTTTTTATGAACCTCACTGTACATATACTTTAGCCCTATGAGATGTTTGAGTGGCGATATCACTATTTCTAGAGTAAAACACAGTGCTCAATGTTAGCAAGGGTGTCTCATGAGGAATGTATTACATTATAAACTTTTATTAAATCAAGTTTGATGGCATGTTATAATTTTTTGTGAGAAAATATACATTGGGTGAGGGTGTGGAATTTTTCTGGAGAAATTATTAACAAGTTAGTGGTTGACTAGATATAAATATGTGATTGTGGGTGAAAGATGTAGAAAACTACAGAATATAGTGAAGAATTACTGTTATGATTTATTCACTAGTATGTAACTTTTAAATGTTTTTGTTATTGTCTCTTTTTTGGGGGGAAAATGGAAAACAGCAGTTGTGAACAATATAACTACCATGTGAGAAAAAATATGGAGGAGAAAAAGTAGCCTTGCTCACTTTTGAAAAAACAGGAAATAATTACTCTGTGGAAAGTGAGGAGCAAAACTATTAATTGGAGAAGTGATAATGTTTGTATTACATAGGGGGACATTTGTGATCTTGTACAATCTTGTGCTGTGTAGGTCTACTTGTCTCTGAGCAAATAATTATCTGCTTACAAAAGCAGCATAAAAAGGGCTTTCTTAAGAGAAGCACAATTATTATCTAGTTCAGCAATGAGTACCTGATCAGGCATAGTGTATCCAGACCAGCAACATGAGTTAACTCTGCCCGAGCAAGCCATTGTTAACTCCTTTAACCCCTTCCGTCCTCAGGCACAGTGAGCGTGAGCTGAGGATGGAACTATTCTGCCCTTGCACATACCCACAGGGGAAGCGCTGGCGCTACCCCTGTGGGTTGCCTCTTTTCACCCCCCCACCAGGGATGGCCACTCCCACTCTGCCTCTGATGACATCAGCATGCATGGTGCACCAACGTCATTAGAAGCTGCCAGGAACGCGCTGGAAACCATTTGCTTCCAGGGTGCGTAGAAGAAGGAAGTACGTTTCTCCTCCTGGGGGGGTTCAGGGAGTACAAAGAGGCATCAGGGTAAAGGAAAGAGTTTTTCTTTTCCCTCGATGTCTCTTTGCAGTGCATTCCTGCTCCACATTTGCAGGTGGGGCAGTGATCGTGTAGCAGAAAGGCCCACTAGGTCGCCAGGGATTTTTAGGTTGCTTGTGAAATTTTGTGGCTATCGGCCCTAGGACAAGCTATATATTTTGGGCATTTCTGCCCTCCATTGGGGACAGCTCCGCCACATTTTTAGGCCAATCTGACCTAAGGGGCAGAAGTCACAAGCCTACCAGGGAATGAATGGAGGAGAAAAGAAGCCTTGCTTTTGGGGAGCGGCCCCTTGGGCAAAGGGTTGCTCCCCTTTTATAGGAGGCATGAATTTTGGCCATTTCTGCCCCCCTTTGTGGACAGATCAGCCATATTTTTAGGCCAATCTCACCCCAAGTGGAGGCAGAAACCACTAGCCTTCCAGGGAATTCATGTTTTTTCTATTTTGGGGAGTGGCCTCTTGGGCAAGGGTCACTCACTTTTATAGGGGCATGTATTTTGGCCATTTCAGCCCACCAAGGGGGCAGATCTGCCATATTTTTAGGCCAATCTGCCCCCCAAGGGGGGCAGAGCCATTGACCACCAGGGAGTAAATGATTTGGCCAGGTTGGGGAGCGGCCCCTTTGGCAAAGGTCGCTCCCCTTTATTGGGGCATGTATTTTGGCCATTTCTGCCCCTTGTGGGGGCTAATTAGCCATATTTTTAGGGCCATCTGCCCCCAAAGGGAGCAGAAAGCCACTAGTCATCCAGGAATTCATATATTTGTATGCCGGTGAGCAGCCCCTTTGGCAAGGGTCACTACTCTTTTTTGGGCATGTATTTTGGCTCTTTCTGCCCACCTTGAGGGCAGATCAACCATATTTTTATGCCCAACTCAGAAAACCACTAGACACAAGGGAAAGTTTCTGTGTGTGTGTGTGAACAGGAGTTTGGCTGATGGTATGTGTGTACTTGGTGTCTATGGGATAGCACTTGGCTGGCAGTGTGTGCAGACTGGTGCCTCCCTGGCGGTGTGTGTTGGCTGGCACTTGGCTGGTGGTGAGTGTGGAATGGCCCTTGGCTTGCAGAGTGCATGGACTGGTGCTTGGCTGGCAGTGTGCATGGACTGGCGCTTGGCTGGAGGTGTGTGTGAACTGGTGCTTGGCTGGTGGTGTGCGTGGACTGGCACTTGGCTAGCGGTGTGTGTGTACTGGTGCCTAGCTGGTGGTGTATGTGGACCGGCACTAGGCTGGCATGTGGGTGAAATGGCAGTTGGCTGATACTTTGCGTGGACTGGCATTTGGATGGCAGTGAGCATGGACTGGCACTTGGCTGGTGGTGTTTGTGGACTGGCGCTTGGCTGGCGGTGTTTGTGGACTGGCATTTGGCTAACAATGTGTGTGGCTGACAGTTGAATGGTAATAGGCAGACTTCATAGTGTTTTATAATGTTAGCAGTTTTATTTCTTGTCATCATTTGTGATCGTAATGCTTAATTTCTCCTTTTTATTCTAGTGCAAAGCTTTTGTTTTCCGTGCTGTGACTCCTGCTTACAGTTTCAGCACTAGTAGTTCTGCAGTTTGTGTATTGCATGTGTTTGTTAAGAAAACGTTTTTGTACTGTTTACTCCAAATGAGTATCATTGCCTTGCATTGATTCCTTTTTTGTAAATGCTGTAATAATAGCAGCATATTTTGCTTCTGTTTTATTGTGTGTGAATTTATCTTTGGATTTGTTGACGATGTGTATTATGTTGTCTTGTGTGTAATTTTCTTTTGTTTCTTCTTTCTAGTGGGATGTCGTTGGTGCTTGCTGTGTCTGGGCAGAGTAGGTGCAGGTGATCCTGAGTTTAGCTGTTGCTGGCAACTGAGTGGTATCGTTTGTGAATATATAGGTTTTTGTGAGCTTTGTATTCATTGACGTTACCATGCAAATTACCATATGCCAGTAGCTTTACTTCTTGTTTGATAAAGCCACACTTTGTGTATTACTTATCGTACACAGTGTTGGTTATTATTGACTTATTTGTCAAGTTACTTTACTTAGTAAGGATTATGGCTAGCTGCAGGATTACCACTCAGCCATTTGTTGGTATGCATTTTGAGTCTTCCTCTGACTATGATTTTGAGACTGACTCTGCATCTGAGGCAGAGGAAGAAGTCCAGGATTCTGGGAGTGAATATTCTGTCCGAGAGGAAACATCTGATTACGAAGCCAGCCTCAGTGTGGATGAAGAGTCTCTTTTAGAGGAGGAAACTGGTATGCCGATTGTGCATCAAGAGGCATTTAGATTGCAGTTTGAGGCTGAATGGCTTCCCATTGGAAGTGCCAACTCTGGGTTGCCCCAAACATGGTGCAGCCTATGTTGACAGCTTTTACTGGTGTCACAGGGTGTAGAGTGAACACTGAAAACTTTCTGCCTATAAATTTCTTTCAGTTTATGGACGATGTATTGTTGGATGAGATCGTTGACCAGACTAATTTGTATGCTGAACAGTATTTCTAGGACAACAGTGCCAGACTTAAGCCTCACTCTAGAGCTAGCCGTTGGACTCCCACAAATCTGGATGAGTTTAAGAAGTTCTAGGGTTTAATTTTTTAGATGGGCTTGATAAGAAAGCTGACACTGTCTTCATATTGGTCTACTAGTCCCTTGATGTCAAAGGCTATATTTCCTGCAACCATGAGTCTTTCATTCACAAATTAAGCACTGCTTTCGAGCAAGTGTTTGTCACAGTATTATTGTGGTCGGAGTTCGTCATGCTCGCAAACAGCATCCGGTAGCCCCTGGATTTCTTACTATTCCCTCTCTAAAGGGAGGCTACATCAAACCGCAGTAATGAAATAATTTGAAAGGCATTGAATCAGACATTTATCAGAATGGACTGAGAACTAGTGCAGGAGGTGTATGGGACCAAACACATGCAGGACAATGATGAGGCCGCAAAAATGAATAGTCTACCTAACATGCATATTTTTAAGCTTCCCCCACCTTACACTTTTCTTGCAAGATGTTAGCTAGAACCTACAACACTCCATTTTCTAGTCTCGATGGTTACTGGATAATATCAAAAAGTCTCTCCGGCTATTCAAAAGTCTAGTTTGGTGGGGTCGTACCTTGCTGGAAAGAGGGAATGAAGACACTCTGAGCTTCTTGATGTTTGTGGCACCCAGGATTAACAGCAACCAAACTCTTCTTAACAATAATTTGTGATGAGCAGAGAATAGAGCCCATTTGGCCATTTTATGACTTGACGTGGGGCAGTTACCTGCATTTTGAACAACTCAATCCTTATTTTTCCAGTTTTTTGGCTAAATGGTCCCATTCAAAAGTACTGCGCGTTCTGAGCAACAGTCTAGCATCAAGCAGGAGACAATGCCAAAAGCCCAGGTATTGTTATGGAAAAATATACAGTGACTTCTAATATCACTTGGTGCACAGGCAGCTAAAATTACTGAAGCTGTGAGATTTTGAGTTTACCTACAGCCAAAGAGTGGGGGGGTGTGGCTCTGTTTTGTCACTAGGGACTCGGTCTTGTGATTTAGGGAAAGAGGGGCCCTCCATTAACAGCTTCTTATCTCTCTTCTAACAGCTCAGCCTGGTGTTCCCAGTCATCTTCTGCCTCTGCACTCTGTTCCTGGTAGCTGTGCCCCTGTACATTGACACCATCAATTCCCTCATTACAGGGGCGTTATAGTTAGGAATTAAAATTAAAAAGCCTTTGAAATTCACTGAAAAAAACAAAGGTTACAGGGATGTTACAGTTAGGAAATAGAATTTAAAAAACCTTAGAAATTCACTGAAAAAGCCAAAGGTCTTAGAGATGTGATAGTTAGGCTCAGATTTCACTTGAACAGAACTAGTGAAAGTCAGCACTTATAGTTAGCTATGCTAACTATAACTTACGCCCCTTCAATGCACTACTTACTACCTCACATATTACATCATTCATGACATGGTAAGTGACATCACTGGTGACATCTCATATACCCACACACACACACCCATACAACCATCAACATACACCCTTACTCATCCATAGGACCACTCACACACCTATTCACTCATGCATACAGTCACTCATACAACCACTCACACACCCACTCACACACAGTCACACACAGTCACACAACCACTCACATAATATTTGTTAGAAGTAGTATCACTCATAATTAGTAAACCTACTATAAAAATGTATGTTTTGTAGTAGCTTAGCATATATGTTTAACAGGCCTTTTCTTTTTTATTTTCTTTAAAGGGAGGTGGGCCAAGCGGACCCCCTCCCAGGCCATTTTTGGCCACGGGGACCCCATCCCCCAGGGCCAGGCTACTTCGTAGGAGACTGTGGGGGCAGCCTGAAGGCCCCCATGGTCCCTGCTGGCTCCCCCCTCCTGCCCGGAGCCAGCATTGCTTTTACACACAGGGAGTTTCTGACATGCAGCTCCCTGTGTGTAAAAGCAAAGTGCTCCGCTTTGAGCAAGCTAGAGAAAAATTCTCTTGCTTGCTCAAAGCGGAGCACACTGTTTGCTATGGCATGGCAGGAGCAGTGCTCCCGCCATGCCATAGCCAACTGCAACTGCCACTGCAACTGCCATAGCAAACTGCAATGTCCTGGGGGTGGGAGCCCCAGGACACTGCTGTAGCCGGCCCTGGGGGTGGCAGTCCCCAGGGCCATCTAGGGCTCCAATAGGGGGGGCACATGGCCCCCCTCCCTTCTTCAAATTTGCCCCGGGGAGGTGGTGGTCCCCGAGGCTCTGGGGCCGCAATGGACCCCCTTCATTAATGTGTTTGTGCCCCAGGGAGGTGGCGGTCCCCGGTGCTGCATGGGGGGCCAGAGCCCCCCACGCATCATTATTTATTTTATCCATGGGGAGGTGGTGGTCCCTGGGGCCATGGGGGCATGTGGCCCCCACATTACTGTTATATGTAGCCCCCGGGAGGTGGCGGTCCCCGGGGCTGACAGGGGGCCGCGCGGCCTCCCACATTAGTGTTATGTTAATTCCGGGAGGTGGCAATACCCAGGGCTGCAGCGGGGACGCACAGCCTCTACATCATTATAAAATATTAAATATTATTATCCCTGGGGATGTGTCGGTCCCCAGGGTGCAGGGGTCGCCACTAGGGCAACCCCCAAATACATATTAAAAAATTTCCCGGGGAGGTGGCGGTCACCGGGGCATTAGGTATTCTAGGAGGACAGGGCCATGCCCCCCTCCTATATTTTCAAATGCCCCCGGGACCTGGTCCACTGAGGGGCCTAATTAAACGAAGCGCTAGAGTCCACGCTTTGTTTTTTGTTTTTCATTTTCGGCGGCAGTCACAAATCCAATGCAACTCATGCTTTTTATTAATGCTTTTTTGGCCCTGGGGGTTTCTGTGAGACCTCCCAAGAGGCCTGGGGGATCAGGGTGTTTCTACCCTGCCCCCTTTTATTTTTTTAGGTTTTTCTTGTGACTCGGTTTAACCAAGTCACAAGATGGCTGCCAACTCTTCCTGGTTTGAAGTGTTGGCAGCCAATTAGATCTCAGCACGAGATTGGGAGGGGTCACAGATCCACGCTGCCTCAGTTGTATACCTGAGAAATCTTTAAATTTCTCAGCAACTACTGAATGGATTTACACCATTTAGCAACAAGCATTTGCAATGCAATTGTCTCGCCTTTGGGACCTTATATGTATTTAGCTATGCAGCACAGTAGCCTGGGTGCTGAAACATCTACTGTTCTTTAACAAACTGCATGACACACCAGGTATGTGAACACAATGAGAGAAATATTGCCTCTCAGCGGGAAATGGTATAGTCCAAAGCTCTGTTTTTAATATAAAATAAGGGCCTTCAGTGGTCATATCACTGAAAATACAAGATTTCAAAAAAAATATTATTGTCTACGGGTGCTCATGGAAGTCAATTTCTATGGACTGGAATCTAGAGAATACTAAAGTGATTCTGGTATTTTACTGACCGCTGCTGGTCATTTTCAATCAAGAAAGTTAAATAGAGGCAGTTGCCAGAAAAATTAAAAAAAGAAAGTCCCTCAGCAGAAAGCAATTCTGGTATTTTACTGACCTCTACCGGTCTATCAAGACAGAGAAATAGAGGCAGTTGAACAAGCAGAAAGCAATTCTGGTATTTTACTGACCTCTACTGGTCGTTTTCTATCAAGACAGTTAAATGGAGGCAGTTGAACAGAAAAAAAAGTCCCTAAGCGGAAGCAGACAAGTCCTAGGGCTGATCTCCAGAGCCCACAAAGAACATACACATATAAGTATATACTAAAGTATATAAAAGAGATCTCAAATGCTCAACCTAAAAAGGGCGCTTTCTGGACCAACAGCTACCTTTCTGCTAAATATGGTGTAATTCTGTCCAGCAGTTCAGGCTGTAGCCGTGTCTAAATTTTCCAATGGAAATTAACATGGAGAAAAAGCATTTTGGGACCCCCTCTTTTTCTCGGCCCCCGCTTGACGGATCATCCCTAAATTTTCAAGACGGCAGCTGAAGTGAGCATCAAACTAGTTTTGAAAATTTCAAAAATGTTCATCAAATGACCCCAAAGTTATTGGCAAATTAAAAAATGTTCTTCCTATGGAAACTGCATCCTAACTATAACTACCTACTGGCGGTCACCAGTAGGTAGTTATAGTTAGTTATAGTTAGGTCTGTTTTTTCATAGATGGAGTGTTTTTTAGTTTGCTAATAACTTTGGCCCCGTTTGACAACTTTGTGCACAACTTTTCCAAAACAGTTAATTCACCCCTGCTCTTTCCTGGAAAGTTTCTCGGGAATCCATCAAGCGGGGGCTGAGAAAAAGGGGGTCCCAAAACATAAAAGCTCCATGCATTTTCCATCGACTTCTTTAAGACAGGTTATAGCAAAAACTTCCAAACTGAATACACCAAATTTGGCTGGAAGCTAGATCTTGGTGACAGATTGTGCTTTTTGTGGTTTGTCCATTCAGTAGTTTTTGACAAATGAAGGTTAAAAAATAATTGTATATTTTGACAGTTGGGCTTCCCAGGAGCACAGTCCCAGGAGCGTTGCGCGAGACCGCAAAATCAAAAATGGAACCCTGTGATTGGTTGAGAGGCCCATATTTCCCATGAGCCTTAAGGCAAGTCCCACGAGCTCTCTGGTTGGCTGGCTGTTGGAATGTTAGCAATTAAATAGCCGCCATTGCTGTTTACTGCGAAAAATTGAAGGTGTTGTAGAAATCAAGTAAAAGAAAACTGTATAAGAGGGCAGCAGCATTCTGTCCCCCTAGATTTAGAGAGGAGGTGTCTAAGGGATAACTACTGTGAAGAAAATAAATGTATATTATTTTTTACTACTTTCTTATGATCTCGGGGGACTCTCGCAGGATCGTGAATAGTACAAAAGAGTAGAGGAGTACTCAATATACTCTCTTAGTAGGAATGCATATTGTGATCCTTGTTTTTAAGAGGAAGTGTGTAAAAGATAAGTACTGTAATGAGTAAATAGTTAATTCTTATTTTCAAAAATGTTACGATCTCACAAGACTCTAGCAGGATCGTGAAAAGTAGGAAGGAGTAGGTGATCTTTGAATATACTGTAGTATGCACACTTGCTACTGTAGGAAGAACAATTACTAGAGATTGTGTTTATCAGAGTGTACTATTTATGCCCATTGGCTTGGTCAGAGTTGTGAGTAAAGTACAGTCTCTTCCGACAACCTACTATGCACACCTATTATCAGAGAGAGGGGTGTTAGCAGGGACGGCAGTTCCTCTCCACTCACTACTACACACACCTGTCACATGAGAGAGAGGTGTCAGCAGAAAGGCCAGTCTCTATGAACAGACTCTACTATGCACACCCGTCATCTAAGAATGAGGTCGAGGTCTAAAAGTTAAGGGTAGTCCATGTACACAACATACTACACACACCTATCATCTGAGAGAGCGGTCTGACAGGGGAGGCCAGTCCATGTACACACCTTAATATGCACACCCATCATCTGAGAGAGAGGTCTAACAGGAAATGACATTCCCTCTCCACTCACTACTTCTCACACCTGTCATCTGAGAGAGAGGTCTTAGCAGAGAGGCCAGTCGTGCCCCAAAGACCCTACTACTCATACCTATCATCTGAAAAAGAGGTCTGGAATGAGAGGCCTGTCACTCCCCACACCTTATTACGATAACCCGTCATCTGAGAGAGAGGTCTCACAGGAGAGGCTAGTCCATCCATACAGTCTACTATGCACTCTCATCATCTGAGTAAAGGGTCTGTCAGGAGAGGGCCATACCTTCCCACACACTACTATGCATACTTGTAATTCAAGAGAGAGCTTTGAAAGGAGAGGGTAGTCCCTCCTCACTCCCTACTATGCACAAAGATTATCCAAGAGAGAGTTCTCGATGGAGAGGCTAGTCCTTCCCATATAATACTATTGCCCTACAGCTGTGTTGCGATCCCGTGAGAGACTCGCAAGTTTAGCTTGCAAGCTTCAGGGATTCAAGCTTGCTGCATGGGGTTCATTTGATCTCGAGAACATCTCACGAGACTCACATGGAAAATTACTGGGCCTGCCATGAGGCATTTTACGATCCTACAAGAGTCCCATGAGATTGTATGGGGAGAAGTAAAAAAAAAGGCCCCAGGCTCAACCAATAGTTACCATTCATATTACAAGGTTGAAGAAATGCTGTACTGTGATTGGGTGTAGAACCAGAGATAGCTCAGTTTGTTCTTTGTGCTTTGGAGGAGAAGGAAGTCTGTTTGAGTTGTGCTCAGCAGAAATGAATTTATGCGAACCTGAAAGAGACTGGTGTCTTCATCTGCATTTATGAAAGAATTCCAAGCTCAGGTAATTAATCATATATCTTATAAACTTTTTTGTGAAGTGCCAATAAGTGTACTAATGTTGTAAACATATTCTAAAGCATGTTTACATAGTGAAAAGCTGTTTGGAGAGTTGTAGATCCCTTAATATAGCTCTTAAGAGGTTGCCATTAGAATGTAGAGAGATATCAGCAAGTATTGCAAATTGTGTTGACAAATAAAGTTTTCCAACTGTATTTACTTGTAAGTAAAGGAGGCAGTGTTTCTCAAATTATAAAAAACAAAGAATACTGAAGGTGTTAACACAAGCCCTAGTGTTTTTATGAACCTCACTGTACATATACTTTAGCCCTATGAGATGTTTGAGTGGCGATATCACTATTTCTAGAGTAAAACACAGTGCTCAATGTTAGCAAGGGTGTCTCATGAGGAATGTATTACATTATAAACTTTTATTAAATCAAGTTTGATGGCATGTTATAATTTTTTGTGAGAAAATATACATTGGGTGAGGGTGTGGAATTTTTCTGGAGAAATTATTAACAAGTTAGTGGTTGACTAGATATAAATATGTGATTGTGGGTGAAAGATGTAGAAAACTACAGAATATAGTGAAGAATTACTGTTATGATTTATTCACTAGTATGTAACTTTTAAATGTTTTTGTTATTTTCTCTTTTTGGGGGAAAATGGAAAACAGCAGTTGTGAACAATATAACTACCATGTGAGAAAAAATATGGAGGAGAAAAAGTAGCCTTGCTCACTTTTGAAAAAACAGGAAATAATTACTCTGTGGAAAGTGAGGAGCAAAACTATTAATTGGAGAAGTGATAATGTTTGTATTACATAGGGGGACATTTGTGATCTTGTACAATCTTGTGCTGTGTAGGTCTACTTGTCTCTGAGCAAATAATTATCTGCTTACAAAAGCAGCATAAAAGGGCTTTCTTAAGAGAAGCACAATTATTATCTAGTTCAGCAATGAGTACCTGATCAGGCATAGTGTATCCAGACCAGCAACATGAGTTAACTCTGCCCGAGCAAGCCATTGTTAACTCCTTTAACCCCTTCCGTCCTCAGGCACAGTGAGCGTGAGCTGAGGATGGAACTATTCTGCCCTTGCACATACCCACAGGGGAAGCGCTGGCGCTACCCCTGTGGGTTGCCTCTTTTCACCCCCCCACCAAGGATGGCCACTCCCACTCTGCCTCTGATGACATCAGCATGCATGGTGCACCAACGTCATTAGAAGCTGCCAGGAACGCGCTGGAAACCATTTACTTCCAGGGTGCGTAGAAGAAGGAAGTACGTTTCTCCTCCTGGGGGGGTTCAGGGAGTACAAAGAGGCATCAGGGTAAAGGAAAGAGTTTTTCTTTTCCCTCGATGTCTCTTTGCAGTGCATTCCTGCTCCACATTTGCAGGTGGGGCAGTGATCGTGTAGCAGAAAGGCCCACTAGGTCGCCAGGGATTTTTAGGTTGCTTGTGAAATTTTGTGGCTATCGGCCCTAGGACAAGCTATATATTTTGGGCATTTCTGCCCTCCATTGGGGACAGCTCCGCCACATTTTTAGGCCAATCTGACCTAAGGGGGCAGAAGTCACAAGCCTACCAGGGAATGAATGGAGGAGAAAAAGAAGCCTTGCTTTTGGGGAGCGGCCCCTTGGGCAAAGGGTTGCTCCCCTTTTATAGGAGGCATGAATTTTGGCCATTTCTGCCCCCCTTTGTGGACAGATCAGCCATATTTTTAGGCCAATCTCACCCCAAGTGGAGGCAGAAACCACTAGCCTTCCAGGGAATTCACGTTTTTTCTATTTTGGGGAGTGGCCTCTTGGGCAAGGGTCACTCACCTTTATAGGGGCATGTATTTTGGCCATTTCAGCCCACCAAGGGGGCAGATCTGCCATATTTTTAGGCCAATCTGCCCCCCAAGGGGGGCAGAGCCATTGACCACCAGGGAGTAAATGATTTGGCCAGGTTGGGGAGCGGCCCCTTTGGCAAAGGTCGCTCCCCTTTATTGGGGCATGTATTTTGGCCATTTCTGCCCCTTGTGGGGGCTAATTAGCCATATTTTTAGGCCCATCTGCCCCCAAAGGGAGCAGAAAGCCACTAGTCATCCAGGAATTCATATATTTGTATGCCGGTGAGCAGCTCCTTTGGCAAGGGTCACTACTCTTTTTTGGGCATGTATTTTGGCTCTTTCTGCCCACCTTGAGGGCAGATCAACCATATTTTTATGCCCAACTCAGAAAACCACTAGACACAAGGGAAAGTTTCTGTGTGTGTGTGTGAACAGGAGTTTGGCTGATGGTATGTGTGTACTTGGTGTCTATGGGATAGCACTTGGCTGGCAGTGTGTGCAGACTGGTGCCTCCCTGGTGGTGTGTGTTGGCTGGCACTTGGCTGGTGGTGAGTGTGGAATGGCCCTTGGCTTGCAGAGTGCATGGACTGGTGCTTGGCTGGCAGTGTGCATGGACTGGCGCTTGGCTGGAGGTGTGTGTGAACTGGTGCTTGGCTGGTGGTGTGCGTGGACTGGCACTTGGCTAGCGGTGTGTGTGTACTGGTGCCTAGCTGGTGGTGTATGTGGACCGGCACTAGGCTGGCATGTGGGTGAAATGGCAGTTGGCTGATACTTTGCGTGGACTGGCATTTGGATGGCAGTGAGCATGGACTGGCACTTGGCTGGTGGTGTTTGTGGACTGGCGCTTGGCTGGCGGTGTTTGTGGACTGGCATTTGGCTAACAAAGTGTGTGGCTGACAGTTGAATGGTAATAGGCAGACTTCATAGTGTTTTATAATGTTAGCAGTTTTATTTCTTGTCATCATTTGTGATCGTAATGCTTAATTTCTCCTTTTTATTCTAGTGCAAAGCTTTTGTTTTCCGTGCTGTGACTCCTGCTTACAGTTTCAGCACTAGTAGTTCTGCAGTTTGTGTATTGCATGTGTTTGTTAAGAAAACGTTTTTTGTACTGTTTACTCCAAATGAGTATCATTGCCTTGCATTGATTCCTTTTTTGTAAATGCTGTAATAATAGCAGCATATTTTGCTTCTGTTTTATTGTGTGTGAAATTATCTTTGGATTTGTTGACGATGTGTATTATGTTGTCTTGTGTGTAATTTTCTTTTGTTTCTTCTTTCTAGTGGGATGTCGTTGGTGCTTGCTGTGTCTGGGCAGAGTAGGTGCAGGTGATCCTGAGTTTAGCTGTTGCTGGCAACTGAGTGGTATCGTTTTTGAATATATAGGTTTTTGTGAGCTTTGTATTCATTGACTTTACCATGCAAATTACCATATGCCAGTAGCTTTACTTCTTGTTTGATAAAGCCACACTTTGTGTATTACTTATCGTACACAGTGTTGGTTATTATTGACTTATTTGTCAAGTTACTTTACTTAGTAAGGATTATGGCTAGCTGCAGGATTACCACTCAGCCATTTGTTGGTATGCATTTTGAGTCTGCCTCTGACTATGATTTTGAGACTGACTCTGCATCTGAGGCAGAGGAAGAAGTCCAGGATTCTGGGAGTGAATATTCTGTCCGAGAGGAAACATCTGATTACGAAGCCAGCCTCAGTGTGGATGAAGAGTCTCTTTTAGAGGAGGAAACTGGTATGCCGATTGTGCATCAAGAGGCATTTAGATTGCAGTTTGAGGCTGAATGGCTTCCCATTGGAAGTGCCAACTCTGGGTTGCCCCAAACATGGTGCAGCCTATGTTGACAGCTTTTACTGGTGTCACAGGGTGTAGAGTGAACACTGAAAACTTTCTGCCTATAAATTTCTTTCAGTTTATGGACGATGTATTGTTGGATGAGATCGTTGACCAGACTAATTTGTATGCTGAACAGTATTTCTAGGACAACAGTGCCAGACTTAAGCCTCACTCTAGAGCTAGCCGTTGGACTCCCACAAATCTGGATGAGTTTAAGAAGTTCTAGGGTTTAATTTTTTTGATGGGCTTGATAAGAAAGCTGACACTGTCTTCATATTGGTCTACTAGTCCCTTGATGTCAAAGGCTATATTTCCTGCAACCATGAGTCATGATGGTATTTGTTTCTGCATTGGATGCTCCATTTTGTTGCTAAAGCTTCAGCATTGCCACAAGATCACCCTGATTTTGAATGCTTTTTTAAGATTTTTCCTGGCCTCGAGCACTTTGTAGATAACTTTTCAGAAATGTATGTTCCAGGGAAAGAAATAGCTGTGGTTGAGTCTTTGGTCCTGTTCAAGGAGGGCTGTTTGGTTTTTAGGCAGTACATTCCAAGCAAGAGGGCAAGTTATGGAATTGAGATGTATATTCTGCCTAAGAGTACTACTGGATATGTCTATAATTTCCTCCCTATACTCCTCTGGGTGTCCAGTTTTCAGAAATGTTTGGGTTTGGTAGGTTTCCCTAGATGGCTGCCAAGCCCGGGACCAAAAACTCAGGTGCCCCCCTTGCAAAAACAGGTTGTTTTCTAATAGATAATTTTGATTTCCCCACAATACATTTTGGGCCCTTCCCTGTCGCAGGCACCTGGCCCACCTATACAAGTGAGGTAGCATTTTTATCAGGAGACATCAGGGAATGCTGGGTGGTAGGAAATGTGTGCCGGCCCCATGATCCCAAAACTTTCCCACATAGAAATGTGAGGAAAATGTGATTGTTTAGCTAAAGTTTAGGTTTGAATGGTGATTCTGGGTAAGAAAATGTTAGGGGTTCCATACAGGGCCGGACTGGTGATGCCGGGCACCGGGCAATCCCCCGGTAGGCCGGAAGGGGTGGGGCCATTTTTTTTACAGGGGGCCGGTTTTGTTACCGGGGGCCGATTTTTTAGCAAAATCGGCCCCCAGCAACAAAATCAGAAAGCCGTCTGTGACACTGACAGAGTCAGTCTCTCTGCACGGCGAAAAAGCACAACTGCCATAGGTGAGGTGACCTCATCTCACGAATGGCAGTTGTGCTTTTTAGTATTACCCACACAGACAGTCAGCTCAGAGTTTGGACTGCTGTGGGTGAATTTAATAGTGCATGTGCGCACTGCGCAGGGTGCGCGCAGGCCGTGCACACTTTCGGCGCCATGCCCACGCCGCCACCACTCGTGACTAGGCCTGCTCGTGAGTGACCCGTCACCTGACCCGCCTTAATGTAGGCTGGGACGTAGGATGGGCACAGATCGTTGGTCTGACCAATGATCTTCGTCCCCTCCCCAAGTTCGCCCGCCGCTGGCGGTGTGAAACGACGGAACATCAGAGATGCAGCACGCAGCATAGAAGTTAGTTCCCAATTTCCCCGGCTGGTTCAAAGTTACCTGCACGTGACGTGCGCAACTACTTAAGGACAGGTAAGCATTCCTGGCAATATATTTTTGGAGTCTGGAGACAGACCAGTCCAGGCGAAAGAACCAGCTCATGTCTGCGACTGTCATAGACCTGGAGTTGGGCCCTCCTGCAGCATTGTACACTGACCTTGGTGAAGTGAGCAGATGGAGCCTGAGCAAACCTCAGTGGGTGCAGCGTGCAGTTGGCCTGAAACCTTAGCAGCACCACCAAGCATGAGGTGAGCACTTAAGGCAGAAGATCTCCCCAGAGCCTTTTTGTGCTCACAGCAAAACAGAAACAGTGAGAAGTAAAAACGGCATTGGCAATAGCCAAAGCATTCTCACGATTTACTAAGAGCTAACCACCCTGTAAAAGTTGATTTATTGAACAGAATAGCACATTGTATTCAACTGCACAGGCGTGCTGAAAGTATAATCGCAATGTTTGTTTAGCCTTATCAAGGAAAACCAATTTAAATTCATATTTTGGCTTCTAGGCATTATTTTTGTGTGAACAATTCAAAATCATCGCCAACTTCTCTTTTGTGTCCTTTTATCTGTAAGTGAGGTAGGATATATTTCTGAAAATAATCAACTTCCTATACGGCACTTTCTGTAAAGTATGCACTGAAAACTGAATGACTCTAAGCACTTTTATTAGTCGGAAGCTGGTAAGGAGTCATAGCAGCCACAATGAAAGCCCTAAGGCCCGAGTGGATGGCGGTTTCGGAATAATACACTAACAGTTAACATCATGCTTGCTGTGCAAGGAGACAAAGACGTCCAGTCAGTGTTCATTCAGCACCAGCCTCTCTACTGAGACAGACAGGTGTGCCAGTTTCAGGTGGGTACTGGGACAGGACTGCCCCTGCATGGTATACAGGTGCGTTCCCCTGCCCTGAGTACCTGGTTTATTATTATTTATTTATTTTCTGGGTTTTATCAAGGCCATAACAAATACAAAATGCCTCAAACAGCTGAGGTAGGCAACCACAAAAGAAAATAGGCAGAGCAAGAGCACAATGTCTGCACAAAATGTTGAAAAACATGGTACAGCACCACAGACCCACCAACAATCAACAATAGCAACCCATTGGATCCACAGTATATTATTTCACCAACAAAGGAGGTGTGAGGACCGTGTGGCATGTGACACCTTGATCAATGAGGCTCGCTCTAGTCGAGTGGTTGGCTCAATCAGTGGAGAGAGGTTAGCCATGTAGGAGTGTTGACGCTTCTGTGGGCAAACCGCTCATGTATTGAGGGACTGAAAGGTACTATTGGCTCCCACAAGGCTCGCAAGGGGATGTTAGATATGCGATGAAGGGGGGCCACATGTCTACCGGGCGGGAGCCCTGCGGCAGTAATTCCCGGTATGCTGTATTTACTGGGTATTTTCTCTCCATTAAATATCAGCAGGCACAGGTTTGAAGTGGCGAAATTTATCAGGGGTTTGAGGGGAGCAGACTTTTCACTCCGTCCCTCATTATGAATGGCGTGTGTTTTTTTTGTGATCATTGAGCAAATGCAATTGCACAGGGACCGGAAGTACGACTTAAGAAATAATTATGGCATCAGCCGCCATTTTACCTAGGTGAATGTTGGCAGATTAAAAACTATCAAAATTATAGACCAAATGCCCGGTGCATACAGGCACATGCGGAATTTGGTTTGGGGAGGACCAAACTACACTTTATACTTCATTTCGCTAGAAAAAAAAAATCACATATGCAGTTATTTATTAGCGCTAATAAATGGGGATCCTGGCTTTACCTTGTTACAGCAAGGAGCAGGTGTCTTACTTAGGAACCCATCACATCTATTTCTCTGTTTCTCCCAGCTATCTTCCTCTATCTCTGAAAATCTGCGCTACTCAATCAAATAGAAGTACAAGGCTTTTATATTGAAGCACTGTCATATTATGACTATTGCTTGACTATATGTTGGACAGAATGAAAAGCACAGCTTACATTGTATTTTAGTGGTAAAATTCAATTTATTATTAAGCAAAGAGTTGGTTGGTTATTATGTATATTTATATATTAATTCTAATTCTCATATAAATGGCCAGCAGAGAGAAGGTTGACCCTGGTGTAAACAAAGAACGTGTTTAAATTGTAGGCCTCTAATGTTCAGTGGACAGTAGACAGAAGGCAACGTTTTTCGGTAGTCAGGTTTTAACGTCCAAGGCTAATAAAGCAAAACAATATTAAAAAAAACAATCTACACATCTGGTATATGTTCAAATTCTGCATAGGTACACGATGTATAAAGATGATTTGTACAGATCATTACATAAATGTATTTACTATTACCATAGATCGTTGTATGTTAAAATTATACATAATGAATGGAAGGTGCTAATGCGGTGATTTTCAAATACGTAAATTGCAGAAAAAGAAACATGACAACTGTTCTGCAATTGTCTTATGTTCTCTCCCACTCCACCTCCCTCTCAGCCATTACCGTTCCTCCCTCCATTCTCTCTCTTGCAGCCATTATTCTTTCTCTGTTTTCCCATTCTTCTATTTTGTCAATCCCTGCCTATTTTCCGTCCATGGTCCTCTTTTACACTAGACCTTAAGTTTGAGATCCTCTGCTGGTGCATTAAAGTAGGGCAATTAAGGCATAATTACCATGCAAATGATGGGTTTTGAATATGCTATGTTCCTATTTAAAAAAGTATGCCACAAAGAATATGGCAGCATTGATAGGTGTAAATTGGTGGCAATAAAAGTTATGGTCTGCATTTTTTGCCTTTCATTGACTGTTCAGGAATGGGCAGGAGGTGGCACTCAGATCCTCCTTGGGTGCTCATGCGAGCCCCTGCCTCAACGAGTAAAGGGTTTTCTGGCGCAGAATCAGGCCGCAATGTCTGGCTCTACAGAATGGCTCTTTTTATGTAGCCTTGGAGGAAAGTTGTACACGATCCTCAAGGGTGGGACGGGGGGGTGACATCGTCTTCGGCTGCACCTCCTTTCCACCCTAGTGATGACCTTAAACTAAAAAAAAAAGTAGGAACACACATTAGTAACATTGGACCTGGCGCTCTTGGCGGGGTCACTCCTAAACATTTTTTGCCTTCACTTCTCCTGTTTTCTGAACCCTTTTTTTGGCTCTTAGGGCTCTGTACACTTTACCACTGCTAACTAGTGCTTAAGTGCTTGCATGACTGTTTTGACAGGGTATCCTGGTGCACCATAAGGTCATCATTTACTATGCTTTAAAAGGTAATACAATTAAACATGTAATGAAAAATGTGTTGAAAAATGCATTGTTTTGGCCTTTCTGTCTCCAGAATTTTCTTGGGGGGAGAACCCCCGAAACTCCCCCTAGTGGTGGTCAATCAGTGCACTTGCTTGCTATACACTGTATGGCGGCTGGTCTCACTTATACTTTGTGCTCTCTGATTCACTACTCTTGTGTCTATTTTTGGTGCTCTCTGTAAGAATGTCTATGGGTACATATTACTGGGTAACCTGGTGCTCTTCAAAGTCATCTACTATTTACTCTGCTTTGAAAGTTAATACAATTAAATAGGTAATGAAAAATGTGCTGTAAAATGCACCATTTTGGTCTGTCTTTTTCCAAACTTTTCTGGGGGGGAGAACCCCCCAAACACCCCTAGTACTGCTCGGGCTCGCTCGCTACGCGCAAAACAGGGGCTGGTCTGGCTAAATTTGCCAGGACTGCTTTCAGTTCCCAGTCCGGCCCTGGTTCCATACAAGCCACACCTCCCTGGACTCCCCCGGGTTTCTAGCTTTTAGAAATGTCTGCATTTGATAGGTTTCTCTAGATGGCGTCTGAGCCCGGGACCAAAAACGCAAATGCCCCTCTTGCAAAAACAGAACGTTTTGCGATAGATAATTCTGATATCTCTATAATACGTTTTGGGTCCTTACCTGTCGCGTGTACTTGGCTCACCCACACAAGTGAGGTAGCGTTTTTATCAGGAGACCTGGGGAAATGCTGGGTGGTAGGAAATTTTGGCCAGCCGGTTGATCCCACAACATTCCCACACAGAAATGTGAGGAAAATTTGCTTTTTTAGCTACATTTGAGCTTTGCAGGGGATTCTGTGTAAGAAACGTTGGAGGATCCACATAAGCGACACTCCCTGGATGTCCCCGGGTGTCGTTTTTAGAAATGTCTGAGTTTGGTAGGTTTCCCTAAATGACTGCTGCTGAGCCCGGAGCCAAAAACGCAGGCGCCCACCTTCCAAAACAGGTTATTTTGTGTTAGATATTTTGATGTGTCCACAATGAGTTTTGGGCCCTCCCTGTCGCAGGCACTTGGCCCACCCCCACAAGTGAGGTAGCATTTTTATTGGGAAACCTGGGGTAATGCTGGGTGTTAGGAAATTTGTAGCTGACTCCAGATTCCAGGAGTTTTCCTCACAGAAATGCAAGGAAAATGTGGTTTCTTTCAGGCAAAGTTTGAGATTTGTAGCGGTTTCTGGGTAAAAAAACACAGTGAGAGCCACGTAAGTCACCCCACCCTCGACTCCCCCTGGTGTCTAGTTTTAGAAAATCTGCTGGTTTGGTAGGTTTCCCTAGGTGCCGGCTGAGTTCGGGGCCAAAATCAACAGCTACCCAAGTTGCAAAAACCCCATTGTGTTTCAGTGGAAAAATGCGATGCGTCCATGTTGCGCTTTGGGCAGTTTCTGTTGCAGGCATTATGCCTACCCACACAAGTGAGGTAACATTTTCATCAGGAGACTTGGGGGAATGCTAAATGGATGGACGTTTGTGGCTCCCTACAGTTTCCAGAACTTTTCTTCAAAGAAATGTGAGGTACTTGTTTTTATAGTTAAAGTTTGAGGGTTGTAAAGAATTCTGGGCAAAAAAATGTGGAGAGCCACGCAAGTCAGCCAAATATGGATACCCCTAGATGTCTAGTTGTAACAAATATACAGGTCAGCTCAGCTCATATGTAGGTTTCCCTACGTGTGGGCTGACCTAGGATCCAAAATCTAGAGCTAACCACATTGGGAAAAAAGATCAGTTTTGATGGAAAAATGGGATACGTCCATATTGCGTTTCGGCCCAATTCCTGTTACGGGCACTAGGCCTACCCACACAAGTGGGGTACCATTGTTATCATAAGACTTGGGAAAGTGCTGTATGGAAGGAAGTTTGTGGCTCCCATTCAGATTCCAGAAATTTCCATCACAGAAATGTGAGGAATATATGTTTTTTTAGACATATTTTGAGGCTTGCAAGGGATTCTGGGTAACAGAACCTGGTGAGAGCCATACAAGTAACCCATCTTGGATTTCCCTAGGTGTACATTTTTTAAAAAGGTACAGGTTTGCTATGTTTCCCTAGGTGCCAGCAGAGTTAGGGCCCAAAATCCATACATAGGTGTATTGCAAAATAAAGGGTCCGTTTTCAGTGGAAAAATGTGATGCGTCGACGTTGCATTGTGGGCCATTTCCTGTCACAGGTACTAGACCTACTCACACAAGTGAGGCACCATTTTTATCGGGAGACTTAGTGGAATACAGAATAGTAGAAAAAGTGTTATTATCAATTGTCTTATTCTCTATTTGCGCCTTCGAAATTTACAACAGTGTGAGAGAAATAAGTCATTTTGGGAAATGCCCTGTATTTAACATGCGAGTATGGGTACCCACAGATTCAAAGATGTGCAAATAACCACTTCTTCCAAACTCAATATCTTGTGCCTTTTTTGGACATATATAGGTTTGATAATACCTATTTTTCACTCTTTATAATTTACCCAATGAATTGCTGTATACGCAGTACCCAATGAAAAACAATTGCAAGGTACAGCTCAGTTATTGGCCCTGGGTACTTCGGCTTCTTGTAGAACTTACAATCCCTATATATCCCCGCAACCAGATTGGTCCAGCAGATGTAACGGTATATTTCTTTTTGAAAATCTGCCATAGTTAGAAGAAGTTACAGATGAAAATGTAGAGACAAATGGCTGTTTTTTCAACTCAATTTCAATATTTTTTCATTTCAACTGTTAATTTCTATAGCAATACCTTGAAGGATCTACACAAATGATCCTTTGCTGAATTTAGAATGTTATCTACTTTTTAGAAATGAATAGCTTTCTGGGATCCACCATTGGTTTCACCCCCATTTTACCACTAATTGAAAGGAGGTTGAAAGGACAAAAAATAGGAAAAATGGGCTATGTCCCAGTAAAATGACAAAACAGTGTTGAAAAATGTGGTTTTCTGATTAAAGTCTGCCTGTTCCTGAAAGCTGGGAAGGGGGTGATTTTAGCATCACAAACCCTTCATTAATGCCATTTGCAGGAAAAAAACAGATGCTTTCTTCTGCAGCACTTCCCATTCCCCCCCCCCCCACTGGGTACCTTTAGAATCTGCAGGTTGTTGATAAAAAAGGATGCAAATTTGGCATGGTTACCCTAGGTGGACAAAAAGTGATGGAGGCGTAAGCGCAAACTATCCCAAATAGCCAAAAAATGGGTTACCATGGGGAGGCGGGGGAGGCCTAGCAGCGAAGGGGTTAAAACACTGTATGCATGAGAAACTTTGCTGAAACTTTTTTGCTAGCTGACATCAAAATAAAAAATAGCCATACCAAAGTCTTTTTCCAGGCTGAGGTGACTGAGGTGGTGCAGCTACCCCAGGCTGCTCATCATAACGTGATGAACACATTATAAATTAGAAAAGTTGGTTGTTTTGTTTGTTTTATAATTGTTGATATAGTTTGAAAATATAGGGGCCCATTACGATGGCGGGCGGAAGCACAACCGCCGTGCTGGCGGATGCAAAAAGCACCAGTTACCGCCGGCACGCAGCAGTCCACACGCCCGCCCAATTACGATGCGAAAAGCAGGCCAAACACCGCCGGCAAGCCAGCAACACCATCCGCCATCAAAGTGCGCCCGTTCACGTAGCGGCGCAGCACAACTGACACACACCGTCCGACGAAACACGTCCCGCCCGGCGCATAAATTACGATGCCGCAAACAAACGGCTCCCACGGCTAAGAGACACCGCACGTGAAAGAGAGGCGGTAACACGGACGCAGAGCACGGACAACGAAGAAGCGGCACCCCGAGCATGAATCCAGCACTGCAGGCCCTTCCCATGCTTCTGCTGATGCACCACCAAGGACGCAACGTACCGCGGAGACGCAGGTAGGCACACACAGAACAAGTGCACGCAAACAGCGCACACAGTGCAAGGGCGGAAAAAGCGGACAACCCCCACCAGCGCGTGTACACTACACATCCACCATTGCATCCACATATGACACACAGGCCAAATCGTAACATCGCGGAACACATGTGTACACACCACCTGGGACTAGGAACCAACCACCCCGTCACGGCCCCAAAGCGGCGATGACGCCGCCACACATGCGCACAACGCAGAGGCCAACCGCAGCACCATGCATGCGTCGCACACAGACACAGGGACACAACCAAGCAGCACACACATCAGCCCCACCCCGAACGCACATGACACGTGACAGGCCTGCCACAGACATGTCCCCAACGCCCAATTCACGGACAACACCCAACGCCACACAACCGACGCACACATGTCAGTGAAGTCACGCAACAGCAGGACACACCCCAGTGTAACAAACATGGCGTAGCACACAGCGGCGGCAACACCAACTAGGAGAAGCAGGGCCCCTTCGGGAAGAGGAACGCCAGTACCACACTGAAAAACCCATACCACCCTGCACATATGAACAAGACATATAAAACGGAACACCAAAGAGCACGGGGACCGACAACAGGTGGCCCAAGAATAATATTCACACACAAGGCCCAACGCAGAGCGGAAAGGCAGCCTGCCGCCCACACAAGGGAGAGCAGACAGCACTGAATGACCTTCCATTCCAACACCGAAACCACAGCCCTACGACAGAAGCCGGTGAATACAGCCATTGTCCAAGAATAGACCAACACAGGCATGCCGAGGAGACCGACCACAGGGCAGATAGCGCATATCACAGAAGCACACAACGGACGGGGAAGAAAGAAGAAAACACTCCCCCATGTCGGCCACATGCAAGTTAATTGGAAGGAGTCACACAGCACTGACCTTGAACTGTCTGAGAAGCATGTGGGAAGAGGGCCCGTGTCCTCCAAACAAGCCAACAGAACACAAGTCCTGTCTCCCTACGACTACAGAGAGCTCACAGCAACCCCGGAGCGTGCACATTGCAGACTGCACACACAGCCGGAGCACGCCACCTCAACGAACCGCTGCGAAATGGCAAGCGCAACACACCTACCCAACTACGCCAAACAGCTCAAGCTGTACAAAACCAACCTGTGCCATACATTGGGATGCGATCTCCTGTCCCTGCTGAACGTAAGTTACCGACTGACTTACCGCATCACATTGTTCAGCTGCGTCATGCCCGTCTTCTACTGTCGGAGGTGTCCCTACCAGCATCCCGTCGAGATATGCCTCTCCAACCCGGCATGTCTGAAGGCGGACCTGCTACCACTACTCCTCCCTCTGGACGCACACGACAGGGCCTGCTCTGCCTATGGGGGCATGGCGTATGTGGCCAACATCGCACCCGCACTGAAATGGGACCACTGTGCCTCCACACGACGGATCATCGATAACAGCTACATCGAATGTCACCCAGCATGCCCCATCATGGTCCTCCAAGGGACAACCTACGAACAACACCTTGACAGCCACCATCCGCTACATTGGCTGGCAAACATGTACACCACCAATGACATGGAAGCCCTGCTGGACGGCATCGCATACCTGACAACCTGTAAATACGTCGGACCACAACGCAGGTTCCCCGAGTGACCTATGATGTCCAACCCCGCACCCATGCTTAGCTTCCGCACGGACTGGCCAGTCACCACCACAACAGCCATACCAAACGACCGGCAACTGTAACCACACCATCAACGACATCGCCATGACATCGGATATGACCGGGACATGCACACTGTTCCCCATCACATCCAGGAAAACCGCATGCATCGTGGGAGGCAGTGGCATGGGCTCTGTGTATCGCACCCACATGGACGGAACTGCACGAACAACCAGGACACGACATGGATCCAGCGCCCATGGACACACACACCGCTCAGTGGACATGAATAGGTCGCCTGGAGTCTGTGGGTGCTGCACCCCTCCCACCCCCGCCCCGGGAATCCCATACCAGGACCTTTGCATGGACGACAAGTGCATACAACAACAACACGACCCCAGTGACTGTGACATGTCCAGTAACCACCACAGTGCAACAACAAGTGGCACGCCGCTGCATGCACGCAAGCACATGCCCTGATGTCATCTCACATGCACGCGTGCATGAGGAACAACCACAGCAAACCTGTCACATGGAACTGAGATGGACTGTGCCCATGATGCCAAGCGGTCTGGTAGGCTACATGTATACCGTCTGTGTCAAAGTCCGCAGCTCCGCAGCTATACGTAAATGTACATTAGCACAGCCTTGGCCAAGCAGATGTCACTCTGAAGCCCACATCCCACATGCAACAGCCAATCACATGTAACCCCACACCCTATCCCATTTGCTATCATGCTCAGTATATCCTCAACATGTATTCCGCTGCCAGTAATGTCCACTATACTGCATCACAGAGGACAGAAGACTCAATATAATGTTTGAAACCAAAACTGTCTCCGCTGACTCATTTCACAAGTACGAATGAGAGAGGATGAGAGTATGTGAAGTACACGGCAGTCGTGACATGACCATGTAGTCCACTGGTATTGGATGTCAACGCAAATGAGTAGCACAACTGTGGAAGACACACATGTGTCGTGTGAAGTCGTTTGGACGCAGTGCTCAGGTGGGTGGGTGTGACGGGTAGATGCGCACATGCCAAGTTGGAGCACGACGTGTTGGGAGGGGTCATGAACAGTACACCACCGCTTCCCTGGGCATTGTGAGAGGACACCTGTCGGGGGGAGTGAACACGTGTGTGCACAGCAGCCGGGCACACGTACAAAGCGGTACCAGGCGCACCTCAGCCCACCCTCTGTGGACAAGCTGGATCCTGTTGTGCGCCCGCCATGCCCCTTGACAAGGCACACACAGCCCCAGTCGACCAGGTGTAACCCCAACATAGTCAATCCGCACAGGCGATACAGGGCACGGGATGGCAGTGGAGCATGGTGTGTGAGAGGTCTCCTCGCGCTCCTCCTGGTCATATCACGCAGGCAATAGAACCTCAACGTCTAGCATGGCACAAGTCAAATGGAAGTGTAGGGGGGACGCACCACAGCACGAGCAGCACTGACGTCACGGGAGGTGGCTCGCACCATCCCATCCATTGCCCATTATACCAACCACGCCACATGCCATTGCGACTAAGTGCAAGCGCGTGCGCCACCACCCCCGAGCCCTCCCCAGAGAGGCCAAAGAGTGAATGTGTGGGCCATCAGTCACAGACGGACGCGGCATGGCCGCAAGGGCAGCCACAGCCACTGGGTGTCGCAGGTGGCGGATCCGGAAGGCGAAGACTGTGATGCATAGTCCATGCAGGCCGGGTCTCCATTTGGGGCACCACGCAGGTGGACGGCGTCCCGCCACACATCATACCCTGAGACAGCCCACTCGTGCAACTGGACCCACACATACACTCCTTGCCCTCTCTGGTGCGAGCTTGGGGCTGCCTGTGCAAGCGCTAGCCTCGCAGGTGAGCATGCATATTGGGGGGCGAGGGGTGGACATGAGGGCTGGGGCAAAGATGACTGTATCACTGTCAGTTAGTACAAGGGATGACCCAGATGTGGAAAGGAAGAGACGTGTCCCGTGTGTACTGCAACTAGTCGCCAATCCAACTACCCCCCATGTCCGGAATGTAAGCCCGCACCTAGGCCCGCCCATCCGCCACATCGAACATACCACCAGCACGACAACCTTCCCATTCGAAACACTGACTGGGGGTGGCGACCAGTGAACAATCATGTGTAGCCTACCCACGCGTACATGTGGGGCCTCCATGATCCATGTCACCTGCGGCAAAGACATGACATGCGCAATGAGGGAAGTGAGGAGAGCTGTCCGCCCCACGCACAGAAGGTGCATCAGCTCCACAGACCCAGCAGCGAGTCCAGCAGGGGTCACATGTGCAGGGGCAGCTGTGCCTGGTGTGAAGGCACATGCATATAGACAGCACATCGACCAATGTGTAGTCTGCCCACATCCACAGTCCATCATCATGCGGACATAGGAATTGAACACAGGGCAACACATCTTAGTTGGTGCACCCACCGTGACCAACAATGCGCAATCATCGACGTACCCGCCCTGTGCATGGCCCCCCACCCAACGGAGGCACATCCAGTGCCACCATCCCACACACACAAGCCTTCCACGGAACATGCTGTGTCCAATGGTCAGTACAGAGTCAGCGCCCATCTGGTGGATCCTGAACAGGAGACACATGCACACACATGCCAGCTCCCACTATGTACGTCTGCCACCTGGCACGTGCAATGTAACCTCTCACCTGTGACGTGTGACTGCAAGCACACAGCCGTCTTGGCATGGGGCTGTCAATGTGGACACCTGTCAATGTTTCGGGAGGTGTGATCCGTACAGTGCTGTACATAGGGTGCAGTGCTGACACCTACTACTGTCTCATATCCCCTCGTGCCACAGGTCCCACTTGTTTTGGCCGCTCAGCCTGTGCCCACATCGTCGTCGTCGTCGTGTGCCATACTCATCCAGCCTCGGAAGCAGTTCCATGCTCAGCAGACACTCATGTTGCCGTGGCGTTGCCGCTTGACGAATATGCAGTCAGTCCCCATCAGCACGCCCCGCAAGTCATTGGGGCCTAGATCCCCATGTGCATGCACATGGCAGTGGTATGTCTCACTAGCCATTGCCATTGTTGGGAGACCTGTGTAAGTGTATTGTGGCCGTGCCGTCCCAGCTTGACAGCTGGCCTGTGGCTCATGTGCTTGCTCAGTCATGTCAGTGATGTGTATGCGAAATTGCTATGTGTCGTGTTGCTTTGACATGTGTCCTCTGCAATTTCCCTAGGCGGAGACCGAACATTGACCGCCCATACCAATTGCTGGTGGACATGGACGATACAGAGGTTATTAGGAAGTTTCGGCTGGACAGGCCAACCCTGCATCGACTGTGTGCCATGTTAGAACCCCATCTCCGTCCCCGCAGGGTGTATCCGACTGCTGTCACCCCCACGGCTAAGGTGATGGCCGCCATGCATTTCTTCGCCACTGGGTCATTCCAGCACACAGTGGGCAGTGGAGGAGGGATGTCCCAGCCCATGTTCAGCAAGGTGCTGAGGGATGTACTGGCAGCCATGATGCTGTACCGAAACAGGTACATCCGCTTCCCCAGGGCTCGTGAATTGGCGGCAGTGAAGGGTGCATTCTATGCCCTTGGCAGAATCCCACACGTCGTTGGAGCCATTGACTGCACACATGTTGGCCTTGTTCCACCACAGGCCATTGAGCACCTGTACCGCAACAGGAAGCACACGCACTCCCTGAATGTGCAAGTGGTGTGCCTTGCGGACATGGTGATCACCCACGTGTGTGCAAAGTTCCCAGGCTCGGCCCATGACGCACACATAATGCGCAACAGCATCTTGCCACGACTGATGGCCAATCTGCAACAGGATCGTGGCTGTATTGTCGGTGAGTATGTGGAGTGGTGTAGCGTGCTGGTTGTGCGATGCTGTCCCCTGTCCAGTTGGAATAGCAACGGTTCTCTGTGTCCCTCACACCCAGGTGACTCTGCGTACCCGAATGGGGCATGGCTGCTCAGTCCATTGAGGAATCCTCGCACCCCAGCAGACGATCGATACAATGAGGCACATGGGAGGACCAGACGTGTGGTCGAGCGTACCTTTGGCCTCCTCAAGTCCAGGTTCAGGTGCCTGGACCGCACCGGGGGTGCACTGGCGTACTCCCCACAGAAGGTGTGCCAGATAGTGGTGGCGTGCTGCATGCTGCACAATCTGGCCATTCGGAAGCAGATCCCCCTCATTGTGGATGACGGAGATCAACCAGGGCCCCAGCCCGCAGACCAGGACAGCTCGAGTGAGGAGGACAGCGGAGAGGAGGAAGCTGGGAATGTGCGTCAGCAGCTCATCGCCCGCTACTTCACTTGACGGTGAGTGTCCATGTACGACGGCTGATGTGGCTGTATCTGTGCAGGTGTGTGTGTGCTGTGTCAGGGTGGCCGTTTGTTCACTACGTGCTGTGTGTCAACGCTCCATGGCCAGGGTAGTATGCCACTGTTGGTGACTGTGGCATTGTGCCCTATTGCTCTGTGCGATGTGTGTACATTGCCTGTAGTTGTTGACATGTACTGTGTGATGGGTGTGTGACACACTCATTGAATGTGCTCCTGTTCTGTCTCCCACCCCTAGGTCCCTACAGGCCCTCCGGATTCCATTGGCATGCCACGCATCAGGTGCCTTTCCGCCCAAGGTGGCCGTTGTATTCCGTACAAATAAAACACAGGGCACAAACAGCAGTTAGTGAAAAAGGTGCATTTATTACAAACTGTGACATGTGATTGTGTGCAAGGTGATGACAAAAGTGGTGCGTGCAGTGACAATGAGCTGTCGGTCATGGCTGCGTGATGCTCAGGGTGTACCCACTGGTTCTATGTCCATAGTCCAACACACACATGCCATCCAGATGGCTGTGTGGAGTGGGATCGTAGTCCAAGTCAATGCAGTGGCTGGTCAAGGAAGGCTGGCGGAAGGCTGGCTGGCTGCCTCACTTGCGACTGGAGCGTGCGAAGTCCTCCCGGGAGATCTGTTTCCTCTTCGGACGGCCCCTTCCACGTTTGCGAGGGGGGGTGCCTGCTTGCAACATGCTGGTGGTTGAGGTGTGCTCACTGGCTGTGGACGCAGGGGAACTGGACACTGCTGCTCGACCCTGCGCCCCGGCAGGTGGTGGCGGAGGGGGAGCTGCTATCCCTGGCCGTGTCCTCACCGCCACCACCAGCTGGCCCATGAGGTCCACGAGTTGACCTATACGGGCGTCCATGGACCTCAGCACCCCCAGCACCTCCCGCGTGTCTGAAGCAGACCTGACCCATTGTTCTTGGGCCTCCTCATAGGCCCCAAGGACTCTGGCCATTTGAGGCAGGGCATGGCTCCCAGGGGAGGCTGGCGTTTCCCTGACCCTGCTCCTCCTACCAGTCCTGCTGCCACCGGCCTGCCCACTAGCCACATTGCTCACCACGGTCCTCGCTGTGGCTCCCAGGGTGGATCCAGTCGGCCGGGCCACCACCTGCGCTGGGGCTGGTGCCAGCGAAGACGTGGTGGTGGTGGCGGCGGTGGTGGTCGGTGCGGCGATGGTGGCGGTTGCGGCAGTGGTAGTGGCCGCAATGACCGTGGGTGTGGCCGCAATGACCGTGGGTGTGGCCGCAACGACAGTGGCAGCAGGGGGCTGGGACTGTTCAGCAGCCCTGGATGATGGGTTGGTGGGTAGGAGGGGTCCTGGGGAGCGGCTGGGCCCTGCCACACCAGATGGGCCTGCTTGGTGGTCCGTGTCCGAAGAGGAGGTGAGATCCTCCACATCCGTGTGTCCTCGTTGGGGGCTTGTGGGCTGGCTGTGCTGGCTGCTGTCTCCATCCCCAGCATCCGGCAGTTCGTCACCTGTGGAGAGAATGAGATTTGTTATTGTGTTGCACCTGGCGAAGTATGTATTTGTCGTCTGACATTGGCAGTTCGTGCAATCTCGTACATGGGTTTCCCGGAGGCGTGTGTGTGGCTGTGGCATTTGTAGTTGTGTGTGCTTGGCAATGGGACTGTGTGCTGTGCACATGTGGCATGGGACGGATTGGCCATGCCGATGGGTGTGTTGCTGTGCCCCTACTCATTGTGACTCTGGTGTATGCGGGCTCCTGGCCCATCCTGGGTCTGGTTTGTACTTTGCTTTTGGGGTTCAAATGGAACGCTTAGGAACGCATATGGCAACATGGGGGCCATGCCCCAGATTCGCATTTGGGAGGGAATATGCTTTGGGGTTCAAATGGAACGCTTAGGAACGCATATGGCAACATGGGGGCCATGCCCCAGATTCGCATTTGGGAGGGAATATGCTTTTGGGGTTCAAATGGAACGCTTAGGAACGCATATGGCAACATGGGGGCCATGCCCCAGATTCGCATTTGGGAGGGAATATACTTTTGGGGTTCAAATGGAACGCTTAGGAACGCATATGGCAACATGGGGGCCATGCCCCAGATTCGCATTTGGGAGGGAATATGCTTTTGGGGTTCAAATGGAACGCTTAGGAACGCATATGGCAACATGGGGGCCATGCCCCAGATTCGCATTTGGGAGGGAATATGCTTTTGGGGTACAAATGGAACGCTTAGGAACGCATATGGCAACATGGGGGCCATGCCCCAGATTCGCATTTGGGAGGGAATATGCTTTTGGGGTACAAATGGAACGCTTAGGAACGCATATGGCAACATGGGGGCCATGCCCCAGATTCGCATTTGGGAGGGAATATGCTTTTGGGGTACATGCTGTGAGCCATGGGTGCTGAACGTGACATGTGTTGTGGCAGCATGACAGTGCATGGTTTGAGGTGTGTGCATGCTTGACATGGCCTGCATATTTGCTGTCTGTTGTGATTACTGAACATGGCATTGGACGCATCGTTATGAGTGACTGATGGTTGTGTGTGAAAGCCAACGTATTGCAGTTGTCCCATCTCCTTGGTGTGCGTGCTGCCCTGTGCCATGTGCATCACTGCAGTGCTCGTGGGGGGGTGTGGCCCATGTTGTGTGTTGTTGCTCACAGTGTGACGTGCGCTTCATTGACTTCTGGCACATGGTTGGTCATGGGCATGTATCTTAGCGTGACTGCTGTATGTGTGGCAGCTGTGCGGATGACATGCCTTTCATGAGACTGGGGCTGACGGATGGGATGGATGGTATGTTGTATGTGCATGGTGTGTCTGTGTGTTTGATGGGTTCAGTGGTGTTCATGTGCATTTCTGTTGTTCCGCTCTGTTGCGTCTTGTGTTGTTTGTCTTACATAGGCGTAGTTGTGGGGTGTGTGGTTGACAGGCAGTAGGGGCTACATGGACAGGACTTCAATGGTGTTTTGGTTGTGTGTGATGAGTTGCACAGTGGCTGCCGTGTGGTACTATTTTCAGTGTGGCTTGTGTATGCAGACGTGGCTCCTTGGGTGTTGCTATGTCTGTGATGGGTCATGTGGGGTGTGAGTCTGTTGTTCATGTCCGTGTGCACATTGTTCACTTGTTCGTGACGGTGGGCGGTGCTGCGTTTTCGTCTGCTACATGACATGTCCCATGTGTTGGTCGTGTTATGGTCCTCATGCCTCCAGTACTCCAGCCCTGTCCAGTTTCCCACCTGCAGGTTGTTCGTGCGTGCACTGTACTGGATGCCACATGGCTCTAAGCGGGGGGTGCTCCATGTTGCAGGTCTGTGGGGGTGGGGGGTGTTGTGGGTCATGGGGGTGGCTGGACACCCACTGACACCGATTGCTGTGGACCGTGATGTCTGCCTTTCGGCTGTCGTTGTGCACTGCGGTGGCTGACACGTGGCTGTGGGGTGTGGGGGATGCTCCTCCTTGCTGTGCTGTGGGACTAGGGGCCTGGTGTGTGTTGTACTTGTGCTGTCCACCGTCCCACCCACTGCACTTTGTGTTCCTGCCACTTACCTGTTACTTGTCGGTTTGTGCAGCTGTGGCGGACACATGGGTGTGGTGGGTGCTCGTTGTGGCGCTTCTGGCATATTTGGGGACCTGTTGGTGGTTACGTGGCTAGCTGAATGTACACATGTCCCCACGCATCTTACAGTTGTTCTGTTTGGGCTGTGTGTGGTGGTGTCTGTTGCATGTGTGTGTCGTGTATTGTGTGCTGGACATGGGGGTGTTTGTCCCTGGGAGCTGTGGCATGGTGGTAGTGCATGTGAGTACATAGCGGTGTGCTGGTATACATTAGTTTGTACTTACCAGCCTCCACTCCCCCTGCTAATCCGGCGAGGATCTCGGGATGTATGATGACTCGCACCTTCTCCTCCCACGCTTTGAAGGTCTTGAAGAGCGCGGGATTCCCTCCGCCAGTGACGGCAGCCAGCTCTCTGTTTTTGCCCTCCTTCTTCTTGACCAGGCTCTTGACGTCATTCCACCGTTTGTTAATTTCGACTCTGTTCCTGGGCAGGGTCCCGACTGCATTGACCTGGTCTACGATCCGGTTCCACATTCTGTTTCTGGTGGCTAGTGGTGTCTGCTGGACCATGTTCCCATAGATTTGTGGGTGCACCTTGATGATCTCGTCGACCATGACCGTCAGCTCAATGGGCGTGAACTTGGGCATTCTTTGTGGTGCCATGGTGTTTGTGGTGCTGGTGCGGTGTGTGTTGTGTAATGTGCAGGGGGTTTGTGGTGCCGGTGTTTGGTGGTGGTGGTGGTGGTGGTGGTGGTTGTGATGTGTGCGTTTCTGTGGTGTGCTGCTGTCCTTGCTGTGTCACTGTGTCCTCTCCTCTCCTCTCTGGTTTGCACTGTAGCAAGGGGTTGTGGTCTGTGGGAGTGCTGCTTTTGTACTCACCTATGTGGGTGTGTCCTCATGGTCTGTTGTTTTCAGGTGTGTTGTGTCTGGGGTTCTGGCCTTTGTATTTTTTGTTTGTCCGGGGGGGTGTTTTCGGGATATGTACTGTGCTTGTGTATTTGTGCGTGCCTTGCTGTGTGGACTTGTTGGCCATGTTGTGTGCTATTGGTTTTGTGTGCGGATGGTTTCTGTGCAGGTAAGTGGGCGCCATGGCTTCTGCCGTGTCGATTCTCATCGGCGTTGTTTGCGCTGGCGGGCGGTATCTTTGTGGTTTTTCCGCGCTCATGTCGGTGCGATCGTAATTTCATGTGCGGTGTGTCGGCCGTGAGGGCGGGCGGTTTTGTGTTGTCGTGCGTGTTTCCGTCCGTGGCGGGCGGTTTGTCTCCGACTCGGACGTTGGCGGGCGGTATTTTGTGTGCTTTTTCCGCCGATGGCGGTATTCGGTTTGTGTAATCGTAATGGCGTGGTCGGTGTTCAGGCGGTGTGTGCGGGCGGATTTTTGCCGCTTCCATGCCTGGCGGTATTTTTTGCGCCGGGTATCGTAATGTGCCCCATAGTTTTTGTTGTAGTTCTTTAATGTTGTTAAATTGATTTTTATAATTAAAAAAGTGCAAAGTTAATACTGATTTGTTTGCTTAATAGTTGTTATAGATTTGAATATTATTACAGTATGCTGACTAAACTGGCGGTTCCGTCTTCAGGGAGTGCAGAAGTGCTGTTGCATGTATATATATCTATATGGTACTATGCATACATTTTATGCTACAGAGAATTTTTAATGGAGAAGGCAATTATTTGAATACCCAAGTATGGTGACTTCTCATGCAACAGTGAGGTCTCACTAGAGAAATCCGTCCTTGTACGCACTGTAGTAGTATGTAGACTACTCATACGAGTGATTGGCACAGAAGCCACTCACATTCTACTACGCAGTGGTATCAGCTGGTGGAGATGTGATAGTGAAGAGGGCAGTTCTTTTGCACATGTTACTATATATCTTGTGACCCTGGAGAGACGTTTCTGTTGAGACGTCTGTCTCTATGCACAACCTACTGTGCCTCACTGTTCCCATGGAGAAAGCTCTGAGGGAGATGTGTGTGTCCCCACATTCAGCTATCCACAGCAATCAATCAAAACACTGTTCTCAGCAGAGAGGATAATCCATTTTCATATCCTACTACCCACGGCCTACTTTGCACATATAGTACTCTGGGAACATGTCTTAGCTGACAGGGCAGTGTACACATCATAGTCCCTAATTTGCACACCCTTCATCCAAGACACAGGTCACAGGAGAGGGGCCAGTTTCTCCCTACACTGTACTATGAAGACTTATCATGCAAGAGAGATGTGTCAGCAAAAAGGGCACCTCCTCTCCACAGTCTAATATGTATACCTGTTAGCACGGGAAGAGGTATGAGCAGAGAGATACATTTTTCTTAAACCTCTCACCCTGGTAAGATGTATTAGTGGACAGCTCACTCTGTTGCTCACTGCAACTGCATTTCACTGTTGCTGTAGGGAGAGATGGTAGTACAGAGGCTATTGTTTGCCCACACCATACTGCTCATCCATGTTATCCTGGAGATAGGTGTTAGTGGAGAAGACAATGTTTCGCTACACACTAATGTACATGTCTGTCATGCTGGAAAGAGCTGTGACAGGAACGTCAAATCCATTCCCATACCCTAACATATATGGTCATTCCCCTGGGGAGAGGTTTCAGTGGTGAGGTCAGTACTTGTTATACTTACTATGGAATAGTGAGGTCTTATATGTGAGGTAAATATCTTCTCAACCCTATTATGCATACTACTGTGCCTGGGAAAAGGTGTGAGTGGAGAGACAGTGTCCCTTTCCACGTAACTCTACACACTGGTTACCTTCATTCAAGGTTTCACTGGAGAGGCCAGTCTCTACCCATAGTCTACTATACATAGTTGTTAGTCTGTGGAGAGGTTTCAGTAAGATCCCAGTTTCTCCCCAGTTTCTCCTTACTGCACTGTTGTTGTACCGTGAAAAGGTCTCATTTGAGAGCTAACTTTCTCCTCACACCCTACTAATGGAGACTATAAGGCATAAGTATGTAATAAAAGTAAGTGTAAATTCTCCCTCTAAAATTTTTTTTTTATGATCTTGCAAGATACTCACGGGGTCATAAAAAAATTTACTGATTGAACTTTTTCTAATAATAATAAATGGACTTAAAGTAAATTAATGGGTATCAATGTGTGCTATGTACCAATGTTGGTCTCATGCAGATAAAACATGTGGTATTTTTCGTAAATCTAAGTGACTTATATTTCCCCACAATTATATAATGGATTGCATTTCATTAAACTAAACACACTGTTACTATTCTAGTGTATATAAATTATACATACTACATCAGGATATATTCAGTGGAAATGCAGAGTCCATTATAAAATATACGATCTAGTGAGAGGCTCGCAAGAGCAAACCAGGAAGCATTGACCCTTCGGACTTCACACAAGTGATTGCCTCCCTGGCTCTCGCAAGAATCTAACGAGAGCTTTGGAGAAAGGAAAAAAGGAAAACAGTACAAATAACATAGATCAAAACTCTATAGGATAGCCCTGAAAAGAGCCGTTTTTGTTAATGATTTTTAAAAATTATAAAAAATGTTAGTTTTTTCAAACATTTTTAATATTTTTCGGCATTTTAATTTGTTTAAATGGGCACAAAAAAACATACAACTTAAAGTGTTAAGCAAACACTAACAGCATCTCCTTAAAAACAAAAAGAAAAAAAATTTACAAAACACTGTTTAAAAAAACTTCTGCCAGGGGGCACTTGTTCTCTTAAGCAGCAAAACAGCACTTAATTAAAAAAAGCAGGGTATTGTCTGCTTGTGCACTTAGAACCTATGCAGGCACAGTATCTCCTGGAGCAAATGATGTTGAAGCCCCTATAAGGTTGCCTAGCTCTACAGCACGCGACAACTCTGCCCGTTAAAGCCTTTGCAGATGCATTGGCCTGAGGTATCTCCACAGCCCTGTGGTACTCATGCTATATTGTATATTTCTGCTGCCCCGGTTGATCTTTTTGCTGCAAAGTTTACAGGTAACGTACTTCGCAGAAACTTTCTTGGCACCTGGCCTCATTTCAAAGAATCATCACACCAATGATTCCTGGGGTGGCTGAGATGGCTGAGCTGGTGAAGAAGCCCCTTGCTGTTCATCTGAATCTGATGAAGACATCTTTGTGGAGAGAGGCAAACAGGAAAGTAGAGAAAGCCAAATATGTCTACTCTCACCAAAATGTAATAGTCAAATAACAAAAAGGATGGAATCTTCTGCTCTTAAAAAAGACATGAACTAATCACAATTTTTCCTTAGGGTTTGGTTTCTCTCCCGGACTTCTTGTGAGGCTCCTGCGAGCGTTTCACAAGATCATAAAAATATTATTGCTTTATATAGTTCATGAAACAATTCATAATCAATTTCTCTAAGCTAATCAACAAATCTAGGGCCACATGTTTGACCATTTCATTTAGGGACTCGCAAATTGCGATTTTTTAGCGACTCGCAATTTGTGAGTCACAAAATGAAATGTACCAGTGTGTCTCAGGCACATTTAGCGATTCCCAATGAAGTTGCAAATGACCTACCTCATTAACGTTCATGAGATAATTTTTAACTTTTGTAATCTTTGATGCTGCTGAATTACACAAATATGATTGTGCTCAATTTTTTATTCCCAAAATTTTGTATAGGAATGTGTGTGTCTATGTATTTTATGTCTTGTACTTTTATGATTTTAATTAATCGAATAAAGTGGATTGATTGATTGATTGAAATGTACCAGTGTGTCTCAGACACATTTAGCGATTCCCAATGAGGTTGCAAATGACCTACCTCATTAAAGTTCATGAGATAGGTCGCAATTTGTGACCTATTGAGAATGGCCTGTAATCACAGCAATGGTGGACTGCTGGGGTCAGCAGAACACCATGTCTGTGATTGCATTTTAAATAAAGCTATTTTTTTTTTAAATGCAGCCCGTTTTCCTTAAAGGAAAACTGGATGCATTTAAAAAGAAAAATGAAAAGTTTCTGTTATATTTTTTAAGAGTAGGCAGTGATCCACGGGACCACTGCCTGTTCTTAAAAAAAACATTTTTGCTACCATTGACAAAGGGGGAGGGGTCCCTTGGGGACCCCTTCTCATTTGTGACTGACTTACCAGCTACTTGAAGTAGGCAATAAACAGTGATAGTTTTGCGACTGCATTCCTGTCACAAAACAATCATACATATCCCTGCGTCTCGCTATTCGGAAGAGACGCCCTTGGCACAGCCTTTCCTAATAGCGACTCGCAAACCCTATTTTACGAGTTAGCAGTAGGCTACCGACTAGCAAAATAGGGTTGGTACGTGGCAGAAGCCGTTTTAGCGGTCGCAATCGAGCCGAATCTCCATTTTCAACCACTAAAAACGGTCATACATGTGCCCCAAATGTCTTAGGGCCTTATTATGAGTTTGGCGAAGCGGGAGCGGGACCACCCTGCTCCCGCATCGCCAAACCCATGTACAAACCACCCACCAGATGAGGAGTTTTCTCTTTGGCATTCTCTTTGGCGCACCCAGGGCGGTGCATGTGAAATACACACCGCAATGGGAATGTCAAAGGCAGTACCTGCGTGGCATGGACTGCTGCAGTCCAATGCCGTGCAGGTAACGATGTGCATGCAAACCCCTATGTAAATACACATGGGGTGAGGCACCAGGGGGCCCTGTAGGGACCCCTTTGTTTCCTCACCACCACACTTTTCATAGCGGTTGCACCGCCACTTAAAAAAGATATATTTTACTTTAAAACAAACTAAATATTCATTGAGAAAAACAAAGGTTAAAGTGATGTTAAAAAGTTAGTTGTAATAAAAAAACAGTTTTTTTTTGTTTTTTTTTAAACTTAGAAATTCACTGGAAAAAACAAAGGTTAAAGTAACGTTATAGTCAGGTGAAATTCTCAGTGACAAAATTAATGATTTGAGCTAAAACAAATACAGAAATTCACCAGTTATATTTAACAGCACTACCTGCAACTTGCGTCCCCGTCATGCTCTGCTTATGACCTCACAAAAACATAACTCATGACATGTTCCATGACATCATTTATGACATCATAAAGGTCAGGATGTTCAATGTTGACTTTTTGTCTAGTATGAAGAGGTGACCATCATGTGTGTGCAAAATGCACATGTTTGACATCATATTCTTAAAGACTTTTCTGATGGTCTTTGTGGCGACAAAAGAAGCAGTATCTCCATTTCCTTTGTGACAGCCACGATTAATATAATGTCTTCAAAAATCAACACTGTCGTCTGTATTTCAGTAAATCTATGCCCCAAAAGAGCTCCAAGAACAGCCCATAAATGACCTCCTGTTCTAAGAAATCTTGAATTAACAATCATGCCTGTCAGCTAGTATTAAAATGATAATATAAATGTATTTTTAGTGGCTTCATTTCAATCTAATTATGGATATATTTAGGCGCATATTTATATACTAGGATCCTCAATTTATATTCATGTGAAATGGAATTTAGCTTTGCCATTTCACTTTTTCTGAAATCCTACTGTAGATTCAAGGAAAGCTATATTTGCTTCACGAGACATGGGGCACTTCTTCATGTTCACGTTTTTCACTGTTGAACCATTGTATGCCTCGTTGTGCTAGCCATTTTCTGGCTGCTCTCCAGATTAATGAACCGCCATCTGATTCTGTAATATTTCACTAATAAAACAATATGAAAGATTTGCAAAGTTCTGTAGCAACGAAATTATCTACTAAATATTTTAAATGCTTGCTAGTTAAAAAATGTAACGAAAGTAAAATGAATTCAATGATCTAAATGTTCTAGGACATATAATAATGTACTTAAAAGTAAAGTTCCTCATGCTTTATTGCAATGAAATAAAAGAAATGTCAGTCAAAAATAATGAAGATATCCGCACCTCTGCAAATAAAGATATAAGTTACATTGTTTGAGGCTGCCAATTTTTAAGGGAGGATTTTTTTTAGATATGCATAGAAAATGTACTGCTCTTTAGTGCGTGTGCACAAGAATGTTCACAGAATGAGGCGTACAAACAGAAGAAGCAAAGGGTACGTGAACATATGTCAGTCTGCTTTAGCACCACAATTTCCTAATGACAAATCAAAGGCAGTAATTAGAGGCTGTGACCTTTGACAGATGTTTTTTTAGAACAAATTTAATTTTATTAGAGAGAAATGGGTGGCTTGTAGCCTCTTAAACCTGCGTGCAGGGCTGCGAATGAGCTCTAAAAGTGTTTGTGCATTTTTAATCGTTGCAACTATTACAATAGGAAGACAAATAGAGCTAAAGCCTAAGGGAAATATTTAGAGGTGATGGAAGTGGGGCATCCACTAAATATTGGTGGATGTCCTGTCTCCCCACCTCTCTGTCCTCCTTCGCACCACCATTTCAAGATGGAAGGATTGCGTTGTTTCTGACAGCAGAGTCTCTCATGGCCGCTCTGCCAGAAATCTCTTTGTGGATGTTTATTGTCCATAGAACCACCAGACTACCGAGTTCAGCAGGTGTTCCCTAATTAGTGCAGGGCTCTGAAGTTTTTGCCTGCACAGGACCATCATGCAAGTCATGGCAGTCTAGGCCGAACAAAAAATAATGTCTCACTTTCTGGAATCTAACTACCAACACATCAAAGATATTTTTCTTTATTGAACAGAAAGAAACTCCAGCTTTGGGTTTTGTTTCGGTAAATCGAAAAACGTGCCAACCTGGCAAGTGTGGGAAACTTTATAAATTATCTGTGCACTCATTTTCCAGAAAATTATCAACTGTTTCTTTGAAAGGGAGCTGTCTCCATTGATGTGAAGTACATGGATAGATATTTTACACATGAAACCCACATTGGGTCAACCCAACACAGCAATATGACATTTGTTCATTTGGGCGCCCTTCCTAAATGTCAGCACGTGAAATAAGTGGTTACTGCTGACAACCGTTATGACTTGCAGATCACATGCTCATATTTCTGCAACACCAACTCCTACCTCATTAAAGGTTGATAAATATTATACCATTAAATTGGTGTAGGAAAGTGGAGTATTATGCAGTGAGGCTGGTTAGGCTTCACTATGTAATACTCTCACAACACCCCAAAACAGGTCCTTTCGATTTACACTAATAACCCTTGCTCAGTCCTGGTAGAGTGGCACTGAGCAGTCAGGCTTTACTAGAGGAACATGTGTTAAGCATTTCAGAGTATCAACTTGGACGATAAGTAATTGACATGACTCAAAAAAATAAAGCAGATGTTTATATCAATTTAGACATCAAAACGAACGCAATCGGATGAATATAATCAGAGCTATAGATTATTATGGACTAATAAATTAGTACACTATGGTTTGACTGGCACCTGAGTTTCTCATGGCAGTGTTGGGGATCCCATTCACCTTAAGAGGGTGGAAGAGCTTACTACCACCCTCAGGGATCACCAGCTTACCATCTGGACCCTATGCATAGTTGAAAGCTAGTAGGACCTCCTCATCTGAGGTGTTTTCTCCTAAGGCTAGGTAGCAACAACAGGAGTACACCCATAGACCTGGTTGAGATCTGGGTAATGAAGTATAAACAAACAACAATGTCTCAACCGGTAATTCATTACCTGTGAACCATAAATTCATTTTTGTATATAACTATCACGTTCTCACTCTGCGCACCGCTGTTTCAAACTTGTCACCTGCGCCGTTCACCCTTGCGTGTCACGAGCACATGTGTGCACAAAGTGCCTTCGGGTTACTCACGTTTTAATTACGTACAGTGCTGATACAACTGTTCCCATTTTTCCCAAACCCCTCGTTCACCTTGCTCCACAAAACTGTTTGTATTCATCCAAATACAAGATGCCTTGGGCACATTCAAATGAATTATGAGTCTCTCTAATTTCTTTTCTTGCAATGTTTTGTGCATGCCTAATTACTTGGACAAAAACTATGGCGAACAGGGAAAGAAAACCTCCCCTGTGCCATAGGGGCTGAGAGGGATTCTCTCGTAGGAGTATGTCCTCCCGTGTATGGACACTATGCCACAAAAAATACTCCTCGAGACCATGACCGAAGTCCACAACTCAACTAAGATAAATCTTAGTAAGGTAAGATAGGGAAGCTAATATGTGAAGTCAGTACCCACTACGGAGTGGGGAAGGAAAGGATTCCTTTTGTCCTAAGTACCCTCACACACCCTAGTGGTGTCATGCTTCATCATCGGGTCACCCTGACGACTAAAGGTCAGGGTGGGCTCAACCGTGTTCCAGGGAGCTTTTAGCGAGATATGGCCAGGGGGAGTTAAAGATTAAAAATCCACCGACAGATCCCAGTGTCCCTTTATTCGTGGATCTGTCAGGGATGTTAAAAAAGAATAAAACAGGGTCAGTGGGAGTATTATGGTCCTATGACCCTAATGCCAACATGTTTCAGTCCTGTGTAGGCCAGAAGGGTCCTGGACTTTCTTCAGGGCAGAGAAACAAGTCATCCCTGGATGAAGCAAAGGAAGGGAGGGCCCTATCCTGCTTTTATGTAAGGGCAGATAGCTGCTCCTTAGAAATAAGTAAACAGATAATTATCTGATTCACATTCGTATCTCCATCTGAAAATACAAAAGGGAGAAGATACAATAAACAGATCATAGTGTATCATTATGTAAACAACATTTTGCACACTATAGTGTGGTGGCGACATGACTCGCATTCTGTCGCTATCCACATACCTCAGGAAATCATAGGGTTTCTCCCGCGCGGTTTTCAGTCCATTTAAACCGGTGTCCCCGGTTATTCAAAGCACAAGCCCGGGGGACCCAGACTGATTAGGTGACTCAGCGGGGCAGGACCCTTGATGCAGTAAGTAAAAGGAATATTACTCACACCGCTACAGGTACGTGTTGCATCAGCTGCTTATTCCGCTGTTTTTTCGATCTGCAATAATTTTGCCATGTTTTATGTTTCCTTTCTTCTCTTCCTGTTGGGCATTATTATTTCTACCACTTTGGCATCCTTTCTACCACTACCTACTCAGTGTGTGACTAAAGGGCTACCCTATGATTTCCTGAGGTCCCCAGTGACGCAATTTCTCTCCAAAAGAGGAGTAAGGGAGAATACTATGTATGGATGTTATGAATGAATGGTTAACCACGGCGACGAATAGCAGCTTGTTGCTGTTTGATGTGAGTGACACAGGCATATTTCACTGAGACTGAGCATGCACTAGTATGTGGATAGCGACAGAATGCGAGTCATGACGCCACCACACTATAGTTACCACCCAGTCGGATATGGTAATGTTATACTGTATTATTTTCACATACCAAATAGGTGTGTTGATTGATGTGTACCGCACATTCTCCTGGTTCGATGACACAGGTGCATTGGCAAGCACATCACACTTGGGAAGCAAAATGTTGTTTACATAATGATACACTATGATCTGTTTATTGTATCTTCTCCCTTTTGTATTTTCAGATGGAGATATGAATGTGAATCAGATAATTATCTGTTTACTTATTTCTAAGGAGCAGCTATCTGCCCTTACATAAAAGCAGGATAGGGCCCTCCCTTCCTTTGCTTCATCCAGGGAGGACTTGTTTCTCTGCCCTGAAGAAAGTCCAGGACCCTTGTGGCCTACACAGGACTGAAACATGTTGGCATTAGGGTCATAGGACCATAATACTCCCACTGACCCTGTTTTATTCTTTTGTAACATCCCTGACAGATCCACGAATAAAGGGACACTGGGATCTGTCGGCGGGTTTTTAATCTTTAACTCCCCCTGGCCATATCTCGCTGAGAGCTCCCTGGAACACGGTTGAGCCCACCCTGACCTTTAGGCGTCAGGGTGACCGATGATGAAGCATGACACCACTAGGGTGTGTGAGGGTAATTAAGACAAAAGGAATCCTTTCCTTCCCCACTCCCTAGTCGGTACTGACTTCACATATTAGCTTCCCTATCTTACCTCACTAAGATTTATCTTAGTTGAGTTGTGGACTTCGGTCACAGTCTCGAGGAGTATTTTTTGTGGCTTAGTGCCTAATTACTTGTCCTTCTAATATTACCGGTTGAGACATTGTTCTCCTAAGGCTACACACACCATCCCAGTGGTAGCCATCCTTTTGGAGCAGGCTGCCTCCCCTCTATAGTGCCCTAGCTGCCGGCAGTCAAAGCACAGTCTAAGAGTTTCTTGAGACGTGGATCCCCACTACTCTGCTTGCTAGAGGTGGGTTGGGTTTTGATCCTCTCTTTAGGGTTCTGTGGTTCAGAACTAACATCTTTAATAGGTTTACAACTTCGCTCCTTTCCCATATGTGGGCCTGACCTTCCCTTCTTCAGATGACCCCCTGGGTCTTTTCGGGAACTCTTTTCCTAACCCATTTGTCAGCTATCTTCCCCATCTCTCTGGAAGAAGAGGGCTTGGAATCCACCAGATGCTGACTCAATTTCTCAGAGGTAAAACTAATTAAAATGTCTCTTTCACAATTAAATTATACAGCCCATCATAAGTGTCCTCCTTATTGCTTTTTATCCAGCCTTTTATTGTTTGACTGAGGAGTCTACAAAATCCACCCGTGTCTGCTTTTGACATTTATGGGTATCCCTAAACTTCACTCTGTACTCTTCTGTGGTGAGTCCCAATCGTTCTATCAAGGTCTCCTACATATGCTGTTAGAACTCAACCACAACCTCATTAAGGGTCAGAAGTCTATCTCTACCCTTGACTGAGGATAATTCCCACAGTAGGGAGCCCCACTGCTGGGGACCTATCCTCCTCAGTTTCGAGGCCCTCTCAAAGGCTGCAAACCATTTGTCAATGTCATTACCATCAATAAACCTTGGAACAATCTCTTTGTGGTTCTTAGGGCCAAATGTTTCCTCTTTTTCCCAGTGAGTATTGCTGTCACCATCTTTAGCCTATAAGAGCATATTGACCTTTCTTTCAAGGGCTAATCTCCTTTCTTCAATTTCAATATTTTTCTCCTCTAGTGAGAGGAGATCAATCTCTTCCTCAAGTCTTGCTACCACCATACTAGTAGGGGGTCTGCTGGGATGCCTTGTGTCACTTCCTGCTGGTGAAGGGGGTCTGGAAAATGGTGGAGAGTGTTTGTCTTCACCTCCTTTCCCATCATTTTCAGTTTGGGCTAGTGCATCCTCACCCTCTTCAGGGTCTTCTTCTGAGTAATGACCCTCCCCCACTCGTCTTTCTCTCTCATAAGAGCTGTGGGCCCTCTCCAGGTCCGCCTTTTTGGCTTTAGTTCTATAGTCAATGCCCCTAGCTTTGCACAATACTCTTAGAACACTTATCTGCAGAGCTGGGATGACAGACAGGCTGAGATTCTTGTCAGCCTACATTATGCCTCAGCTTACAACTGAAAGTTGGGCGCTTTTCAAAACTTTGCAAAAACTTTTAAAACTTTTTCATAACTTCTGTTTTTACTTTACTTTTTGAATGGGGGTCTGTCTACACAGGGCCCTGACATTTCCAATTAAATATTTTGGGAAACTAGAAAAAAATTATTTGGGCCTAATGTGAATAGTGGATTTCTCATGCAAAAAACACTTATGACCAAGTGGTAATGTGAAACACTAATTCAGGATCCCACCACTATAACTCCAAAGTAGGAAAGTGGAGTATATTGCAGTGAGGCTGGTTAGGCTTCACTATTTAATACTCTCACAATACCCCAAAACAGGTCCTTTGGATTCACACAATTAAATCCCTAGCTCAGTTCTGGTAGAGTGGCACAGAGCAGTCCGGCTTTACTAGAGGAACATGTACTAAGCATTTCAGAGTACCAACATGGACAATGAGTAATTGACATGACTTGAAAGAAATCCGACACCAATTTATAAAACATTAATCAGATTTTTATGTACATTTAGACACCAAAACAAACACAATTGAATGAATATAGTTTGAGTTATGGATTTTAGAAGGAAAACTAAATCAGTGCTATTCACAACAACAAAACTTTAATGTTGAGGTCAATCGAGAAAAGCACTGGTGACAGTCATTCACTTGCAGGTCGTGTCCAGTGGAAACCACTGGGGGGATGAGTTGATGCGGGTCCCAGGTCCAGGCCATGCCAGTCAGTTGAATTTTACATAGACTATGCCTGGGTGCAGAGTGGTACTGGCTGGCCCTGGTGCTGAAGTGTGATCCGCGGGAGAGCTCGTTTTACTGCTTAGATGGTGCCGGTGAGGAAACAGATGCAAAAACTTGACAACAGAGCCACTGAGGTGGTGAAGATGCTGTGGAGTTCCCTCAAGGTGCAGTGTTGAACAACGGTAGTGGTAGCCGGATTGACCACCAACAAGCTTTGGCAGGAGCAAGCTCAGCTTGAAGTTATTTTGGCATCCAGGAGGCCGGGGGAAAGCAATAGCCACCTGAAACTTGCTGGAGGTCAGGACTACATTTAGAATAAGGTTGGGTGTGATAAGACAAGTTGTTTGACACCAAACATGACTTATTTCAGCTGCACCATAATGGAGCTGGCAACCAGGGTTGCCCGGGTGCTAGCACATGTTAGCTATGGCTCTCTAAACATTAGAATAGCACTAAATAGAAGGATGTTACTATAGGGACATATATGCTTGCATTTATATGTCCACACTTTTAAAATAATGTACCATGCCTCCTGGCCTCAGGAGGCCTACCTCAGGGGTGACTGACATATATTAATAAAAATACTGCTGTGACCTTGCCAATCATGGTGAGGGCAAAGTCAAGTTGGAGCAGTTTGCACTGCTCCTACAGTCTGCAATGGCAAGCCTGCTGTCATTTGTTTACTTGGGTCACTCAGTAAGGCACAATCAGTGTTTCAGGCCCCGGTGACTCTTTTAACTCTATGCTCTGGGTACCACAGATACGACTTACCAGGGACTTAAATTCCTTGCCAATGGGGATTACCAATACACATGCATAATTTTTTAGGGAGAGAGCACTGTAATTGGGGCCTGGCTAGCAGGCTCCAGTGCACGTTCAGAGTCAAAAACCATCAGCATCGGGGTCCAAATGGGGCAAAAAGTGGAGGAGACACCTGCAAAAAGCCTGTTTTCTTACAGTTGGGAAACAGTAAAACTTGTTATTTACAGTAACTAGAAAATGCAAACATCCTGCATTGATAACTCTATAAAAATAAGTTATTTTACTATGGAAATAATTGTGTTAAGCATTCTAGGCATACCTGAATAAACAAAACTGCAGACACCATTCAGTTGGGGTTTAGACCAGGCTATGCAATGGAGCAAGCTGTTTTGACTATTTTGGAACTGTGGAATGATTGGCTTCAGATTGTAGATTGTATCTAAGTAGACATGCTGCTGGTTCTGGATGTCAATGCACATTTGTTCATTGCTGGTATATCACCTGGTCTAGAATGCTAAGCCGGGCCTGAACCTTTCATTACTCACCCACTGATCCTTCCCTTTGTTATCACCAAGTACTCTTTTTTGGGGTCCTCTTTAGCCTCCATTCCTGTGGTTCTCAATCATTATCTGAATTCATGTTCACATTTTTAACTTACATTTATCTCGATATCCTTCTTCTGTGTATGATATCCTGATCTTTCTTTTCTCTTGATAGCTTTGAAAGATGAAAACAGCTCACTCCAGCCCAATGCTGCCAAGGGTCAAGACGTTATTTTCAGGATTCACTCTAAATCCTGCCCTCAGTTTATAGCAGAGCATCTGCAACTTTTGTTTTCTAAGTTAAACTGGAAACATTTGCAGTTTGTGGAAATTGGGTTGTTGGTTGAGTGGGGTGTTAACCTTGCTCAAGCAACAGCCACAATCCCTGTCGGGGTGAACCTCAAAAGTCTGTAAGTTAACCTATGCCTAATCTTCTTGTAGTTTAGTACAAAAAAAGTCAGACTTAACTTAGAGGTAATGTGTAAAGTACTTATGCAGAACACAAACTCGTCCTCGGCATCCCCCGGCATGAACAGCCAACACCTGCGGAGACTCCACTGGCTCCCTGTGGAGAAGAGAGTCACCTTCAAAATCCTCACTCATCACTACAAATGCCTACACAACAACGGACCCAAATACCTCAACGACAGAATAAACTTCCATGTACCCAAAAGAAACCTGCGATCGTCCAACCTCGCACTGGCCGAAACCCCGTGCATACACAGAGCCAGAGCAGGCGGAAGATCGTTCTCTCACATTGCAGCCAAGACCTGGAACGAACTACCGGCAGACATTAGACGCGCCCCCTCCCTGAACACGTTCAGGAAGACTCTCAAGACCTGGCTCTTCGGCTAAACGGAGCTGCGGCCGCCCCCTCCTCAGCGCCTTGAGACCCTCACAGGTGAGTAGCGTGCTTACAATTCCCTGATTGATTGATTGACAAATACTAATAAAGTAAAGACACAACACAAGAAAAATCCAACATTAATTAAGAAAAATAGAATAAATGTTATTAAATTATTTAATTCACAACCCACCTCAAACTTCACCATCTTCTAGACAACACTCAATTAGGATTCAGAAAGAACCACAGTAACAAAACAGCACTCATTGCAGCCACCAAAGATATTTGAATCATCCTGGACTGAGGAGAAACAGTAGCCCTCATCCTGTTGACCTCTCCACAGCCTTCGACACTGTCTCCCATAAAACCTTCATCACAAGACTCCACAAGATTGGAATATAAGGATCCGCTCTCAAATGAATATGCTCCTTCCTCACTGGAAGAACCCAAAGGGTCAGGCTCTCACCCTTCACATCAAAGACCAAGAAATTGATATGCGGTGTCTCCCACCCTTTTCAACATATACATGACACTGCTCCCCAACATCATCCAATTACAAGACATCACCATCATCTCCTATGCCAATGAAACCCAGCTCATCCTCTCTCTGATGTAAAAGACAACCTCCACCAGCAGAACAAACTTCGCCAACTGCATGATCATGGTAGCAGACTGAATATGAACCAACTGCCTGCAGCTCAACTCAGAAAAGACAGAAGTAGTTTTCTTCAGCATGGGGCTCCACCAGGTGGCTGTCAGAGCTAGGACCAACACCCACAGACCCCTCAAGAAATCTAGGGATCATCCTAGATGTCAAGTCAACGTGAAGGCTTACGTCAACGCAGTGTGCACCTCCTGCTTCCACATCCTACACATGCTACGAAAGATCTTCAAATGGTTGCCTCAGAACACCAGACAAACCATCACACAAGCACTCATCACCAGCAGGCTAGACTATGGCAACACCCACTATACCGGACTCTCCAAACAACTCCTACAAGGACTCCAGACCATCCATAGCACCACTGCAAGACTCAAACTTTATCTCCCTCGCTGCACCCACATCACACCGCTCTTTAAGAAGTTTCACTGGCTTCCTATTTACAAGAGCAGCCAATTCAAACTTCTCAAGCACACATGCAAAGCGCTACACAACACAGGACCAGAATATCAGAACAGACGCCTACACTTTTACCAACTAATCAGACATCTAACTCTGCCTCACTCTCACTCGCACACATTCCCCTTCATCCGCAAAAGCAAAACTGGAGGTCACTCATTCTCCTATATCACACCCAAGACATGCAAAACATCCCTCAGCACATCAAGGCATCCTCCTCACTTCTTGAGTTCTACAAGAAGCTGAATACTGGGCTCTTTGTACAAGTACCTTGGGGACCACACACCTACACACCTGCCCAGGTGCCTGGATACCCTCTTGGGTGATTAGTGCGCTATACAAATCAATATAACATAACATAACACTAAAATGACAGAAATCCAATCATCAGAACCAGAGTCATCAATTTTTAAAGATAATTCTTTTGGGTTTCGGAACTTTCTTTATTGAGAGAAACAGAAACAATACATATTGTGAGCACAGATAACCTCCATGCTTAAGAACAAAAAGCCCGACCAAAAATCAACAAGGTATAACAGAACAGCGTGAGAAAAACCGGAAGGGCTGTGGGGCCGGGTGGGATGATGGGATTCCAGGCAGGGGGGCCTGTACAAACACAGTGTTAAGTGTTAAGAGAAAACAAGAAAGGACCAGTCGGGCCCTTGGGCTACCACTGTAATGGGAGTGGTCGGCAGGGGAAGAGGGGGATGGGGTAAAGGAGAAGTCATTCTTGTGGGCAATCAAGAAGAGGGACAGGAAAAAAAGGAGTGGAGGGGGGGTGAGACGGTGCTCCAGAATTGCAGTCCTTCAGGGCATCTGAATGGGAGGAGGGATGTAGGCAATGGGGGAGATGGTGGAAGGTACGAACAACGCTCACTGGTACATTTTAAAAGGCCAGATAAAAGAGCAGGAAATCCAAACCAAGGGCGGCAACAAGTGGTGTCTGCGCTCTGGATACCCCTGGGAAAGGGCTGCAGAGGGGTGAGTGTAGAGGGAGTGAAGTGAGGTAAGGGACAGGAGGTGTGAAGGGCAGAGGGCCAGGAGGTGGGTAAGTGGCATGAGGGCATGGAAAGCAGGAGGGAACCAGTCAGAAGGAGAGTGCCAGTCAGGATATGCAAAGAAAGGAACCCCATGTTCCCAAGACTCTATCATAATGGTCAGTAAGTCTAGCAATAATCCGCTCGAAAGCACCTACCTGAAACAACTCACATAATGAGTCCTCTGAGGTCAGACTTGCGGGTGACCTCCAAAGCCTCAGGATGCGGATCTTGTTGGTAGCTGGGGCCGAAGCCAGCCATCTGGTCTGTTGATGTTTGATAGCTGGGAATTGGGTAAAATCATGCACAAGAGCAGACTGCACTTTTAGAGCCCCGGTAAGAGGAACTGTTTGCTTAATGGTTATGGTGATGGAGGACCAATAGGCAGTCACAGCGGGCAATCCAAAAGGAGATGAGTGATGTCACCCCCCATAGAGCCACAACTCCAGCACTAGGCAGACAGCAGAAGAAAGGACCTTCAAAGTCGGTGTGGTGACCATTGCCAGCGGTGGAGTACCTTAAAATATTTGAATTTGAGGCAAGCCTCCCTGAGGTATCGCTCATGATCCACAAGTAGGTCACCCCAGTCCATCACTGAGTATTGAACCTGCAACCTGTCTGTTCACCATTCCCGGAGGGAGCAGGCCAATGGAACAGAATAGAAGCGGTGCACAAAATCTGGTATAGCCCAGAGACTGCCCCCTTGTAAGAGCCCCAGTTCAGTAGATAGTCCAGCAGTGGGGAGGAGGTCAGAACCAGTGAGGTGGAGCCCAGGGCCTGGCAAAGGCAGTGTTACAAGCATTGGTAGTCCCAAAAATGATTTGCAAGGAGACTGTATTAATCCAGGCCTTCTGCAAATGACTTGTAATCCCTGTACTTAACCAAGCTGGAGAGATGGTGGATCTCCTGGGTTCAAACTCTGGCCAATTGGGTTCCAATATCCTGATTAGTAAAGAGGTGTTACACCACACAGGGCCCTGTGCATAAATGGTGGAGTCAACCTTCAGCAGCCAGTGTGCCTTACGCCATGCCTGTAGCACACTGGCCAGGACCGGATGGGATGCGAGTAGTTTGGGGATGCCTCCTGTGTGTAACAGTCTGAGTTCCCGGAGATGGCCTAGGATAGAGGGTTCCAGCTGCACCTAGCTGGGCGTGTCCAAGGTGGTGTGGACAATGTATCTAAGGGGCACCAATTGGGATGCCAACCAGTAGTACTGGATGTTCGGCAGATGAAGGCAACCCTGTTCAGTGGCCGAAAAATGCTTTTCCAGTTTCAGCCATGGCTTACAACCACCCCACAGAAAGGTTTTCAGGGTTTTCTCCAGAGCACCCATCAGGGGAGCTGTGCTGCACAGGGGGAGCATATGAAACACCTAGTTCAAGCCTGGCATCACATTCATTTTCAGGACTTGCATGGTCCCCCAAACTTAGAGACCCAGCTGTGACCAGCTTAACATATCAGCCTGGATGCTCAAGTGGAGGGGTCCAGACTCTGTTCCACCATGTGATAGAGACCTGGCCCCACCTCTTTTCCAAGGTAGCGAATGGATGAGGGGGACCATTTAAAAGGGAGACCTAATACCACCATTGGTTGTGTGTGTGTGCTGTGAGCTGAAAGGCCTCGATCTTACTCCAGTTTATCTTATACCCTGAAAGAGACGTGTGAAATCAGAGTGATGAGAACCCGCAGGGAAGCCGCACAGTGTGATCAGAATATCATCAGTTTACAGAGTCAGTTTGTGTTCCTCGCTGGGGAGTGTGATGTTGTGGATGTCAGGGGAATTTCAGATTGTGATAGCTAGGGGCTCCATGGTCAGAATAAAAAGAAGGGGGGACCAGGGGAAGTCCTGTCTAGTACCCCGGTGGACTTCAAATGGGGGAGAGGTACGGCCATTGCAGGTGACAACAGCCATGGGATGGTAATACAGCCTTCTGATCTGAGTCAGAAACACATGCCCCAGCCTACAATGTTGTAAAATCTCAAAAAGGTAATCCTATTCAACCCTGTCAAAAGCTTTCTCTACGCCCAGGGACACTGCCAGCTTTTCATCCCTGTCCTGCCGAACACTCCAGAGGATATGCGACATAAGACAAAGGTGGGACGCCGAGGTGTGGTGGGTAACAAACCCAACCTGGTCTTAATGGACCAAGGAGGGTATCACCTGTTTGAGCCTGTTGGCCAACACTTTAGCAAGTACGTTCGTGTAGACACTCAGCAAGGAGATCGGGTGGTAGCTGGAATAGCTCAGCAGGTCTTTGCCTGGCTTAGCGATAAGAGTGATAGACGCCCTGTTGACTTCAGTGAGGATGGTGGGGGATGGGGTTGCTTCCAAGTACACCTTGTAAAGCAAGGGAGCCAGCACACCTTTGTGGGTCTTGTAGTATTCAGAAGGGTAATCATCCAACCCCGGGGCTTTGCCAAAAGGCAAATCATCAATCGCCTCCAGGATTTCTTCCAGGGTGATTTCGTCCTCAAAAGGCAGGCTCTGGTTGGGGTCTCATTGCAGGACAGAAAGTCCACAATATCATCAGGGGTAGACATTGGGTCAGAGGAATAGAGGGTCTCATAATAGGTCCAAAAGGACTTCAAAATATCCAGCTGGTGGGTGGTTCAGAAAGCGTCCTGTTACTGCAGCTGTAATGCCAGGAGGCAGCCTTCTCACCACACTCATAATGGCTCTGCTTAAGGAAGAACAGTGCTGTTTCGGCGCAGGAAGATCAAAGGGTGTTGTGGTCATGTTTGGCTTGTAGCTGGGCTTGCAGGGTATCCTGCGAGGGGGACCGGGAGTATTGTTCAGAAAGAGAGGCAAGAGTAGGTTCCATTTGGATCTGCTTGTGCAAGGCCTCGTGCTGCTGCTGGGAGGTGTCCAGCACTGAATTCCACCAAATTGTAGCTTTACCTGCAGCCCACAGGGTACCTGATGAGTCTATGGAGCCTCCTTGATGTTGAGAAAGGAACATAGGTAATAGCGCAATCTCTCCTTGTCCGAAACAGCTTGTAATGTACGAGATGTTGAGACTCCAATTCGAGGGGGTTGGGTGGATGACTTCGAAATCAATCATCATGATCCGATACCCCGGAGGGAACTATTACAGTATCTACCAAGTGGCCAAACAGTGCCGCACCGAGGAGAAAGAAATCTATTCAGAACTGATGCTGTTCACTCCAGAGGTGTAGATGTAGTCCCTCACAGTGGGATGGAGCAACCTCCATGAATCTGTCAGAGAAACATATGACACCACATCCCGGAGAAGGCCTCTCTCCATGGTATTGTGGTGCAGAAGTTGGTCAGAGTTTTCCAGGAAGAGGCCTGGAACCATGTTCCAGCCCCCCCCATGAGACATTTTGCACTGGGATGTTGCCGGAGTATCCTGGTCAGAGCAGCATAAGTGGATTTCTTAGAATGGATCAGCCATAATGGAGCCAATAAGGAGGACCTGAACATAGAGGGAGACCTTAATAAGGAGAAAGTGGCTGTGTGGGTCTCACCATATCTGGAGAGTCTTGGCCAGCAAATGCTTAGCCAACAATATGGGGACTCCGCCCTTGCAGTATTGTTTGTGCGAAGGATCCTCACCAGCCCCCGGCCACATTTTGCATGCATCCCACCCAGTCCCAGTGGAGTTTCTGACTCTCCTCATCTGATATGTGGGTCTCTTGCAGGAGAGCAATGTCGGGCTACAAGGAGCGGTATAGCAAAAGATCTTTCGGCTTTTCGTGTAATGGGTGATACCATTAACGTTCAGTGAAATCACTGTTAGGTGATAGGGCAAGGAGATGAACCCCCACTTAGAATGTTTACAAATGGGCTTGAGGGAGTGAGGCCTGTGACCTCAGGGAAAGGTGGAGGCAAAGTGGGAAAAGGGCAGGAGAAAGAAAGAGACACTACAGGTGGACACTTAACGTCCCATCATCAGGGACAGGTAAACCAACTTTGAAGGGGCTGTAGGGAGTGGCCAGGGTGCCAGAGTGCAGTAGATAAGGCTTCCCGAGGGTTTGGAGTGTGGTGCAGGCGGACGATGGCCCCCATGTTTCAGGGCCTAATGTGGGGGTTGCCGAGTGAGGAAGAGGCCAGTAAGCAGTAGGCGGCCAGCAGGTGATCACGGGGACCCACGGCCAGTGAGGTGTAGGTGTTTGTGGTATGGTGAGGTCCGGTATACAGCAGACTGATGGCCAGGGAAATAGGAGCGCAAAGTCTTTTCAGCAGGGGCTGTGGATTTCAAGGGGGGCCAGGACCTGTCCTTAGATTGCATTTTCTTGTAGGGAACATGTGGCTTCAGGCCCCTCGACCATTGTCTGGTGACCTCCTTCAGTTGCTGCTGTTCTTCAGAGAGAGACCCTGGAGTGCCCACTTGCTGGGGTAGGGGTGGGGCATTGGGTGGCAACATAGGAGGGACCCAGGTTCATGGCAGTTGTCACAAATGTCTATAAATACCCCTCCAGTTGACCATGATTGAGGAATTCCATTGTTTTGTTGTCACAGGTAATTAGCTTGACCACGAGGTCCAGGAGGCCATAACAAATTCCAAGTAGAGGTTGTAGCTGGAGAAAGCATCTGCGTGTGTCCTGTGTTTCCAGGGAAAAGTCTTGGGGCAGGGAGATCTTGTGCCTAACATGAATAAAAGAGCCATGCTTTTTTGCCCATTGAATCACTTGACGGGCTTGCTGATGCCGCAAAGAGCAGGTGATGATGTGCCTCAGGCCTTGCTTGAGTGGTGGGGGCAATGACGGATCATGTGAAGTCGAAGGAAGGGCTAAAGGACAAGCCAGTCAGGGCAGGTAGGTAGCAGGCCAATAAACCTAAGATGTCGTCCCCTTGCAGTTAGCCCCATACCGTGTAAATCCAAATGTTGTCTCTGCAAGATTGGTCCTCACACTCCATAATTTTCCACTGGAGGTGCCAGTGATCTTGTTCCCAATAAATGGAGCCAGGGAACGGGCATGCAGGTATCTGGTTCCTCGGTCAGCAGTGTTGGCGGCACAGCCTTATATGTGAGCCGGCTGACTCCAGCCTAGGCCACAACGGTCCGAAGTCTGCAGCGCTGAGGCCCCATTGGCTGATGCTTCGGGTCCCGGAGGTGGGGGCAGCCCCCTGTGAGCAGGCCACCCCTTATCTGGTTGCGGCACCCCCAGATGGTAGCAGGAGGAGGCCCATTCACTACACACTGGTGGGAGCTCTTAGAAAGAGCGGTCATTTAGCCCAGGAACTTAGCTCAGCCCTAGTTTTTAAAGTTTAAGATAAAAACTAGTACCTAAAAGAACAAAGCACCAACAGTGGCTATCTAGTAGCGCAAGACCGGGTCAAAGTAAAAAAATATGGCCAACCACAATGAAGCGCGGGTCGGATACAAAGAGTAGATTGAGCCTGTTTGGTGCTTACCTTCAGACTTAGAATAAATGTCATAAAAAATGTTCTCAGAAGGTAAAGTTCAGTGAGGCAAGGCTGTAGGTGGTGCCCAAGAAACAGGCAGGAAGCCGTTGGCTGAAGTTGTAGTGAAGATTTCTACAGTCAGACTTTTTTTGGAAGTAGATAATCTCTGGTGGGACGAGGCTGTAGGCTGTAGCCCACGAGAGTTCCACAAGCCCATATATCCCTTGGTGAAGGACCGATGAACAGGATTTGCTGCTGCGGAGAAGAACGTCGTGGGAGCTGCTGCAAAGTCAAGCCAACTATCGATGCACCTTCAGTGGATGGACGAGCAGGTTGGTCTTGTTCTTCTCTCGGTTGTTAGATCATTTTTTGTGAAATATTTTCCCAAGTTTTGGATTTTGGCTAACTGGGCACCTATAGCACCTCCACCAAGTGTCCAGGACTGGAGAAGTGCTACTTGGGGGGTTAGGACTCACTCAGGCTGGGTCTATTTGATGGTTCAAGATGGTTGGAGCCTTTTCTGGCCCTGAGGTTCTGATCAGGAGGCCAGCCAACTAGCCCTTGGAGTCACACCAGTAGTCCTGGGTTTAGCAGTAGAACAAGGCTCAAGAAGAATTTAGAGAAATATTGCAGATGTGCACAATACCAAGTCATTCAGAAAGCAGTGCTTTACATTAATGGACATATCAAAAGTGATTCATTTTCTTTTATGGAATTATTGGAGAAACCTGCACAGCTGTCAGGACCATACAAAGTAGGAGAACATTTTAAAATTCCTTTTCAGCTTAGTTTCATCAAACTTTCTCATGAAGTTAACTGGCATTTTGTACTTAAGACTTGATTAGCTACTTTAATTTTAAAGCGCAATCTGGAAATATTTTGCATGAGTCAGAAAATAAAATTAAAACCCTCAGTGTTACAGGCCCAGAATATCCATACAAGGTGGAGTTCCATTACATCGCATTTGGAAAACTCACATCTAGGAAGACAAACTTAATGTCCCACTTCTCAACCTTAGGAAATATGGAGGAAAAACCACTGGAGTACAGAACTTATCTTTCTGCATCTCAACCATCACTTTATAAACCATCTCAGGATTCCAGCCTCCAAAAGAGCAATGAAGACCAACCCTTTCAATAGGCCTTTACACACAACTAGGTAAATTTGCAAACAACCCCTGTACAGGAGATTGGGCTTCAGACCTCTAAAACTTCCAAACTGTTCATTGACAGCATTGACAGCAGGATTTACCCTGACATGTCTCTTGGATATCCCCTTTAAAGTACAGATCATTGGAGAGATATTTGTTCGACTCAGAAACCCAAACACAATTAAGTAGGCTTATAACGGCATGTTAGGGCTTTGCAAAACTCCACAAATAATAAGCATACAAATACATTTTAAGAGTTTGCAATTCTATCCTCATGACTAGCCTACTTTCTATCATAATGTAATTGAGCACAGACAATGTTTGGTTATACACACAGTATCACAGTTAATATGGAGGTGGATTTTCTTTTTTTTATAGCAATTTTGTATTACGTTTTAAATAAGCTAATACTCTCTAACATATGGAGTGAGCACTCGGTTTGGCCATCCAAAGTTTCAATGAGGACCACTGCCAGCAAAGATGAATCTTGAATTAACTAGTCTTTAACCGCGCCTCGCTCAGTACTCAATCCTGTTCCTCCAAGAACGTCCACCAGTCATCATCAAAGGTTGTTGTGAGATGGGTTTTCCACCACTGTCACAGCTCACTTGACATGTTTTGGGAGAAAGCGTGATCAGTAAGGAGTGAATACAGCCCTGAAATGGTACCCCCTGAAGTCTTTTTTCATGTGTATATGTACGTCCGAACTGGAGATGACATTAGTGCAAACAGCTACTTCCCTGGTTGCTTTCGTAAGGCCCTCACCAGTTGTGTGTGTCTGCATAGTTGCATGTTCTGGAGGTTGTAATCACAATGCAAATCCAGAAAGAATTCGAGTTCCCCATCTGTAATCAGGTAAGCCACGTGGTGTATGCATCAGCCTTGCCATATAGGCCAACTAACCTCTTCCTGACCTCTCCTAACTACTATATTGTGCCACATAGGCGCCTTCTCATGGAAGTTTTCAGATACCCCTTTGAAGGTGGATTTTTAAGAGCTTTGAACAATCTTGATAAAAATGTGATTTACACATGGAATATTGCATAGACTAAAGGCATTGTAACTACATTTCAGGGAAGCTTGATACTCAGCGTGGTACTTGACCTGCCCATTCAGTCATGTACTGTTTGCTCTCACAAAAAAAGTAATTGATCCAAGCCAATAAAGAAATAAACAAACCAATGTGCAACATGTGTAAACTACACTTCTCAATTGGTGTAGATGATACAATAGTATTGATTTGAGCCTGTAAATTCTTAGAAAATGAGGTATATCATCTTTCACAAATCATGAGAAATGTTGGCAAAATCTTTGTAGAATAAGAAACAACCCAAAATGATCTATGCCAAATGAATGAGGGATAAGGTCATTCACTAAAGCCATCTTCCACACTTTCCTGCATACTAAAGTGCAGCAATGGTTTCAAACTTGTGACCACAGTATGCAAACCCACACTTTAATGAAGGAACCACAGAGCCGTCTGTAAAAGCTATGCATTTGGGGCTACATTTAAAGTTACATAACATTTGTGAAGTGCGAGTGAGCATTTGAAAGTGCATACTAATGCTGTGATCATTAAATATGCACCATTAATGAATGATAACTAGCTAATATCAAATGTGAAATTGACAAAGATATGTCACTGCCAAAAAAAAGAAATCTCAGTCATGCAATATAGAAAAGTAAAATGTGGGAACATGGAGAAAAGGGATAAAGGAGTTGGGAGAAATGTCCAATCAAAATTAAAGTACCTAAGCACTCCTATTTAAAAATAAAGCAGTAGGTCTGGTACCTTAACATAATCATTAGTCCAGAATATAATATCATACACCTCAAAGTTTAGTTACCTTTAACTCATAGACCACGTGTAACTTCTGGAAAATGTTAGGCTTAGGTTGTGTCATGTGGTGTGTGTTCTCTCTGACAAGAGAATATTGGCATCAAGTCTAAAGGAGAATTAAAACCCGCAAATAATTCCCATAGTTCTGACAGATTCACCTCTCTAAGTACCTGCCCAAAAGATCAAATATTTTCACTGCTTTGCGTGAAAAATGATATTTTTATGCCATTTAAGTAATGCATTGCAAATTAATCCTTTAATTTTTATAATTTTATAAACAGCCAAACATCCAGGAATTCAATGCTTATTTTAGCCTGAAAATACATTTGTTATTGTAATTGTATGAACAACTAAACAGATGACACGTTTCACCTGTTAGTCCTTTGAAAGCATTGCATGGGTTGCTGGTAATTTCTAAATTATATTATTTTGGCAATGTTAAATATTTGCTTAATGTTAGTAGACGTTTTACTCGTTGTGGGTCTATAGTCCAAAGCATTGTATAATTTAAACCTTCCATCTTTTGTGGTGCTGTAGTATTTACTCATCTTTTAATTATTGCCAGAGATTCAGTTTGATATCCAAATGTAATAACTAACACCTTAAGCTAAAATATGGAAGAAACAAAGCAGTCTTCAAAGAAAATAAATGAGTGTTTTTGTTTATTAATCTTCCCAAACAACACTACAGTTACAAAATAGAGACTGCAAGGTCCAAACCAAGCTTAAACAACAAGAGAATACTTTATTTGGAGGCAAAAGGGCAAACTTTAGACAGGGGTCCAAATGATATGCAGAAAGGAAAAATGTCCAATCACAAATAAATACAAAATGTACTATGTTAAAAGTCAATGGAAAACTAAAAAATAACCGAACAGGAATTTTCAGACTTACGAACCACAAGTGGCTGGCAAAGATCCCTCTCCACCAACATATAAATTAGGCCCTTAGGGCCAGATGTACAGAACATTTGTTCAGTCACAAATGGCATAATTCACAGAGTTGGGCTATTTGTGAATGAAAAAATTATTTTTAAAATGTACAAACACCAAACTGTGATTCTAGTGAGTAACAGTTTGAGTTTGCGACCAAAAACAGAATTGCTATTTGGAAGGGGTTTGTTCAGGGTATCTCTTCCAAATAGTGAATATGAATAGTATGTACTCAACAATAATCAATAATCTTTATTCGATCTACCAAAAGCAGATCATAATAGATAGGTATGTACTCATTTTTTGCGACTGAAATGAAGTCGCAAAACATCCGTACTTTACCACCAACTCAAATTTGGTGGGAACCCATTCTCAAATGGGAAGGGGTCCTCTTGGGACGTCTCCCCCTTTGAGAATGTTAACAACAATATTTTTTAAGCACAGGCAGTGGTTCCACAGACCACTGCCTGCTCCTAAAAAAAATGAAATGTTTCTTTTTTTAAAATGCATCCCGTTTTCCTTTAAGGAAAATGGGCTTCATTTAAAAAAATATATACTTTATTTAAAAAGCAATCATAAACATGGTGGTCTGCTGACCCTTGAAGGCCACCTTTTCTGTCATGGCAGTGAATCCTAGTGGGTCACAAATTGCAACTTACCTCATTAATATTCATGATTTGGGTCTATTTGCAACCCATTACCAATAGCAAATTAGGAAATGAGTAAATGAGGTCCAGATATAATGTTAGTACATTAGTAATAATGATTACCCAATCGCAATTCACAAAAAATTCAATATATATCACTAATGTTAGTATATCTGGCCCCAGGGGTTTTGGCAGTTGGAGGATCATGCTTTCTCCCACAAATCAGGCAAATAACTTGCAAAGTTTCTTAAGCAAATTTGATTTTTAAAGGATTCCTAAAGTTACTTTATTCTGGACTGGCCTCAGTAATAGCACACCTTGTTAAACCAGGTCTAGGTTTCTCCCTACATTTGGTGCAGGTATTCCACAGTTTGTTCAGCAGCATGATAGATAACTGGCTTGGACTTTCTTCAACTTTCATGACCTCAGTTCTATAGAGCTAAATTCACAGCAACAGGAAGTTATCTGTTGACTCACATATCCCTGCAGATGAGGTCAGAGCACTGGCTCTCCCAGTTCTTTGCTTATGCTCACAGATGACAAATTTTGATGTCATAGATAGGAAAACCACTTCCACTAACCTACTAGACATACAGCGTTCTTTCGAGCACAGCATGCAGAGAGGTCATCCTCCTCTTCTTCCACCCAACTCGATCTAAAGTGTCATTGACTCAAACACAGGTCATGGATTTTTTGTAAGAAATTGGGTTACTAATTTAGGAGGGGAACTATCCACCTTAAGTTATAAATACAATCTTTGTCAAGGTTAACTACTAGAGTTACTAGGTTAACCTGTGCTCTGGTAGCTATTGTCCACAGCAGACAGGCTTATCTTAGAGGCAATGTGTAAAGTATTTATGATCTACCAAAACACAGTAAAAATCACACATTATTTTAGGAAATTAGAGTGAATTTTAGTAAATCAAATGACTCTAAAATGAGAAAAATCCAATAAGGGGAATGGGAGATGTGAATTTTTAAAGCTTTAAATAAACAATAGCACCAAAAATGGTGGTGAACTGGTCAACCAGGATCTAGGTATGAATTGAGGCCGATGAGCTATGTTTAGGGCAGATTTATGGGGGCACTATAATGTTAACACACTTGAAAAAGCTGAAAATGCCTTTATAAAGACCCTCTTGAGACTCCCCACCAGGCGACGATGCTGCCAATTAGACTCGACTTAAACCTAAGATCAATTTATAACATTGTTATGTTGAGACCTATCCAATATTGGGTAAGGCTCGGACCAACGAGGATTTAGGTCCCTCAAGGGATTGCATTGGAGTCATATTAGATGACCACCATGTTGGGAAGATCCACTGGCTTGTCCATATTAAAATTTGCTATTCAAGTTGGGTCTGGAAAGTTTTTGGATGCAGCCTTCTGCATTACCCCAAGGTGCTTGGGATAAGCTGAAAACGTCTTATTAGAATTTTGTACTAGGTGCAGAACTTTCTGCTGCATCCCCTGGTACCCTGGTAGATTCCTTCTTGATGTTCAAATGTGTACCTGAGTATGAGCAGTACCTGAATATGGTTATCAACCTTGCTGCGCATGCACTTCATGTAAAATTTAGATTGGGTATATTACCGTTGGCTAAGTTTACCCATTCCTAGACGAAAAAGGGAGACATTTCGAATCTGTGCCCAATGGGTTGTCAAGTACCAGAGAATATTGAACAGTGGCGGCTCGCCGAGGGAGTGCTGCGGGGCGGTGAGGCGGGGCGGGGGAGGGGCAGGGTGTGGGGTAGTAAACTCCGGCATACGGAGGTACGGAGTTAAGTAAATAAATAAATAAATAAAACAATTTACATTGCGCGTGCTGCAACGCCAACTCAGCGATGCAGTGCGCGCAATGTAAATTGTTTTATTTATTTATTTATTTACTTAACTCCGTACCTCCGTATGCCAGAGTTTACTACCCCTCACTCTGCCCCTACCCCACCCCGTCTCACCGCCCGCAGCACTCCCTCGGCGAGCCGCCACTGATATTGAACATTTGTTATTTTTCTGTAAGGCCTATGCTAAACAACGATCACACTGGATTATTACTCTTTGTAAACTTCTTGGTTTTAGGGACCGGCTTACAGCTCTTAGAGTATGTAAAACCAACACCAGAGACTGTGTGGTGTATTCAATCGTTAGGTACTTGTCAGCAATAGGGTATATTAGGTTGAATGCTTTTTAAGACAGTAAGCATATCTCTTGCACACTTAATATCCTCTCTCAATTGTATTTAAGATTGGTTTTGAACCCTTTCTATTGAGGATTTTACTTGACCTCTTTGCAAATCGTTTTAGCTTTTGAATGCTTCTTTTAATATTTTCTATCAATTTTTTATTAAAATATTATGGATTTTAAATATTTGATGAGACCTTTTTTGTTGCACTGTAATTTCCTACGATTCAGTATTACCAAGAAATAATTTTTCTAAATGAATTTGCATGTTTTCATTATAGCGATTGTGGTTTTATTTAAGCAAAATAAAGGAAATATGATGATGATGAATTTAGGCTGACCCAGTCAGAAGTTTTACCTTGGGACTCAGTCTCAAAAATGGAAGTCCAATATTTTCAGCGGGGCAAGAGAGCAGTCTGTAGCCGAGGAGAGCTCCATGAGGGGTTATAGCCATTGCACATGGTCTTGGTGAAGCCATTGGTTTTTGCTGGGAAAGCTCATAGCAGAAGTAATTAGAATTTGGCACCACAGGACAGTCCCTTGCCAGCCCTAGATCTGGCACATTTGCCTGGTCAAGATTTCTTTGTACGCACTTAGTCACTCTTCTGGAGCTCAGATTCCTCCGGTGGGGCAAGGCAGCACACTGTAGTCAAAGAGAGCTTCATAAAGCCCACAGAAATCTCCACGAGGTCCCACTGAAAAGGTTTTGCCATTGCGTAAAAGCTCAGAGCAGGGGAAACCTGAATCTTCAGCTCCAGAGGTCTTTGGAGCCAAAAACGTTCTAAGTGTCAGATTCTCAGGGGCGGTAGTATGGATCCAGACAGACACAGCTGAGAGTTCCAGGACCTCAGGAGCAGCACTTTGGGTACAGTACTCACTCAAGCAGGGTCCAGGGCAGGTCTGGATGTAACTGGTCAGCTGGGAATGTTCAGGAAAGACCTCTTGTAGCTTGTTGTGTAACAGTAGGTCAACATTATGGCCCTTAGAGTCCATTTCTTTATCCTGGGTACATGGGAGAGCAGGTCCAGTCCTACAGTCTCTTCTCAGGTCAATCAATCAATCAATCAATCAAAAAAGCTTTATTCGACCGTGATAATAACAGTCATAAAAGCACAGAAATATACAATAAAATTTCATGATAAAATTCAGAAATTGATACAGCACTAAAATTGCAAGTCGACAAAACATTAAAATTTTACAAGAATATATACAGAGTTGATATCCCACTTCCCCTCATTAAAAATACCCTACGGAACCTCAAATGTCATACTTTTCCTTTGCTGAAGAACCTTTTTCAAAAACTTTTCTACCCTCCAGGCCACATGTTCATTCTCTAATAGTTGTAGGCGAATAAGGGCTGGGCGGCATTGCCTAAGACCTTGCTGTTTTAAAAGTAGCAGTCAATCAATCAATCAATCACAGAATTTGTAGAGCGCACTACTTACCCGCGAGGGTCTCAAGGCGCTGGGGAGAGGGAAGGGGGGGGGATGCTGCTACTGGTCGAACAGCCAGGTCTTGAGTAGCCTCCTGAAGGTCAGCAGGTCTTGGGTCTTTCGTAGGCTTAGTGGAAGGGTGTTCCAGGTCTTGGCGGCGAGGTGTGAGAAGGATCTGCCGCCGGTGGTTGTTCTTCGAATGCGGGGGACGGTGGCGAGGGAGAGGTCGGCGGAGCGGAGCTGGCAGTTGGGGACGTAGAAGAAGAGTCGTCTGTTGAGGTAGGCTGGGCGAGTTTTGTGGAGTGCCTTCTGTGCGTGGGTGAGGAGTTTGAAGGTGATCCTCCTGTCGAAGGGGTGCCAGTGCAGGTTCCTCAAGTGGGGGGTGATGTGGCTGTGGCGTGGTACGTCGAGGATCAGTCGTGCGGAGGCGTTTTGTATGCGTTGCAGTCGCTTGATGAGCTTGGCCGGGGCTCCCGCGTAGAGGGCGTTCCCATAGTCCAGTCTGCTACTGACGAGGGCCTGGGTGACTGTTCTTCTTGTGTCTGTCGGGATCCACCTGTAGATCTTGCGAAGCATGCGGAGGGTGTTGAAGCAGGAGGAGGAGACTGCGTTGACTTGCTTGGCCATGGAGAGCGTTGAGTCGAGGATGACTCCCAGGTTGCGTGCGTGGTCGGTGGGTGTCGGGGCTGCTCCCAGCGTCGTTGGCCACCAGGAGTCGTCCCAGGCTGAGGGGTTGGAGCCGAGGATGAGGACCTCCGTTTTGTCCGTGTTCAGCTTTAGTCGGCTGATCTTCATCCAATCGGCGACGGCCTTCATTCCTTCATGGAGTTTGGCTTTGGCGGCGAGGGGGTCCTTGGTGAGGGAGAGGATCAGTTGAGTGTCGTCGGCGTAGGAGATAATGTTGAGGTCGTGTTGTCTGGCGATGCGTGCGAGCGGGGCCATGTAGATGTTGAACAGTGTTGGGCTGAGGGACGATCCCTGGGGTACGCCGCAGATGATCTCGGAGGCTTCGGATCGGAAGGGTGGGAGGCGGACTCTCTGGGTTCTGCCGTCGAGGAAGGAGGTGGTCCATTCCAGGGCCTTGTCTCGGATCCCTGCGTCGTGGAGGCGTGCGCGTAGAGTGCGGTGGCAGACAGTGTCGAAGGCGGCGGAGAGGTCCAGCAGGATGAGGGCTGCGGTCTCACCATTGTCCAGCAGGATCCTGATGTCGTCGGTGGCGGCGATGAGGGCAGTCTCAGTGCTGTGGTTGCTGCGGAACCCTGATTGGGATGGGTCCAGGATGCTGTTTTCTTCGAGGTATCGGGTTAGCTGTTTGTTGACGATCTTCTCGATGACCTTGGCTGGGAACGGAAGCAGAGAGATGGGCCGGAAGTTCTTGAGGTCTCTCGGGACCGCCTTGGGTTTTTGAGTAGGGCGTTGATCTCTGCGTGTTTCCAGCTCTCTGGGAAGGTCGCGGTCTCGAAGGAGAGGTTGATGATGTTGCACAGGTGGGGTGCGATGGAGCTGCTGGCTTTGTTGAAGATGTGGTGCGGGAAAGGGTCTGACGGGGAGCCGGAGTGTATTGTGCTCATGGTCTTGATGGTGTCCTCGATGTTCACGCTGGCCCAGGCTGGCAGGGGGTCGTGGTCGATGGTGTGTGGCGGGTCTGGTGTATCGATCTTAGTTGGGGTTGTCTGGGTGTTGAAGCTGTCGTGGATGTCGGCGATCTTGCGGTGAAAGAAGGTGGTGAGGGAATCGCACAGGGGTTGCGACGGCGGGATGTCGTTGGTGTTGGAGCTGGGATTGGAGAGTTCCTTCACGATGTTGAAAAGCTCCTTGCTGTTGTGTGCGTTGTTGTCGAGGCGGTCTTTGAAGGAGATTCTCTTGGCGGACCTGATGAGGTGGTGGTGGTTACGGATGGCGTCTTTGTGGGCTGTGTGGCTGTCCGGTGTCTTATCGCTGTGCCATTTCTTCTCTAGTTTCCGGCAGGTGCGCTTGGAAGCTAGGAGTTCTGAGGTGAACCAGCTGGCTCTTTTGGTGGTGTCGCTGTAGGTGAGCTTTTTCAGCGGGGCGAGGGTGTTGGCACAGTCGTCCATCCATCGTCTGAGGTTGCAGGCAGCGTCGTCAGTGTTGGATGGGTTGGAGGGAGGGCTGAGAGCGAGGGTTGCCCGGAGTTGGTCTTCGGTGACTTTGCTCCAGCAGCGGCGTGGGATCTGTTGGGTGCGGTGGTGTGTGGTGGGTTTCTGGAAGGTGAAATGGATGCAGCGGTGGTCGGTCCAGAGGAGTTCCGTGGTGTGGCTGAAGGAGACGTGGGAGCTTGAGGAGAAGATGGGGTCAAGCGTGTGGCCGGCGCAGTGGGTCGGTGTTGTGACGAGCTGGCTCAGGCCGAGGTTGGCGAGGCTGTCGATCAGGGTGGTGGAGTTGCTGTCGTTGTTGTTCTCCAGGTGAAAGTTCAGGTCTCCGAGGAGGATGCAGTAGGTAGAGGTCAGGGCGTGCGTGCTGATGAAGTCGGCGATGGAGTCGCTGAACTGGGGTCGGGGCCCAGGGGGTCTGTAGACAAGGGTGCCTCTAAGGGTGGTGTTGGGGTCCATGTGGATCTGGAAGTGCATGTGTTCGGCGGTGCTGAGAGTGTCGTCGGTGCTGGTCGAGACCCTGATGGTGTTCTTGTGGACGATGGCGATTCCTCCTCCTACTGCGTTGATGCGGTCTCTGCGGGTGATCTTATAGCCGTCTGGGATGGCTATGGCGATGTCGGGGGCGGAGGAGTCGTTCATCCAGGTCTCTGTCAGGAAGGCGACGTCTGGTGATGATGTGTCGAGCAGGTCCCAGAGCTCGACGGCGTGTTTGCGTGCGGAGCGGGTGTTCAGCAGGATGCACCGGAGGTGGTTGAGGTCCTTTTTGGCGGGCGCCTCGGTGGCTCTGAGGCTGGTGTAGCTGCAGTTCCGGCAGGTGAAGGGGCCATGGGTGCGTTTCGGGGCGGCCTTGAAGCAGTTGTGCGTCCGTCCGGGGTTGAGAGCGTGGAGTGTGGTGGCATCGTATCGGCGTCGGTCCTCGAGGCTGGAGCGGGGGGCGCGCGGTCCAGGGGTTCTGGCGCTGGGCGCGGTCCAGTCGCGGACGGGCGCAGACGGGCTTGCCTTAGGCGCGCCAGCGGCGCGGCCGCACAGCGGCCGCCATATATGGGGAGGTGGGAGGGAGGAGCAGCTGGGAGGCGGGAGGCAGGGGCAGCGAATGGGCAGTCAGGGGGGCGGGGCCGCAGGGGACGCAGCGGCGGGAATGGAGAGAGGCAGCGGGGGCACAGAAGGAAAAACGGAGAGAAAAACAAACAGAAATACGGGCACAGTACAATGGGGCAGCGAGGGGCACAGAAGGGAAAATGGAGAGAAAAACAAACAGAAATACAGGCACAGTACAATGGGGCAGCGAGGGGCACAGAAGGGAAAATGGAGAGAAAATAAACAGAAATACGGGCACAGTACAATGGGGCAGCGAGGGGCACAGAAGGAAAACGGAGAGAAAAACAAACAGAAATACGGGCACAGTACAATGGGGCAGTGAGGGGCACAGAAGGGAAAATGGAGAGAAAACAAACAGAAATACGGGCACAGTGCAATGGGGCAGCGAGGGGCACAGAAGGGAAAATGGAGAGAAAAACAAACAGAAATACGGGCACAGTACAATGGGGCAGCGAGGGGCACAGAAGGGAAAATGGAGAGAAAACAAACAGAAATACGGGCACAGTACAATGGGGCAGCGAGGGGCACAGAAGGGAAAATGGAGAGAAAAACAAACAGAAATACGGGCACAGTACAATGGGGCAGCGAGGGGCACAGAAGGGAAAATGGAGAGAAAAACAAACAGAAATACGGGCACAGTACAATGGGGCAGCGAGGGGCACAGAAGGGAAAGTGGAGAAAAAACAAACAGAAATACGGGCACAGTACAATGGGGCAGCGAGGGGCACAGAAGGGAAAAAGGAGGGAAAACAAACAGAGAAATACGGGCACAGTACAATGGGGCAGCGAGGGGCACAAAAGGGAAAATGGGGAGACAAAAGCAAAGAAATACGGGCACCGAGGCCACAAGCGGAGGGGCGAGCTTACCAGCAGCAGCAGCGGGCGGACAACACAGGCGGAGCTGTGTGGTGGGGGAGCGACCTACCTGGCAAGGTCAAGGGTCGCTCTCCTCACCGCGCAGCGGCCGCCATATATGGGGAGGTGGGAGGGAGGAGCAGCTGGGAGGCGGGAGGCAGGGGCAGCGAATGGGTAGTCAGGGGGGCGGGGCCGCAGGGGACGCAGCGGCGGGAATGGAGAGAGGCAGCGGGGGCACAGAAGGAAAAACGGAGAGAAAAACAAACAGAAATACGGGCACAGTACAATGGGGCAGCGAGGGGCACAGAAGGGAAAATGGAGAGAAAACAAACAGAAATACGGGCACAGTACAATGGGGCAGCGAGGGGCACAGAAGGGAAAAAGGAGGGAAAACAAACAGAGAAATACAGGCACAGTACAATGGGGCAGCGAGGGGCACAGAAGGGAAAATGGGGAGACAAAAGCAAAGAAATACGGGCACCGAGGCCACAAGCGGAGGGGCGAGCTTACCAGCAGCAGCAGCGGGCGGACAACACAGGCGGAGCTGTGTGGTGGGGGAGCGACCTACCAGGCAAGGTCAAGGGTCGCTCTCCTCACCGCGCAGCGGCCGCCATATATGGGGAGGTGGGAGGGAGGAGCAGCTGGGAGGCAGGAGGCAGGGGCAGCGAATGGGTAGTCAGGGGGGCGGGGCCGCAGGGGACGCAGCGGCGGGAATGGAGAGAGGCAGCGGGGGCACAGAAGGAAAAATGGAGAGAAAAACAAACAGAAATACGGGCACAGTACAATGGGGCAGCGAGGGGCACAGAAGGGAAAATGGAGAGAAAATAAACAGAAATACGGGCACAGTACAATGGGGCAGCGAGGGGCACAGAAGGAAAAACGGAGAGAAAAACAAACAGAAATACGGGCACAGTACAATGGGGCAGCGAGGGGCACAGAAGGGAAAATGGAGAGAAAACAAACAGAAATACGGGCACAGTGCAATGGGGCAGCGAGGGGCACAGAAGGGAAAATGGAGAGAAAAACAAACAGAAATACGGGCACAGTGCAATGGGGCAGCGAGGGGCACAGAAGGGAAAATGGAGAGAAAACAAACAGAAATACGGGCACAGTACAATGGGGCAGCGAGGGGCACAGAAGGGAAAATGGAGAGAAAAACAAACAGAAATACGGGCACAGTACAATGGGGCAGCGAGGGGCACAGAAGGGAAAATGGAGAGAAAAACAAACAGAAATACGGGCACAGTACAATGGGGCAGCGAGGGGCACAGAAGGGAAAGTGGAGAGAAAACAAACAGAAATACGGGCACAGTACAATGGGGCAGCGAGGGGCACAGAAGGGAAAAAGGAGGGAAAACAAACAGAGAAATACGGGCACAGTACAATGGGGCAGCGAGGGGCACAGAAGGGAAAATGGGGAGACAAAAGCAAAGAAATACGGGCACCAAGGCCACAAGCGGAGGGGCGAGCTTACCAGCAGCAGCAGCGGGCGGACAACACAGGCGGAGCTGTGTGGTGGGGGAGCGACCTACCTGGCAAGGTCAAGGGTCGCTCTCCTCACCGCGCAGCGGCCGCCATATATGGGGAGGTGGGAGGGAGGAGCCGCTGGGAGGCGGGAGGCAGGGGCAGCGAATGGGCAGTCAGGGGGGCGGGGCCGCAGGGGACACAGCGGCGGGAATGGAGAGAGGCAGCGGGGGCACAGAAGGAAAAACGGAGAGAAAAACAAACAGAAATACGGGCACAGTACAATGGGGCAGCGAGGGGCACAGAAGGGAAAATGGAGAGAAAAACAAACAGAAATACGGGCACAGTACAATGGGGCAGCGAGGGGCACAGAAGGGAAAATGGAGAGAAAAACAAACAGAAATACGGGCACAGTACAATGGGGCAGCGAGGGGCACAGAAGGGAAAATGGAGAGAAAATAAACAGAAATACGGGCACAGTACAATGGGGCAGCGAGGGGCACAGAAGGAAAAACGGAGAGAAAAACAAACAGAAATACGGGCACAGTACAATGGGGCAGCGAGGGGCACAGAAGGGAAAATGGAGAGAAAACAAACAGAAATACGTCTCTTCTCAGGTCACAGAAGCAAGTTCGCTCCTTTTCTGATCTTCTTCAGGTCCAGTAGTGTTCTGAAAAGGGTACTGGGGATGCCAGATTTATACCTGGCACTAGCTTGTGGGTAAGGTGATGCCTGGCTCCTTCCTAACGAACAGGAAAAATGTTCCCAGTGGTTACCCTACTCACGTCTGCAGTATTTCCTGTATGCCATACTGCAAACAATCCCACAGTGCCTCCCTCTTCCTTAGTCTAAGAGGGTGAAACCCTTCTCCCTTTGAGTAGAATCTGTGTGTGAAACTCAGAGGTGTGGCCAGAGAAATGAGCAACTCCACTTCTGTGGTCACTCCAAACCAGTTCTGGGGGCAGCTCCCTCCCCACTGGGATTGGTGATTGCCTGGCTGACTGGTGGAACTAAAGAAGGGGACAGGTGTCATCTAACATTTGCCAGTGACAGGGGAGACTCCTTTGAAGTAAATTAAATTCCTGGGCACTGCCAAAATGGTCATCCTGACAGGGCATCAGAAACCACATCCCAACACCTTAGCCTTTGTCTCTGGTCTGGGAGCAGTTTTCACATCTCATTCAGGGCTTCCGCTGTCAGGGGGCTGTAGCTGGATACTAATGTAAACTTGCCTCCAGAGAATGTAACTTTCTAAAAGTAACTTTTCCTGGATATGCATTAAAAATCTGACTTAACAATCAAATTGTTTTTTTAATAAATGTTATAAAGAGTCTTTAAATGATGTGTCTAGGGGTTTCCCAGCCAAAAGCCAAAATATAGCATTATTAAATTTAATAATGCATTTAATTGTTTCTGTTTGAATATCCTGCCTTGCTACAGTGAAAATATGTCACTGTAAGGATATGTGTAACATTAACTTTCTAAATGTCCTACTTCTAAATACCATGCACCTTGCCCTTTGGTCTATCAGGCCTACATAAGGGTGATGTATTAGTATTTGAAAGGAATGTTTTAACCTGTTAAAGGTGTTTATTTTGCCAGCTCAAATTGCAGTTTTTACACTGCTAACGTCAGGCTACAATGGTATGCCTCAATCCATGTCTACAGTGCTACTCTAGTAAATGGCACAATCGGTGTTTTGATATTCACTTCGGGTATTTAACTCACATGCCTTGGGTACACCTTTTACCATGTACTTGGCACTTGTAGGTAACTCAAATATACCAATAAGAAGTGTATCAAATCACCTATGTTAGAAGGAGGAGCACAGGTATCTTACTACTGGTTAGCAGGGGTAAAGTGTTTTACAGCTTGCAAAAACTGATAGAGCAAAAATCCAGGGGTGCACCAGGCAAAAGGCAGTGGTGTAAAAATAGACCCCATGGCTCCCACGGTGTGGGGGGGCCCAAGCTTGAGGGTCCCATTCTGGCACTGTGCACAAGAGGGCCTGAGAGCTCTTTAGTGCATGGGGGGCCCTCTCCAAGTACTCTGTAGGGGGCCCCCTCAAGTTTTGTTACACTACTGGCAAAAGGCAGTCATTTCCAAAGGTTTTTAATAAGTAGAGCTTGATACCGTAGGTATGCGATCCTAATTACTTAACGGTTCAAAAACTGTATGCACTTTTAGTACAATCAAAGGCAGTTCTTATGGTGGCAGAGTGCTTAGTGGCATAATATTACTACCCAAACACCCAGCAAGTGGAAATCCAAGATAGATGAGAACAGTCTTGTGACAAAGAGCTCCTTTCTGCCTTTCAACACCTTCCACCTATGAGCAGTACAGACTGCTCCACTTTAAGGGATTTCATCACTTCCTGCTGGTCCACGCACAGGATGGAGTAGACCACTTATGGAAAAGGACTGGTTTATAGATGGTCTGTTCGCTGGCTACCATGTCCTGTTTACAGTGTTTGCTTTCTTTGAAGGTTTGGATTTGTATTTGGCTTAGGCTAAGACATCAATGGGTGTGAAACGATTTGAAAAAAGTAGTAGAATTCTGTTTGCAAGCTTGAATACCTCTTTCATTTGCTAAGCTTGCTCATGTACACATTATTCCCTTTGTATAGCTTTGAGAAAAAGACTTCTCTCTCAAGATAAATGGGCTCTGACTTCTGCATGTACAGAATCCTGAATAAATTGGTCCAGATTGGACACAGATAGACTCCAAAAGTCAGTTGGCTGCCCTCCACCACAGGATTTTTTTGCTTAGAGCAGAAGCATATTGTGAGGCTACGCTTTTTCACACAACTTTAATTCAGTTAATCCCAACCAGTTATATTGAATGGTACACCTCTGCCGTGGTGCACAATAATTCATTAAATAATGAATCTAGAGGTTTCAGCCCTGGGTCCAATGAGCACTTCTTGTTTATCGGTTAAAAAAAAATCTTTCACTAATTGATATGTTGTTCACCATATTTTTCTCTTTTCTTGACTATACCAGTGCATTAAGTCAGTTGTACATTCATGTCATGCTGGCATAAATGTTATTATACTCAATGCACTTTGAGAATCCATCCCTTCTATTGGCTACACTCTGTTGACAGTTACCTATGATTCAACCAGTCACCCATCAGCAGTAATGTTATCAATTTTTTATTCAATGTTTTAACAACTTTTTTGCATCTCCTACAGTTCATTAGTATTTATATTATCAGTTAACCTACCCTGTCAGTCCAGCTCAATTCCACCATTAGTGTGATAACTCATATCTCTTCACTGTTAAACCACAAGTTTTGCCATTATTCCGCTTGTTCACTTCCTGGTTTGTAAAGAGATTTGGTGGTTCATTTTTCCATTCTATCTTTTGTTACTATTTCTTACATTCACATGCCTACAGATGCTATTCATTACTTCTCGTAAATAAGCGAATTTAAAAAAAAGCTGATCTGGAGCCTCATTTCAAGTTTTGCAGAGCAGTAGCTTAAACCTTTGGCCTGACAACCGACCTGCCACTGTGTCTTCAAGTCAAAGTGATGGTTTACTTCCACTATTCAAGATGGGGAAGACATCACTGGATTTTCCTGCCCAGGACTGCCATGCAAGGCATAGCTATCCAGGCAGAGACATTCCTCAATGGCTTCCAAGAACAGTGTGATAACTCAGGACAATATGCTTTTAAGTTTTCAAGAACAACCTGTTGTAAAACAAAAAAGCTTGCCAAGCGGGTGCAACAAACATGGCACCCACTGAGCAAACTCCTGAGCCTTCAAAGCAACCACCTCAGCGGAGGTTGCTCTAGAGGTTTAGAGATCATTGCCAAGCAGGCGGTGATCTGTATATGTGGAGGGTGGTCCACTGCCAGGGAGCAGAGGACATATCCACCATATCCTTCATTGACCTGGTGGGCTCTAGTCTGTGGTTTAGTCACCTTAGTGAAACTTTGTCATGTTTCTCTGTGCATAATGCTTCTCTTAATGAAAGATATATAGTTTTATATTCTTCTTCATATCTTTTTGAAATTGCTTCTCGTAGCTGATTCAGTTTTTATTTTTATGCAGCTTTTATAGTTGCTTATCCAAGTGTTCACTAATCGATTTTCCTCATATATTCCAGCCCACACAGACACGTAATACAGTATACACATTGTTCAAGATTACATGTAGTGTAATGTATGTTTGTTCTAGTATGTGAATGTTAGCAATGGGGTCTTTATTTGGCAGTGGTTTGCACCCTGTCCAAGTAGGGACCCTCACTGTAGTCAGGGTAAGAGAGTCACACAGCTAAGATAACCTCTGCTCACCCCCATGGTAGCTTAGCACAAGCAGTCAGGCTTATCTCTGAGGCAAATGGTAAAACATGTGAATATACACACACACAGTAACACACACACAGTAACAAAGTGAAAACACTACAAAATGAGCCCACACCAGTTTAGAGAAGTAGCCAATATTTATCTGAATAAAACAATACCAAATTGACAAAAATCAAACATACATAAATCTAGATATCACTTTAAAAATGATTACTGTAAAAATATAGCTCCTACAAAAAATAGCTCTAACCGGGGCTATCTCGACATCGTGACATGTACTAATCCAACAGTTCGACGTCAACCGCGAGAAGTGCGGGACGGAAACGGAGTCACACGGACCCCCAGTAACAGCACCTTGAAAACAATGAAAAAAATAAATTTCACGTGTTGGGGAGGTGAGGCATCGCTGGTGCCAGTGTGGCATTGGTTCCTTACTGCCACAGAGGAGGTGAGGTGTTGGTTCCTTACTGCTATTCAAAGGGAGGTGAGGTGTCGGTTCCTTACTGTTACAGGGGAGGTGAAGCAGCGGTGGTGTATCAGTTCCTTATGACGGTGCGGTGTTGATGAGTTTGGGAGGTCACCCATGTCGGTTATCGACTCCGCAATGACATGGTTGAGGTGCTGGCATCACCAGGCGTCGGGCTGCGTTGTAAGTCATTGCGGTGTGCCATGCTCTTCACAAGCGGTGCCCTGGACTCAGTTGCAGGCAGCAACGTCGCTGATGGCATTAATGTTTCTTTTCTTGAGTTGCAGCACCAGCCACACGTTTCCAAGGGTCCAGGAAATTGGCACCACTTGGCAATCAGGACTTCCCGCAGAGAAGTCCAGGTGCTGTTTGCAAGATGCAGGTCCTGGCCCTGGCAGGTTGATGGCCCTGAGACTTCTTAACAGGAGGCAAGCAGGCACAAGCCCTTGGAGAACCTTGGAAGCATGATTCAGGAAGCAAAGTCCAGTCTTTTCTCTCTCAGGACAGAAGCAGCAAGCAGCAGGCCAGCCCAACAAAGCAACAGGCAGAGTGACAGTCCCTCCTACAGCATCCAGCTCTTTTTCTTGGCAGAAGTCCTTAGTCCAGATGTGTTCTGATTTGAGAATGTCAGAGGTTCAATACTTATACCCCTTTCTGCCTATGAAGTAGGCAAACCTCAAAAGAAAGTCTTTGTAGTGCACAAGGCCCTGGCTTTCTCTGACTTGGCTCCAGGCACACTACGGGGGGGGAGAAAGTTTTGTGTGAGGACAGGCACAGACCTAGTCAGGTGTCAGTGACAACTCCTCCCACCACTCTAGCTCAGGAAGGCCCATTAGCCTGGTGACGGCCCATCAGGATATGCAAGGCACACCTCAGCTACCTTTGTGAGATTGGAGCCCAACTGTCATCCTAACCCAGACATGGATTCTACAGACAGGCAGAGGCACAGAATGGGTAAGCAAGAAAATGCCCACTTTCTAAAAGTGATATTTTCAAACACTCAATTCAAAAACCAACTTCACCAAAAGATGTACTTTTAAATTGTCTGTTCAGGGACCCCAAACTCCAAATCTCTGTCTGTTCCCAATAGGAAATGACACGTAAAGGATATTTCATGTTAATCCGCATGTTACCCTATGGGAGAGATAGTCCTTGCAATAGTGAAAAATGAAATTAGCATTATTTCAGTATTAGGACATGTAAAACACAACAGTACATTTCCTACCTTTTAAATACACTGCACCCTACCCATGGGGCTGCCTTGGGCCTACCTTAGGGGTGACTTACATGTAGGAAAAGGTAAGGCTTGGGCCTGGCAAGTGCATGCACTTGTCATAATGAAATGGCAGTAGTTTAAAACTGCATACGCAGACACTGCAGTGGCAGGTCTGATATATGTTTGCAGGGCCACTCATGTGGGTGGCACAATCAGTGCTGCTGGCCCACTAGTAGCATTTGACTTTACAGGCCTGGGCACACCTGGTGCACTTTACTAGGACTTACTAATAAATCAAATATGCCAATCATGGATAGACCAATCACCAATACAATTTACACAAGGGGGACTTGCACTTTAGCACTGGTCAGCAGTGGTAAAGTCCCCAGAATCCTACAACCAGCAAAAACTAAATGCATCACACAGTCAAAAATAGGAGATTAGAAGTAAAAAGACAGGGTAATCCATGCCAAAAGATGCCAGGTCTAACAGTGGGCAGTTATCACATTTAGATATTATTGCATTATTATAATGATTCCGTATTGTATGTACGATATAAATTAATGCATGGTCACCAATTACTTAAAGCGCAACTCTTCCAAGACAGAATTCATGCTGGAATCGCTTAGGCTTGAGAACTGGGAGCATACCCCTTCTGGTACTGTTTTTAGAGAATCTGAGTTATAAATGTGATTCTTCACTGTGCTTGGCAAACAGATGGTGATCCTATTCTTCACATATTTTCACCAGATTAAATTACTTCCCTACACCTTACTGTGGCAGAGAATTGATTGCTATGTGAACTGGACATAAGTTATTTTTGTCAAACTTCCAGTCTAGATGTGTGCCAGTCTAGATGAGCCCCTGAATATTTAGTTGGCACCTTATAGGTCGCAGTCTAGGTGGTGCAGAAAGTGTGGGAAAGTGCACCAGTGTTTCCCATTTTTCTCTATGATGTGGGCTAAAAGGAACTACATTTTAATAAAAACACTTTATTGAATAGTAAAGTTAATAAAAAGAAAAATGCAATGTTCCAAATCTTTTCTAACTTAATACCTCTGTGAAGTATGTATTAGATGTAGTGTGCACATGTGTTAGCAAAGCAGGGATACACAGGCATATGTCATCAATGTTTGTAAATACCATGCACTTACATGCATAATTTATGATATACATAATTTATTAAGATGTATGTTTTTTGATCAGTGAACCATTTGTAGATTTTGCTTGACTTAATTTAGAAATGTGTCTGAATTGCCCAGTATATTTGATCAACTCCTGGGGTAGAGTCTTCATGCGAAATGGTTGCTGTTGTGACAGAATTTGCCCAGATTTTGAGAACAAAATAGTAACGATGTTGATTATAATAATGGCAACAATAATACTTTTAATATCATTGTGATTACCTTTATTAAGCTTATTATTCTTTTTAGTCATATTATATTTTGTTGCATTATATTATTATTACAGCACTACTACTGCTGTTATTATTATCATTATTAGTAATAATAATAACAACTTCTTTTTATGGCTATAAAAGCAGAGCCCCACTCATTTGCGTTCACTGTTATCTAAAGAGGAACAGCATTATGGACGCAATTTAGCAGCAAACCTCTCACAGGCAGTGCGGTCTTAATGAACGGGCGCCCTGAGCAGTTGCCCGGGGGCCCCACCTGCATGGGGGCCCCATGCAGACCAGAATTTAACACTAATCTTCCGTCAACATTTCTATTCCTGTGAGTGGTAGTGTAGGCAGGGCCCAGTGCACTGCTTTGCCCGGGGTCCTATACTGCTGTTAAGACGGCCCTGCTCACAGGGTCTGATCTCCATTTCCCATCTTACATCTACCCACCCGCAATGCATTATCATGGATGCAGTGACGCTTACATTTCAATGAAAGCTGCTGTTAAATTCTTGCTCAGATATGCTGAAAATCTTCGGGCACGTGCATTTTAAGGTTCCAGCGGTTCTTCATACTAGGACATTCTTCCCTGTCTTGGATGCGGCGTATTTAGCACCGCAGTGGAACACCGAATGTAGCTAGGCGCTTGCACCATCTGAGGGGACCGATAGAGGAGTTCCAGCCGTACAAGAAGCAGCCCTTTCAAACACTGAGGGGCATATGTACAAGGAGTTAACGGCGCATTAGCGGCACTTTTCCGCCGCAAATGCAGCAATATTTTTATCGCCCTATTCACAAGCTGTCGCTAACCTCTGTTAGCGGCAGTTTTCCGGCAAAAACGTCCATTATAAAGATCGCCACTTCTGTTAGCAATAATGACATGCAAGGGAGGCATTCCCGTGCAAAAACGGCCGCTAACCCCAATTCGCGATATTTACAAGGGGATTCCTTAAGTATGGAGGACCAAAAAAACTGCCTCTAACTGCAGTTAGAGGCAGTTTTTTAAGACCAGAAAATAGCTGGTCTTAAAAATGGAGATAAACCTTGGGGCCCATTTCAGCAGGTTTTGTTGCTGGACCGCGCTGCAAGCAATGTAGCTGCGCTGCCCTGGGACAAAACTACAGGGCAGGACTAAGCACCATCAATAAGATAGTGCGCATTCCTGGGCCTCACTCATGAAAAGTGTTGCAGCGCTGCGACAAGACAGCGTTGCAACACTTTTCACTACCCCCTTCTTGCGACACCACGGATGCGCTGTATGTACTGGGCAGTGCTCCATGACGCAAGTAATGACAGATACGTCTGGAATCCTGACGTATCTGTCTGCGCTAAAGAAACCCATTTCTGCAGTCGAGTCACAACCATGCCACAACTCCAGCAATGCATGGGGCCAGCCTATCCCTGTGGCACTGTGTCACCCTTACGCCTGCCATCATGCAGGCGTAAGGTACTGCAGCAGTGCCGTTCTTGAGGGGTGCCCGGGTGTTGGCGCAGTTGGAGTTCCATCAGTGGTGGTTGCGCGCTGCGGTGTCATCGTCTGTAAGCGTTGGCAGAGTGGTGGTGCTGAGGGAGTTGACAAGATGTACTTCGGTGGCCTGGATCCAGCTGCGAGGGGGGCGATGACGGCGGTTGTGTACGGTGGGCATGGTGAAGCCATGATGGTCCAGGAGAGTCCGGTGGTGTGGCTGTAGTTGAAGGTCCCAATGACGGAGGAGACGTGCTCGACCATGTGTCCTGCTATGTGGCATGCTGCGGTGACTATCTGCTTGAGTCTGATGTTGGGGAGCTACCCCAGGAGGGGGTAGTGTTCTGGTCACTGGGATTGTCCAGGTGAAACTTGAGTTCGCCGAGTAGGATGTCGTCAGTGGATGGGAGAGCCTGGTGTGCAATGAGGTCTACAATGGTATCGGAGAACGGGTGTCCATGGCCCGGGGGGCCTGCAGATGAGGGTGCCGCAGAGGATGGGGTTGGGGTTGGTCTGGATCTGGAAGTTGAGGTGTTCCATGGTCACCGTTGGGTCATTAGAGTGCGTGGTAAGTCGGAGTGTGCTTCTGTAGGTGATGGCAATGCCTCCTCCTGGGCGGTCGGGGTGGTCCTTGCGGGTGATTTAGTAGCCGTCAGTGATGGCGATGGCGATGTCCGGTCTGGAGCAGATGTTGGTCCTGGCAGGCGATGTGGCATCCAGGGTTGATGGCGAGGAAGGTGCTGGTGCCGTAGGGGTGGAGTGTCTGAGAGAAAGGGTCCTTGGTGCTGAGCGCGGTCCAGGGGCAGACGGACGCAGACAGGCTTGCATATGGCTTGCCTTTGGCACGGGTGACGTCCATTACAACGCAGGCATTACATTGCAATGCCTTTACAACGCAAATCCAACAACGCAGGTGCCTTCACATCGCATTCCATTACAACGCATTGGGAGGTCAGTAATGGGGTATGTTTATTTTTTAGGGTGGGTATGGGTTTTGGGTGTCGGAGATGCAATGTGGGGTGTATTATGGAGTAAAATTTTAAATTTGGGTTGTGTTTTGGGGTCAATCATGAAAATTGGGGTGTGCCATTGGGTCAAATATGAAAATTGGGGTGTGCATTTGGGTCACATATGATTTTTAGGGTGTCTTTTGGGGGCTCAAAGATGAATTTTAGGGGTCAGGGTCGACCTAATGTTCAGATCCTTGTGAACATATAAAACATACTTGGTCGTGGAGATGCTATTATCTATTATCTCCTTCTTTTTCAGATGTGTTTTTATGGGAATGTTGTATGAGTCTGTATGAGTCTGTATGATTTGTGTTATGTGTGGTTTTCATATTTGTTAAGATTTAATTTTTGCATTTTTTGGGGAGTTATTTGTCTTATTGTACTGTGTGGCAATTTTCCTTACATGTTTGAAAAAGTTTTTAAACAAATGAAATAAGAAAATAGAAAAATGAAATCAATTATTGTTGAAGAAAAAAATGCACAAAAAAAGTAAATAAAGAATTTTGATAAAATTTATTTTGAAAAAATGTTTGTCTATATGATTGTATCTCTGTCGAGCCCTACTATACATAGGTTTGCCTAGTTAGTAAAGCAATATAGGTCGTGAGGGAGGTATTTATTATATGGGAAACGCCAGAAAGAACACTGGATGGGGCGTGGACACGGGGGTGTGTGTGAGCGGGTGTTGTAAGTATTTAAATGGTAGAACTCTTACCTCCAGGCCAGGTCCTGTGTCTTCGTTGCTCCTGCTCTCCTGAGTCTGCTTCCAGGAACAGGAAGTAGGCAGCCAGGCTCCCTCCCCTAAGCCAATCACAACGATGCAATGCGGCGTTGGGATTGGTCATTGGCACCGGGGCGAGGCGTTCAGCCAGGGGCTGGAGGTGTGGGCATGTTCTCCATGCAGGCTGTAATGCAGCCTGCATTGCAAACAGGACAGTGCGCATGACTGCTTTGTGCGGCCTGAGCGGGCCGACCAAACAGTTACTGCGCACTTGAGTGGGCATGCCACTCCACCCCTGCCCTGCTCCGTGAGTGGAGCAGCCCTACCCACCCTCCAGCCCGCAACGGAAACATGGCACCATAATATCAGGAAGTTATCATCAAGTGATGATTGTTCCTCTTCTTGCACTGCTTGGAAGCAGTGGGGCGACGCTCTTCCGCCAAAACGGATAAGCCGACACTGGGGGTGCGTCATCTACTGGTGCTAGGCCTGGGCGACTCGACCCCCGGGCCTCCTCCGCTACATGTCCCACCTTCTCCTTACCTGGACATTGACACCGTGGCGCAATCTGCTAAACTCTCTCCAAATCTGTGACTCACCCAGCAGGAGCCTCAGCCTGGTGGGATTTCACAAGCGTGGGTACTGCAGTCGCCGCCAAGTCCGCTGGTGAACCTCCCGATGCAGTTGATGCAGCAGGGCCCCCTTAGGCGTGAGCTTGCAGCGCTCCCGCAGCACAAGTTTGGCGCAGCTCCGGGGCCTCACCCTCCACAGCATCCGGCCAGCGCAATCTCATCCGGCCTGTGATGCAGAGAGGTGCTGCCCATCGTTGGTAATCCTCTCTGTGCACCCTGGTGTAGTGGTGGATCGTAGTATGCGATGCAGACCTCCCTACGTTGGTGCGCAGGAGTGCCTCTACCATTCACAGCTCCAAGGGGCGCAAGGCGGTCTTCTCACACAGATCAGCAACGTGTCTCCATGCGACCGACCAGACTTCACCACCAGGTATGGGCGATCGCCGCGAATCAATGTCTACCGCCACGGCTTATCGACTCCACAGCTCCTCCACATCCCACTCCAGGCTCCAGATGTAGGTCCAGCGAGGCATCCAGGCTCCAGACGCAGGTCCAGCGAGGCATCCAGGCTCTCATCCTGGTCATCCTGGATGTTGGGTGGCTTGCAGGGGTTGTTGATGTGTGCTGCACTTGGCCCTGGCTGCTACATTCTGCATTTTTTTGGTTTTTATGCCTATTTTCTATTGGAGGTTGCAGATAAGCTATTTTTTGCATTAGAGGCAAAAAAAACTCTATCTAGTTTCCGCCCACTAACGCCGGAATTCCTATCGCCATCGCGCTAATGTTAGCAGCAGTTTTCACCGCCGATCCCTGATACTATCGCCATGTAGCGACGGCTTGTAAATATGCCGCTAACATGGCGATAGTTTTCAGCGGTAAGCGGTGATAAAAAATCTGCTGCTAACTAGCGATAGTTATCGCCAGTCCTTGTACATATGCCCCTGAAAGTTCATTATGCTCAAGTTTCAATTATTTTTCAGAAAAAAATGCTTGCTCACTCATTCTGCAAAATTGTTGGATGCAAAGTTTTTCTCATCATGTGAGATGATTTTGGTTCAAGCAAGCCGACTGTCAGTGTGTTGGGATATTTTAAAAGTTGCCATTTTCCTTCTGGTACATATATTCTATCTATATCTATCCTCGTCAGACATACTGAAAATTAAAGTAATATTTTAATTCCTTATTTTTTCTTTACTTATACAGAATGTTACTGAGAAAAAAGAGATTTATTTCAAATCATAAAATGCCAACATTTCGAGAAAAAAACTACATCAAAATGTGCAACACACCTTTGAATGAGCACACTCTAAAAATGTGATATACTATAGCTCTCTGTTCATAATTCATTCAACCCGTAGTTCACTCGTGTTTTAAGTACTTGGGAATATTTGAAAAACAGTTTTACATGTATTTAAAATGTGAAAATCCACTCCACAGTACACTTTAAAGAGCTGGTACAGGGGAAGGCTAGTGAGAGGCTGTTTGAGCTTAGGCATGGCACTAAACAGTACAGATAATCATGAGTTAAAATGTCTGAGAAAGTTTAAAGTTTAGGCTTGTTAAGTCTTTTTTTCTTGAATTCAAATTGGTTCAAATGTTGAGCCATGGAGGCTGGGTTTTGCTTTTGCAGTTCCAGGGACCTCTCATACAGATCCCTTGTAGGAATTTGTAAAAAAAACGTCTTAGAAGTGCATTAGGCGCCTTTAAAGTGCACATTTTTTTTCCATTTCCATTCTATATTTTTAGACACTTATTATTACAGCCGAGATAGGTTCACCTGAGTCTCTTTATATAATAATGTACCCCAAGAGGCCTATCGCTTAACTGGAATACACCTGTATGGTCTATTAGTTACCCATGCGAGCTCCGCAGTTACATTTCATGAGGTTCTTTTATCTCTGCTGGTGCCAAGATGGAGAAATGTTATCCTACTTGCACAATTTCCGATCTGGCTACCATTCACACTTCCAATAAATCGTTTCTTCCCAGCAGCTTTACACTGACATGATCATTCAAAGCAGAACCCCGCACAGTAGATTGAACGTTTACTGCAAGTTGCTGCTTTCTTAACATAGTATTATTGCACAAATATCTAAAAAAGGAAATTATTTTAGTATGCGAATTCTAATACATCTGCGTTTAATGACATATAAGGGTACTGTGATTTAAGGAAATGCACTGAAAGCGCTGGTCAATAATTATTTAAAGTTTGAGGGCTTTGGGGTTAATGGAAATAGGATTGTTTATGCAGCAGCCTACTTGCCGACCACAGTGGTTTGCAGTGACATGAGACACTACTAGGGTGGCAATAAGATCAGCAAGGGAAAAACAAAAAAGAGCTCGAGGCCAGAAAAAGTGTAACAATAAAGCTGGAAGTACTGAACATGTATGAGAAGTGGAAACTGTAACCCCTGTCATTTTGAAATTTGAACTTACATTTACTGCCCCATTACAGATTCTTGGTTGTCATATTAGGGCATTATATAGACAGACTTTTGCTTCTTCGATAAACGAAGAACTGCCACAATTTCTCTCTTGCAAACATTTGATTAATATGCTCTTGGATACATACATACAAACAGTATGTAGAACACAATGTCTTGATGCCTTATGCTTTAAGATAACAAGCACCTATAAATAAAACGTTCTTGAGAACTGATCACACACAATCTACTGAGCGAAATTGCAGTAGTGCTTCAATAGGGCAACCTTAAAATTGATTTGCATGGAAGTGTAATTGCATTTTGACAATGCTTCACAATCCATTATGAGATGCAGAAGTGCATTACCAAACGGGTAGCATGGAACAGCATGAGGGAGTACTCGGTTGGAAGACGCGTATTACAATTCGTGTCGGCCTGTGAACGTAGCACTTTAGAGTTGTGAATGATTGATTTCCCAGACTGGAGCATTTATGGTGTTTTGGGTTGTAGAGCTTAAGGTGTGATGGAGGAAGGTTGAATCAGAGATAAGGGGTGCTCAAATTATGTTACCTAGTTTCTATATGTTAATATGTAGGTCCCATATTGAGTTTTAGTGTGATTACCAAAAATGCTCAATCCCACTCCTGTGATTAATACATTAACGAGGATGTTCACTCTGTAAATCTTGTGCCGGGGGAGGAGCTTTAAAACACAATACATTTAATTTGGTAAAAATAGCAAAGTTGCTGTTTGTTTACTGATTCTAGTTACTTTAAAAGATTATCTCAAGTAGATTTTCTGGTAAGAGATTTATTCCCAAGCACCCAAAGACTCCCTGCATTGTACACTTGCCTCTTCTTCAGAGCTTTATTATAAAAAGAATAAGAAGAAGAATCATAAGAAGAAGAAGAAGGAGAAGAGGAAGACAAAGAAGCCAAGGAAGAAGAATCACTTGTTTTTTTTATATAATACGTCATACCACTTTTCTGCCATTTCTTGATGCTGTAAACCTCAGCTGTTACTTTTAACCAATTTAAAGGTACTTAATTTAACACTTTAGAAAGAAGGAAGGCTGCAACTACCTTGGCAAATTCAAACTCATAGTATCCAAATCTTTGCATATCTCAGAGGCCTTCCTCCCATGACAGGTTTCCTGACAATAAAAAGCATTGTTGTAGGGGAACAATCCACAGTATTATCCGTAAGGTGGAGAAGATTCAACCTAGGGTTTAACTCTGTACTTAGATTTGTCTTAAAAAATTGTAGGAGTTTCAGTTCCCTCTAAACTCTAAATGAAACTAGAGGTTTTCTCCTACATATGCCTTGAACAAGGGCCATCTTTGGTGCAACTGAGGTTGAGCACTTCTTATTTTCAAACTCCTATGAACTACTGATTTTCAAATAATCATTTATCAAAATCTTGTCCCTAAAGGGGTGTCACTGCCTCATTTGTTCATGATGAATACTTTGTGCCCAGCCATAAATTATAAATGATGGACTGAGTTATTGGAAACATATCTGGAAGTGTTTGACTGAACACATTTTCAGCAGGACTGAAAATAGTACTTTAATCTTAGTTCTGGAAGATTTCTTTTTGGTTCAACTATGGTTTAAGTAGAATATGCCACAGAGGCAAATGTAGCCAGATTAATTTATTGTTTATACGAATATTTATGATAGACCTTGATCTGATGACTCACTTGGTTATAGCTTTATGCAGTATGCAAACAATAAATGCATCAATTATTAGATTGAAAATGAACACTCCAAAATCATCAGTTCAATATGACTCAGTAGTACAGAAATATATTTTCTATATTTTAAATGAGTATTTGTATTCAACAAACATAAAGTGAATGTCATTATTTATGAGCTATAATCAAACCATATTTGGAAGCAAAAATCATAAATGCATCATTCAGTGAAGGGGCGACTAGTATTAACTTGGAAAGTAGTCCATCTGTGTCAGTAGTACCTATGTTAAGAATTAGTGGATTGTATGTTACTTAGGAGTCAGCCATTGTCACTGTGATGCTGCAAAACATTAGTTAGGTGGTGCATCAGTATGATTACCTGACTTCCTCTTCCAAATCTCAGGATAAAACAAGCATTGGCAAACCCAAAAAAGTGGGAAGATGGCTACAGGCCCAATGACTTTGCCTTTTTTTAAAAAATGTTTGTAAATCTTTGTCACAACAAGATTAGAAAATTATGGCCATGTGTGTACATGCATTCAAATGGATGCCCATGTCGCTATCTTTAAAAGTTGTTGTAACTAATTTACAAACAATTTAAATACTCGATCAATGTTTAAAAGGAGCCATCTACAAAATTGTTGAAATACTATTTCCAAAAATGATTATCGCAAGCAGTGTGCACGAGGTATGCAGCATACTTCAAGTGGTGGTGAAAGCTTGGTAGCGCAGTTTGTGGAGCTACCGGGAGTCCGCAAACTTTAAAAAAAAATGTAAAAAAAGAAAATAAATTAGAAAAACAACTGAAACAAACAATGGTATATATGTCTATGGCATAGAAAGGGGCTACTTTCCCTGTGGGCATCTCTAACAGGGAAAGGAACCAATGGCTGGAGCGATATGAATCACTGCCCCATATGGCATTCTGTGATTTACAGAAGCAAAATTTAAATGACAGCTGAGCAGACCCAAGGATAAAGCAGGCTAACTGAGAGGTCCTGTAAGTAGTATATAATCTGTAAATAGGTCTTGGATGTAGTCATGGGAGAAAATTGAATACATAAAAAATACCAATACACAGCAGTGAGAAAGAAAATTAGAGGACATCAGTTTGTTAGGAGATTTGATATCAACAAATCAAACCAGCTTTAATTAAAGAAAAATATTTCTGACACAATGGATGTTGGGGTATAAAAGAAGAAAGCTTATTGGAGGTCTTAAGTCATGCAACTATCCTCTAGTGGAAATGTGAAGGGACTAAAGAAGATACTTGGGAATGTTCCTGTGAGGGTGTCAGCTTCTATTTTTAACTAGGCCTGAGAAAAGTTTGTGTAATTGCAAAATTCAACATTATTACATGAACTTCCATTTCAGCATTTTGCACTAATTTATTTGTGTAATATGCATCCTTGTGTCAATGTTAGATGCAAAGGTGCATTTCATGTTAAAATAATAATGCAAAATCACGTGTGACTACAAAAATAGCCACTCATTTTTTTTGTTGGTCTTATTCCTGTGCTCCAGCAGTAGGATTTTTAGCAAAACAAAATCTCAATTTACACAACGTGATTTAATATAAACTGGGTTTCTTTTTTTAGTTAATGGTAAAAGGTTCATATTGCTACATCAGGTGGCAGCCATAAAGTGGGATTTGTGAAGGCTGCTCCTCAGCCATCTATTTAATATTCCATAATGGTTCTACTGGATATTCTTTTACAGCAAGTGCTCCCACTGATATAGTAAGAGCACTTTTAGCAAAAAATAACATGATGTCTGGCATGCAATGCCATATCAACCTGGCAGAGCAGTCAACAATTTTTAAATTTTCCAGATACCAAACCATGAAATAATAGATGTGTGTGGTTTCTCAAAAATAAAATGGTCACTGAAGTCCTGGTGGTTTTCCATCAGTGCATGTGGGCCATTTGTGCATTTTTCATCTGAAGCACCATTACAGTCTCAATAGTTGTCAAAGGAATGAAGCAAGCTGATGAGACAGCTCTTGGGGGGGTGCCTAACTTGGGAGCCCTTCCAATGCTATTGTTAGCTAGTGGGTGTTCACTGAAAGGGCAACCCTGCTGCCAGAATTTAGCAATGCCTCACCCTCTAAATCAGGTAGTTGGAATACCAGAGGCTGGTGGATGGGACATCTACCAATTTTGGTAACTGTCCCATGAACCCCAATCTCTATATGAGGTCATAACACTTAGTAGGCTAGCTTGCTCATGAGGCTGGCAAGTTTTCATGCTAGAGCATTTAATTTTGCCAATAAACTACTGAATAGGCATTTAAACCATCTATTCTATGGCACAGCCCTTCATTGCTATTAAAAATAGTATTGATTAAATATATTATGTTGCGAGATTTCAAAAAGTGTCTGATTGCAAGCAAAACTTTCCTTAAAGATTTATTAGGCTTGGAATAACTTTGGAAAACGAAGAGTTTATGAGCATTCAATGAATGCTTGAACAGGTCCATACCCGCTTCCAGAATGTCTAGCATATAGGTGTTCTTCAGTACTTAAAATATGATTGCTCTCAGTTTAGCAAAGTATTCGCCATCGTATTTCACAGGACATTGTGGGTACATGTTCTCTCAAGGAGTCCTTGCAGTTGAAGCTAAATACCGTAAGTTTTACATTCTTTAAGAAAGACACTCGATCTTCTCCTTCATGTACTCGATGCATTAGTAAATATTACTTGTTTTTTAAACTTCTTCATGATTTCACCATGTCTGCATGTTTTAACGTTAACATTACAGCTATTGCCATTATTTATTTAGTAGCTTTATACCACACAACAAGCCCTCTTCCTAAATCAAATAGCTTCAAAGTACTGTGAATGCCCAAGCAAAATGTTCAACAGGAGATTCTGAGAGTTATTAAAAGTAAAACTGGGTGAGATTCATGCAGTCTTTGCCATTTCTTGGTCGCTATCATAGCAAAGTTGGGGCCTTAGTCGAAGCCATCAGAACAATTGCGTCATTGGGAGTATTCAGAAGTATGAGTAATTGTGCACTGAGAGCTCTAAAGGTTTGGGTATTGGCCTCTAAGTTACTAAGGGGCATATTATCAACGGCCAGCGATAATTATCGCTGGCCGTGATTAGCGACGTATTCCCTAACGCAGGCTATCTCTGGAATTTATCGCCCTGGTAGCGCGTTATTAACAACGCGCTTCTCCAGGGCGATAAAAATTCCAGAGATAGCGAGGTTATCGCCGTTTTGCAGGGAACATCGCTGGTTTTCCAGCGATGTTCCCTGCAAAGCGGCGATAACCTTGCTGATACGACCCTGTGGTCGTTTCAGCAGAATCCACCCCTATGTTAGGGATGGCTAAGTCAGGATTTTAGCAGACGTTAGATTTTGGCGAAAACGGCCGTTTTCGCCGAAATCTAACCTCTGCTAAAATCATGTGGGCTGCCTTGTAAATATCGCGATGTGAACATCAGCGATATTTGCAATGTAGTCCATCCGAGGTACGCCCACTTTGCATCTCTTTAGAGATGCAAAGATGGGCGTTGGGGGAAAGGGCGATAATGCAAGGATTCACGCGATAGCGTGACCTTGCTGATTAGGCGATAAAATTATCGCCGCTTTTCGATCCGAAAACGGACGCAAAAGCGGCGATAATTGTTTATCGCCTCGTTGCTAATATGCCCCCAACACTTCGAGACGGATTTATATCGCAAAAGTGATGCAAACCCGGTACAAAGGACTGTGTTTTGATTTCGTTCCCAATGCAAATAATGATTTACACTGGAAAGTTGCCTAAAGTAACTCTATGAGCTATTTGCATTGAAGAGGTGTTCCATCAGTGGTACATGGAAGCTCCCAGGCAACTACCCCTGGGTTGTGATGTAAATCTGTATGTACCAGCATTTTTAAACAGGGGCTTGCACAATTAAACTACACCTCCTCAAGACAGGTGTCTAAGGATGGAGCAAGTTTAAAAACATTCCTAATTTTTTCAACTTTGCATGTGTGGTGAAGAAGAGTTTTAAAATTATTGAGAGAAAAATGTCAAGGAATGTGCAAAGCTAATGAGACATAAAACATGAATTTAATGCGGAAAGGTGCACTAGGCAATCACATTTAAATGTGCTTTGCCTAATATGCTGAGACACTGCCATATTAAAGTTAACAAGAGGTAAGAAACTGAAAATTCAAAATTAAACTTGATCACATTTTTTTCCAATGAATGGTTGCTGTGCAAAATGTGCAAAATGTTTTCTTTTTGTTATACAGATGTTTCAACTTGTACATAGGCCATATGTAAGTAAAAAAAAAAAAATGTAAGTCCGTTTTTATATAGCGCAGCTACTCACCCTTACGGGTCTCAAGGCGCTGGGGGCCGGAGTGGAAATTAAGTGAGCTATTGCTCAGAGTCACATGGTGCTGAGCTGAGCTGCCGCCAGAGATCGAACCGTGAACCCTGTGCTCCGAAGTCAGCTGCCCTGGCAGCTGCAACACACCTCTCCAGGCCATTGTTATCTAATGAATAAACTTCCCATATTAGAAGGTTAGAAATGTAGTTTATAAGTGGGAAAGTAGACTTGAATGGGAGATTGACTCATGTGAAACTTGGATATGATAAAACGTGGTTGCAAAACATAGAAATTGCTGCCTAAAGAATACCTTGTTCCTGTGTGAAGAGGAGGAGTGAACTTGCTCTGATAAGAGCACTGGAAGCTAATTGGTCAACAGAAGAGAGAAGAAGCAACATGAAGATTGCAATATTTTTTTCATTTGTCTATAACAGTGCATGCTCCTAGAGTAGGTTACCACTCTCTCTTACACACTACCCCCTGAGACTACCGCTCTTTACCCTATTCCACTCTGCTTGAGACTCTATTAAGATTCTTGAAACTCTTGTTATGAGAAGTTTTGCTTTGATTGATTCTTGATTTATTGAGCTGTTTTTAATGCTGACGATGCATGCTGTACTCTCACTCTCTCTACTAGAACTCTGTAAGGGATCTGTCTGACACCTTTTCTACTCATTCCGAAAATAGCGATTATTTCTTTTGTGCAATGCGCTTAACGCATTTGTGTATGATCCTTTGACTGACTAATATTATCGACTTCTGTCCATATTTGATGATTGAGATTAATATGAATTAACATGTGACTTTGAATAAAGATGATTTACTAGAAATTTCAATAATATATCCTTTAACTTATAACAAACTTGTATTCTTGACTAAAACTAGATTAGTATATTGTGTTTAAAACTTCATGTGATGTACAGCTCATGAATAATCTCACTCAACGCCAAAGGTCCATCGACCCAGAGACAGCGGGGAATGGCTCTGATGATCGTAAGCAGAGATTTTAATTAAAACTAATTTCCACTCCAGCAGTGGGAAATACTTTTTGTACTGGAAGGGTCTCGTCCAGTAAAAAACTATGTTTGACAGAGTGTGTGCATTGGTGCATGGCAGCCTAAGGTGAACCAGCACTGAGGGGAGAGAAAAGCTTCACCATATTTTGATATTATCGAGATAAGGCATTGTTTTTCTCTCTCCCTTTGACACAACATTGCATTGTGTCAAAAGTTAGTAAATGTTCCCCTAAGGCTTCTGACTCCATATTTTTGTGAAACAACTGGCCGAAGATCTTTGGCTGGAATAAAGTGGGCTCCATGTTATTATTACATACATCCCAGGATATCACTTACATCAGGATTGTAGATGGTGCTGAGATTTATATTCATCATGTAAGAGTAGCTGAAGGAAGTCAAAGCTAGTCCACCTCATTCCACTGCCAAGGTCAACTAGCCTTTGGGCACAGTTACAGATACTGGAATGACCACTGAAGGAGAAAAGATTAGGGGAGAGAGGAATAAACACAGTTTCTGGAGAGCTTTACACAGTACTTGAATGCTGGATTTGCCCCAAGGTAGAGAAGATGTTAGGAGAATACTACAGCATGAAACTCCACTTTAAGGAAAGACACAGAAATAAAGAACTTAAGCAGGGTCTATGTATAATATTGAAAAGGTAAGAAAACAGATGCAAAAGGGAGTTTCCCCACACTTTTGGAGATGTGTCTGTGAGTAGTGGCAGGACATACCAGGAGACAATGCCTCAATCTTGCAAGTCTAGATTGTAGGGAACATAAAGCCAAAGATTGCCCAAAGGGAAAGGAGTGTACAAGGAACCTGCCCCAGGAGAAACCGAGGAGGGAACAAAACTTCAATCATGGGGATTGCCAAAATGGATGTAAAGGAGAGCAAGAGAGGACAGCCAGACATCTTGGTAGGAACTAAGGTGGCTGGTGTTACATGAAAATTCTAGCATGACCCTGAAGTTTTAGTCTTAATGTTTTCAGGCTATTCGGCCCATTCATGCTGCAAATCTCCACTGTTGTGTATGCCATAATTTCGATTTCTTCTACTGGCGAATCCTCAACCTCTTCTTTAAGCATAAACTATTTATTTCCCACATCTGGTATGTTGAATACACCCTTATTGCCCTTTGAACCTAGGGAATTGGCAATACATGATTCACATATCCATGCAGTACATTCAGGGCCAGATTTGTATTGCTATGTTTCTGTTGAATCAGATACAGTCTGACCGTATTCCTTCAACTGAATAACTTAATCCTTCACTTTACCCAGTCACGTATCAAGTAAACACCTTATTGTCATTCATCTGCTTTTGGTGGTGTCTAAATTGTCATAAGGTATTTGTTTTGTTGGTGTTTATTACTGGCTTTACAATGCACAGGTCTACTCATTTTGGAGCCTGCATTGCCCTTTTTTCTTTGCATCATTTCATACTAAAGGTGTTGCATGTTTGTGTTTTTGTTTTTTGCCAGTGCTACATGAGGAAAATGTTGTACATTTTCTAGAAGCAGTATCCGTCTTTGCTTCTGCCTTAAACAAAAGATAACTCCATTGTAGTCTGTTAGGATATATTTGTAGTCTGTTAGGATATATAGCTTTGATATGGCAGCTGTCACTTTATATAATCTTAGAGGAACCCAAAGACTCCAGACAGATAGGCCACATTAGTATGTGAAAACTATGTCTGCTTTATCAAAAAGCCGACAGCACGTTTCCTCAATGGCCTTCCCGAGAGTTTTAACTGAATTTACTACGACAAGCATCACTAAGTTACTTATTATGTAAAAATGTCTCTTTCCAGACTAAACCTCCATAGACCTTGAGGTCATGGCAGTTTTTCATGGCTGACACTGGAGAAGGATTACCAGCATATACTTATTTTAACCTTGAAAGCATATATAAGACTTCGGTGTTCAATAATAAAGGCAACATAAGCATCTTGCTCTGGTTTTCTATAATTCATTTCAGGTTACACGGGAGTGAGTTGATGCACAGTGACAGAGGCTTGCTGATGTCTGTGAGGTTGAGTGTACACAACACATTATAGGGGGGAACCAATCACAACAGTCTCTTACTCGTTGCGACTGACTGGTGCATCATCATACTCACTTGTTAGTGACTAGCTGACTTGTTTAGATTGAAATGGACTAAAAAAAAATTATTTTCCTTAAAAAGAATTGCCCTAAGTTGTCACAAAATATATTGCAAAGGAAGAGATTGGTTCTGGAGTAGAGCTAATCGGTCTGTGCATTTGACTGCTCACAGGTATGATCTACCCATAGTTAGACCTGTTTCGCGTTGCAATAGCTGAGCTATTTTTTGAGTTTTCACATAAGAGTGACACCGCTTCATTTCTGCTTTTCTGGAGGACAATTATTTTCTTTCTTGAGTTCTGTTTTAAACCACCAATTTCCACCTGGTGACCAGACATTCTGAATCCCCACCTCTGTACAATCTCCAGGTTTGTTCCACTTGACGGTTCATTGATCTAAACCTTTCTAAGCGCAGAGGTGCAGAGTTTTACAAGGTCCAATCACAGACTTCAATCCGACCATTTGCTTTTATTAGTTTGCCGCATGAGGTGCCTACATCCTGATTTGACTTCCTCTCTATCTGTTCTCTATTGACTTTCAATCAAATCTTCTGGATTTCTTTTCAGTGGGGCATTCTAACTTTTTTCCTAAGCTTTAAATTCAAATATTCTTTATTGTTTTGTTTACATATTAATCTCTTTTTTAATTTGCTTTTGATATTTACATTATTTCTTTCATTAATTACATTGTTGATTATTTTATTTGCGGCAGGCATCAACTCAATCAGTGCAGTCTTGCTGTTCAGGCCAATTTACCAAATAGGAGTCAAGGTTACATTTATTGAAACTTAATTATCTTTGTGGAATCTTCAGGTTGAACACTGTTCCCACAGCAATGAGGGTCTTCATGGGACAATAGGTTGACTGGTGCAGCTTACCAGCTCCTGTTCAATCCCTGCTGTGCCAGGATTTTCCCCCTTAGACACCATCCTCCAAACTGTCCTCTTCCAGCTTTGCCATTTTATTCTTGCCACCAATGCAGCCTATATGCAGCACTCTCCTGCCCCAAATAGTTCTCTTACAAGCAGGTCCTTACCCCACAACCAGAACCATTCCATGTGTAAGACCACCCCTGACCCTGGCACGCACTGTCTGCTTATGATCATTAATAAGGTTGTGTTTCCCCCTGACCCACAGCAATCTGCTGTGTAGCTCACTAGGTCCAGCACCCATGCTATCTGATTCCACAAACCTTCTATCTGAACTATAGCAGGACAATAGTATTTCCAGTCATGGAATGTTCCATCAATATGACTTCATTTGATATTTACGCTTGCCTTGCTTTGACCACAGGTGATTTTAATTTTGGCTTGAGCAAAGTCAGGAAAATCTGCATCCACTTTGTCAGGTGTCTTAAAACCACATTCAGTCCATCATGTAGCAAATCAAGTTCCTGCTCGTTACCTTTTACTAATAGTTTTTGTTGTTTTTCAGTGACAATCTGTCTTGCACTTCATAACACCTAATAAAAAATGTACTAAAAATCAAATATTTAAATGCATCACTCAGCAAAACCATAATAGTATGCACTTGCCAGGGAGCGAGCTGATGCACAGTGACGAAGGCCTGCTTGTCCACCACATTTAGGCGGTAGGGATGTGAATGTGTACCCCACCATGGGGCAAACATGCACTGGCACACATAAGAAAATTCATATCACCATTTGAAATGCCAAATAAAACAGGAAAAAACTGCAAAATTCTTTGTGAGCTCTTGTTTAATTCTCATGTAAAATTAAGTGAAACGGTCTGTATCTTTTTATCCAGCCACTGTAACCTCCTAAGTCATTTCCAAAGCCCTAACTTAAAAATATTTATAGATATCGCTTGTGGCTGTGCTTGTGAAATCTATTGTATTCAATATATCTTAAAAGGGAGTTACATCCCATCTTCTCTCCAAATTGGTTGCTGTGCTTGCCTCTTTACTTTTCCTCCGTTTTATTGGTTGTAGCCTGTTCTCCCTTCTGTGCTTCTCTTATCAGTTTCCCGAGGTCCAACTACTCATTCCCATCCACCAGTTTGGAGGCCAGAACTTTTTTTTTCTTTTCATTAAAGCTGCACAGCATGCATTTAGATGGTGCTTGTGTTTTGCGGTTTCTCCCGTACTGTCTGCACGCATTTCAAATCAGCTTGTCACATTCTTACTCTCCCATGTCTGAAAACTAATTATGTCATATTATACACCATGCATTTATGCCTTTAAAATACTATCTCATTTTGTCGACCACGCAATCGGTGAATATTTTCATGGCAGCATTACGCATCTTATGCGTGTTGCTGACTGTCGATTTTGCTTTTTTTAAACAAAAGTTTGACCTTTGATGCCTTTGCATTAATTAGCGTGTTCTTTGTACCACACATTCTCTGAAGATTAATTGTGGCAGTAGCACACATTTTATGTGTGCCTGCTGTCTGCATTATTTTGCTTTAACTTTGCACCTTTCCTTAATTTATTACAATTGGGCCTATTACGCCTTTTCACATAATTCTCACGTTTTTAGGAACATTCATTTTGTGAATTTACATGCAATCAGTGACATATCTTCGTGGGAGCATCATGCATTTTATGCATGTTTGCTGACAATAGATTTTGGTTGATTTAAAAAATTTGCACTATGATGCCTTTGGATTAATTAGCTTGTTCTCTGTACCACACATTCTGTGAAAAATTGTTGTGGCTCCAGCACGCATTTTATGCCTGGTTGCTGTTTGCAAGTTTTTTGATTTAACTGTGGCCCTTTCTTTAATTTATTTCATTTGCGCCTCTGAAGCCTTTCAAATAATAAACTCATTTTGGGGAACATTTCTTTTGTGAAATATTGTCACTGCAGAAGCACACATTTTATGTGTGTTTGCTGCCTGAATTTTTTTGCTTTAACTTTCCACCTTTCTTTAATTTAATACATTCGTGCAAACAACGCCTTTCAAAAAAATTATATCATTTATGGGAACATTCATATTGTGAAATTATTACATTAGTGCCTCAGACGCCTTGTTTTTTTAAACAATTTCACTCAGAGGGCTGTAAAGTAATTCTACGATGCCTTTCAAAAATTTCTCACGTTTTTGAGAACATTCATTTTGTGAATTTACCTCAGTTTCAATAACTTATATTGCACAACTATTCACCAAACTACAACATACAACAAAAACAACATATTATTAATCACATAAGCCAAACCTAATGCACTGACCAATGCTTGTTTCATTTGTTATTACCAGTGCCATGACTGATGCCCCTCAAAATACTGTCCATGATGTTCGTTTGATTTCATGTGCAGATTAAAAGGTGTTCACTAACGCACGTCTAGCAACTGCATGATCTCACTATTCTGTTTACTCGTTAAAATGTTTAAAATGCGGATTATAATCATATACTTTGTAAATTGTCAAAAGTCTTTAGCAATCACAACTTAACTCCTGCCTTCAGTAATGCTATTAAATGGGTGAGGAATTGAATGATTCGGAAAATGGCAGGGAAATGTGGTTAGGAATGAACTCGAGGGCAATGAGGAAATACTTGCAATGTTAAAGTAAAAAATGCATTGTTACGAGTGTTTTAATAAAATCAGTCACCCTTGTAAGAAATTTGGAATTGAATAATTGATTGTAATTGAATTGTGAAAATAAAAATAGATGCAATTCTTGTACTCATGGATTTAGAATTACAGCCCAATGATGTATTCTTTTTCTGTTTCTTGACCGTGAATCTAACATGGCAATAGCAACCTGAAAGAAACATGCATGCACACTGAATTTGGTCAAGAAAATTCCTTTTCAAAAATAAACTTAGGAAGCACATTTTAGAGACATCCAGATGGGTCATATCGGGAATCGCTGCCTAACTAGTTCCGTTCTTACACAGAGTGCCTTGCCGCAAAGTACATGTTGCCTTTACCCATGTATAGCAACGAGTTTGCGCAGTGAGTTGAGTGCTTCATCATGACATCCGTTTCACCTGCAGGTCACGGGTGTGAATTACCCTGACCGGTTTAGCATTTTATTCTCATGAAGTGGATACATTTGGTAGCATTAAATATAAACACGTAAAATTTAGAACGTCGAGACATGGGAAAAGTGTAGAAGAAAGGGCTGTTCAAACGTGGAGTACTAGATAGAAGTGGATAAATAAACGCATTTCGAGTCGACACTATAGGACTGCAGGGTGCTGCGCCTGTATAGGTTCCTCTATAAGTGGGCAATACTGTGTAATAATGATTGCACAAAGGGTTGCTTAAGCATCCTGGAATCGAGCACAGTTTCAGTTCTTGAAACATAACTAAGCCGCAATCTATTTCTTAAGTACAATACATTCAGTTCAGTTAAGTAAAAAAGTTTCAGTTCAATAAATTGTTACCAATTCTTCCTTCACGGTTATTGTGGCTGCATTTGAGACATCACCTGAAAAGGAAATTACGATTTGGAGCGAGGTTACCAGTTGCTCTGTCAACGATTTGTTGCTCTGTCTTCAGGCTTTTTTTTTCTCTGACTACCCAAACGAGGCAGAATTGTGTGTCCTGCAGTGCATCCAGCAGCCACTAGCAGTCTACTAGCCAGCAGCATGACTGCATCGGGCTTTACAATGCAGCAAGCAGGAGCCAGCCTGCAACAAGGTTATCACAAGTTAGCACGGTACAAAGGCACAAAAAATGTCAATCATTGTTGGCGGCGCTTTACGGAGCACATCCAACGTACGAACTGTTAAAAGATGGAGGGGCATATTTACAAGCCCCTTGTGCCACTTTTGCGCCGCCGTTGTGTCACACATGTGACGCAGCGGCGACGCAAACCATGCGCCGCGTTGCGCTATATTTACAACGTGACGCATCTAGGGAGATGCGTCACGTAGTAAACCCCTGCGCCACATGAAACCTGCGTCAGGTTTCATGTGGGCGTACCGGCGCAGAGGGGGGCATTCCGGCGCAGGAACGCCTCGGAAAAGTGACGTAGTGAAATCTACAAGATTTCACGCAGTCACTTTTCCGAGCGCTGGTGCGTCAAATCCTTACGCCTGCTTCAAGCAGGCGTAAGGATTGACGCACCATGTTAGGGATAGGGAAGGTTGGAACAGTGCTGGAGTTGCGTCGCGCTAGCGGCACAACTTCAGCACTGCGCCAACCTTCCGCTGGCAGATGCGTCACGCATCTGCTTATCCTTGCGCCACGATGCGCCGCATTGTAAATGCGGCGCATCGGAAGTGGCGCAAGGGTAAACTTGCGTGACGCATTTTCCCTGGCGCATCCCTGCTGATATGCAGGGACGCGACAGGGAACGTAAATATGCCCCGGAGTTTATACTCAATGGGTATCCTTACTAAACAAAACCTATGCTAAACAGCGCATACACGTTTGCACTATTGTGCAAAGATATGTGAGTGGTGCTAGGCAGCCTGGTTGTGCATGCGCGCATGGATCGAGAGCAACACCACAATACATTTAGGAAATATGGCATTGTGATGTTCTCTCGTCCAGCGCAACTGAGCACATCAACTTTGGTTGCTGCACTGCTATGCTTTATTTTGTTTAGTAAATTTAACCCTTGGGGCCTGATTACGATGGCGAGCGGAGGATGTCGGCGGTCCCGCAGTACCAATTCGGATGCGACTGCCACCACAGCGGTTGCAGTGCCTATATTTTCCATTGCGGCGGGTGCTGCTAGCTGCAGCGCCCGCCACAATGCAAAAAGGGGACATGACATGCCTGCACTACGCAGCAGGCACCATGCAGTGCCTGCCACATGATGCAGGGATATGTAGGGGGGCACCATAGGTGCCCCCCCAGGTCCTGTGTCTGGGGGCGAGGGAGGAAGGGGGGCCCGCCAGGGGCCCCCAAAGTCCCCTTCCGCCAGCCTTTTCATGGCAGGTTCACCACCATGAAAGGGCCGGCAGAAAGGAACATTGTAATGCCTACGGCGGTGCCTGGTAGGCACCGTCACCATTGTAGGCATTACAGACCATGCGACGGACTCCTTGAGCCCGTCGGATTACTGTTGGACGGTCTTTACTTCCCCCGACCGTCCGCCCCCCATCATAATATGACGGGCGGTAAACATGCACTCGATGGCGGTGAGACCGCCACTGACAGGCTGTCGGTGGTGGTCTCAACGTCATTGTAATCGGCCCCTTTGTTTCGTTTATTAGCTTTTTGCCCTCTCAGTACCATGGTGTATTAACAGTTGACAAAATAGCAGTAATATTCTAGTGTTATGACTAATGCATAAGAGACATATGACAGGAAAGATCCGGAAACCTTTCTGCTGAATTCATAAATGTTGAACCAATATCATTGAACTGCTTACCATATGTAATAATTGAGTAAAAGGTGATCTGATCTTACGATCTGATCACCGCTGACAAATAAAAAATCATTTTTTTTGCTTGCAAATTTGTAGAAACCGATATTGTGCTGACAGTGGTTTACAGAGGATGGTTTATTGTGAACACATGTCCAAATATTCATGTACATTTGGGCAGTGGTCAAAGCACAGACTACATGTTCAAAACAGAGAATAAGGTAATCACCAATTATGCAATCTGTCACAGGAGCCCCACTCTCAGAAGCACGAATTTGCTGCAAGGACGTTTCTAGTAAACAGTCACTTTTGAGTGGTAAAGGAATATCAAAATATTGTCTGACATAAATATCATGTCTTAAATATGTTTTACAAAAATACTGCCCCATCAACGTTAGCAATAGATAATCATGGAGCAGACCTTGTGGCCAACCACCATTGTGCAGGCCATAGGCTGTGTGCAGTGTGAATTGGCCAACTGGAGTGGGTTGGGTGCAAAGCCAACCAACCACTGCACACGGATGGAGGCTGTATCGGGCAGGAGATCTGGGCACCTGGGAGGCGTAGGGCACCCATGAGAGGTTGGGTGGAGGGCCTAGCCCTGCGCCGAACCTCCCGCTGCACACAGCTAAATGCCATGAACATCAGGGGGTTGGACCCACTGCTGCACATGATTGAAGCCCATGTCTTGTGCAGAGGCAGTTGGATGCCCGTGGGGAGATGGGAGCAGGGCCTGGCTAGACGTTGGGCACCAAGGGGGACTGAGCGCTTGAGGGGAGTTTGGCATAGGGAAACCCCCCTGCACATAGCTTAAGGCCACATATGTAATATGTGGGGTCATAAACAGTGCATGATGAGGTGCCATGAGAATATGGGTTATTGGTTGGGGGGGGGGAGGGGTGACCTCTATTCACTCAACAGTCACAATCCCCGTCAGGGTGAACCACAAAAGTTGTTAATTAACCAGTGCTTAACTTTCTGATAGCTTGACACAAAAGCAGTCAGGCTTAAATTAGAGGCAACGTCTAAAGTATTTATGCATTACACAAACAGTAATTATGTAAAAACACAACACAAGAAAAATCTCACACTAATTAAGAAAAATACAGTAAATTTGAAAAAAATATTTGACACCAAAACAACAAAAATGAAATCCAATTAGTAGAACTGGAGTTATACATTTTGAAAGTCTAAGATAGAAACTAGCTCCTAAAAGATCAAAGTTTCAACCATGGACCTCTAGTTGCACGAGACCTGGTTAAGTCAAAAAATGTGACTGACCATGATTGAATGCAGGTCCGACACAAAGAGTGGATTGGGCCCAGTCAGCACTTACCTTTGGATGTAGAATTTGTGAGAAAATGTTCTGAGAAGGTAAAGTTTAGAGGGGCAAGCCTGCAGGTGGTGTATGAGGAGGGAGTGTTGTCGTGGGGAGCCGCTGGGTGAAGTTGTTGAACATTTGTACAGACTTAGGGGCATATCTATAATAAAGTGTTGAAGTGTGGAGCTGCGCCAAATTTGGCAGTGCCAGGCTCCAACATTTTCATAATGCATGGATGCTTCGTATTCACAAGAATATGGCGCACCCCTGTGTTTCCCCTAGCGTTGGTGCAACAAAAGTTCCCTAGTGTCAGCGCAGGCACCCTGCCGCCATGTTGCATGTGTGCCTACACTGCAGGGATGATTGTTTATGTGCAGGAAGGGACACCTTCCTGCACATAAACAATCATTAATGGCGATTTGCAACTTATATGTGTTCTGCAGAATGCAGCACACATGGAAAGAGCAAAAACAAGGAGACAATAATAATTTCTCCTCGTATCGCCATTCTAACGCCTGGTATTCCATGATGTTAGTTTTTGGTGCTGCGTCAGCCTTGTAAATCTGGGGCAGCATCACCAATTGCAAACCCCTTTGCCACAGAGGACTGCGGAGGAAAGGGGCATGTTTACAAGGTGGCATTAAGCCACTCAAAGTGGCTTAGCGCCACTTTGTAAATATGGAAAATGGCGCTGTGCCACCAGAGCATCAAAAAAAGTGATGCTTCAGTGGCTGTGAGGGCTTGTAAATATGCCCCTAAGTCTCTTTTTTTGGAAGTCACAAATTTCCAGCTGGAGGCTGTAGCTGATGAGAGTTCCACAAGGCTGGTTTACCCTTTGGGGTTGGACCGCTGAACAGGATTTGCTGCTGAGGAGAAGAACGTAGTGGGAGCTTCTACAAAGTCAGGCTGACCAGCGATGCACCTTGGGGGGGCTAGACAAGCAGGTTGGTCGTGGTCTTCCCTTGGTTCTCAGAGCAGTTTTTAGACAAACAATTTCTAAACATTTTGGTTTTTACCTATCTAGACACCACCACCAAGAGTTCAGGACTGGAGGGGCACCGCTTGGGGAGGTAGGACTCACTCAGGCTGGCTCCAGGTGCAGGTTCAACATGGTTGGAGCCTTTTCTGTCCCTGAGGCTCTGATCAGGAGGCCAGCCAATTAGTCCTTGGAGTCACTCTGGTAGTCCTGGATTTAAGTGTAGAAGCAAGGCTCAAGCAGCAGGGTGGGCACCTGAGCATTCAAGACAGTCTGCAGACATTAAAGCAGTCCTTCCATGTGCAGCAAAGCAGTCTTGTAGCCAGACCCCCTAGGATTTCGCGATTTCACGATTTGCAAAAAAATCTCGAAATCAGCACTTTTGTAAAGATCCCACGATTTTTACAAAAGTGCCCGCAAAATATGTTTTAAAAAAAAAACTGGCGTTCACCCTCTCTTTACTGGCTCTGTGCTGCCACTGAGCCAGTAAAGGGAGGGTGAGCAACAGGCCAGCAGGCAGCAGAGGTGTTAAATTCCTCTGTCGCCTGCCACACATACCAGACCCGTATCGATGGAATGGCACAACACTGCTCAGAATATGTATGCAAGTGTACTTACTATCTAGATAAATAGGTTCTGGAAAAGGATTGTCCTATCTGAGAACTCGGGGATCTGATCACTATAGGTCCTGAAGAAAGCCCTATGACCTACCTAAGTGAGCAATGGCTGAAACATGTAGACCACTTCATAGGATGGGAATTCGGCTCTAACACATCCAATTGTTTTTTAACCTTACCCCATCCCTGTTTTATTAAAATGGTATTTCTATTACTAGTGTTTGAGCATTTTTATGTATTTGAAGTATTGGTTTTTATTGCAAACATTTTTATTCATATTCTTTTATTCTGAACCTTGCACTTTTTGAGTAAAATAAGTTCTTCCAACAGCAGCAGCATTCTGTCACTTGATTCTCCAGTGTTCTTGTTGTATTCCTTTGTCATACTCCTTGTGCATGTATTTCTTAGATTTTTATGTTTTGATTTACATTATGTGCATGCACTAGCATCTAGAAACTGGAATATAGAACTGCTTGAGTCAGTTTGGTGGCAGATCTGAAGAGATACTGAAGGGCTGGCACTGTACTGCATGAATAAAATGTCATGAAAACTTCTCCATCTGGAGATTAAACTTAAGAAGTGGTGACAAGGATGAAGGTACTTTCTACCCTTGTGGCACAGGTGTAGTTCCTATACCTTATTTGGAACCTACAATGTGAATATACCAGTTTTCCAATTTCTGTGAGGGCGGAGTTCACCTTGAGACAGCTGGATTCCATTACAGCAATTTAGCAAGTATGTTTTGGAAAATGTATTTCTGACACTGCTGCCAAAATATTCTATGTTTTGTTACCTTTTGCATCACCTTCTGTTGCGAGTCCTGCGTCTCTCAGCTTGTTGATGGCATGGGAGGCCTATGTGACGCTGTGTATCACTAGATGTTCTTTTGGAATTTTCACGTATCTATGTAAAAATTGATGTGCTATGTGCTACATCTCAAACCCAATGCAATTCTGCTTTTGGCATAATAGAAACCTGTGAACTCATTGTCTATGCATCGATGTACTACGTGCGGACACACAAACTCTGATGCCATTTTGTACTCAGCATGTTGAATTCTTCCCGGGAATGTTGCAGTTACTGTTCTAGTTCTTTGGCTGCATGGTGCATGTAATATCTTTGCAAGAAGTTCATTGTTAGGAATGGGTTTTCTGGTTGGCTAGAGTATGCACATAAGCCCAGCAGAAACCACAACTCTAGTCAGTGCAAGTAAGTTACACACCAAAGATATCCCGTGCTCACCCCCTTGGTATCTTGGCCAGAGAAGTCAGGCTTATTCCACAGACAATGTGTAAAGTATTTGTACACACCCACACAGAGTAACACAATGAAAACACTACAAAAGGGACTCCACATCAATTGGAAAAAGAGCCTATATTTATCTGAATCAAACAAGACCAAAATGACAAAAATCCAACATACACAAATAAAGATATAACTTTTTAAAGATTAAGTCAAGTATAGCTCTTAGAAAGAAAACAAATAGCTCCAACCAGGGCTATTTGGTCGCAGTCGATGACTTCACAAAGTCAGTCTGACCTCGATGGAGTGAGGGTCAGTTACAGAGTCGGTACAGTACCTTGAAGGTGTCATGAAAAACAAAGTTGATGCAAAACACAGAGGAGGTGACGCGTCACAGAGGTTGGTGCAGCGTTGGTTCCTTACTGTTGAAGGGGAGGTGATGCATCTGTTCCTTACTGCCAGGCAGGGGACGTGATGCATCGGTTCCTTACTGCTGCAGGGGAGGTGATGCTGCGGTTGCTGCTGCGGTACCTTGGTTCCTTACTGTCGAGTGGCGTTGATGAGGTGTCAAGACGTGAAGATTCTGTTGCCGCGGCATCGATGTCGCGCCATGGCACAGGCATCAGTGTCAGATCGGTGGGCCACAGACTTTGGTGGTGCAGTACTTGAGACTCATGTAGTGACGGACCAACGGAGGTGTTGCGGCTATGTCAGAGCCTGTGGTGCAAGTCGCAGTCGGTGCGTTGAGTGGGACTAAAGTTTCGATGCAGGCAGCGGCATGGCATAAATGTTTCAGACAGGCGCCGGTTCCGAAGTCGATTGGCGTTGATGCCTTGGTTTCTTCTTAGTAGCACCCCAAACTCACTTCCAGGGGCCCAGGAACTGAAATTGGCACCGCGTGGCAAGGAGGACTCCTCAGCAGACGGGTCCAGGGGTTGGAGGTGAAGTCTTTGATGGCCCTGAGACTTCTTAACAGGAGGCAAGCTCAACTCAAGCCCTTGCAAAACCTTAGAAGCAGGATGAAGAAACCAAAGTCCAGTCCTTTCACTCCCAGGACAAAAGAAGCAAGCAGTAGGCCAACACAGCAAAGCAAACAGCACAGTGGCAGTCCCTCCTGACAGCTATCCAGCTCTTCTTCCTGGCAGAATGTCCTCAACCCAGAAGTGTTCTGAATATATGGCATCATAGGTCCTGTACTTATACCCATTTTAGCCATTGAAGTAGGCGAACTTCAAAGGAAATTCTTTGCAGTGCACAAGACCCTGCCTTTCCCTGCCCTGGCTCCAGACAAACTACAAGGGGTGGGGATTTCTGTGTGAGGACAGGCACAGCACTATTCAGGTGTCAGTGTCAACTCTTCCAACCACTCTAGGTCAGGAAGGCCCATCAGCCTGGGCCATCATATATGCAGGGCACACCTCATCTCCCTTTGTGTGACTGTCTAGAGTGAATGCACCAACAGGCCAACTGTCATCTTAACCCAGACGTGTATTCAGAGACAGGCAGAGGCACAAATGGTTAAAGTAAGAAAAGGCCAACTTTCTAAAAGTGGCATTTTCAGGAAGGCAATTTGAAAACCAACTTCACTAAAATATGTTTTTTTAAATTGTGAGTCCAGAGACACTAAACTCCAATTTCAGGTCCCATTTGGCAGATACATTTGAAAGATGTTACAAGGCAGCTCCAATGCTAACCTATGTGAGAGATAGGCCTTGCTATAGTGAAAAAACTAATTTAGCAGTTTTTCACAACCAGGACATATAAAACACAACAGCTTATGTCCTACCTTTTAAATACACTGCACCCTGCCCATGGGGCTACATTCGGCCTACGTTAGATGTGCCTTACATATAATAAAAGGGAAGATTTGGGCTGGCAAGTGGGTGCACTTGCCAGGTCGAAATGTCAGTTTAAAACTGCAGTCACAGACACTGCCGTGACAGGCCTGAGCCATGATTTAAAGGGCTACTGATTTAAACAGCACAATCAGTGCTGCATGCCCACTAGTAACATTTAATTTACATTCCCTGGGCACACATGGTGCACTGTAATAGGGACGTACTAGTAAATCAAATATGCCAGTCATGGCTAAACCAAATACCAGAGATTTTAGGGAGAGAGCATATGCACTTTAGCACTGGTTAGTAGTGGTAAAGTGTCCAGAGTCCTAAAGCCAACAAAGCAAAGGTCAGAAAAAAGGGAGGAAGAGGCAAAATGTTTGGGGATAACCCTGCAAAAATGTCCAGGTTCAATACAACCCCCTTTCAGCCTATTACCAGAGTAGACTAATCAATACCTTGATGGACTTCCCTGAATAGGGCAATAGAATATGGACCCTGGCCCACAACAGCAGGGGCACGTTCCACTTGTACGCCTCTCTGAACCCAGCTGGATCCCTCTGTCCATACTCTCAAGGCCCACTAAGCTAGCCCAAGGAGAATCCTTCTCCTCACCTGTGGATCCCATCTGTGCAGCACCTAACCTTACCTTGCTCACAGATGTATCCCAGTAGGCAGACAGTACCACCATGGCCATCAAAGTGATGTGGCCCCTCCTGCCCTTTGGGTCTGACTCCTGTCCCCAAACGAAGGGCAGCTCTGCCCACAAAGACAGCAACCCACAGTGGCCACTGACAGCTGTCAGTGACAAGAGCCAGGCCCCAGGCCTTTCAGGGTTCTCTAACCTCTGTCGTTTCTCAGAGTGGGGGCATTAGCCCCAGGTGATTGGCACCCTTTGTCCACTCTCCCTCCCATCAGTGGTAGTATCCTGCGACTGGTCACTCAACCTAAGGTCTCTCCCTTAGGCTGTGCAGGAGGCAGTGATGGGCTATCCCTCACCCTGTTCCCCCTCCTGGGGTCCTGTACCCTCCTTTTGGGAGTGGTAGCCCCAAAATTCAGAACTGTCAGGGCGTTTGTGGCAGCCATCCTGTGCATTTCTCTCACCAGTTCAGGGGTGCTATCCTGCAACTAGTCCCCCAACCCAGGGTCTGTACCCTTAAGCTGAGCATGTGCCTGGCATGTCAGGACTTCCAAGGGAGTACAACCACCCCCACAAGGGAAACACACTCTTCATGTGTTGTGTGAGAGTCTGCCTGGCAATGGTCTCCTGACCCATGTCCCTCTGACAGATCATGAAGCCCTCCCATGCCAAAAGTGCCATCACCAGGGTGAGTCCCGGGGTGCTCTGACCTCAGAGCTGGCAACTCCTGACCCACTGGTTCTCCCACTGGGGACTATCTCCCCCTCTTGCCCATCCATCTGAACTTCTGTACCCTCCTCTCCGGAGTGGTACTGCCAGACACCAGAACTGGTGGGACGCTTGTGGCAGCCGCCCCCCAAGTTCTCCTGACACTATGGGGCTCCCCTCAGTGGATGGCCTCCAGGTACAGACTAGGCTCACTTCCTGGAGACCCACCTGGTTACCTTCCAGGCTCTAGGTCTCAGTATTGGGCACCTTGGGCCTCTGCCAACCCCTACCCCTCACTCTACTCTGGGAAGGGACATGGGACCCTCTACCCATCCCACTACACTGGGACCTGTCTGGGCTACTACGAACCTCCACCTCACTCTCATGGGGAAAACCTGAGCCAATCTCCTTGGGATCACTCCCAAATGCCATCCCAGACACCCGGAGGTCTGCCTCTAGTGCAAGGTCCCTGGGGTCAGAGAACTCACTCTCTACCAGGTGTTGCATAGATCTGCAAATAAATGACTGAACATATGCTCTCCAGCAATCAAATTGTACAGCCCCTCATGTGTGTTCACCATACTACCCTTCACTCAATCATCGAGTACCTTGAAAAAGTACCCCATATCATCCCCCATCTGGTCAGACACTGTCTGACTGCTCCTCAAACTCAACATACCTACCTCTATGGGGACTCCTTACTCCCTTACCAGGGCTTCCTCCATAGGAGTATACCTCTCCCTGTCACTCCATTCTAGATTCAGTTGAGTGTCCCTCCCACCCCCAGGAATATGATTCCCTGTGCCAGGTCCCCCATCCTCCTCAGGATTCCTGCGCACCTCTGGAGCTACCTCATATGCCTGAGCTTACTGGTGTATGTTACCCCTCCTCCTTGAAGTTAGAAAGCAAGGCTTTGGGTACATGGACCTTTTCTTCAGTACTGGAAATGGTTCTTTTGCTGCCACCATCTATGTTGGACTCAGCCCTCCTGGCTTCTAAGTCTAGCTCTCTCAACTTTAGCTCATGAGCAAAAATCTTTTTTCTCTCCTCCATGGCAAAGTTATCCTTTCCTGCCTCTCTTTTGAGTTTAGCTATATCCAACTAGCGCTTCCTTTCATGCTCCATTTTGGGCTTTTACAGCTCCAGCTAGTGCTTTCTAGCTTCCCACCTGTCATCCAGCTTCTCTGGGGACAGACTCTTAGAGGACACACTGATGCTTGCACTGGAGGGTGCTCTCCCATCGGCAGATCCTGATTCGCAAATTCACCATGCAGGGTCTGTTCCTCCATATACACGTTATCATTTCCATCCTCTGGGTGCTCACCAGCTTCACTGGCCGTCAACCTGGCCCTCAGCACCTTTTGCAGCTCCTCCTTCATAGTAAGACCTTTAAAAGGACATTTGAGCTGCTTGCACAACATTTTGAGCTGAGGCATCGTATAGGTCTCCAACCTCTCCTGCTCAAACACCAAGTCTACAGCTACAGCTGATGGCTCACCAGACTAAGACATGATTGTGGCAAAAACTCAAGAGTTGCAAAAAGAGAGAAACAAAAGTTGTATGCTGGGGTGTAATGGTCTGCGATATGGAAGTAGTGTACACCAATCACTGTATCTGATATACAAATACAAGTCGTATCCACACAGCTGAAAGCCAATGATAGTAATGGGGTTTCAGGTTGGCAAGGGTATGCACCAAAGCCAGGCAGAACCCATCACTCTAGTCAGGGCAAGTAAGTTACACACCAAAGATAACCTGTGCTTACCCCCTTGGTAGCTTAGCCAGAGCAGTCATACTTATCCCAGAGGCAATGTGTAAAGTATTTGTACATACACACACAGTGACACAATGACAAAACCCCAAAAGGACTCCACATCAGTTTAGAAAAATAGCCAATATTTATCTGAATCAAACAAGACCAAAACAACAAAAAAACAACATACACAAATCAAGATATCACTTTTTAAAGATTAAATTAATTATAGCTCTTAGAAATAATCTAAAATGTCCAACTGGGGCTATTTGCTCGTGGTCGACTTGACGCCTCCACAAAGTCAGTCCAACCTCGATCGAGCTAGGGACGGTTACGAAGTCGGGCAGACCTCAGTACAATACCTTGGAGGCATCGTGAAAAAGAAAGGAAATGCAAAACACAGAGGAGACGAGGCATCGCGGAGGTCAGTACAGCGTTGATTCCTTACTGTTGCAGGGGGGGATGCATCGGTTCCTTTCCGTCAGACAGGGGAGGTGATGCATTGATTCCTTACTGCTGCAGGGGAGGTGACGAGGTAGTTGCTGGTGCGGTACCTCGGTTCCTTACTGTGGAGCGATGTCGATGAGTTTTCGAGAGTCAAGCTGCGAGGCTTCTGTTTCCGCTACATTGATGTCGGACCAGGCCAGAGGCATCGGAGTCAGAGTGCACCACAGACATCGGTGGTGTGGTGCTCAAGACTCGTGTAGTGGTGGGGCTTTGGAGGTGCTGCGGCGTCGTCGAAGCCTGTGGTGCAAGTTGCGGTTGGCATGTTATGCGGGACCAGGGCTCCGGTGCAGGCAGCGGCATGGCATCAGAGTTGCAGACAGGCACCGGTTCCAAAGTCGATCGGCGTCAATGCCTTGGTTTCTTCTTAGTAGCACCCCAAACTCACTTCCAAGGACCCAGGAACTGGAATTGGCACCACTTGGCAAGTAGGACTCCTCAGCAGGCAGGCCCGGGGTTTGCAGGTGAGATATTTGATGTCCCTGAGACTTCTTAACAAGAGGTAAGCTCAACTCAAGCCCTTGGAGAACCTTGGAAGCAGGATGTAGAAAGCAAAGTCCAGTCCATTCACTCCCTGGCCAGAAGCAGCAAGCAGCAGGCCAACACAGCAAAGCAAACCGCAAAGTGGCAGTCCCTCTTGACAGCTATCCAGCTCTTCTTCCTGGCAGAATGTCCTCAACCCAGAAGTGTTCTGAGTATATGTGGTCACAGGTCCAGTACTTATTACCATTTTAGCCTTTGAAGTAGGCAAACTTAAATGGAAAGTCTTTGCAGTGCACAAGACCCTGCCTTTCCCTGCCCTGGCTCCAGACAGACTACAGGGGGTGGGGACTTCATATGAGGACAGGCACAGCCCTATTCAGGTGTCATTGTCAACTCCTCCCACCACTCTAGCTCAGGAAGGCCCATCAGCCTGGTGATGGGCCTTCAGTATACGCAGGGCACACAGCAGCTCCCTTTGTGTGACTGTGTAGAGTCTAGAGTCTAGATGGCTGAGTGCTATGTCAAAGGGTCAAAACTTTACTTTCAGACTTGGTCTCAACAGGCTCAATGGGCGGGTCCTCGGGCTTCTTGGATCCCAAGTTTCATTCGATGACGGTGGCCTGCTGCAGCGCAATGCCTCTGTGAGCCCCTGGAAGTTTATGTCCTTGATGTCGACTACGAGTTGCTCCAGATCTTTCAGTGAGACAAATTAGCGTGGTCAGGCCAATTTGCGAGTCGACAACGGTATCTTGACTCTCGTTGTCTAGCCAGTCTCCTCCTGGAGCTTTTCTGCAAAACTTTGCAGAAAGTTTATTTTTCCACAGATCTCCCTTGTGGAGGGTTACTTGGGGACATTTAAGGATCCACTAGCTCTGGCTAAGGGTTTAGAGACTCTGGATTGCCTCTTGGGGGCTAGGACTACATTTCCCACAAGGAGCCTGCCCAGCCCAGGAAAAATCCAGTTGCAATTGGTCAGTTGGAGTAATCCTCTCTTCGGCTTTGCAGGTGACTTCTTCCAGCTCTGTTGTGCCTGTTGTTGTTCAGGGAGTCCACTCTTTTTCCTTGGAGACAGGCACAGTCCTTTCTTTGTGGAGCCTTATGACTGCAGCAGGTGCAGTCCTTCTGAGTGGTGCAAGCCATCTGTGGAACAGTCTAAGGGTCCAGCATGGCAGTCCTTCTTCTCTTGTTCCATACAGTGTTCTGTAGAGCTCCAGCAGCTCTCCCATATTTATCCTCCATTCTGGGCTGGTAAGATGGGGGACACCCCAACCAATAGGGGTAAAGTTATCTCTCTCTGCTATGACCACTTCCTGCAAAGTGTGGCATATTTTTGACCCAAAATGCACTGTTCTCCAAAAAATCAAAATGTGTGTGTGTCTGTGTAACCCAACACACATGTGTGGCTAACATTTTATTACACTCCCCTTCCAGCCCCTCTCCTAATCTAATTGGGGGGCTCTCATCTGGCTGTGGATCAAGGAAGTGGGGGCTGACCTGTGCCCTATGACATCTGTTCTCCTGCCTTTAAAGTCCAGCTTATCTCCCCAGCCCCCTTTCTCTCCCTAGCTTCTCCAGGAAGCAAATCTCCTCTCAAATGGCTGTATTGTTCAGCCACAGGCCTCTTCACACCTACTCAGGGAGCAGCTTCTCTCAAGCTGTCAAAGGCTGGCCAATCAGAAAAGGCTGCTACATACAGGGCTGCTTTAGCTAACATCAGTATAGTAAGTTCAAAAACTATTTTCCTGTAATAGTTAAATTAAATCTAACCATGGCAAGTTGTTTGATTTAATGTGACCATTAATTTGATATGTTGAATGACATTGCTAACTAGCTCCCAAGCAAAGATAGACTTTATTAAGTTTAATAAAGCTGTATCCATGTTAGCAAATGGGGCTAGCAGCACCACAATAGGAAAAAATGCATTTGGCTAGTTTCCCATACCAGTGCATATAAAACATTTTTTATATTGCCCTGCTTTTTAAAAATAGGCACCCTACCCTTGGGGCATCAAGGGCAGACTTTAGTGGTGACTTTTAAGTAATAGAAAGATAGTTTTGGACTTTGGAAGTACTTTTAATTACAAAGTTGAATTTGTATTTTAAAACCAGCCAACAAGGCAGGCCTGGCTTTAAAAGGACACCAGACATCACAGCAGTGCACACTTAAGTGCATTAGGTCCACTGGGGTCACTAAAACCTACATCCTATACCATATGCTAGGGACTTGTAGGTGGGTTGTCTTTGCCAATTAGAAATATACCAATTACCATATACCTTTAGAGAACAGGGCACTGGCCTTGGGCCTGGTTAGCAGAGCCCAGGGCACTTTCAGAGTCAGTAACCACCAGCATCAGTCAGAAAATGCAGGTGATCAGGGAAAAAAGGATGACTTTCCTACAATAGTATGATGCATGAAGCATTTTCCTTTTTTGTTGGGCTATGATTCAAAGAATGTCATGACGACAGCACATTAAAGGATAAAATATGACTCAAAGTAAAAGAACGAGTGCATAAAGGAATTGAACATACTAAAGACTAAAATAAATAAAGGCTTATATAAAGGAAACTATGTTTGATAATAGATTCAAATGCAAACATGAACAAAAACAAATGCTAATTCAATAGATGGTAAGGGAGATGCATCCTTATTGGTTCAAAGAATAGAGGTGATAAAACTTATGTTTAAGAACATCTACAGAAATCTTTTTACCCACTTGTATGATTTTAAATGCAAAACACAAGGGTCTGCAGCATGGTTGCCACCAAAGTTTCTATGTTCTCTATGAGGTTGTTACACCTGCAAAATGTGAAATCCAGGTTCTGTTAAATCCCTGCATGGGTTCGAAGATGTAATGGGGCAAGATTTTTAGGAGATATCCTAGGTCTTGTGGGAGGCTATTGAGTGTTTTGTCTCCTTCTGAAGGCTACATAGATCACCCAAAAGATTAAAAAGGGTGTGTTTTTAAGACAAGATCGATAGTAAAGCTCAGATCATTAATTTAGAGCAGCAGTGACACGTCATTGGATAAAATTCAAATGTTCTTCTTTGGGAAGCTACATCTCACTCTGAGAGCAATCACATGTTTGAGTGTAGCAAGATTTCTTGTTAAAGATGATCCACCCTTGTTGGAAGGTGGTTTATAGGGAGTGGTAGGTAGGCACCTAACACCAGCAACAAGGCCCCCAACACAGTACTGGGTCCTAAATAGGGTCTCTATAACTAGTCACTTGCTCAACCCTTGGCCGACACCGAGCAATAAGGCTTAACTTAGGAGACAGACATGTAAAGCATTTAAAAACACCAATGCAGCGAATAAGTAAGACAGAACATACAATAAAAATTACGCACTAATTTATAAAAAAGGAAATATTTGTATCTTTAAAATGACACCAAAACCATGAAAATCCAAACTAGGGAACCAGCTATATGAATTTTTAAAGAATAATCACTTTCTTGTGCTTAGAAACCAATTGCGCCACTTCTGGACTTCTGGTCATGCTTGCCCGGGACAAAGTCAAAGTTTGAGGCTGACCATGATAGAGCCCTGCTCGGATACCCCACGCAGTAGACCCCGGTCAAAATTTTACCTTCGGGCGTAGAAACTTTTCTGGAGCTTTTTCCACCAAGCAACCTCGCTGCTCTCCACCAGTCCGTATTTAGTGAGGTTTTGCCCGCTTCATTTTCAGGGAGTTCCTGGTCATTCATAAAACTTTATTCGATTTTAAAATAGAAAAATCATAAAAGTACAATTCATCATATTCAGGGATTCTGATTAAAATTACAGTGCATAGGATTCAATTTAGATTTACAGCTTAAGCTTAGTAGAATTGGAGCAAACTTTATTGTGTCACCGACATAGGGTAGTTCCACTTCAGCGTGGCAGTTACAATTAGAGTAAGATGCAGGGAGGGATACCAACCATTTTAGAAATCTATCCTCCAGATTCTGTAACTTATTTGTGGAGCCCACACCCTATACCCCTGCTCCATAAGTGGCGGCTGAGATTGTTTTAGCTCTATATATCATTTTAACAATCTTTATCGGTTTTGTGTCCAGTTTCTTTGCAAATCTGGTGATGGCTGCCATACTACTTTCCATCACCAGCGCTCTATTTTTTAACATGTTAGCCCAAGTATGACCTTTGTCGAACGAAACCCGCAGATAGGAAAATGTATCTACTACCTCTAACCTGCGGGCCCCTATGTGAAAGGATGGAACTTTCCAACGGCCTGTTGGGCCTGCTATTAATATAACAGATTTTGATTTATTGACCCTTAAATCCAGGGATTTCTTAAATGTTACATAGACCTTTATCATACATTGCAATGCCCTGACCGTTCTGGCAACTATTACTGCATCGTCTGCGTAGGCCAATAATGGAAGGGAAAAGGAGCCTAAACTCGGGACATCTGCTGTCTCAACCCCATTTGTGCATATTGAAAACAGAAATGGGGCAAGGGCGCACCCTTGTCCAACCCCCTCTTGGAATTAGGAACGGGCATATGCATTACCCTTCTTTGCCGTATCGTACACATGAGGTAGACTGGGAATACAGCTGGCGGATAAATATTAGTATTGGCGGGTCGATCCCCACAGTCTCCATTATCTCCCATAGTTTGCAGTGACTCACGTAATCGAAAGCTGAAGTTAGATCCATGAAAGCCATGTAGATTTTTTCCCCTTCTCCCTGGTGCATTTTTCTATAATTAAGCTCAGGTTCAGGCATTGGCCTCTGAAAACCGTATTGGGCCGGGATCAATATGTTCTTCTCCTGAGCCCATTCTTCCAGCCTATAGAGCATTAGCCATCCCATTAATTTTGAGGTACTGTCTAAAAGGGAGATAGGTCTGTAATTATGGTTCTCGTTTATGTTTCCTTTTTTGTAAACTGGGATAACTACACTAGTACCCCATGAGGCCAAGGGGCCTACCTTGGCTATCGCCTTAAATACATTCTGCAATAAGGGGGCCCATAGATCTTGATCTTCCATAAATAGATCAATTGGAACCCCATCAGGCCCCGAAGCCTTTGCCTTGCTACTCTTACTCAGGCCCTTTATTATTTCTTCGACAGAGAAAACAAGGGTCTCTGTTTGTACAGCCGGGGAATGTTCCTGGGTAATCGGGCAAATTTCATTTGATCCAAAAATCTTTTCAAAATGGGTCACCCATGCATCCTCGCCCACATGGGAATCCAAGGTTGGATCCTTAGGGTCCTTGAAGTATGGATTATTCACCACCCTCTAAAAGTCGCTACTATTTTTGGTGGATGCTGCCCGTTTGAACTTTTCCCAAGCCTCATCTTTCAGAGTCATCTCCCTTTGTTTCCTAGCTAATCTGTATGCCTTCTGCAGCGAATTTATCCTCCGTTGGTCTCTAGGTATAACTTTCAGGGCTTCGTGGAGATCCTTTAAAGATCAGGAGCAGGCGCAATCAAACGCCTGACCGGGGCCTTATTTGCAGTTTTACTGCGAGTCAGGGCATATTTCACTCCCTCCGATAATTTCGAAAAATGAATAAGCTGGTCACTGGGAAGATTTACATCCAAACAATTTTGTATATATATACCATATTCTTGGATACTATCTGTGGAGTTATATCTTCCTTATCTATTCTTTCCCATTTTAATTGGTATCCATTCTTTCTTCCCAAGACCGGTTTCTCTATGTTTTGTATTTGCCTATCCCGTGGGGATCCTACTGCCAGGGCTAAGGAGAGGATGACATGGTCGCTAAAACTTGTAAATATTGCCTCCACTTGTGTCAGCTTTCCACCAAGAGGTTCTGATGCTAGTACGAAATCAATGGTTGATTCGTACTCGTTGCGTGTGAAGGTCTTTATGAAATCACCAGTGGCTGTATCGATTCTATTTCTTATCTCCAAATTTCGAATGTGGAGTAGTCTGTTTAAACTCTGCCCATATTCGTGGTGTATAAAATGCTTTGCTTTGCCGGGTCACCCTCCACATCTATGATGCCACAGACCGACTCAGTAGAGTATTTACATGGCTGTAAATTGAAGTCACCTACCCACACACTATTAAAATTCTCCTGGGATCTGCTACCAATTTTATTAAGCTAATTTTCCACTAAAGCTGTACCGAGTGCATATTCTCTCCAAAGTTGTTGTTGTAAAAGTTTATCAATAGCCAATCCTGACCACATGACCTCCCCCCCCCCCAATTTGCAGGAAGTGAAAATAAGGCCACACCTTCACAATTTTTTTAAATCTTATTGGAAGGGTATTAGATATTAATGTTACTAGGCCACCTCTTGCTCGTCCTGATTGAGATGGAACAGCCTCCGTCTGGAACGAGCGATACCCATCTACAGCAATTTGATCAGTTGCCCAAGTCTCCTGTATGCAGATTATATCATATTTTTGCCAAATGGCAGGCCAATGGATATTGCCCACCTTCTTCTTAATACCTGCAACATTCCAGGAGGCTAGCTTTAACCAGCTTCCAGCATCCCCTACTGGGTCCACTGAGACTGTTAGATTGTCACTAATGGTTGCACTAGTATGCACCGGCCATATTTGGGGTATATCAGCTATGGGTAGTCAGTCGCATGATTCTAGATCTGACAAGGGGGCAAATCGATTCTCTGCTCCCCAGTTGGAACTCCCCAGATTGCCCGGACGGGACTTGGCAGGTTGCTTATCTCTGTACCTTCCTTGGGCATTTCTGCGAGGTGCCAAATTATATAAGGGGGCAGGGCTGTAAAAATAATCCAGGGATAGAGCAAAAATATGGGTGTCAGGGAATGCTACATTATGAAGTTGGTGTCTCAGGTAGCTCAGCAGTTGCTGATCGTTAAAATTAATCACTATGCCCACCCATCCCACTCTTCTGGCCATTATGATGTTACTAGCTAAACCCCCATTTCTTCCTGCCCCAATATGGGCATGCAAGTTAAACCAAAACAGTGACTTGTCCATCAGCTGCTCTGTAGATTCTTTCTGCCCCCAGCGCGAGGGAGATATAGGGATTGGTTCTGCTGCTGCCTATTAATCTCTGCCTCACCTTCCATCTGATGCAAGGCCCTCGCCTCATGTGGACCCCCTCTCTTTCATATGGGGGAGAACTCTTCTTTGTATAGGGGCCCCCCCTTCGTTTACCCCCTCACAAGTCCTACGGACGGCTGGCTGGGAGCCCATAGGGTGAGAGGAGGATACAGGTGGAGCCTGCAATGGTGGTAACTTAGACGTAGTACGCATATGTACCTCCCCTTGTGCACCCACCGGTTGATCCATTATTGGAGGTTCCAGCCCCCCCCTGTGGCTCCCTTTGTCCAGAGAGAGACTATACTCTCTTCTATCTTTGTCAGTCTATGGATTAATGGCTGCAATAGTAGTCACCATGTTCTCCAGTCTGTTCCAACCAGCCTCATCAATCATAACCGAGCATAAGTTAGTAGAGAGTGGCTGATGCATACTAGGTTCTCCTTCGCTTATTATCGGGGGTCTTTTGAATTTTAGGTTTTTGGTTTGGTTAGGCTTTACTTTTTTCCGCATCTTTTCCTCTTAGCTGCTGGTTTGATGTTAGCCTCCTTAAAAGGAGCAGACTCGATTGCAGGGTCCGTGGCCAAGTGTCTACCACCACGGGCTTAGGGCTCAAGCTGGGGCACACAGCTCATAGCAAGCTTCAGGTTGTAGTAAAGTTGTACCTATGCTCCTTCTTCCCTCTTCCAGAGAGAGACGACGCTCTGTAAGCTCAATTTCTTGTGATAAGACATTAGCTGCCCGTGTTAAGAATGCGTCAAGTGTGTTCTTTATTACTCCCTCCCTGGGCTTCACTAGTTGCCTTCCTCTTACCCATAGACGGTAAAGCTCCTTCCTGCGATACTCAGAAGGTTGAACTTTCCTGGGAAGGTGACCGTTAGGGGGGGTGGCCCAGCCCAGTCTCCTCCGGGCTCCGACGGGCATGGACGGACCCGCCCTTGGCCCGGGCTGTGCCGGGGCGTGTCCATGTGCGCATCACGCGCCACGGGCCAGTGCTGTGCTGATAAGCATGTGTGTCAGGCGCGGGGCTATCAGGAGCTGTAGTCCACCAGCAGGTCCAGCGGAGTGTTGTGCGGCTTCCCCTCTGCAGCGCCGAAACTCCTCAGCATGCAGGTATTGTTGGCGGTTACAGAGCTGCGGGCCAGCATTGCGCTGATAGGCGCATGTGTCAGGCATGGGGCTATCAGGAGCTGTAGTCCCCCAGCAGGTCCAGAGGAGTGTTGTGCGGCTTCCCCCCTGCAGTGGCGAAACTCCTCAGCATGCAGGTATCGTCCTGGACAAACTCTGGAAGTGGACCTCCAGAGCTCTTTAGTGGGATGGACCTGGAATCCAGGCTGGGTCGCGGTTGAAGGTGGCCGGCTTGGCCATCACAGTCGAGTCGGTCCCCTTATGGAGCTTTTTCCAAAAAGTTTCCCAAACTTCTGGAGGTCCTTCCAGAAGGTCTCCTGGTGGGTCTCAAGCGTCTAAAACACAAATCCAAGGGTGTGGAAACTCCTAGCTGGTCCTTGGAAGGCTTGAACTTCACTTCCCACAATGCACTTGGTCAACCTCATAAAAAACTCCACTGGATGCACTCCAGGAGGGGGACTCTGTCTGGAGAAAGGTAAGGTAAGTTAAGTTCTGTTAACCTGTAGCTGTAGGGAGTCCACTCCTTCCTCATTCTTGAAGCAAGGCAAAGTCCCCAGAGCTATAGACCCAGATAGTGCAACAGGCATAGTCTTCACCAGGCAGGCCCTTGGGTGCCGATCAGGATCCCAGCAGGACAATCCTCCTTCTTGTAGTTTCAGGTAGCAGAACTGAGAAGAACTGCACCTCTCACAGTGTTCTCTGGTGACAAGCTGGGGAGCAGCCCTGTCCAATTAGGTGCAGGGCATCACGCAAATCATGACTTCCTCCAAAGTGTGGCATATTCTTATCTAAAACAATCTCAGAGTATGGCTTATTTCCATAAACTCCCCCTACTCACATCTGTGAATTCCTTCCTTAAGTCTCCCATCTGGCTAGGAGAGGGAGTGGCCCTGGCTGACAGGCTTGCTTGACCTGGTCTTCCTTTGAAGCTGATGCTTTATGGCCCAACCCCCTGCTCTGGCATTCCTGTGCCCCACAGAGCTTTCTCCATCAGATAGCCTCTGCAAGGCCAGGCCATTTATCACCTAATCAAGGCAGCATGGCTAATCCCCTCAGGGCTTACCAATCAGTGAAGAGTGCTTGAGGATGTATTTTGGCTTACAGAAAAGAAAGTCTAATAACTTATTTTCTGTACAAGTTTTGATAAATTCAACAATGCCAAGTTGATGGATTTATCAATATCATTCTGTTCAGTCTTTGAATTCTATTTTAACACTCTCCTAGCAATAGTTATACTTCCATAACATATTGCAATGTTAGCCTATAAGGCCAACTATCTTCAAGGGGAAAAATGAAATGTGCAATTTCTTCCTCACCAGGGTTTATAAAACCTCTTTTATAAAGCCCTGGTCATAATTACAGGAACCCCCACCCCTGGAGCACCTAGGGGAGACCTGGGGGCTTCCTAATATGCAAAAACAATTTGAGTTATTATTTCACAGTGTCCACAGCACTAAAGTCGAATTTATAGTGAATTTTCTACAATGGGAAAAATATAATGGACAGCTTTCGCTAACCAGAGTTTATAAAACCTCTTTTATAAGGACCCTGCTAATATTACATGACCACCCCACCCCTGCAACATCTAGGTGAGACATTGGGGGTACCCATAATGTAAAAATAAGGCAGATTATCACTTTTAAAGCACCCATATAAGCTGAGAGGAAGATGGCGACCGAGTAGGACGTGCCTGCTTGTCGCTCCGTCCCGCCAACAGGACCCCGTTCCTATAGCCTTGCAAAGCTGGCCCGGTGGTGTTCCTGGGGCTTATGCTACCTCCATGAATGCTTTTCGGAGTAAATGAAGCTACAGCAGAGCGGGGACAGCCTCTAACGGGCGGACTGTGAGCGATGTCCAGTCATCGTGGGCGGCACTGTTCAGAGCGGCGATCTTACCTAATTTAGCCGCCGGCATGCGGCCTGACGAGATTGTAGCCTAATCGGGGTGGCAGCAATCCGGGCCTGATTGGAGGTCCCTTACCAGGTTCGGAGTCATTGCGGCAAACAGCGAGAGGGCCAGAGACCGTTCTGGACCTGCGGCAGCCGGCACTGGGCCCGGAGAGCGGTAGGCTTGGAGATCGAGAGTGAGCAGTCAGAACTCCCTCCCCGCGGATCTCTCCTGAAAATAGTCAGTGGCAAACACGAGAGAGTCAGTGACCCCACACTGAGCCACAAGAAGCAGTGTGGCCCCTGGGTTGGGAGGTTGGAGGCCAGAGCGGTCCCAGGGACTGAGGGCTAGAGGTTTAGGCCCTAGGGGGTGGCAAGCAAAGACGAGACGGAGGAGAAAGGAAGAATCACCCTGACGCCAGGTGGCACCGAGCCCGCCCTGGAGACTGTTGCAAGGCATCAGGGGCCTGACCCTAGATGGGCGCCATTACCGCTAGAGCTAAACGCAATCAGCATTGAGAGAGCCCCTGAGCACAGTAGCAGTGGAACCCCAGAGCAGCAGTGAGAGTCATGGGCTGCCAAAAGGGGCTTTGGCAAGGATTCTGCTTCCCCGAGGGCACGGCCAGGCGGCATCAGGCCCCTTCTTACATCTCCCCGGGGAAGCCACGGAGACCGATTCGGACATTCCATTGCCAAGGCCTGAGGGCAGGTTCCGGAGAGTCTGTGGATGGGGCAGGCCTCGTGGGCACACGCCTGAGCACAGCAAACCGCTGAGAGGTCCTGGGTGGAGAGAAGCAGTTGGGAGGTCCTGCGCAGAGCAGGAGAGGCAGGCGCATTAGCCCGGAGAATCTCACTAAGTAATACGATAGGCGCCGCCGTGCCCAGGAGCCCGAGCGGCAAAAGCACCTTGCACCCACTAAATGGCATCCACTAAGGGGAAGAAGGAGCGCTCTGTCAAAGATATTCTCCTCAAACCACCAACCAACAGTGCAGATCTGTTGCCCTCATTGCTGGGAGAGGTTGGAGATGCAGAAGCTCCCGTTACGCGTTCCTTTCTTGAAACCCTGTTTGCCTCACTGAAGGATGAAATGCACACCATGAAAAAGGAACTGACTCAAGAAATCAGAGAGGTTCGGAAGGACCTAGACGCGCTAGGAGATAGAGTCGATACATTAGAAATGCAAGCCTCCACCAGGGATGAGGAGATAGATCAGCTTAAACAGCAGATTCTCCGCCTAAAGGACCAACACCTGGACTCCAGGCTCATGCGGAGGATCTCGAAAATCGCTCCCGGCGCCACAACATTCGAATCCAGGGCATCCCTTAGGGGGCAGGGGGACCAGACATGGCCTTGTACGTAGAGGAGCTCTTCGGCTCCATTTTAGACGCCCTGCCAGACCAGAGGATCAAGTTGGACCGTACGCACAGGGTTGGCCCGAAGAAGCCATCTCCCGTTCCGCTGGCGCACATCCTTACATGCGTAAATGACTTCCAGCTCAAAGAACAAATCCTCCAACAGGTAAGAGACAAGCATCCTAGCGAGTTCCGGGGTCTCTGGCCCATTTTATATCAAGACCTCGCAGCCTCCACACTGCAAAAGAGGAGAGAATTCAAGCCAATCACGGCCCACCTGCGGTCCGTGGAGGTCCCCTACTCCTGGGGTCACCCTTTTCGGCTGATCTTCAGATGGGAAGGCAAAATACACCATATTCGTTCTCTGCAGGAGGCTAAACAACTGCTGAACTTAACAGAGGAAGTCCGGGGAGATCCCGCTCAGGCTGAGACAAAGGACAGAGCCTCAAGAGGGAGATGGCAGAAAGTGGGCCACTCCCCGCTATGCCTACGTCCCAATCCAGAAACCATTGCTAGAGAGAAGAAGGCGGTCATAGCCTCCCTTGAAGAAGACACTGCTCCCCCAGAGTGAGAGACCCAACGATGCAGCATAGCCGAACTGGAGGGGGCTGACCCTAGGACCCGAGGGCTTGTTTTTCTGATTTCCCGGTCTCGTCGGCTGGGAGGGGCCCGGGTGGGGCGTGGGCAGAATGGGTTCTGCTGACATCCCACGCTTCCTCATGGATTATATTAACCAGGAATTCTACACTGTTCGTCGGTTTTTGTTACTTGTTACTTTTGTTGTAATGTTATGGGGTTATTCAGTCCTCCTCCCCCTACAGGTATGTCAGCCATTGACCAGAGGGACCCTCCCACAGCCAGGGCATCACCCCACAGCACCCTACAGGTCATGACACAGATAGGCCCCACTGGCATTATGACACAATCAGCCTCTTCATGCCACCCAAGGCCAGACTAGATGATCCCACATCCTAAGATAGTCTCACTCAACGTAAAAGGCCTCAACAACCCGGTGAAGAGGCGGGCCATACTTTGCTATCTGGAAAACACTGACGTTCATATATGTCTCCTTCAAGAGACACATCTCTTGGCCGGGGACACTCATAGATTGAGAGCTAAGGCGTTCCCGCAGCAGCTCTTCTTGTGCTACTCCACCAAAACAGCCGGGGTAGCCATTCTTGTCTCCTCCAAGTTCCCTGGCAGGGTGGGCCCCAAACAAGCAGAACTCAGGGGTAGATTTCTGGCTATACCTTCTCACTAGGGTCCCACACCATCACTATTGGCACAGTTTATGCCCCGAATGAAGGGCAGGAAGGGTTTATGCGTACAGTAGTGCTAGAGTTATCCAGATCACCGTACAGGTCGTTGATACTGGGTGGGGACCTCAACCTGGCCTTCGATAACAACGCAGATAGGTCGGCACAGCGACAGGGGCAGTCCGGAGCCCTCCCGGAAGAAGGGAAGAGAATGTTGGCTGAGACAGGACTGGGACATGTATGGAGGGCCCATCACCCGACTGACAGAGAGTATACCTTTTACTCCCACTCTCACAAGACCGATGCCAGGATTGATTACTTCTTAGCCACCGAAGCAGTCGTCCCGCAAGTCCAGCAGGTAGATATACTTCCCCGCTCATTGTCTGATCACTCGGCTGTGAGCCTGATACTGGCCCTCGCCGGTTCTGGTCCAGCATGCCGTATCTGGTGCCTAAAAGAAACAATGCTCCAGCGCCCTGAGGTAGTGCAACAGATCACGAAAGCGATCACTGATTACCTAGCGGTGAACAACACTCCTGAAACCCCCATAGCACTTCTTTGGGACGCCTTCAAGGCAGTCATCAGGGGGGAGATTATTGCCATTGCCGCGTCTGACAATAAAACCCAGGGGGACAAGCGAGAACAACTTGCGCGGAAAGTGGAGGAGTTAGAACGTATCCACCAGAGAACGGGCGCCCCTAGGGTCTATAGGCAGTTGGAATCTGCGCGAACTCAATTAGAAGGGCTGGACCTAGATAGGGCAGAGTATGCAGCGCTGTATCTTAGGCACTCCTTCTACACCAGGGGGGACAGAAGTGGGAGATTGCTGGCCAACAGACTAAGGGTACAACGGCAGTCCTCCAGCATCTCCACAGTGGTCAATGCGCTAGGACAAGAGTAGGCCTCCAACCAGGCTATCGCTGAAACGTTCCGACACTACTACGCGGCTGTATACGGAGCACAACAATTACCCCCAGAAGGCCCTACCCAATACTTGCATGGCGTGAGTACTACCAAACTAACACCTGATCAGGCCGCACAGCTTGAGCCCCTGATCAAATTAGAGGAGGTGATCTCTGCAATTTCCAAACAAAAACTGCTTAAGTCCCCAGGCCCGGACAGCTTCCCCTCTGTTTTTTACAAAACCTTTTGCCCCACACTAGCTTCCATAGTCACAAGGTTATACAACTCAGTTGGGCTTTCCTTCTCAATCGTGTCCACGATGCTAGAGGAGCTAGTCACAGTAATACTAGCACCTCTAGCATCAAGATAAATGACAATGTGCATCCTACCAGCCTATTTCCCACCTTAATGTGGACCTTAAGCTGTTCACTGGGATCCTGGTGCAGCGCCTTTCCCCTCTTCTACCGAGATTGATTGACCCGGACCAACTGGGCTTCGTGCCCAGCCGCCAGTGCTCCGATAATACCAAACGCCTCTTACACATCATCGACAAAGCGGAGCGTTTTGGCACAGAATGTATGATTCTTTCTATTGACGCTGAAAAAACGTTTGACAGGGTGCATTGGCCTTACCTGGAGGCGACTCTGCGGCACTTTGGCCTACCGTAGAGATTCATGGGCTGGGTCTTAGGCAGGTACACCAAACCAGCTGCCTCGGTCCGAGTGAATGGCATCACCTCCACTCCCTTTCCTATCCAGCAGGGAACGAGATAGGGATGCCCGCTCACCCCGCTCCGATTCACCCTTTATATGGAGCCCATGGCCCAAAGAGTACGCACTAATCCTTTGATCTCCAGGGTGGTATTTGGAGGGGAAGAGCACAAGATTAGTTTATATGCGGATGACGTAGTCGCAACCCTGGAAAACCCTAAGTTGTCACTACCAGCCCTTATGGCCGAGTTGGAGCAGTTTACGCAGGCAGCAGGTTTTAGGGTCAATGTCCACAAATCACAAGCCCTCAACCTGTCTCTCACCCCAGCCACAGCAGAGGAACTGAAGCGCGACTACATATTCAATGGGCCTAGGAAGCCATTCCCTATTTAGGCCTCCAGCTCACAGCCAGCACGCAACGCACCATTTCACTGAATTACACAGCGCTACTCCAGCACATACGAGACTGCCTACGTAGATGGAGACCGCACACGTTGTCCTGGTTAGGCCGTGTAGCAGCGATTAAAATGACAATCTTGCCGAAGATACTATTTCTCTTCCAGATCCTTCGCTAGCCTCCCCCACCCCACCAGGAGAGTTACGCTCTATGCAGCGCGATCTGGAATACTTTATATGGCGAGACAGAAGGCCCAGATTGCACAGAGAATTATGCTAGAGACCTCCAATAAAAGGGGCCTGGCAGTTCCAAATCTGCAGGACTACTACTGGGCGGTGCAGCTGAGAGCCCTGTTGGAGTGGTCACGGCCAGAATCCAAGAAACACTGGCTGTTCATGGATAGAGCCTTGGCTAAACAACCCCTATGGGGGATCCCCTTCCTTACCAGAGAGGTGCGCCCCCGTAACCTCTACGTCTTGAGGGTCACACACGCCACACTGGCAGCCTGGGATAAAGTAGCTACGACCGGCGCACTCACGACGTTTCCTTCACCGCTAACCCCTATAATACATAACTCCGCATTCACACCAGGTCTTGAATCAGGCGCATACACTCAATGGACTCGAGAAGGACGTAGGTCTATTGGAAACCTCTTCGATGCGGATGGTCTTTATCATTTGATGCCTTTCGTACACAACAGAATCTCCCTGAGGGAGAACGGTTCCGCTATCATCAACTCAGACACTGGGTGCTGCAAGCAGGTGTTCGAGACGGGGCTCAGAGACACCTCACGCCATTTGAGAAATGGTTGGTGATGAAACACTCGGACTCCCGTCTGATAACGGAACTTTATGGGTTCCTCAGGCGTACCCCCAGGGCCGACAAATCCCCAGGCCAACTCAGGTGGGAGAGGGAGTTGGGGAGGACGCCTTCAGGGAAGGAATGGGCAGACATCTATTACAGAGCTCACCACACGGCACGCAATGTAGATAGCATTGAGACCGCTACAAAAATTGTAACCTATTGGTATCTCACTCCTCAGAGACTCCACAGAGGTAACCCAGCTCGAGACCCTCTGTGCTGGAGAGCTTGGGGTCACCGGGTACACTGACCCAGTTACTATGGGATTGCCCTCGACTCTCGAGTTACTGGACGCAAATACTGGAAGACATAGATGGCCACTTCGACACCCAGCTCCCTCGCTTTCCTGCATACACTCTGTTGGGCCTCCCCCTTTTTCCCTCACCTTCCCACTTAAATTGCGGAGAGGTCGACAGATTGCACTGGCGCTGGGGGCTTCCCTTCAAAACATTTTAGGTCACTGGGAAACAGACACCTCTCCCACGTATCTGGGATGGTACACACTTGGGATGGAGAGGGTTTCCCTCACTCTCTCCAACCCAGGAGCCATTACAACGACTTGCTGTAGGGGGCGCGCTGGACTTAGGAATAGTATTATTTACTATTCCTACTCCAGTTTGCGCAACAGCAGGGAAGGTGTTGGATTTTAAATCCAATACCAGTGCGCCCCCTACAGCAAGTCGTTGTAATGACTTGCGATGTAATGGTATTGCGTACTAACAACGCGGTCGTTGTAACGACCGCGTTGTAATGGCATGCGTTGTGGAGACAGTGTTGTAAACGCTGTTTCCCGTCCCAGATATCTGAGACAATTGCGATTAACGGAACCCCCACAGACAGCACCCTGTTGGCAAGCAGAATCCTAGTAGACACAGGATGAATGTGGGGGGCATTGCATTGAGACCAGGTTTGAGAGGGGGCTCTTTTGTGCAGTTTAAATTTCCTGCTTTGGGGGAGGGGAGGGAGAAGTTGGGGTGGGTCCTAAGCGACACTTAACTGCGCTCTATGTTCTGTTGTCATGTTTGTTTACCATGCTGAAATTAACAAAGAAATTTAAACCTAAAGTGCCCATACCACCAAAGTCGAGTTTGCAGTGAATTTTACTTTTAAAAGCAATGCTGCAACGCAGGGCTGCTTTTAAAATGACCTCAGGCTCTCAGCAGGGCACACATGCAAGTGCAACAAAGGCTTCTGGCCTCTAAACCGCCATGCCCAATTATATTCTAGGGACTTATATGTAGTTTTCATCCCCAGGCCTTATTATCTACTAGGGACTTCTAGAGTAGGTCATGCCAATTATAAGTGTACCTCAATGTATGTGTTTCTGTTTAACATAGCACTGGGCCTAGGCCTGACTAGCAGAGCCCAGGACACAGTCAGAGTCAACTACCACCAGTTCCATTTAGCACCAAAACATTGGGGTGAACAGGCTAAACAGGGTGACTTTCTAACAACCCTACATCACTGTGTTAGGCCAGGTGCTCCATTGGAGAGGGGCTTGAAACCTAAAAAGGTACTATCATTGAAGGTTTTAACATGAAGGCCCTCGTTAAGAGTGGCACACTCTGATAAAAACCTGTGTTATCAACACCCCTCCCCCAATGAACTGTTACTAGGTGGTACCAGAAGTTTGCGATAATCATAATTAATGCACCTATTTCCACATGTTTTCCTCTATTTTTGTTTCAGAGAATGTGCATGCTTATAGCAGATAAAATCTCCAGGTGGAATAACACTGAGCAAAAGTGCTCCAGTTGAACTCATTTTTCTGATGGACCCGGAAACTTTTTGCCAGGCACAATGGAATTAATGATCTGCTTATAATGACTTCAGGCTACCACCTAAATACTAATACTTTCAAACAAATAACTGTGGAGCAATTGTGTTTTTTCAATCTGTGCCTTAGTCCGACTATTAACTGAGTCTGCTGGGAATCAGCACTAAAGTTCCCACAATTAGCTCTGGCCCTTATTTAAAGTTTAGCAGATGGGATACGCTGTAACAAACATGGTGGATGCGCTGTCTGCCATATTACAAATGCATTTTTGCCTATGTAACTTGCAGTGGCAGCTCACACAGGTAATGCTGTGGGGCGGTGAGGCAGGGCGGGGGTAGTAGAGTCCAATATACGACGGGAAAAAATAAAGTAAAGAAATAAATAAATAAAACCACTTACCTTGCGCTCGCCGCATCGCCAAGTCAGTGATGCGGCGAGCCCACTGTAAGTGGTTTTATTTATTTATTTATTTACTTTCACCTTTCCCGTCGTATGTCGAACTCCACTACCCCCACACCCCGCCCCCGCCTCATCACCCCACAGCGTTACCTGTGCGAGCCGCCACTGGTAACTTGTGATAGGGTGAACAGGATATCTGCTATGTTTTGGTTGATTATGCAGTCCCTAAAACTCTATATAAGGGCCTAGGTCTTGATTAACCTCTCTCTAACATGACAAGAACTGTGTCGCACATGAAAGAGAGCCAAGTGTGGCTGTCATAAATCAAGTGGAAACACCCTTCGGCTACATCAATAGTGGACCCTGAACTTATTAAATATATTTATTTCCATTATTGCCCCACTTCCCATTGCTCCGCTTGAATTCCAACCTGTTAGAAATGGGATTTCTGGTTGGCTAAGGATTGCGCCAAAGCCAGGCAGAAACCACCACTCTAGTCAGGGCAAGGAAATTACACGCTGAAGATTACCCTTGCTCACACACTTGGTAGCTTGGCACGAGCAGTCAGGCTTATCCCAGAGGCAATGTGTAAAGCGTTTGCGCAACACACACACACAGCAGCAACACACTAGGCACACCACAAAAGTAACTCCACACAAGGTTATATCAAAAATAGCCTTTGTATTATCATAAACAAATTTGGAACCTAATCACACATTTACACTGTGCCAGCTGGCACTAGACAATATTCACAGGGGATTATGTACAGGGCCAGGCCAATCGGGCCATGGTCAGAACCATCAGAACAGGTAAGTAAAACCACAACCAGTAACTACTGGTACCATAATGACCTAAGCATTATTACATTAGCATTAGACACCATCCTAAAATATCATGGCACGACATTAGGCAATAAATCACATTAGGGCCAAACCACATTAACATAAACACATTATGCACTAGGCCTCACCAGCATAAACACATTATGCATAAACATCCTAAACATAAACACAATATGTCATAGGCATCACAAGCATAAATCACATTACGCCATTACATTAGGGCCTTGCGCCCTACCAACATAGAACTGACCCCCTGGCCAACTGGCCTTTCGCTGGGGCTCAAATGCTCTCTGTCCCAAAATGTCTGGGCTGGCTGCCAAAGCAGCAGAATCCCAAAAGTGCGCAATTGCGCAGGCCTAAACGTGGCAGCTGCAGCTAATTGCGGTGCAGCTGTGCGGGCAAAAATGTGGGTACTGGCACTCACTGTGCCCTCTGGGCCCATCTGGGTCCCCACTGGGATTGTCTAAACAATTATGCGCAACGTTTCAGCTGCCCGCTCTGGTGCGGGCAGCTGGGACAAAGAAATCAGCCCTGACACCACTGTGCCCCTGGAGCCCACACTGGGAATCTAAAATAATAGGGCCCAATCGTTGCAGCTGCCCGCGCTCTCGCAGGGCAGCTGTGGGAATGCACAAAGCAGGGCTGGCACTTACTGTGCCCTGTGAGCCCCCACTGAGACTCTAAACTCCAAATCGCCCCACGGTGCAGCTGCCCGCGCTCTCGCGGTGCAGCTGATGCAAAAGTGAGCCCGGGCACCACTGTGCCTTTTTAAGTCCCACTCCGGGACTTCCAAACAAAAACTGCCCCCAAAGGAAATCCGGCCGGCTCCAGGCACCGGAAATGTGCCTCGAAAAGGAGCCAACCCTGCATGAACTAGAGCCCCACTCACCGGGCTCTGCAGGCTCCTCTGGCGCTGCTTGGGGAGACTCTGCTCTTCACCCGGTCTGCTGCGAGGCTCCTCCTCGTTCCTGCGGCCAGTCATGAAGAAGGCTGCGGGGCAGGGAGAGCCCTCGGGACTCCGGTCGGCTCTTTTCTGCACATCGCCAAAGCGGGGTGGGCTCCCGCCTAGCTTCTGCTACACGCGGGCTCCCATCAGCTCACGGGTGCCCTGCTTAGGCCTGCACCTATTTCCGGACTCCGGCCTTTGGCTGCGCTGTGATTGGCGGCCTTGGCCGCCTCCTGCTATTGGCCCCGCCCCGAGTCAGGCAGCAGGCGCCTGGCTTCCGGGTCGCAGCTCCTCTCGGCGGCAGCTCCTTCTCGGCGGCAGCAGTTTGCGGGGTGGGCACCCGCTGTAATTAAATAAAAACACCACATGCGGGGTGGGCAACCGCCCTGATCGGCAAAATGCGGGGTGTGCTCCTGCTCACAAATCAGCAGGTTAGGGGGAACCCCACATGCCGGGATTCCCTTCAGCAGCGTGCTGCAACGCCCGCATGCTCCTCTTCTCCTTGCAATTCAAATCCAGCGCTCAGAATGCGCCATGGGCTCACAGTCCTTGGAAGTCCTGAAGGTTTAAGGGGGCAAAGCTGGGCCCAAGGAGGCCAGCACACAGGGCTCTCCAGCAGGGAGGCAAGCCCTCGTAGCGGTTCCTCCTGGGCCCCCAGCAGCAGCAAGCCCCCGCAAGTTCAGGAACAACACAAAAGCACTCTCTCATGGGGTCACAGCCCCTATATTTATATTAGGCATTCCTTTGTTTGCCCTGGCACAGGGCTTGGGGGAACCAGTCTAAACTGGTTCAGGGGGGAATTGGAGCACTTTGTTTACCAGGCTTCTCTTCCCCTTTGTCAGGTGGGGTCTCGGTGATCAGACACACCACAGGGGGCGGAGCCAGCATTCACTAGGGCAGGCACAATCCTATTCAGGGACCAGGGACTTCTACTCCCACTACGCCAAATGCAGATGTCCCATTCAGCCTAGCGCTGACTCACCCTGCCCCTCCTGGAGCCACACACACCTCACCAGCCCCTGTCACTCAAAAGCCAGACATGCAATTCAGATCAGCCAGGCAGACACATAGCACACAGAAATGCCAACTTCTAAAAGTAAACACAAGGAGATGATGGACGGAGTGCTGAAACTTTTCAAACACTCACCCCCAGTCACAGGTCTGGGTTGAATCCATCATCATTCTTTAGCTCACTTTGCCAACCCAGTTCAGACATGGCTATATGCAAATCAGTCTTGACCCTGTGCCTCATGGGAACAGTCCAGACCGAACTTCCAAGCCATGTCTTCCCTGGACCGGAAACAAGCATCCTGGGACCGGTTTCGGACTAACAGCCCTCATCAACCATGCTAGATTGAATTCAGTGGCAAAGTGCGCATAGGACCCATGTCTGGGCATACCCTGCCAACTTAGGGCGAACAAAACAAACACAAGGAGATGATGGACGGAGCGCTGAAACTTTTCAGACTCTCACCCCCAGTCACAGATCTGGATTGAATCCATCATCGTTCTTTAGCTGACTTCGCCACCCCAGTTCAGACACAGCTATATGCAAATCAGTCTTGGCCCTGTGCCTCATGGGAACAGTCCAGCCCGAACTGCCAAGCCATGTCTTCCCTGGACTGGAAACAAGCATCCTGGGACCGGTTTCGGGTTAACTGGGGGGCTGAACTGGGGTGGCGAAGTGAGCTAAAGAACGATGATGGATTCAACCCAGATCTGTGACTGGGGGTGAGTGTCTGAAAAGTTTCAGCGCTCCGTCCATCATCTCCTTCTGTTTGCTTTGTTCGCCCTAAGTTGGCAGGGTACGCCCAGACGTGGGTCCCTTGCTCACTTTGCCACTGGATTCAAGCTAGCCTGGCTAATGAGGGCTGTCAGCCCAAAACCGGTCCCAGGATGCTTGTTTCCAGTTCAGGGAAGACATGGCTTGGCAGTTCGGGCTGGACTGTTCCCATGAGGCACAGGGTCAAGACTGATTTGCATATAGCTATGTCTGAACTGGGGTGGCGAAGTGAGCTAAAGAACGATGATGGATTCAACCCAGATCTGTAACTGGGGGTGAGTGTCTGAAAAGTTTCAGCGCTCCGTCCATCATCTCCTTCTGTTTGCTTTGTTTGCCCTAAGTTGGCAGGGTATGCCCAGACGTGGGTCCCTTGCTCACTTTGCCACTGGATCCAGCTAGCCTGGCTGATGAGGGCTGTCTGCCCGAAACCGGTCCCAGGATGCTTGTTTCCAGTTCAGGGAAGACATGGCTTGGCAGTTCGGGCTGGACTGTTCCCATGAGGCACCGGGTCAAGACTGATTTGCATATAGCTATGTCTGAACTGGGGTGGCGAAGTGAGCTAAAGAACGATGATGGATTCAACTCAGATCTGTGACTGGGGGTGAGTGTCTGAAATGTTTCAGCGCTCCGTCCATCATCTCCTTCTGTTTGCTTTGTTCACCCTAAGTTGGCAGGGTATGCCCAAACGTGGGTCCCTTGCTCACTTTGCCACTGGATTCAAGCTAGCCTGGCTGATGAGGGCTGTCAGCCCGAAACCGGTCCCAGGATGCTTGTTTCCGGTTCAGGGAAGACATGGCTTGGCAGTTCAGGCTGGACTGTTCCCATGAGGCACAGGGTCAAGACTGATTTGCATATAGCTATGTCTGAACTGGGGTGGCGAAGTGAGCTAAAGATCAATGATGGATCCAACCCAGATCTGTGACTGGGGGTGAGTGTCTGAAAAGTTTCAGCGCTCCGTTCATCATCTCCTTCTGTTTGCTTTGTTCGCCCTAAATTGGCAGGGTATGCCCAGACGTGGGTCCCTTGCTCACCTTGCCACTGGATTCAAGCTAGCCTGGCTGATGAGGGCTGTCAGCCCGAAACCGGTTCCAGGATGTATGTTTCCTGTTCAGGGAAGACATGTCTTGGCAGTTCGGGCTGGACTGTTCCCATGAGGCACAGGGTCAAGACTGATTTGCATATAGCTATGTCTGAACTGGGGTGGCGAAGTGAGCTAAAGAACGATGATGGATTAAACCCAGATCTGTGACTGGGGGTGAGTGTCTGAAAGGTTTCAGCGCTCCGTTCATCATCTCCTTCTGTTTGCTTTGTTTGCCCTAAGTTGGCAGGGTATGCCCAGACGTGGGTCCCTTGCTCACTTTGCCACTGGATTCAAGCTAGCCTGGCTGATGAGGGCTGTCAGCCCGAAACCGGTCCCAGGATGCTTGTTTCCAGTTCAGGGAAGACATGGCTTGGCAGTTCGGGCTGGACTGTTCCCATGAGGCACAGGGTCAAGACTGATTTGCATATAGCTATGTCTGAACTGGGGTGGCGAAGTGAGCTAAAGAACGATGATGGATTCAACTCAGATCTGTGACTGGGGGTGAGTGTCTGAAATGTTTCAGCGCTCCATCCATCATCTCCTTCTGTTTGCTTTGTTCGCCCTAAGTTGGCAGGGTATGCCCATACGTGGGTCCCTTGCTCACTTTGCCACTGGATTCAAGCTAGCCTGGCTGATGAGGGTTGTCAGCCCGAAACCGGTCCCAGGATGCTTGTTTCCGGTTCAGGGAAGACATGGCTTGGCAGTTCGGGCTGGACTGTTCCCATGAGGCACAGGGTCACGACTGATTTGCATATAGCTATGTCTGAACGGGGGTGGCGAAGTGAGCTAAAGATCAATGATGGATTCAACCCAGATCTGTGACTGGGGGTGAGTGTCTGAAAAGTTTCAGCGCTCCGTTCATCATTTCCTTCTGTTTGCTTTGTTCGCCCTAAATTGGCAGGGTATGCCCATACGTGGGTCCCTTGCTCACCTTGCCACTGGATTCAAGCTAGCCTGGCTGATGAGGGCTGTCAGCCCGAAACCGGTTCCAGGATGTATGTTTCCTGTTCAGGGAAGACATGGCTTGGCAGTTCGGGCTGGACTGTTCCCATGAGGCACAGGGTCAAGACTGATTTGCATATAGCTATGTCTGAACTGGGGTGGTGAAGTGAGCTAAAGAACGATGATGGATTAAACCCAGATCTGTGACTGGGGGTGAGTGTCTGAAAGGTTTCAGCGCTCCATCCATCATCTCCTTATGTTTGCTTTGTTCGCCCTAAGTTGGCAGGGTATGCCCAGACTTGGGTCCCTTGCTCACTTTGCCATTGGATTCAAGCTAGCCTGGCTGATGAGGGCTGTCAGCCCAAAACCGGTCCCAGGATGCTTGTTTCCAGTTCAGGGAAGACATGGCTTGGCAGTTCAGGCTGGACTGTTCCCATGAGTCACAGGGTCAAGACTGATTTGCATATAGCTATGTCTGAACTGGGGTGGCGAAGTGAGCTAAAGAACGATGATGGATTCAACCCAGATCTGTGACTGGGGGTGAGTGTCTGAAAAGTTTCAGCGCTCAGTCCATCATCTCCTTCTGTTTGCTTTGTTTGCCCTGAGTTGGCAGGGTATGCCCAGACGTGGGTCCCTTGCTCACTTTGCCACTGGATTCAAGCTAGCCTGGCTGATGAGGGCTGTCAGCCCAAACCCGGTCCCAGGATCCTTGTTTCCAGTTCAGGGAAGACATGGCTTGGCAGTTCAGGCTGGACTGTTCCCATGAGGTATAGGGTCAAGACTGATTTGCATATAGCTATGTCTGAACTGGGGTGGCGAAGTGAGCTAAAGAACGATGATGGATTCAACCCAGATCTGTGACTGGGGGTGAGTTTCTGAAAAGTTTCCGCGCTCCGTCCATCATCTCCTTCTGTTTGCTTTGTTTGCCCTAAGTTGGCAGGCTATGCCCAGACGTGGGTCCCTTGCTCACTTTGCCACTGGATTCAAGCTAGCCTGGCTGATGAGGGCTGTCAGCCCGAAACCGGTCCCAGGATGCTTGTTTCCGGTTCAGGGAAGACATGGCTTGGCAGTTCGGGCTGGACTGTTCCCATGAGGCACAGGGTCAAGACTGATTTGCATATAGCTATATCTGAACTGGGGTGGCGAACTGAGCTAAAGATCAATGATGGATTCAACCCAGATCTGTGACTGGGGGTGAGTGTCTGAAAAGTTTCAGCGCTCCGTTCATCATCTCCTTCTGTTTGCTTTGTTCGCCCTAAATTGGCTGGGTATGCCCAGACGTGGGTCCCTTGCTCACCTTGCCACTGGATTCAAGCTAGCCTGGCTGATGAGGGCTGTCAGCCCGAAACCGGTCCCAGGATGCTTGTTTCCAGTTCAGGGAAGACATGGCTTGGCAGTTCGGGCTGGACTGTTCCCACGAGGCACAGGGTCAAGACTGATTTGCATATAGCTATGTCTGAACTGGGGTGGCGAAGTGAGCTAAAGAACGATGATGGATTCAACCCAGATCTGTGACTGGGGGTGAGTGTCTGAAAAGTTTCAGCGCTCCATCCATCATCTCCTTCTGTTTGCTTTGTTTGCCCTAAGTTGGCAGGGTATGCCCAGACGTGGGTCCCGTGCTCACTTTGCCACTGGATTCAAGCTAGCCTGGCTGATGAGGGCTGTCAGCCCGAAACCGGTCCCAGGATGCTTGTTTCCGGTTCAGGGGAGACATGGCTTGGCAGTTCGGGCTGGACTGTTCCCATGAGGCACAGGGTCAAGACTGATTTGCATATAGCTATGTCTGAACTGGGGTGGCAAAGTGATCTAAAGAACGATGATGGATTCAACCCAGATCTGTGACTGGGGGTGAGTGTCTGAAAAGTTTCAGCGCTCCGTCCATCATCTCCTTCTGTTTGCTTTGTTCGCCCTAAGTTGGCAGGGTATGCCCAGACGTGGGTCCCTTGCTCACTTTGCCACTGGATCCAAGCTAGCCTGGCTGATGAGGGCTATCAGCCCGAAACCGGTCCCAGGATGCTTGTTTCCGGTTCAGGGAAGACATGGCTTGGTGGTTCGGGCTGGACTGTTCCCATGAGGCACAGGGTCAAGACTGATTTGCATATAGCTATGTCTGAACTGGGGTGGCGAAGTGAGCTAAAGAACGATGATGGATTCAACCCAGATCTGTGACTGGGGGTGAGTGTCTGAAAAGTTTCAGCGCTCCGTCCATCATCTCCTTCTGTTTGCTTTGTTCGCCCTAAGTTGGCAGGGTATGCCCAGACGTGGGTCCCTTGCTCACTTTGCCACTGGATCCAAGCTAGCCTGGCTGATGAGGGCTATCAGCCCGAAACCGGTCCCAGGATGCTTGTTTCCGGTTCAGGGAAGACATGGCTTGGTGGTTCGGGCTGGACTGTTCCCATGGGGCACAGGGTCAAGACTGATTTGCATATAGCTATGTCTGAACTGGGGTGGCGAAGTGAGCTACAGAACGATGATGGATTCACCCCAGATCTGTGACTGGGGGTGAGTGTCTGAAAAGTTTCAGCGCTCCGTCCATCATCTCCTTCTGTTTTCTTTGTTCACCCTAAGTTGGCAGGGTATGCCCAGACGTGGGTCCCTTGCTCACTTTGCCACTGGATTCAAGCTAGCCTGGCTGATGAGGGCTGTCAGCCCGAAACTGGTCCCAGGATGCTTGTTTCCGGTTCAGGGAAGACATGGCTTGGCAGTTCGGACTGGACTGTTCCAATGAGGCACAGGGTCAAGACTGATTTGCATATAGCTATGTCTGAACTGGGGTGGCGAAGTGAGCTAAAGAACGATGATGGATTCAACACAGATCTGTGACTGGGGGTGAGTGTCTGAAAAGTGTCAGCGCTCCGTCCATCATCTCCTTCTGTTAACTTCTAAAAGTGACATTTCTAAAATAGTTATAATAAATCTGCGCACACCATTGCGCAGCATTTATTATGACACTTCCAAATATACCAAACTTGACCACGCTGCGCCTCTCATATCAGGAATTACCACTGAAACACTTATCAGGGAATCCCCAATGCATTCCTATGGGAGGGCAACCCCACCGTAGTGAGAAATCAAAAATGGCTGTTTGTCACTACCAGGAGATGTCACACACTTAAGGTACATGTCCTATCTTTTACCTACAATGCACCCTGCCCATAGGGCTAGCTAGGGCCTACCTTAGGGGTGACTGACATGCAGTAAAAGGGGGGTCACAGACATGGCACACACTTTAGGTGCCACGTCACAGGGGCAGTCACACTGCGCGCACAGGCCCTGCAATGGCAGAGGCCTGAGATAGATTTGAAAGGCTACTTTGGTGGGTGGCGCAATCAGCGCTGCAAGCCCACCAGTAGCATTTAATTTACCAGCCCTGGGTATATGAGATACCACTTTACAAGGGACTGACGGGTAAATTAAATATGCCAAACAGGTGCAGACCAATCTCACCATATTTAACACAGAGAGCACACGCACATTACACTGGACAGCAGTGCTAACGTGCCCAGAGTCCTAAAACCACCAACACCATGTCGTAAAAAAGGCTAGTAGAAAGGCAAAAAGTTTAGGGATGACCCTGCAAGAAGGGCCAAGTCCAACACAACCCCCTTCCAGCCAAAACGCAGGGTAGACCAATCACCACCTTGATGGGCTTCCCTGCCTTGGGCGATAGAACACGGACGCGGGCCCGCAACTGCAGGGACACCCTCCAGTTCTACGCCACTCTGAACCCACGTGGTTCCCTCTGTCAAAGCTCTCAGGACCAACTAGGCTACCCCACTGGTACTCCCTAGTTGTCCACGGCCAGGCCATCCAGATGTCACTGGTCCTTGCCAATCCACAGAGTGGGGGGTGGTAACCCCTGGCACATAGTGACCATTCTCCACTCTACCCTTCATCAGGGCAGTTCTAAACTGCCGCTGATCCTCCAGCCTAGGTTCCGCACCCTCAGGCTGACCAGAAGTCACGGGCGAGGCTCTCCTCCCCCTACCTCTTCTTCTGGGGTTCCGTACCCTCTTCCTTGGAAAGGCACCCTCAGAACACACAGGCCCTTGGAGACTCTTGTCTTCAGAAGAACAAAGCACACAGCACAGTTCCTCTTCAAGCAGGGGAAAAAGCGCACAGCACAGTCCTTTAGATCTCTCCTTAGTAGAAACAGCAACTGCAGGTCAGCCCCCAGACACACAGCAATGGCAGCACTTTTCCTCAGTCTTGTTCAGCTGTTCTCTTTGGCAGGGATTCCTCTTGATCACGAAGGTTCCTAGTCTCCCAACCTAGGGTCTAAACCCTCAGGTTGCACCAGGGTCAGAGGCAAGGAATCCCTCCCTCTGCACCCCCTTCCAGAGTTCTGCACCCTCCCACCTGGAATGGTACCCCTGGAAGCCAAACCCCTCAGGACACTGGTTACAGATGTCCTTCCCTCCAGGTCAGGCAGATCCTGAACCTGGCCTCCCAACCTTGGGGCTGAACCCCGCGGCTGAGCACTTGCCTGGCACGCCAGGACTTCTGGGGGCTCACACAGTATCCCCCCCCGAGGGTAACACATGACTAATGTGTTGTGTGACAGTCTGCCTGGCGCAGATCTCCTGACCCCTGTCCATCTGACAGTGCGCGAAGATCCCCCAGGACAGAAGTGGTGTCGCCATGGTCACTTCTAGGAGACTCAGCCCTTCTGGCAGGTCCCTGACCCACTGGTTCTCCCACTGGGGAACACATCCCCCTCTCACCCCTCACTCTGGACTTCTGCACCCTCCCAACTGGAGCGGCACCGCCAGACACCAGAACCACTGGAGCTCCATTTACAGACGCTCCAGGTTCTCCTGACACTAGGAGATCCTCCTCAAATGGCCTGCAAGTACAGCCTAGGCCCCCAACCTGGTGTTCCCTTAAGGAACCCTCCAGGCCCTGAGACTGGGTTTCGGGCACCTTGGGACACACAGTCCCACACTCACTCCTTCTCCACTGAGACAGGACGTGAGCCCCTACACCCCTCCCACTACACCGGGACCTAGCTGGGCTACTCTGAACCTCTTCCACCACACAGGACCGGAAGATACCTGAGCCACTCGTTTTGGGATCACTCCCCAATGCCTCTTCAGACCCTCTCACACACAGCCAGAGGTCTGCCTCCCGTGCAAGCTCCCTGAGATCAGAGAACCCACACTCCAACAGGTGTTGGCGCAACCCCGGAAAACAATTACTGAACATGTGCTCTCTGACAACCAGATTGAACAACCCTTCAAAATCATTTGCCGTGCTAACCATCACCCAATCGTCCAGTGCATCACAACATTCATCCACAAACTCCCCCCAAGACTGGTGAGACAGTTTCTTACTGCCCCTGAATCTCAACCTGTACCCCTCTAACTGGGAACCAGGTACCATACTCTGGGAACTGAGAATGGGACTTCCTGCACTGGAATCACTTCTGCTGCCACCACTGGACCCCACCCTCACTGGTGAATCCAGACAACTCAAACTACACTCAGGGGATAACCTACCCTCCAGAGCTAGCTTTTTCTCCTCCACACTCAGCTGCGCTAGCTCCACTTTAAGCCTTTCCAATGCCAGCTGATGCTCCCTTTCTTTCCTCCTATCCACCCACTCCTCTGGGGACAGGGAAAGGGATGGGGCACTGCCCCCGGCACTGGACCCAGCAAGGGACTTCCTATCTATGGGATCCTCCCCACCTACTGGCGTCCCGCCCTGTCATTTTCTCTCTCCTCCCGGGGGTACTCCAAAAGGTTATCCTCATTATAGGTTAACCCCATTTTGGCAAGATACACAACCCACAGTTCAACAGGAGAACACAATTCAAAAAATGACACTTTTATGAGAAAAATAATCAGTAACAATAATACCCAAACTTGTGATTATCTAAATGCAGAGTTTGTAGTGCAACCAGTTGTCGCTGTGGTACTGCGCAAACGCAAGTCCTATCCTCACCGCTGACAACCAATGTTAGAAATGGGATTTCTGGTTGGCTAAGGCTTGCGCCAAAGCCAGGCAGAAATCACCACTCTAGTCAGGGCAAGGGAGTTACACACTGAAGATAACCCCTGCTCACCCCCTTGGTAGCTTGGCACGAGCAGTCAGGCTTATCCCAGAGGCAATGTGTAAAGCGTTTGTGCAACACACACACACAGCAGCAACACACTAGGCACACCACAAAAGTAACTCCATACAAGATTATATCAAAAATAGCCTTTGTATTATCATAAACACATTAGGAACCTAATCACACATTTACACTGTGCCAACTGGCACTAGGCAAAATTCAAAGAAGATTATATACAGGACCAGGCCAATCGGGCCATGGTCAGAACCATCAGAACAGGTAAGTAAAACCACAACCAGTAACTACTGGTACCATAACCTAAGCATTATTACATTAGCATTAGACACCATCCTAAAATATCATAGCATGACATTAGGCAATAAATCACATTAGGCCCAAACCTCATTATCATAAACACATTACGCACTAGGCCTCACCAGCATAAACACTGTTAGACCTGTCAGCCCTAGGGTGGTCTTACCCCGTTTTTTTCTCTTTGCGCCTCATTTTTGCCACTACCTTTTTGTTGGACCTAGGTCTCTGGGCGCCTTACCACTGCCAACCAGTGCTGAGGTGCAGGTGCTCTCTCCTAATAAGATGGCTGCCACAGGCCCCTGCTACTGCGGAGTGGTCATTGCGCACGCACATACTAGTAGTCAGGATCAGGCTGGGACATAATGATACAGTATCCATGCCGTCCCCGCCTCTGGGCCTCATAGCCAGAGATGAGGGAAGCTTCTAGAACCTTCCAGCTCAGGGAGGAGTTATGTTTTGCCGCCTTTCAGGAGGGTCACTTGACCTAGGGGTATAAGAGGTTTGGAGGGAAACCTAGTTAGTCAGTTGGGGCACCACTGGACCTGGGGGAACCTCTGCCAGAGTACAGGCTGTTGGGCCTAGGGGAAACCTACACTACTGGCACTGACTGGGCTTAGGCACTGCTGTACCAAGATAGCTGAGGAACACCTTCCACCTGCTGACCTTGCCCAGCGTGAGGGGACCCAGGGAACCACCTTCAGTGTGCCTGCAGGCCCCATCCTGCCTCTTGGACCTGCCAACTCAACCCCCTAATCTGCCCCCAAGTAACTGCGTTCAAGTAACCGCAACCAAGTACCTGCAACCAAGCCAGACAACTTCAAATACGCTACTGCTGGGGGATCACCAGGTAAAGCGCTGTATGCTGTGCCCTGAAGAAGCGCTGTGACTGTAGAGCGCTGTGTTCCTAAGCACTGGGCCCCCATAACCTGCGCCCTGCCCCCAGTTCTGTGCGCTCCCCTAGCGCTGTATCACCCGCACCTGCTGCCTACGAGGTGCTGGCCTGAGAAAATGACTGTTCCCCTGAGCGCTGTGCAGCGCGCTCCCACGTGTGCCTGCTGTGTCTGAGAACTCACCGCCGCGACCTCGGGATCGTGGAAGAAGAAGCGGAGGCCTGCACAATCGCCGCCGCGGCCCTGCGCTGTCGAGAAGGTGCGTTGCGCCCAGGATCATCGCCGCCGCCCGGTCGCCGAGTAGAGGTGAGGCCGCGACGAGATCTAGGCCGCGCTGGGCCTGTGCGCGCCAGGAGAGGCGTCGCTAGGCAACCGGGGCGCCGCCACGTCATAGGCCGCGCCCCCAGAAAGCCGCACACCGATTGGCTCCCGGACCGGAGCTGTGGAGGGAGCCGGAGGCCTGCGGCCGACCGCATCTACAACGCACCGGGGGCCGGAGAAGAGCCTTGCCGGCCCCCGCCTTCCCCCAAGCCAGGACTTCTTCCCCTTCCAGCGTTGCCGACCTGCCTCCCCCGCCCAGGGCCCCGCAGGAGAGAAGAGCGGGCCGGCCGGGGAGGAGGCGTTAGGCGCTGGGAACGCCCCGCCGGTCTCGCAGGCAACAAGGTGAGCCCGGGAGGCCCTGGGAGGGATTCCACGCCGCAGGGAGGCCCCCAGTAACAACGCTACCCCCGTCTAGCATCCAGAGGGGACTAAGAGGGGCAGTGGCCCTCATCCGGCTAAATCGACTGCCTCCTTCTATGGGTGAATGCAGGAGGCCGGTCCCAGTCCAGCCTGATCACTGAATGTATGACCGGCCTGATAGGTACTCTAGGCGCCACATCGCTGGAAGCTCTGTGTTACCGGTCCTATAGGGGGAAATTGCCCCGGGAGTGGAAGTACCTGTATTGAGTCTCCTAATGAGGGAAATGTTTCCAATGTTGTGTGATTTACTTGCATTATGGTCTTCAATGAATTGAATGTACCTGCATGTATTGAGCCTTTGTGTTCACCTGCCAAGAGTTGAAATGTTCGAGGCCTACCTGCTTTGCGACACCCACTGTACTGAATGTGGTTGCGCCTAGGTTGATACAGGTTCCTCCTCATCTACAGTGTTATGTGCATCTAAAATTCTTGCTAATTGAATGTCGCTAAATGCATTTGAAGTTTATGTTTGGACCTGCAATCTATGACCTACAGTGTTACCTACGTTTCAATGAGGATTGCTACTGCCTTTTAATGGCGTAACGTTTTACTGTTATAATGTGCTTGAATGAATTTACGCACTGGTTCTAAGAAGCTAAATGAATTGAAATGTTGCCTGCGATTATCTGCCTCATCTATTGCTGATTTAAAATTAGATAAAGAATCTTGTTTTTACATAAGAGCCTGGTGTGGTGTCTCCTTATTGTGGGCGCATTACTGAGTCAGTGTGAGTGTGTGCTGCACAAGTGCTTAACACATTGCCTTCGGGTGCCTTCCTGCCTCGCGCCAAGCTACCGTGTCGGAATCGGTGACCCCGGTTCTAACATTGGTGTTCAGCGGTGGGATAAAGACTTGTGCTTGTGCAGCACCCTACAGGGATTCAGTGTGCGCCGCAATTGGACACCTATTTGTATGCAAGCCTAACAATTCGCCCTTCACTGCCTGACTGTACAGACTCCTGTGTTAACCTGTTGCCTACGTCCTAGGAGTTTTCCCTTAAGTTGTCTGGGGCCCCACCTGTCAGGATGGAGTTCGAGTTAGCCAACCTAGAAATGTATATGGTGGCGCAGCTGAGGGAGTTCTGTCGGGGGATGGGGGTGCCCGTCAAGCGAGGCGCCAAGAGAGAGGAGCTTCTGAAAGTCTTGAGGGCATGGGTATTGGCCCACCCGGAAGGGAGAGTGGTCGAGGAACAGGGGGAGCTGGATGCTCCAAGAGAGCTAGACCTACTGCACATAGACATCAGTGAGAATGTGTTGCCAGGGAGACGTTCCAGGGCAGGCAGTAGTGTGTCAGCGAGCAGTGTGTCTGTGGAGGAGTACGAGGACAGGAGGGAGGAGAGGCAATTGAGGCTAGAGCTTGCTAAAATGGACAAGGAGCGAGAAGAGGCAAGGCTAGCCATGGAAGAGAGGAAGCTTCTGCATGAGCTTAGCCTGAAAGAGTTAGAGCTCCGAGCTTTGCAGATGGAGATGCAGGGCAACTTGAATGGTGGCAGCGTACCCGCTGAGGTTCCACGAGAGCCTAAGTTTTACCTACCTAAGGAGGTGATGGCCAGTTTTAGTGTAGGGGATGACATTGATAAGTGGTTGGCGGCGTATGAGGTGTTTTTGGTAGCCCATGGGGTGCCTGAGAAGTACTGGGGGGAGGCCTGTATAGGTACATACCTCCGTTGGCAAGGGACACACTCTTGACTTTAGACAAAGGTGATCAGACAAATTACCCTGTCATGAAAGAGGCACTGCTTAAAAGTTTGGCCTCACTCCAGAGAAGTATCGCCAGAAGCTCCGCAACAGCCACAAGCTTCCCACACAGAACTGGGTGGATTTTTTTGATTATGCCCGTAAGGCATTGGAGGGTTGGGTGCGTGGCAGCGAAGTGAGTGACTATGAAGGGCTGTACCATCTGTTTTTAAAGGAGCACCTTCTTGATAAGAGTTTTCCAGAGCTGCGCCAACACCTGGTGGACCGCAAGCTGACCGATCCTCGGGAACTTGCGGAGGAGGCGGATACCTGGGTTAGCACTCGGGTGTCCCACAAGGGATCCGGGGGAGACCCCCCGAAGGGTGTACAGGGTTTTCCCCAGAAGAGAGAGGGGGGAGATAAAAATAAGGAGTTCTTTAAAGGTCCCCAAAATAGACCGCATGGGAAGGGGGTAGGTTCCCCACCCCAATCTGGATTCCAGAAACCCACTTACCCTGACAAGAGTCAGCAGCCCAGAACTGTCCGGTGCTACAAGTGCTGGGAGGTTGGACACTACAAGGGGGATCCCCAGTGTCGCAAGAGGACCCCAGCCCCCACAGGAGTAAGAGCCCCGGGGTGGCCAGTGTAGCGCTTGGGGAGGAGTTGTCCCTAGGTAGGGGAGGTGAGTGGACAGGCTTGACCTTAGTTTCCCTGGGGGATAGAGAGCTGATCCCACGGGTTCAGGTACCCTCGAACACTGCCAAGTACCGGCAGAGGGTCCTGGTGAACGGGGAGGAGTTGGAGGCTCTGAGGGACACGGGTGCCAGCATGACGATGGTAAGACGTCAGCTGGTGTCCCCAGAGCAGGTGATTCCTGAAGTATTCCACCCGGTTGTCATGGCTGATAATAGCCTGGGTCATTACCCCGTGGCCCAAGTTCCCTTTGAGTGGGGAGGAGTCTCAGGCCTGTTGAGAGTTGCGGTGAGCCCTGCCATGCCAGTTGACTGTCTACTTGGAAACGACTTGGAACATACTGCCTGGAAGGAGGTGGAGTTCAACGCCCACGCTGAGTTGCTGGGATTACCAGGGTGGACTTGCGTGGTCACGCGGTCCATGGCTGCCCGGCAAGGAACTCAACCCGGGTTGGAGCCTGAAACAATGGCCCAGCCCACTGCTGGACAAGAGGACATCTCTGAGGATGCACCCGGCGAGATGGATGGGGAGCCCGCGGAGGTGACCCCGGAGTCCGCTGAGGTGGATGTCGTTACCGTTGGGGACTTGCCGACCCCTGCAGAGTGGCAGGTGGAAGGATGGCCTACCCAGGAGGAATTCTGTCGGGCGCAGAGAGAGTGCCCAACGCTTGAAGGCATGCGGCAGCAGGCCGAAGCCCAAACAACTGGTAAAGAGACCGGTAATTACCATGTCTACTGGGAGGAAAGTCTCCTCTACAGTGAGCCTAAGGCTCCGGTGCATGGGTCATCAAGGGCCTTAGTGGTCCCCCAATGCTACCGAGCCTTCCTGCTGGAATTGGCACACGAGATACCACTGGCAGGACACCTGGGCCAGGACAAGACATTTGCTCGTTTGGTCCCACACTTTTATTGGCCCAGGATGAGAGTTACCTCTGACACCTTTTGTAAGACCTGTGTGACTTGTCAGGCGAGTGGCAAGACTGGGACTAAGTTGAAGGTCCCTCTGGAACCGCTCCCGGTTATCGGTACCCCTTTTGAGCGGGTAGGAATTGACATTGTCGGGCCAATGGACCCGCCGACTTCTTCGGGACATAGGTTCATCTTGGTGTTGGTGGACCACGCCACCCGGTACCCGGAGGCAATTCCTCTGAGGACCATCACTGCACCTGCGGTGGCGCGGGCCTTGATGGGGATTTTTACCCGTGTGGGATTCCCCAAGGTCGTGGTGTCAGATAGGGGCACGAATTTCATGTCGGCCTACATGCAGGCCATGTGGAAGGAGCGCGGAGTGACCTACAGGTTCTCCACTCCTTACCACCCCCAGACTAACGGGCTCGTGGAGCGCTTCAATAAGACCCTGAAGGGGATGATCCGAAGCCTACCAGAGGACTTGAGAAGGAAGTGGGACGTCCTCTTACCCTGTCTGCTCTTCTCCTACCGAGAGGTGCCGCAGAAGGGGGTCGGGTTCAGCCCCTTTGAGCTGCTCTATGGACACCCTGTTAGGGGGCCCCTCAGTCTTGTGAAGGAGGGGTGGGAGAAGTCTTCCCAGAAGCTTCCCCGTGATGTGGTCAGCTACATGCTGGCATTCCGCAGCCAGATAGCCAAGCTGTGGAAGGAAGCCTCAGACAATCTGGAGGCTAGTCAAGCCGTCATGAAGGAGTGGTACGACCGGAATGCTCGGACGGTGGAGTTAGACGCTGGACAGAAGGTGTGGGTCATGGAGCCCGGAGAACTTAGCGCCCTCCAGGACCGGTGGACTGGACCGTATGAAATTTTGGAGAGAAGAGGCCAGACCACTTATGTAGTAGACCTCAAGACCCCCCGTCAACCCCACAGGGTGCTCCACGTCAACCACCTTAAGCCACACCAGGAGCGGTCAGAACTTACCCTCCTGATGGTGACGGATGGGAGTGAAGAGGAGGAGAGCGAGCCTCTTCCGGACCTTCTGGCGGCCCATGAGAAGGATGGATTGGTGGAGGGAGTGGTCCTCTCCCCATCCTTGACCCTTGAGCAACAGGGGGACTGCCGCCAGGTATTGGAGCGGTACTCCTCGTTGTTCTCCCTCACGCCTGGGATCACGCACCTGTGTACCCATGATGTGGACACAGGGGACAGCCCGCCAGTAAAAACAAAGTCTTACCGGCTGTCCGACAAAGTCAGAACCAGCATCCAGAGTGAGGTGACCAAGATGTTGCAGCTGGGAGTGATTGAGCCTTCCAGCAGCCCTTGGGCTAGTCCGGTGGTGTTGGTGCCGAAAGCAGCCCCACCGGGCACCACACCAGAACTTCGGTTCTGTGTGGACTACCGTGGTCTGAATTCCGTGACCAAGACCGATGCTCACCCGATCCCTCGGGCGGATGAGCTCATTGACCGACTGGGAGCAGCTCGGTACTTAAGCACAATTGACCTGACGTCAGGATATTGGCAGATTGCCATGGCGGACGGAGCAAGGGAGAAGACTGCGTTCTCCACCCCCGAGGGCCACTTTCAATTTCGGGTGATGCCCTTCGGGCTGAAAAATGCTCCGGCCACTTTCCAGCGGTTGGTTAACCAGGTACTGTCTGGCCTAGAGGCCTTCTCTGCTGCCTACCTGGATGACATAGCTGTCTTCAGCAGCAGCTGGGAGGACCATCTGGAGCATCTCCAGGAGGTGCTGCAGGCTCTACAGCGGGCTGGCCTAACCATCAAGGCCAGCAAGTGCCAGATTGGACAGAGATCTGTCGTCTACCTGGGCCACCTGGTGGGCGGGGGTAAGGTGCAACACCTCCAGGCCAAAATCGAGACCATCTTGGCCTGGGAGCCCCCCAAAACCCAAACGGAGGTCCGGGCCTTCCTTGGCCTCACAGGTTACTACCGCCGGTTTGTCAAGGGCTATGGGACCATCGTAACCCCCCTGACTGAATTGACATCCAAGAAGCAGCCACGAAAAGTCATCTGGACGGCTGCCTGTCAAGAAGCGTTTGACACTCTGAAGCACGCGATGTGCCCCGCTCCGGTGCTTAGGACTCCGGACTTTGGAAGAGAATTCATCGTGCAGACAGACGCCTCTGAGCATGGCATTGGAGCTGTGCTCTCCCAACTGAATGATAACGGCCAAGACCAGCCAGTGGCCTTTATTTCTCGAAGGCTACTCCCCCGGGAACAGCGGTGGAGTACGATAGAGCGAGAAGCCTTCGCAGTGGTTTGGGCTTTGAAGAAGCTGAGGCCATACCTCTTTGGCTCTCACTTCCTTATTCAAACCGACCACCGACCCCTTCGCTGGCTCATGCAGATGAGAGGCGAAAACCCCAAATTGTTGAGGTGGTCCATTTCCCTCCAGGGGATGGACTTTCGGGTGGAACATCGACCCGGAGTAGACCACGCCAACGCTGACGGTCTCTCCCGGTTTTACGCCTTAGCGATGAGAACTCCCTAGAGGTTGGGAAGCTCTCCCCACTTTCGGCTGGGGGGGACGCATGTTAGACCTGTCAGCCCTAGGGTGGTCTTACCCCATTTTTTTCTCTTTGCGCCTCATTTTTTCCACTACATTTTTGTTGGACCTAGGTCTCTGGGCGCCTTACCACTGCCAACCAGTGCTGAGGTGCAGGTGCTCTCTCCTAATAAGATGGCTGCCACAGGCCCCTGATACTGCGGAGTGGCCATTGCGCACGCACATACTAGTAGTCAGGATCAGGCTGGGACATAATGATACAGTATCCATGCTGTCCCCGCCTCTGGGCCTCATAGCCAGACATGAGGGAAGCTTCTAGAACCTTCCAGCTCAGGGAGGAGTTATGTTTTGCCGCCTTTCAGGAGGGTCACCTGACCTAGGGGTATAAGAGGTTTGGAGGGAAACCTAGTTAGTCAGTTGGGGCACCACTGGACCTGGGGGAACCTCTGCCGGATTACAGGCTGTTGGGCCTAGGGGGGAAACCTACACTACTGGCACTGACTGGGCTTAGGCACTGCTGTACCAAGATAGCTGAGGAACACCTTTCACCTGCTAACCTTGCCCAGCGTGAGGGGACCCAGGGAACCACCTTCAGTGTGCCTGCAGGGCCCCATCCTGCCTCTTGGACCTGCCAACTCAACCCCCTAATCTGCCCCCAAGTAACTGCATTCAAGTAACCGCAACCAAGTACCTGCAACCAAGCCAGACAACTTCAAATACGCTACTGCTGGGGGATCACCAGGTAAAGCGCTGTATGCTGTGCCCTGAAGAAGCGCTGTGACTGTAGAGCGCTGTGTTCCTAAGCGCTGGGCCCCCATAACCTGCGCCCTGCCCCCAGTCCTGTGCGCTCCCGTAGCGCTGTATCACCCGCACCTGCTGCCTACGAGGTGCTGGCCTGAGAAAATGACTGTTCCCCTGAGCGCTGTGCAGCGCGCTCCCACGTGTGCCTGCTGTGTCTGAGAACTCACCGCCGCGACCTCGGGATCGTGGAAGAAGAAGCGGAGGCCTGCACAATCGCCGCCGCGGCCCCGCGCTGTCCTGAAGGGGCGTTGCGCCCAGGATCATCGCCGCCGCCCGGGCGCTGAGTAGAGGTGAGGCCGCGACGAGATCTAGGCCGCGCTGGGCCTGTGCGCGTGAGAGGCGTCGCTAGGCAACCGGGACGCCGCTACTTCATAGGCTGCGCCCCCAGAAAGCCGCGCACCGATTGGCTCCCGGACCGGAGCTGTGGAGGAAGCCGGAGGCCTGCGGCCGACCGCATCTACAACGCACCGGGGGCCGGAGAAGAGCCTTGCCGGCCCCGCCTTCCCCAAGCCAGGACTTCTTCCCCTTCCAGCGTTGCCGACCTGCCTCCCCCGCCCAGGGCCCCGCAGAGAGAAGAGCGGGCCGGCCGGGAGGAGGCGTTAGGCGCTGGGAACGCCCCGCCGGTCTCGCAGGCAACAAGGTGAGCCCGGGAGGCCCTGGGAGGAATTCCACGCTGCAGGGAGGCCTCCAGTAACAACGCTACCCCCGTCTAGCGTCCAGAGGGGACTAAGAGGGGCAGTGGCCCTCATCCGGCTAAATCGACTGCCTCCTTCTATGGGTGAATGCAGGAGGCCGGTCCCAGTCCAGCCTGATCACTGAATGTATGACCGGCCTGATAGGTACTCTAGGTGCCACATCGCTGGAAGCTCTGTGTTACCGGTCCTATAGGGGGAAATTGCCCCGGGAGTGGAAGTACCTGTATTGAGTCTCCTAATGAGGGAAATGTTTCCAAAGTTGTGTGATTTACCTGCATTATGGTTTTCAATGAATTGAATGTACCTGCATGTATTGAGCCTTTGTGTTCACCTGCCAAGAGTTGAAATGTTCGAGGCCTACCTGCTTTGCGACACCCACTGTACTGAATGTGGTTGCGCCTAGGTTGATACAGGTTCCTCCTCATCTACAGTGTTATGTGCATCTAAAATTCTTGCTAATTGAATGTCGCTAAATGCATTTGAAGTTTATGTTTGGACCTGCAATCTATGACCTACAGTGTTACCTACGTTTCAATGAGGATTGCTACTGCCTTTTAATGGCGTAACGTTTTACTGTTATAATGTGCTTGAATGAATTTACGCACTGGTTCTAAGAAGCTAAATGACTTGAAATGTTGCCTGCGATTATCTGCCTCATCTATTGCTGATTTAAAATTAGATAAAGAATCTTGTTTTTACATAACAGCCTGGTGTGGTGTCTCCTTATTGTGGGCGCATTGCTGAGTCAGTGTGAGTGTGTGCTGCACAAGTGCTTAACACATTGCCTTCGGGTGCCTTCCTGCCTCGCGCCAAGCTACCGTGTCGGAATCGGTGACCCCGGTTCTAACAAACACATTATGCATAAACATCCTTGACATAAACACATTATGTCATAGGCATCACAAGCATAAATCACATTACGCCATCACATTAGGGCCTTGCACCCTACCAACATATAACTGACCCCCTGGCCAACTGGCCTTTCGCTGGGGCTCAAATGTCCTCTGTCCCAAAATGTCAGGGCTGGCTGCCAATGCAGCAGAATCCCAAAAGTGCGCAATTGCGCAGGCCTAAACGTGGCAGCTGCAGCTAATTGCGCTGCAGCTGTGCGGGCACAAATGTGGGTACTGGCACTCACTGTGCCCTCGGGCCCCTCTGGGTCCCCACTGGCATTCTCTAAATAATTATGTGCAACGTTGCAGCTGCCCGCTCTGGTGCAGGTCAGCTGGGACAAAGAAATCAGCCTTGACACCACTGTGCCCCTGGAGCCTACACTGGGACTCTAAAATAATAGGGCCCAATCGTTGCAGCTGCCCGCGCTCTCGCAGGGCAGCTGTGGGAATGCACAAAGCAGGGCTGGCACTTTCTGTGCCCTGTGAGCCCCAACTGGGACTCTAAACTCCAAATCGCCCCACGGTGCAGCTGCCCGCGCTCTCGCGATGCAGCTGATGCAACAGTGAGCCCTGGCACCACCAAGCCTTTTTAAGTCCCACTCCGGGACTTCCAAACAAAAACTGCCCCGAAAGGAAATCCGGCCAGCTCCAGGCACCGGAAATGTGCCTCGAAAAGGAACTAGAGCCCCACTCACCGGGCTCTGCAAGCTCCTCTGGCGCTGCTCGGGGAGACTCTGCTCTTCACCTGGTCTGCTGCGAGGCTCCTCCTCGTTCCTGCGGCCGGTCATGAAGAAGGCTGTGGGGCAGGAGCCCTCGGGACTCCGGTCGGCTCTTTTCTGCACATCGCGAGTGCGGGGTGGGCTCCCGCCTGGCTTCTGCTACATGCGGGGCTCCCACCAGCTCACGGGAGCCCTGCTTAGACTTGCACCTATTTCCGGACTCTGGACTTCGGCCGCGCTGCGATTGGCGGCGTTGGCCGCCTCCTGCTATTGGCCCCGCCCGAGTCAGGCAGCAGGCGCCTGGCTTCCGGGTAGCTGCTCCTCTCGGCGGCGGCTCCTTCTCGGCGGTGGCAGCTTGCGGGGTGGGCACCAGCTGTAATTAAATAAAAACACCACATGCGGGGTGGGCACCAGCCCTGATCGGCAAAATGCAGAGTGGGCTCCCACTCACAAATCAGCAGGTTAGGGGGAACCCCACATGCCGGGATTCCCTTCAGCAGCGCGCTGCAACGCCCGCATGCTCCTCTTCTCCTCGCAATTCAAATCCAGCGCTCAGAATGCGCCATGGGCTCACAGTCCTTGGAAGTCCTGAAGGTTTAAGGGGGCAAAGCTGGGCCCAGGGAGGCCAGCACACAGGGCCCTCCAGCAGGGAGGCAAGCCCTCGTGGCGGTTCCTCCTGGGCCCCCAGCAGCAGCAAGCCCCCGCAAGTTCAGGAACAACACAAAAGCACCCTTTCATGGGGTCACAGCCCCTATATTTATATTAGGCATTCCTTTGTCTGCCCTGGCACAGGGCTTGGGGGAACCAGCCTAAACTGGTTCAGGGGGGAATTGGAGCACTTTGTTTACCAGGCTCCTCTTCCACTTTGTCAGGTGGGGGCTCGGTGATCAGACACACCACAGGGGGCAGAGCCAGCATTCACTAGGGCAGGCACAATCCTATTCAGGGACCAGGGACTTCTCCTCCCTCTACTCCAAATGCAGGTGTCCCATTCAGCCTAGCGCTGACTCACCCTGCCCCTCCTGGAGCCACACACACCTCACCAGCCCCTGTCAGTCAAAAGCCAGACATGCAATTCACATCAGGCAGGCAGACACATAGCAAACAGAAATGCCAACTTCTAAAAGTGGCATTTCTGAAATAGTTATAATAAATCTGTGCACAACATTGCGCAGCATTTATTATGACAATTCCAAATATACCAAACTTGACCACGCTGCGCCTCTCATATCAGGAATTACCACTGAAACACTTATCAGGGAATCCCCAATGCATTCCTATGGGAGGGCAGCCCCACAGTAGTGAGAAACCAAAATTGGCTGTTTGTCACTACCAGGACATGTCACACACTAAAGGGACATGTCCTATCTTTTACCTACAATGCACCCTGCCCATAGGGCTAGCTAGGGCCTACCTTAGGGGTGACTAACATGCAGTAAAAGGGGGGTCACAGACATGGCACACACTTTAGGTGCCACGTCACAGCGGCAGTCACACTGCGCGCACAGGCCCTGCAATGGCAGAGGCCTTAGATAGATTTGAAAGGCTACTTTGGTGGGTGGCGCAATCAGCGCTGCAAGCCGACCAGTAGCATTTAATTTACCAGCCCTGGGTATATGAGATACCACTTTACAAGGGACTGACAGGTAAATTAAATATGCCAAACAGGTGTAGACCAATCTCACCATACTTAACACAGAGAGCACACGCACTTTACACTGGACAGCAGTGCTAAAGTGCCCAGAGTTCTAAAACCACTAACACCATGTCAGAAAAAAGGCTAGGAGAAAGGCAAAAAGTTTAGGGATGACCCTGCAAGAAGGGCCAAGTCCAACACAATCACTCAGCAAACTATTTTCTTCTTCATTGTTGTCAACACCTGCGGGATTCGAAGAGGAAGTACGTCTTGCAGCAGGTCAAAGGAACCCTCCAGACACTAAAGATTGGAAAAAGGTGAAAAGAGGGCAATAAAGGCAAAGGACCGTGAATTCAAGGCGCGCACAACATTTTTGCATGACCATCTTTCACTATCGAGCAGTAAACATTTTTACTTTATTTTTATTTTAAACAACTTCTTATGCCACGACATTTTATGCTGTTTCCGAGAAGCAAATGAATACAGATGAGTATGGAGACACTCTCTGAATCTGAAGATAGTTTTTCCTAGGTGTCAGATACGGTTGTTGAAAAGCTGGAAGAAGGTGAAAATGAATCTACGTTTAACAGTCCATTGCTGTCCCATATCTTGAAAGCTCTGCACCACACTAAAACATCAAAAACCATCCAACCAACCCATTGGCGAAACTTAGGGATGAAAGAGACATCTTCAACCCCCAGTCACCCATCTGAGAGATGGTACCAGGGATTCCACCAAGCTGGGTGCCAGATCTGCACCCTTGGCTCTTCCATCCGCTCCCCATGCTACAACAGTACCTGTCAAATATATAGCATGGTGGAGAGGGAAGGTGTAAGGAGAAGAAATGAAGGTGAAACCTCGTAGTTCAATGCTTGTAGTAGTCCCTTCTCATCATACTGTCCAGGCCTTGGGGCCTGCCAAGAACATCGAAAGAAGGCATCAGCATCCTTCCCATGGGAACATTCATCTCAGAAACCAAAATATACAAGAACAAGCATTTGCAATGCAATAGGTCTCGCGTTTGCAAGAGTTTAAGCTATTGGCATTGTAAATGACAATGTCTTTTATTTATCTGTTTTGATAATTTACACATAAATAAAAGGCATTGTCATTTACAATGTCAATAGCTCAAACACATGTCAATGCGAGACCTATTTCATTTCAAGGAAGCGGCTGCCATTGTCTTGGGCAGCTTAGAAAGTGGAAGCGCACATGGCACACTAAATGTTGCAGGAAAGCATGTCATGCCTGCAGTAAGAGAAACTCATCAAATAAAATAGTGCTTACAGACTAAATAAGACATGCCGTGTAACAACAAAAGTAAAAGAGCCAGTCCTCATGGGAGGTTACCAATGCAGACAAGGCGGTACTAAGGAGGGACTAACAAGCCTATTAACAAATCAGAAGCCAGCATTTACAAAGGACAATGACACAAGCCAACGAAAAATATGGGTAGAGAGTGTGCGGAGCTTCAAGTCCATACTCAAATACAGCATGTCTCGCAGAGCAGAACATGCGCTGCCCAGGCTCGACCTAAAAACAAACTATCAGTTCACCTGCCCTACCGCTATTAACACACAGGGTGCTGTGTTGCCATAGTTTTAGCTGGGCAGTTATACAAATGGTCTGAATGTTGGTGGGCACATTTTGCACGGACCACACAGTTACTTTCCTTGTGAGAATGCAATCATATGCCAGCCTTGAAAAGAATACACTATGGGGCCGATTCCAATCTCGGCCGGTAGGGCACTGAATCGGATTCGGCTTAACCGGATCCGATTCGGAGCCCTCTTTCCCGACCGATTAGTACGTGCGTCCGGGCGAGCGAGTACGATGCGAGCGCTCTCGAAATCGCCGACCGACTCATACGCGGGTCCGACCCGCTCCGACCGACTCGCACGGACACTGTTCGCACCGCACAATGGAGACGTTTCCCGGCCGGGCAAGTACGATGCGCGCCTCGAGCAGTCCGACCGACTCGCGCTGTCCGGCTCGAAAGAGCAGTCGGAGCCGGACTTTGGGGGTCCGTGTCGGACCCCCCTGTACGCGTAGCCGCGCGAGTCTTACACGGGGGGACCCATGTGTCCCCCCTACTTGTGCATGTACGGCGCGAGTCGCATCGACGTGTACCCGCTGTAGGGAGCGCCCTTGTTCGCCTCGCACCCATTGAGTCAATGGGAGCCCGCGTACGCGTTGTACGACCGGCTCCCATTGACTTCAATGGGAGTCCGACCGAATCGAGTCCGATAGCATGCGTACGCATCGTACTCGTTCGGTCGGGCTGCTAGAGTCCGATTCGGTCGGAAATCTCTCCGGGTCCAGCTCGGTCGGAGTGATTTCCGGCCTGAATCGGAATCGGCCCCTAAATCTATGCCCAGCAAAAGTCCAATCGGCGCACGTTAACCAACACTGTACATTTCCGAACAGAAAGCAACAAGGCAATTTAATAGCAGCATATTAGGTTGTAATGTTGATTGCAACTTCCCAGAAAAACAATAACTGAAATCGCTCTCAGCAAATGCAATCACAACAGCAATAGAGGAGCTTCCAAGTCTCAATTCTGGACCAGATAGGTAACGTGATTCACTTTAACCATGAAAAATGCTGTTAGTTGCTTCTAGTTTGGTGCCTCCTGGTGCTGGCAGCACTGCTTGCTCTTCTGTCAACGAAATCGGGAATCGAAGTATGACCTAAATAAATGGTCCTGGGTTATGATTTTGAATCGTTCTTAAGAGATAAGATTTGGGCTTACCATATGACCCCACATAGTACCACTGAGGTCAGCCCGTTTGCACCGTTAAGAAAAAGGACTCAGAGAACATCTGGGTGTCCAGACTGGATTAAACGTTTAGCTGATGTTAGAGAGCATGACAACAAAACTCTATCTCGTTCCTCTTTAGTTACCAAGGTGAGAGAAAAGCTAGACAAAGCCAAGGAGAGTTTTGACAGGTAACATCACAGTAAAGTCATGGAACTTAAGGTTGGAGAGTGGGTTTTGTCAAAAATTCCGGTGAGGGTCAGAAAATGGGAATCAAAACTATCTAAACTTTGTCGTATTGAGAAAATATCTAAAAGGTCTGTTTTGTTATCTGGTAAAGGATGGAGGAGCAGGAGAGATGTCATCAAAGTTACTCCTGTTCATGCTGCTAAAATTAAAATTCAGTCAGTAAAAGGAAACGATGAAACAAGTGATTCTCTTTCCAGCTTTTGGTGGGGTGTCCCTGTAACTTTTTGCAATTCTAGTAATGACATCCATATTGAAGTTAATATATTGCATGATGACAGATTTGGAAATTCTTGCATTTCTGGCAAGGTCAATTGTAAATGATGGTCAGGACGTAAGGGCAGAAACTGAAATGTCTTAAAGTGTTCCATTATCCACATGTAATGGTTTAGGACATGTGATGCCTTCAAGAGTTAAAAGTTCAAGAAAAGTTGAGAGGCATTCAAGGTAATGGATCAAGAAATATGGGGAAGCCTTCAAAATGTAAGGATTTCTACACGAGTTAAGATTGTATTTTCAAGTTTATGTTGTTTGTTGGAAGCATTTGTTCCTTCAATTGTATAACTGCATTCATTGTAACTTTATTCTTTTTTTTTTCCAAGGCGGGAAGGTGTTGTACCTTTATGAACAGTGATCATGTGTGTGCATTCTATGTGTAGAAGGTTATGTTAGAAGATTATGTGTTTATGTTTAACTGGTGTTCCATGATCGCGTGTCCGCTGCCGTGGCGGTTCGAGGCATTCCGTCGGAGCGGCTGAAGCAGATCATGCGCTGGTTGGGGGCTCCTTTTCATGCTGTAATCTAAATGCTAATAAAATACTCTTTTTCGCATCGCCTGGAGTGATTTCAACAACATAACAGATTGCAAAACCTGCTCCACCTAAACAAGGCGACCTTACTTACACTCCTCTTCCTCCCACTGACATGCATGCATGGCAGCTTTGTTTTTAAAAAGTAAATGCGGTAACGTGCTCCAAAATGCCAGACTGTACCTAGCAGCAGGAACGAGAAGACCCACTGGAAGACGGCAGCGGTCTGGAGTCTGCGGGACAGGGGGATGTTTAAGGGGGTGAACTCGATCTTCACACTGCCGGGCTCCTGTGAGGGGCGACCCCGGCCAGGGTGCAAAGCTCGTGGTGCCCTTTCTTCTTGCATGGCACAGCACCCCTCGCTGCTCCTTCGAGTAAGCACTTCCACGCAGGCACGTACCGAAGCAGTCACCTTCCAAGTTTGTTACACTTTCCACCCACTGCCCTTGCCATTCCGTGCGCGCCCCCAACTTTCACAATTCACGCGCTGCGGGCTGGCGTAGCGACGCCCAAGGGTGAGTCCGAGAGCAAAACCGAGAACACGTGTGTTCCCTGTCTAAGGGAGTCTCAGGAATACTGAAAGTTTTGACAGTATTGCTTCCCCGCACTAAAAATTATTTGCAATGCTATATGTCTTGCATTGCCCCGGCTGCGCTTTGAAAGTGAAAGCGTGCATGGCACGCTCAATGTAAGCGAAGCGTGTGCTTATGTAGGAGAAGCTCAATAAAGGAAAAAAGTAAACGCACCATGTAACAACCAGATAAAGGGGCCAGTAGCCATGGGAGGATACAAATGACGACATGGCCGTACTAAGGAGGAACTAACAAGCCTATTCAGGAATCAGAACACAGCATTTACGAAGGACAAAGACACAAGCCAATGAAAAATATGGGCGGGACTTCTCTCCTGTGCTGAACTACCACAGATCATCCCCTGAGCAGCGCCTGTGCGCTGTCTCAGGCTCGACCTAAAAAGTAACCAATCGGTATGCTGGCAACATAAAACGTCTTGATCCAGCTTATTACTTCATTTCAGTATGCTATCATGTTATTCAAATATTTATTTTTATCAGTTAGAACTTTCACCATAACAGTTGAGTCTATGCTTCATTCTTTCCAACACATAGTTAACAAAGCTAAGTTTGTTTCCAGGTTTCTATGAAGTGTAGTAATTCACTATGTGGAAATCAGCACACCAGTTTAAATGAGGATATAGGCATGCATTTTCATTTTAGTTTTGAGGTAACTTGCTTTATATCATATGCAAACTATAAGAAAGATTTACATGTCCTGTTGAATAAGTCATACTTTGCTAAGATACTGAGATGTGGAAATGTTCAGTTTTACATTTCCTGTGAAAACGTGCACAATTTTAAAATACTTTCACAAAGAGAGATGCATTGTGCTTACCAGGAAATGATAAGCAAACTCTAAAATAATTGTGATGACTACAGCCATAAAAAATGAGACTCAAACCCACAAGACATAAAGAAAATGTTGCGATAGCTCGTTTAGTTGTACATTTTTTCACGTATGAATTTGCATTGCAGACACTCAACAGGCACGTTGGCAGTGGTGAGAACTGTTTCTCTGGCATTCTCTGTGCCTATCAGACCTACAGTAACATTTCAGGCCAATTATACTCAGGGTGAAATCTTAGATGCAAATTGCGCCCGCGGTAAATACAGTATGCACAGAATGTGGATACTACCAACTGCATAATTTGCAGATTGTTCTCCACTTTTTGGGCTGCAAACCTTTTTTGTGATACTTGCCGACACTATTTTCGCCAGATTTTAACAGGCTAAGAACATGCAGGTTACAAACCATGGTGTGTGCAATTTGCAGCCGCAGTGTAATTCCATATCAGGCACAAACTCTTGTTTGTGAGAAATAGGATTTTAACCCAGATTGGGATTCACGCCGCAGTTTTTCATTACTACATTCATTTTCCCTTATGTAGTGTACCTAAAACGTTTGCATATTTAATTTGCTAAATTGATCATTGAGGTGCAAATCAGACTGTACCAAAATATTTCCGCTATGAAAACAAAATCATTTTTCCTTCCTATGCATGACATACACTAAATCTGAATTGCTCAACACGCACAAGCGAACGAAATAACTTTTTATTTGATTTGGATTGCACGTATTAGCAATAATTTGCTCCGTACATATAAGTAAGTCTGCAGTAATACCTAGCAAATCACAAATTAAGCAGTTTCAAATAAAGCACGCAAAATGCGATGAACGTAAATCCATCAATTTAAAGGAACAGTATAAACCATTACAAGCACATGCCTATTTCAATTTGTCTAAATCTGCATACTTGTGAAAATAACTACGACTGTGTGAACCAGCAAACATTAAGATCCGAATATTTCACACACTATGTGTTGTCTTGGAATGGACACTGAATGCATTTGTCTTGATTATTGACAATTACATTTGGCAAGGTGTCTTACGCTGAATTTAGACACCAAAAGAATGGTTTGCAGTCTAGGTACATACCTGCACTGATTGGATCTTAATCAGCGTTATCACCTCTACAAGATGGCGACCACTCATACTCTCTATGGCCCGGACAGAGTCTGCTCACTGGAAAGTACGGTGAAGAAGCACACAGCAGCACATGTTTTTGGTGAACGACGCGTGGCATATCTTTGCGCACAATACAATGTAGTTTGAGGCAGCTGAGAGAAAGGAGAAGTGGTTCTTTAGTGTACTTCCTAAGCCCAGCTAAATTTCAGTTGAAGAAGAGATGAGGCAGCACTTTCAAGGAAACCGCTTCCTTTCTTTATCAGTTAAACGAGAGCAAACAAAACCGAGCAGGAGTCTATCATAACCTCAGAATGCTGAGGCATGGCAATGCTAACTGTTTTCCCTAAATCTTTGCTCAGTCATTGGCACTTCCTGAAACGCAAAATCTGTTGACGTGGACTGTCTGTTATTCTTCAGGAAGAGCATATTTCCTGTGTGTTAAAAGTAGATATATATCCTAAGCGCGCATCTTTCATTCTATGTCGGAATCGATTTTACATACATTTTAATTACAAGACATATATTTCATAATCGAATTTTGGAGCTTAATTTACTATATATGTACATTTTGAGCAAGATAAACACGTGGCACACTTTCCCTACTACGAAAAACATCTGTGATACATGTCTGCAGAGAATGCTGTTAGCCAAAGAGAACCAGGCATTCCAAGTATGTCTGGGGTACCAAAATGCGCATGGGCAACCAGGGAGCCTGTTTGAAAAAGCAAAGAAAACGAACAAATGTATTAATGCCAACTGAGTGAACCACAAATTACAAATTGCAAATTTCAATGGTTTCTTTTGCTTATTGAGGGTAACCTCAACTTCCCATTCACCATCGAAGGCATTATGCGTAACTATCTACTGAAGTATTGAACCTTTGGAATTCTAAACAGCCATTGTGCACACCTACATATCTTCTAGCTACTCGATGTTCCCGCAAAACAATCAAAGCTTTTTTTCAGATCACACATATTTAAAATCCATTCTGCAATGAGTGATTAATATCAAAGAAGGATTAAGCCCAAAGAGGAAATTATGAAACCACATGCCTCTGCCTCTCCTTTGCAAGTTGAATCCGGAAGTAACTTATGGTTTGGAATATATTACAAACACCTATTCCCCATTGTACGAATTGGGATCTAAACCTCTGACTTCTCTCTCAACACACCAAGGACATGGGGCTCTTTTTATTGTCCATGACCTCCATCCCATGCATAGCATTACCAGGCAGAAGAAAACAAAGCCCTGCCCTAAATAGGGTGGGGCTTCTTGTGCCGTGAACTGCCCATGCAGGATGATGTTTCTGATGCTGGAGAAGGCTGAAACTCCACAATCGGAAAAACAAGATTCCCCACCTCTCAATGAGGCAGAAAACAAAAAGAAATTGAATGAGACAGCCAACAATTTTTGGAACATACTGCAGGACCATAACCCCCACACTTTGCCCACTCCCAACTTTCCATCCCTGTATTTCTTGTCATAAATAAGCCAACATACACATTCTCTTGTGGTGGTCCTTTGTTGGCCGCAGTTTTATTAGGAATACATGCATATACATATTGCCTATTGTTGTGCATCCTGCCATACATCATTATTGGCGAGCTGTCATCTTTGTGTCGTGCCTTGTTTGCATCTCGTTATACCTTGCGTTTGCGTAAATCATATGTACATTGCACAATAGCAGATTAGACTGACAGTTCGTTGTACAGGTCATTTGCAGGCTTACATTTTCTCTTGGCCCTACTGGGTCGTTGCTTAGTTCGGTTGGATTTGCCCTCGCCGGGGGTGTAGCTTCCATCCCCGGAGTTAGGCCACAACTCGCTACCTTGCCGATTCTTGTTGTGCCCTGCCATCCGGCGGGGGCTGGGCAGCGAGCGCCGTCTCCGTTAGCTACCCCCTTGTGGTAGGCCAACTCACCCAGCCGTAAGGCATCCCAGAGTGAGTGGTCCTACACACCGCCCCTTAGGCCAACTCACCCAGCCGTAAGGCATCCCAAGGTGAGTGGTCCTATTCCGGCGCACCGCACTCCGGTGTGGCTCGGTACCAACCATTATCCCCGTAGTTTCTCGCCAGCGTCTTGCCTGTTCCTCCGTACTGCGACATAGCCGTTCCTTAGGTGTGGGTGGGTGGGACAAAGATTCTCGCCGGTGCTGCTCCCCCGTTTCCAAAAGATAAGAGCTTACCTGGGGGAGCAGTGCTTATATCCCCCCGTGTGCTGGGCCGCCTTCTGCCTGGCCTCCCCCCATTGGGGGGTTTGTATTACGCCTAGGCCCCCATTGGCCGGGGGGGCCGGCGCCTCTCTGGCGGTCGCCGCGGGGGGGGCGCGGGAGCTTCCCTGCTCCTTGGCGCGAAAACCGGTTTCGTCCGGGGCTCGGCGTTGGTTTTGGCGCCGGCCCTCTAGGCCCCCTTCGGTGGCGGCCTTTGCTATAACCCCCGCACTTTGCCCACTCCCAACTTTCCATCCCTGTATTCCTTGTCATAAATAAGCCAACATACACATTCTCTTGTGGTGGTCCTTTGTTGGCCGCAGTTTTATTAGGAATACATGCATATATATATTGCCTATTGTTGTGCATCCTGCCATACATCATTATTGGCGAGCTGTCATCTTTGTGTCGTGCCTTGTTTGCATCTCGTTATACCTTGCGTTTGCGTAAATCATATGTACATTGCACAATAGCAGATTAGACTGACAGTTCGTTGTACAGGTCATTTGCAGGCTTACATTGTCTCTTGGCCCTACTGGGTCGTTGCTTAGTTCGGTTGGATTTGCCCTCGCCGGGGTGTAGCTTCCGTCCCCGGAGTTAGGCCACAACTCGCTACCTTGCCGATTCTTGTTGTGCCCTGCCATCCGGCGGGGGCTGGGCAGCGAGCGCCGTCTCCGTTAGCTACCCCCTTGTGGTAGGCCAACTCACTCAGCCGTAAGGCATCCCAAGGTGAGTGGTCCTATTCCGGCGCACCGCACTCCGGTGTGCCTCCGTACCAACCATTATCCCTGTAGTTTCTCGCCACGCCGTCAGGGAGGCTTCCGTCTTCCTGCGGCTCCCCCCTACCTCCCTTTTCCGGCTCTTTCATCTGCAGCCTGCTAACGCCATTGCGCCCCACAGGTTGCTCCAGAAGACACCCATGCCTTCATCAGACAAGTGCACCCCATCTTTCGCATAGAACTCCGGGCGGCCTGTGTGGATGAGCCCGTGCCTAACTGATTCAAACCCATTGGTTCTGCAGAACTTGCTCACGGTGAGGTTCAGCTTTTTCCGTGAGTTCTCAACTGCGCTCTGTGATTGGGCCCCTCGCCATTCGTTCCTGCTGATCAGTTCTGACCAGATGATGGTGGTGCCCCCAAACGCCTTGCCTGCCTCAGTCAAATCCTTCTGTATGTCTTGAAGCAGATTGCGCCTCCCTCGCTTGGCCAAATCGTTCCCCCCTAGGTGTATGACCAAAATGTCTGGGTGCCAAACCGTCTCTGCTTGTAGTTCCGCGAGTTTTGCCGGCAGCTGCTCCCATTTCATTCCCGGCTGGCCAAGCCACCTTATGCAGGTGTCTGCTGGCCGTCCTTCTCGCTTGTACCCCTTTTGGCGCCACCAGCATTGCATCCGGGTTATGAAGGAGTGGCCCACCACCCACACCAAGCGCGGTCTCCGTCCTGCCGGGGGAATGAGAACATGTCACTTAATAGTTCGGCTGGGCCGGCGCTGAGGTTCAGTTTTTTTTATTTATTTTTTTATACCAGCTGGGGCCTTACGTATGTCCGGTACGCCTTAGACCGCCATCTCCCCACGGCCTGTATCCCAGCCTCAGACATCCCATGCTGTGCGGCTGTCGTGGCGGCCCCTATCCTGAATGAATGGGACCCGAAAACTGACGGTGGCAGCCCTGCTTTGCTGAGTGTGAGGCGCATGATCGCGGTGAACTGGAATCTGCTAAGGTGTGTACCGTCGCTGTGCTTGAAGAGAGGGCCCTCGCCGGCTGGACGTATTGTCATAAAGACGAGCAAACAGCACACCGCGCAGCAGTTCTTATCCTTAATGCACCGTAACCTCACCACTGCCCCTTTACCGGTTTGGTCTGTCTTTGAACGCCTGAGTAGTAGCTCTATCTCCCCTGTTCTTGGTGTGACGTCGCCTGCCTGTAGGCAGTGGTCCGCTGGGCCTGTCCTTGCAGGCGCTACTAATTCGCTAATGCGGAACGCCCCAAAGAAGGCGGTCGAAAAGGCTGCCCTGAGCAGTAGGTGCTCGAAACTGTCCTTTGTTGTGCCCCGTAGTGCACCCAGCAGGGCCCCCAGCTTTGTATAGTCTATCGGGCGTCTGGTGTCCCTTCTTGCGCCCTTCGCGCGCCTCCACCCCTTCATTGCTGCCTTAGTGTAGTGTGTGGCCACGGGATCCTGCCCGGTCTCTAGCTTGGCGTAATATGCCATGGCGGACAGGTGGGCTTGTGTCCATGATCTGGACTTCTGAGCGTCAAATGCCCACTGTATGAACTGTTCCGCTGCCCTGCAGGTGGCACTCGTATTGCCCAGTGACTGGATCCCCACCACCCGCATTACAGTATTGATATACGTTTTGTATCTCCTGGCGGCTTCCGGGGTGAGGGCTTGGTTGACCAGCTCTGACAAATCTATCCCGCCAGGTCCCACAGCTGGCCCGGGAAAGGGGTCATTTCCTGCTCTGCGCTGGGCGCCAACTCCCTGAACTTCTCCATCCGTGCCCGGGACAGGGCGTCTGCCACTTCGTTGTCCACCCCTGGTACGTGGCGCGCCCGCAGGTCTATGTTGCTTTCCAGCTGTAACTTAACCAATCTGCGCATTAGTCGAAGTGTATCCGGGCATCTGGCTGTCCCCTTATTAACTGCTTGCACTACCCCCTTGTTGTCGGACCATAGTGTTAGTTTCATGCTCTGCAACTCGCGCTTCCAGACTGTGAGTGCGACTATGATGGGGAATAGCTCCAGAAAGGTGATATTATTGGTCCTGCCCGTCTTGTGCCAGCTTCCCGGCCACTGCCCTGCGCACCACTTCTTACCCAGGATTGCCCCAAAACCTGTGCTACCTGATGCGTCTGTGTATAGCGCGATTTGTTTGCTAGTCACCCAGCCTTCCCTCCAGATGAGTACACCGTTAAAGTCTGCCAGGAACGTGTCCCACATTGCTAGGTCTTTCTTGACTTCTGCTCCGAGCCTGACATGGTGGTGTCTATGGGTGAGCCCACATGTCAATTGGGTCAAACGCCTGGCGAATGCCCTGCCGGCTGGGATTACCCTAGCTGCAAAGTTCAGTTTGCCTATTAGTCTCTGGAGGTCCCTCAGCGTTGCTTTCTCCTGCCCGCGGAGGCTCCTGATTTCCCCCCTGAAATCTTCCACCTTTTCTGGGGGGAGCCTGGACGTCCCGGCGACGGAATCTAGCTCTATTCCCAGAAATGTGATTTTGGTCGCCGGGCCTACTGTTTTTTCTGCTGAGAGTGGGACCCCTAGTTCCTCAGCCAACTTCACAAATGCTGATAGGGTGTCTCCGCACTCGTCGGATTCCGCGGGACCAGTGAATAGGAAATCATCCTAGTAGTGGAGTTTTTCGCCTGACGGGTGTCTTACGTGTAGCGCCCATTCCAAAAAGGTGCTAAATAATTCAAAATAGGCACACGACACCGAGCACCCCATGGGCATAGCTTTGTCAAAGTATAGTTTGCCCTCCCATTGGAAACCTAGTAGATGAAAACTGGAGGGGTGGACTGGGAGTAAGCGGAAGGCGGACTCGATGTCCGCTTTTGCCATGAGGGCCCCTGGGCCCGTCGCCCTAACTAGGTCGATGGCATCATCTATCGTGGAGTAGGTCACTGAACATACCTCCGCGCTAATCCCATCGTTTACGGAAGTGCCGTCGGGGAATGACAGGTGATGAATTAATCGATATTGCCCTTGCTCCTTCTTGGGGACTACCCCTAAAGGAGAGATCACCAGTTCCTTGATCATGTGATCGGGCAGGGGGCCTCTATCCTCCCCAGGACGCTCTCTTTCTCTATTTTCTTCGTTACTACCCCGGGTGTTGCATTGCTGATTTCAAGTTTCTAACACTGCCTGGTGGGAGGTGGCCTGTGAACGGGATGGGAAAGCCTTCCTCAAAGCCGTGGACTAGGGTGTCGGCGTCAGTCCTGTTATGGTAGCCGTTGGCTAGCTTGCACAACAGGTGCGTGTTAATGGGGGACCGTGCTAGCCTGTAAGTTTGTAAACCCGTAGTCCCCCCCGCGCCCCCTTCTCTCCGCTCATTGCTTCTTTTTCTCTTTCCTGTCTCCCTTGTGGTCTTTTGCGCTTGCACCCTGCCGCCGGGTGACCCCCCGCAGGAGGAGCAGGTATGTTGGAACTTGCACGCTGCCCCATAGGTACATTCGTTTGATTCGAACTTCCAGCAGATAGCTGATGTTCCGTTGTTGTGAGGTGCTCTCCACGAGCTGAATTGCTTGGGCTTATTAAATGGCCTCCCCTTCCCCTTGTGGGCGGACCCTCGAAAGGACTGCTCGTTTCTACCCCCATGACTTGGCCTCCCTTGCCACCATCATTTTGTGAATGAATCCAGATACGTCCTCCTCGTTCCATTCCATTTCTGGGTGTGTTTGCATCTTTAGCCTGAACCCCTTATCATATTCCAGCCATGCCTCGCCTGGGAATTGTCTCTGCGCATTGTGGATGTTGGACTCATACAGCCATAGGTCGGCTGCGCAGCGCGGGAATTTTTCCACTATAATACAGGCCATTATACGGAACGCGTCTAGCCAATTATCAAAATTCCTATCCTTGCGCTCTTTTCTCCTTTCCCTTTTGTCCTCGTCCCTCTTATCGCAGGTGGTCAAGTCAAGCCCCTCTAACTGTATCTCTAGCAAGGAAAAGATGTCAATGAATTCTTTCCTCCAAATTCTTTCCTTGACCGCCAGCGGTATGAGGCTAGCTAGCCCTGTGGCCCTGGTAGTTAAGGACGCCGGGCCCGGAGAGGGCGTGTATATGCGTCGGGTGCCGCCGGTGCGGTGGGCGGGATGGGTGCGGGGGGCGTGCCCCCCCAAGCCATTGTGGGTGATCCCGGCTCACCCCCACCCCCTGGGGTGATCTGGTCCCCTAAGCGCTGCCGGCGCACGTGGCCGGGGTCTATCAGGCGCCATGGTAACCCCGAGGACTCTTCCCCTGCCTGGGCACCTATCCCCCCTGGTCCTCCCGTGTCTCCTTGCCACCCTCCTGCCTGCGCACCCGGTGCCCCAGCCTGCCTGACTAACCCTTGCATAAAAAGTGGCGCCATAGTCTTGAGGCATTCCTGCACAATTGCACTGATATGCTCACCGTTTGTTGCTGTATCCGGTGTCCCCCTGCTCGGTCCCGCTGCCGCCGTGCTGGCTACAGGTGGCTGGGCCTTCTTCTGGGGGGCCTTCTTGGGAGCTACCGCCTCTGCGAGCTTGGCCGGTGCCCTCCTCTGTCGCTTGGCTGCCGGTGTGCCGGGCACGCTCCGATGCTGGTGACTTGGCCCTTCCCCTGCGTCCTCCTGCAGGGGCTGCAGCCATTCGCTCCCGTGGACTTCCGATGCCGCCCGGATCCGGTGCAGCAGGTCGTTGAGGTCCTCTTGCTGACTTTTGTTCCCCTTCTTTGCCATCTCTCTTGTCGCCGTAGCGGCTGCTCACTCGTGATCCTCCTGCAGCCTACCCCTCACGTGCTTCACTGCGGGGTGCTGCCGTCAATGTATGCACCAAGCGCTGTTGTCCACCCCTTGCTGTGGGGGTCAGATGTGGACGCTTATTAGTGCGGGGTGCTGCCGCAGCCTGATGCACCAAGCCCCAGCTGATCGCACTGTGTAAGCCTCTGCTGGGCTGAGTGGCGCCGCGTCCGAGGCTCCTGTTCCTTCAAGGCCCCCGTGCCAGGGCTGGGGAATGTACTTGGCAGGGGCTTAGGCTTGGTGCTCTATTACGGCGGGATGCTGCCGCCAGCCGTTGCGCACCAACACACTGCTCCTCACCCACGCGCCCTTCTCGTGCTGGGCTCCGATTCGTGTGCCTGTCTCTTTAAGGCAGAAGCGCCTCTGGGCTTGTTCGTTTTCTAGGGGGGGCGCGCTCGCCGGCGCCGGCACAGCGAGGTGGCGGGAAGGGCGAGTAGTCGGGGTAAAGGGGGCTTCCCCCCGTCTGCTCCTCGCTCCGGCAGCACTGCTAAATGCCGCCCAGTCCCGCACACGTCCAACGCGGATGCAGGCTCCTGCAATTGCCCGCCGCCTCGCCGCGACCTCGTCTAGAATGAGGGCGGGGCTTGTGTAACGTGACGCCGGCGGGGCAGAGGCTCAAACAGTTCCCCAAGGCCTCGCCGCGATTGGCCTTCGCTCACCCAGGGGCGCCGGGGTGGGCACCCGGTCGTCCTCTTCCTACGGTGCAGCAGCGGCCCCACGGACAGCGGCTCACCGGTTCAATATCCCAGTGCCCCCGACGCCGGAAGAAGTCCGCTGCTCCTCACGCTGGCTTGAGCGTCCTCTGCTCACCACGGGGAACCGGGGTGGGCACCCGGCTGCCTCACCTGCTGGAGAATTCCGCTGCTTCGCCAAGGGGGAACCGGGGTGGGCACCCGGTCGCCTTCCTCTTCTGCTGCAGCAACAGCGGTCGCTCGGCGAGATAGTCCTTCCGATGCAGCGACGGTGGTCGATCGCACACGGACGGGGCTTTGCTTCGCACCCAGGCAGGGCTCCGCCTCAACAACGACCCCCAAAGCAGGTACAAAAAACCGTGTAGCGCCGACAAAGATTCTCGCCGGTGCTGCTCCCCCGTTTCCAAAAGATAAGAGCTTACCTGGGGGAGCAGTGCTTATATCCCCCCCCGTGTGCTGGGCCGCCTTCTGCCTGGCCTCCCCCCATTGGGGGGTTTGTATTACGCCTAGGCCCCCATTGGCCGGGGGGGTCGGCGCCTCTCTGGCGGTCACCGCGGGGGGGGCGCGGGAGCTTCCCTGCTCCTTGGCGCGAAAACCGGTTTCGTCCGGGGCTCGGCGTCGGTTATGGCGCCGGCCCTCTAGGCCCCCTTCGGTGGCGGCCTTTGCTATTGTTCTCTATTTGGCCCTTCAAGTCCCATCCACTGATACCTGTCAGCAATTTAATTTCTGAAACGAGAAACCAAAACTTGTGTTATTTTTTTGAATTTGTTGAATTGTGCTCGCACCCTCTTCTGATGTTTTTAATATTTTTTCTGAATGTATTTATTCCAAATGTTTATCATTTGCTTCAGAACAAACATTTTAGTTTTCTGCTGTTAGCATGATACCTTTTTATTATTTTTATTTCATATGTCAGCTGTCTTCTCAGTGTATCTTTTATTAGTTTGTGTTTGTATATGTGTGTGTTTGAGAGAGAGTATTTCAGGCTGATTTTCACCATAAATCTAGATTAGTTCCCATCAACACCCCATACGAACTCATCTCACTGAAAGATTGAGAGAAATATCATTAAAATATTAAACAAAAATTCTTCAAGTGTTTGCTTTTTCTTAGTGAGTTAAATGCTGTTAATAGGCACTTTGTTAGGAAAACTTTTGAACTTGAGTTGTTTTTATTTTCTGAATTTATAGTATATCTTAGCCCTAAGCTATCTATTAATCCTGCTCCTACACATCACAATTTCTCATCATGTTCCAACCTTTCCTCGCTATCTCACAATATCTAACCTCCTCCATTCTATTTACTTGGCTCTCTTTTTCCACTTGCATTAATTTACTCTAATAATTGCACCTTACTCCACTTAACTAAATACATCACCACTTGAAAATTGAGTCAATTCTTCAGGTTCTTTAGAGCACAAGGCTGACCCATTAACCAACAAATCCACAACAATAGTTAATAACTACTGGATTAACCACTAAGGACCTGATTAAGACTTTGGCGGTGTGGGACTGGGTCTGCCCTGCCACTGCACCGCCAAAGCTGTGGTCAGGCAGCCTGCCAGATTAGGGGTTTCATCCTGTCTGGCTGGCTTTTTTTTTACGTTCCCACAGCGGTGCCCTGAAAATGGGAACCACAATGGGAATTACAAAAACAGTTCCTGCACTGTTAACTGGGATGCATGCATATGTAGGGCAATTGTTGTGCCCTCCTGCATGCATCCCCATGTGGAGAAGGCACCGGGGGCCATGCGTGCCCTGCAGGGCCCCCTTTGTTTCCTCTTCACCATGGTGTTCATGGAGTAGGATCCTCCATGCAGTAGAGGCCTGTGGAGGGAGTTCCGTGGGGCGGTGAGGCAGGGCGGGGGAGGGGCAGGGTGGGGGTAGTAAACACCGGAATATGGATGAACGGAGGTAAGTAAACAGTTAAATAAATAAAACGAATTTCGTTGCACGCGCTGCATTGCAAAATGCGTTGCAGCGCGCGCAACTAAATTCATTTTATTTATTTAACTGTTTACCTACCTTTGTTCATCCATATTCCGGTGTTTACTACACCCCACCCTGCCCCTCCCCCGCCCCGCCTCACCGCCCCACGGAACTCCCTCCACGGGCCGCTACTTCCACCATGACACCGCCCGCGGAGAGGGTACTCGTAATATGCTTGGTGGTATAGCAGCAGTCCCGCCAAGCATATTGCAGCCTCCTGACCGCTACAACACCACCAGGGAATGGCGGTTCCCTGGTGGCTGTGGTGGGGCAATGGTGATCTGACCTCTCAAAGCGTAGTAGGGAGACTGCCACCGCCGCGCCCTCATGAGTCAGGCGGTCCGTGGACCACCAGAATTATAATAGAGCCCTAAGTGTGGGCTACAGAGTAGTCTGTTACCTACCATAAAGTGCTTCAAACACCTCCTCAGAGATAGTAAGTGCTACATAAATACAATAGAATTCAATATCATTGTGAGGAATAATTCATCTAACAAACGTTAGCGAAATTGAAGCTGTTTCTTTGTATGTACCTTAGTCTGTTGGTTCCACATAAAGATATATGTATATGTTCCGGTGCATATTTATTCAATGCAAATTTCTGAACTAAAAGTTGCACCGGTTGCAATAGCAGTGTATGTTGTTAAAATTCAAAGCAATGAGAAGTTGACAATGTTATAGAACTCTGGGGATATATTGATTTAAGAAAGGCCCCGTAACACCATTGGCACACCATGTTATATCATAGTAGTCAAGAATATAGAGTTATAACTTAATATCATAGCCATAATAACGAGGACAAAAATATTGAATGGTAAATGTATATAGGGAAGTATAGATTATAAACATCGGCAAGTACATATTCGTGGATTTAAATATAAAAAATCTACACATACTTTTCTGTCCATATTTTTGCCCTCGACATTTTGGATGTAATATTAAGGGATAATGGAATTCCCTTCTTATTAACTTCTTGGGCCGTCCGAGGCCACCTGCACCCTACCAGTTCCTTGCTGCTGCCAGTGTCCAGCTTGGGAAGGACTCGGTCCCCCAGCGAGCCATTGGAGGAAGGAGGTAGGGGTCACCTTCCAAATGCCGTAAAGGCGTCAAAACACTCCCGCAGTGCAGGATTAACTTCTTGGGCCATCTAAGGCCTCCTGCACCCTCCTGGATACTCGCTGCTTCTGCCGGTGTCCAGCTGGGGTGGGACTCGGTCCCCCAGTGAGCCATTGGAGGAAGGAGGCGAGGCTGACCTTCCAAACACCATAAAGGTGTCAGGACACTCCCGCAGCACAGGATTAACTTCTTGGGCCATACGAGCCCCCCTGCACCATCCTGGTTCCTCGCTGCTGCCGGTGTTGAGCTGTGGTGGGACTCGGTCCCCCAGCGAGCCACTGGAGGAAGGAGGCGAGACTGACCTTCCAAACACTGTAAAGGCGTCAGGACACTCCCACAGTGTGGGATTGACTTCTGGGGAAGAGCGAGGCCCCCTGCACCCTATTGGTTCCTCACTGTTGCTGCCAGTGTCCAGCTGGGGTGGGACTCGGTCCCCCAGCAAGCCATTTGAGGAAGGAGGCGGGGCTGCCTTCCAAACACCGTAAAGACATCTGGACACTCCCACAGTGCGGGATGCACGCTGGCATGACCGGGGCACTCCCGGTCGAAGTACAGGCCAAGGGCTGGCCCATCTGCGCCTGTCAGAGCCCAGAAGATGCTGGGCTGGGCCACTCCCTTAAGCCTTTCTTTCCGGTACATTAACGTACTGTTCGAACTAACAACTTTTGTACCCAGTATCAGGGGATAGGCCTCCTCCAGTTACATTACCTAACCTCATTTGTTAGTGTTTCTGTAAAAATCCTACTTTTAATACATATGACGATGGGCAAAAGACAGGCGGTAGACGGCGGGCGGAGGAGCAGTAAGGAAAGGGATAAAAGCCCAAAAAAACCTAAAGCACGCTGGTAGTAACTGCGTGCTTGACTGCATCAACATCTTGCTGATCGAATGCGAAGGTATTTTAGATACACAAGCTGAGGTTCCCCCGTGTCCCAAACTGCCCCTTATCTAACACAAATACAAGCCTGAGGACCTCGCCTGTGATCCCAAAAATGTTTACGAAAGTTAAGGCCAAAAGTCCCGTAATATGTGTCCATGTACAGAGGGAGATTTACTTTTACCCTCTGACTGAAGTCCTCTGGGCCCTTCTAACCCAGTGATTCTCTGCAGCAATAGATTTACCCCCCTCCTAGACTTAAATGACACTCCCCAGGACACTATCGAAGCAGCAAGAGCGGGAGCTCTGGCATTGCCAATAGCACACTACCACGGCTCCAGTGCCTCCCAGCTTATCAGCAAACTCAGAGCTGAAGTGGTTGCTCTGAGGTCTATGATAGGCGACCTTACAGGGTTGATGAAACAACTGCTAGAGAGTAGCTATAGAGTCTGCATACATAGAGAGGCACCACCTACTATGGCTAATAAACATGTGCATGAGGTATTAAACATCCCACCATCTTTAGAGCATAGTGGGACTCCCATTGCCCCTAACAGAACCAAGTCCATTTATGCAGCCAAAGACCCTGATCTTAGGGCACATGTTAGGAGTTTCCCCAAAGACAATTTTATTCTGAACCTTAGGCCAGGTGGGGGTCAATCTAGCGTGATTAGATACAACCAGACTCTAAGGGCAGAGTTCGGAAAGGCAGAATGGCATCAGGCTCCATCTAAGGAGTTACTCATGACACCATCTTCCCAGAAAACCTACATGATAAATGTACCAAAATTAATAGCTCAGATTGGGCATGAGGGGGAAGATTCATTGAGGAACAAAGTGATATACTGGATTTGTCATGTAAGAGGGTGCAGATCCCTAATATGAGACAATATCTTAAGGGCAAGAAGATGTGAGCCCCCTGACTCTCCCACTGACTGTATAGAATTATTTTTAAAAGACGGAGAAATGGTTGAAAACTCTATAGCCCTTGACATTAGAACATGCCCATCTGCAACATCCAAAATCCAATTCAAACAATACTTACCCACTGGACAACCAGCTACCATCTCCTCACGCCCAATAGATCACTTAGGCCCTGACTCATCCCTGGGGGTAAATGGCTGACTCCCGAACATAGATTCCCGGGCCGACAGGTACTCCCCCACTGAACCATCAAAGCCCTCACCCCGCTCATCACTGGATGGTAGATTGGCACCAAGCAGTAGAAGCGGGGAAGGAGTGTGCTGTTCAGTCACTAGTAGCAGAGCATATATACAGACTCGGGAGGGCCAATTAGGTGCCAATTCGCTAGATAAGAACGTGCCAGTCATATCAACCACCAGAAATCCTGAAAGCCCAAACACTGCTGCGGACGTTAGTACAGGAACTGCCCCAAAACGTATGTTAGTCTCCTGAAATGTGGCAAGGGTTAAAGAGTAAACTGTCCCTCCCCCATTGGAACAACTTAATAGAAGGCTTTGATATTTGCTTACTACAGGAAACCTGGAACATAGCCCCAATACATAAGGTGGGGTATGTTAGTTATTGTCTCCCAGCTATGGCAAAGAAATTAGGTCGTCCAGCAGTGGGACTGATAATATGGGTCAAAATAGCCCTTGGCTGTAAAATTACACTCCTCCGCTCAGAAAGGCCGGATATTTTGGGAATATGTCTTAAAGGCCGCTCAGGCAAAACCACAGATATGTATATTATATATATATATGTGATCAAGACCTTTCGGAGGTCGAAACGCGTCATGGCGGATTTCAAGGGCGTTTAATCAATAAGTATACTGCACCTTATTTTTGGGTCTGTCTTCGTTCATCCAGCACGATTGTAGCAGCGGAGTTTTTTCCCCCCGCATATATATATATATGATAAAATGATTCTCCGCTTGCACAGAAAAGATCCAGCACTCCGAGAGCTAATTTACACTCGCTCTTTATTTATTTAAGTAACGGCTACATCTACGCGTTTCGACAGCTGCCTGCTGTCTTGTTCACGATGTATGGCGCCATTTTCCCAGCACTTAAAAACATAACAGTATGTTAAAAACAGCAACATAGGACAATGAAAAAACCAGTCCTATTAGATACTGGTTATTTCTTGCATTGTATGGGCGCCATTTTTAAACATGTTTTTTTTGCGATAATCTCACAGTTTTTGTATACAGATTTCACTTATTCTATTGCAAGTTCCTATTTTAACATTTTCTAAGCATATTTCATGACTGTTTGAACCTTTGCGCAGTGGATTGCTATGCAAGCCTACTTAATCACTTTGCCGTGAATAGTTCATAGCCATGTGCATATTTTTAAACTCGCCTTCCATGTTTTATGGTTACCTCATACAAAGATAATTCTCCGAATGGTACTTAGACTAGGAATTTTTCCTTTCATCGGGATTTGTCATATGTGAAAGTCATTTCTTTTCATTAAAGTGCAAGTGCTTGTATTTTTAAATATTTTTACAAATAATTATAATACTTTTTAAGGTATTTCATGGTAGACAGTGTATACATATTAAAATTCATATATATACAACATTATTATAAACCATGTGCAAAATTATTCCCTTTTATAAAGTGCAAGTGCTTTTTAAGGTGCTAATACTAGTGCCTCAGTATCATATACCCTATTGGCCCTTCCTGTACTTCATTTACAAAGTGCAAATGCAATAAATAATCTAAAAACAACATATTATAAAATTCATATGCTTGTTTTCAAATTTGATTCAATTCACAATTATGATGTATTTTCCTAATTCTTAAAAATTCCTAGAATAAAAACACATTTTTTATATTCCGGTACCTAAGATCCCATGCTTCGCTGTTTTAAAAAAATACAAATACTTTTAAAAGAAATTGGTCTTCTGAGTGTGTTGATTCAGTAACTCTTTTTAGTCTAGGCATGTGAATAAGTCTTCATCTACATTCAAACCATTTGGTTCTATGCTATCTAGTTCCATGTTGAAATATGTCTCTATTCTCCGGAGTTCCTTTTCCCTGTTCCCTCCTCTTTTTCTTTTCAGGATTTCTGCAATACAGCTGTACTGTAGGAGAACTGGGTCACTGTGATGAAGTCTCTCAAAATGCCTACAACCGGGTATGTTCTATCCTTGTTTACAATTGCTCTCCGGTGCTGTAATATTCTTTTATAGGCAGGTAAGGTGGTGCTCCCTATATACACCTTTTCACAGGGGCATCTTAGCATGTAGACCACAAAACTGGATCTACATGTCAAGTAGCCCCTGATATTAATGGTTTTGTTAAAAGGCGTTGTAAAGCTCAATAGATTTACTCCACTCTGACACGCCTTACATTTAAGACACTTTTTAAAACCCATTTTTCTTGGGAGCCATGTCGGGGTTCCTTCTTTTTCTTTGTATTCACTTTTTACTAGATAATCCTTCAATGATTTTGATCTTTTGCATGTTATTTCTGGATGTTTTTTTATTTTTGGGCCTAACTCTGGATCTTCTTTCAAAAGATGCCAGTGTTTATCTAAAATGGCTCTCACATCCCTGTGTCTGTTATTAAAAGTTGTGACAAATCTCTGAGTTTCCTGGCTGTCTTGCTTTCTCTTTTTTAATTCTGTTCTGGATGGCTCAAATAATGCTTTTCCCCTATCTAGTTTCCTTGCCTTCATAGCAGCTCCCTTTACAATTTCTAGTGAATATCCTCTTTGTAGGAAGCGATTAGTCATTTCCTGTTCTGTTTTCTCAAATTCCACCTCACTACTGCATGCCCTCCGTGCTCTATAAAATTCCCCAAATGGTATGCTTCTAATGAGGGGTCCAGGATGGGAACTTCCCGCATGCAGGATTGTATTCCCAGCTGTCAGTTTTTGGAAAACAGTTGTTTCCAACTTGTCTCCCTCTACTCTCACTCTTATATCAAGGAAATCGATATTGGTTTTGCTATGGTGTTCTACAAATTTCAGATTTAAGTTGTTTGAGTTAAGGTCCAAGACAAAATCAGTTATTTCTGTTTCCGCACCCTGCCACAGTACGAAAACATTGTCTATGAATCTAACCCATAGTAAAATATTATTGGTCCATATATATATATATATTTATATATATACCAGAGGGACAAGTGGGGGCAGACCATCAGCTACAATCTAACAACTTGAGGAGCTGTCGGATGAGAGAACTACATCAACCCCATTGATAATAGCAGGCGATCTCAATGTCACATTCGAACCTCTAGATAGAAATGATGTGACAGATACAAACGAGGAGGATGCCATGTGGTCTGTTCCCCCACTAGATTTCCCCCTGATCAAGATATGGTCCCAGGCTATGCTCCAAGTGAAAGCTCTGAGTATAGAGTTCGGGTTAAGGGCAGCAAACGGCAGGACAAAATCCGACAGAATGGGTGCTAATACTTATAACAGGTCAATTAGTTTGAGTTGAAAAGACTACATTATGATAGATCTGAGGCTCTAGAGTAGTATCATTGACATGACCGTAGGTGTAGCAACCAATAGTGACCATAATCCGCTCTGCCTAAGTATGATATCAGTTTGGGGAGACACAAGCAATCAGACCGTTGTTTACCAGCTATCAAGGGAAGTTTATCCTGCTAACGACAATCGTCGTCTTAAGCGGTGCAAGATAATCACATGTGAAGGCAAGCTTTCCAGAATGCATCAGGATCTGTTGGTTGGTACGACAGAGTTACTATCCCTGCTTGAGAAGCCAGGAGGGTTAGCGGAAGTCAATAATGCCCATTCCAACTTTTTGGAGCAATTGGGCTCTTTTAATGTACTTGGGCATTACACAAATCCCAGACACAAAACCTGGGATTCAAAAACATGCTTCTTTAAAGAGAGTAGAACCTCCAGAATTCAACTAGCCAAGGCAATAAAATCTAATGATTGTGGAAAAATTAGAATTACAAGGATGTTTTACAAATTAGCCCGCCAAAAAGCCAAAAGAGAGTGGGACAAAACCCGATGGCAGCTCATTAAAGAAGCTTATGCTGCTAGGGATTGCAAAAGGTTTTGGTCACTGGTTGTATGGGGTGACGAATCAGGGGCTCTGCCACCCCCAAACCACATCTTGGCCTGAGATTGGTATGAGCACTTTAAAATGCTCTATTCAGACACTGACAGGCTGGCCTCTGTGGCAGATGTTTTAAGCTCCCCTCAGATTATCAGCATTGACCTCTTCTCCCTGAGTGATATTGAGGCCTCTATTAGCCTACTTTTACAGGCGAAAGCTCCAGGTCCCGATGGTATACAAGGGGACCCTTTTCTGTATGATAGCCCTAGTAGGTCCCATTACATGCTACTACTCTTGAATGCAATAACAAGAGGTGCTCCAGTCCCAGGGTACTGGAGGGGGACAGAGTTGGTCCCCTTATTTAGGAAAGGTGACAGAGACCTACCATGTAACTTCAGGCTTATCAGCCTAATAGACTCTATCCAAAAAGTATTCTGCCGAGTTTGTTTACAAAAGATCCAGGCATGGGCTGAAGTAAAAGCTATTTAAACAATTTACCAAGCAGGCTTCCGAGAAAAGACGAGGACAATAGACCAGGTGTTCCGCCTCCTCCTTTTGTACTGTAAAACAGTGGTCTTGGCTGGGGCAGCCTGTATATATAACTTTTATTCACTTAAAGACATCCTTCGACTTAGTCCCCAGAAAGAATCTGTGGCAAGTCCTTAAAGACATGGGGATTCCAAGCGAATTACTCAATTGGGTTATACAACTCCACAAAGCCAACTTTGCCCGGGTGAGGTGGTGGATCACAGGGGCAACTCACTGATCCAGTCCTAGTCAGTAGGGGAGTATGCCAGGAGCGTGTACTGGCGCCAGCGCTCTTCTCCCTCTATATGAATGACGTAGTACAGTTTCTATCTCAGTAACATGCCGATGCTCCAGCTCTAGGCGAGGATAAGGTAGTGACCCTATTGTTCACAGATGACTCTCTACTGGTGTCTAAAACTCCTGGGGGGTTGCAGCTCCTTCCTAATCAATTCCAAGATTTCTGCAACATGTGGGGTTTAGAGATAAATATGTCAAAGGCAAAATTTATGACCCTAAATCCCCACTAACCTTATAAGGGAAGGCCAACCCTGGGAGCTGCATTATTGACGAGAGTAAGTACCTTAGATTACCTAGAGGGTGAAATTATCTGAGAAAATGTGTTGGAAACCCCACATAATAAAAATGGCTTAGAAACATAAGCAGATAGTAGGGGCTCTGGGGAAAGAACACTGCACCTCCTCGAGTAAACCTGTTGCTACGGCCTTGCAAGTGTACGACTCAAAGGCAGTTAGTTCTGCCTCATACGGTTCTGAATTGTGGGGTTTTGACAAAGTAGAGGAGCTCAGCAGATCAGAGCATACATTTATAAGAAATCTGGTGATGCTGCCCCAGAGCACCCTACTTCACCCCTTAAGGCTGGACATGGGAAGACGATCTATTATTGATATAGCCTAGCTCTGTCCACTATTATTCTGGATTAGAATTAGGTCTACCCCAGAACTGTCTCTCTTCACCAACGTCCTGGCGGAAGTAACCCGCCTGGACAGTTACAACAAGATTGGCTGGTTAGGCAACATAAGGAGGCTCTTATTGGATATAGGGCTGCAGGAGCCTGGGAAAACAATGACCCATCTTTGTTCCCTCAAAAACGTTTGGTGAAGAGATGCTATTGGGACTGGGTTGCCCAAGTAGAATTCTGTAGATCCTCTTGGGGGAAGTTAACAACAGAATTCAGGGACCACAAACAGGATAGATCCCTGGAGCCCTAACTTGACTTAATACAAATTCCAAAGGATAGGAAACTGTATATCCAGGCTAGGTTTGGCACTCTCCCCTTTTTAGGCAGATGGCATAGTAACACACCAACATGGCGTAATTGCCTTGGCTGAAAGGCACCCACGGAATCTGTGGCCCATGTTATGTTTACTTGTCCGGCTTACGCACGCCCTAGTTCGAAATTGTTAAGCCTGAAACCAGTCCTAGGATGCTTGTTTCCAGTCCAGGGAGGACCTGGCCTGGCAGTTCGGGCTGGACTGTTCCCATTGGGTGCAGGGTCAAGACTGATTTGCATATGGCTGGGTCCAAACTGGAATGGCATGGTGAGCAAAAAAACGATGGATTTAGGCCCAGATCTTTGTACTGGGGTGAATGTATGACATTGTTCTGCATACTGTCCATCAATTGTTGTTTTTGCATAGACCTATCTGCAAACATATAGGAACACGCAATCATTCAGAGGCCATGCAAATTTTAAAATCTGACGTAAGTCAGTTGTTTGTCTGTCAGTTGCCAAATTTCTCGGTCACATGTGGGGTATTAGGAAAAGGGCCCGAATGATGAGGCAAAGATCATTTTAATATACATAATCCCTCCCTTGTCGCACCTCTGCTGTAACCCTGCTCTTATTAGAAGCAAAGGAATTCAGGTATGAATGCAAGTTTCCCAACGAGTTTAAGGTAGGACTGTTTTAACTTGTTGATTTTAAATTAACATTGAGGCTGCTTTTTTCGAATGCAAAACAAAGATCTCAAGGGAGTTTTTATGCGAACAATGTGGAGTTACGGTCGTACCACACTTGCACGTATGTACTAATTGTTTTGCAGTGCACTTTAATTCCCATAGCTGATTTTCTTTTTAACTATACGTTTAAGGTTTTAACTGTGAAATTTTAATAACCAAATAAGTTAACTTATTACACATGGATTCTTGCTCTTTGTATGTGCACTGAGAATGTGGAAACTTTTATGACTTGCATGCCGAAATAAAGTATTTTGAATGGTATTCCCTTCTCGATTTACCGGACCAACGCTTATTATATTGAGCACGTCAGTGTCACTTCCTGGAACTAAAGAAAATGAAATATAAATGTCTATGGGTGAAATAATTGGTACTCTTTCTAAAACATAACACAAATAGACCTGTGATGTCTACAACTGTACAGGCGAATGCGGGGCTACCCCAAGAGGTGCAGATTGCCCATCACAAAATAGGCAGCTGTGGTTGGCAGTGTCCCCTACCACAGCATATTGTCCTGGGTGTTTTACGTGGGGGTAATGCCATCAAACTGCTGCAGTGAAGAGACCCCGGGACCACCGTCAGTGCCCAGGTGATTTTGCCCTTTGCTTGTAATGGCGGAAATTACGCAATTCTTTGTTCGTAGACTCTTACAGATTCTCACTCTAAAAAAGCCACTGCCTGCCTTTCAGGACATTACATTTTCGGCAACGGGGCTTCACAATTGGGTTAACCTATAAGCCTAATATGTTGTTTCTGGGTATGGAATGGATCAGATTAAACATACCCCCAAGTGAACTGTTGTACAAAATCATATCTTGACATCAGAAACAAAGTCACTCGAGAAGATGAAGAAAAGCAGCAGACCTAGGCGAGGAAAATAACAGGAAGAAACTCCTCCAACTGCATTAGCAACATTTGGCAAACAAGGAGAACTTGAAAATATTGGGGGGAAACGTAATACTTAGTTTACTGAACCCGACTTCTCCCGGTCTCTTTTTGAACACTCTGCCATCCCTCCTTCAAAATCAAAACCCTGCTTCCTGTGACCTTTTCTATTTTCCCCACTTTGGGCTTAGAAGCCCTCAGTGCTTTGTTGTAACCCGTGCATACATTACAGCCATTTTTCTTTTGCGAAGTCTCCGCATTGGCTCCACAACGGGTTTTGGAATCTGTTGAAATGCCTCAAATGGCATTGAAAGCTCTGCACTGCACTGCCCCTCCCTCGATATGTAATGTAATATAATGGTGCGCTTGATATGGCGCATGGCTGCATTATCTTCAAAGAGCCTAGTCTATAAAAAGTCAAATAAAGAAAGACGACGGTTTGACCCCGCCATCCTCCCAGTGCCTAAGACGCCTCGCATACAGAAACTGCAAATGCCTCTTTAATCACCCCTACCTTTAATGTCTTCATAAAAGCAGCAGCACCAGCGATCCCTCTCATCTCTACCGGAAGAGAGTTCCAAGCCCAAGTCCAAAAAGGTACATTCACCCATTGTAGAGAAGAAGAAATGAGGCAGGCATAGTGTATCAAACCCTTGCGAGCACGGAGCCCTTCCTGCCATATAATGACGACCCATTTGTGATGACAGGATGGTGCAAACGCAATGCATTAATTTTGCAAAATTTACATAATATTATCACCACAGACAAAGCAGCCTCATTATGAACTACATTGTTCACTTTAAGTCTTGAATTCAGGGCGCATTTGCTTTATTGAAAAGTGCATGCTAAAATGTATACAGTGTAATTTAATTCGTATAATCTAAAAATGTATGTTACACACTAAAATGGTGACAGCAAGTCGCTGCTAGGCATACTGTGTCTTGTCACGTGCTTGCCCTTACAGCAGTGCTTTGTGCGTGCTGTTTCCATGTTGATGAACTCTCTTCAGTGCCACTTGTCTTAGCTTTCAAGGCTGTGCGGACCACGACTCGGACCTCGTCGGTTTAGGCTGTCACTCCAAGGCAGTATGTCCCAAAACAGCATCCATGCTGCTACGACACATTAAATCCTGGTGAAATGCTACCGCGTTGCTGGTATTGCTTACAGTGGTTAACACACAGCATCCCAGTAGGTGGTGTTGGGCTTGAGAGGCGGCTAGCGTAGAATTGCTGGTTCGATGGATTGTTCTTTTGATCTGGGATGCTTTGCTTTCTTGCTCTACTTTCATATGGCAAGATGCAGTGAGTGAGAAAAGCATAGTGCCAATATCGGCAACACTCCTCAGTTCTCATACAGTGTCATACATAAATAAACCACACAACACCTTTTTTAGTAGAGAAATTTGCTGCAGGTTTATTTGCATAACCAATATGCCAACATGGTGGGTTATCTTACAGGCGATCCCAGGGCAGGCCAGCCCCTATGCCGCCTGCCCGCCTGATGAGCCAAATTGCACCGTGGCCGTCGCCAATCGGTGGTTACCAATTATTGGGAGAGGCCACCCCTCCCATCAGTGGACCGCCAAACCACTCCCTTACTCACACCCCCCAACAGGTGGGCGGAGCGTTCCAGGCAGCCCCCGGTTGCTCAGACCCACAACCGCCCGTAGGACTAACGGGGCGCTGTAGTTCTTCCAGGGGACACGCTAAGACATCCCTGGGTATCCTTGGCTTAGCACCCTTGTTGTGCTGCTGCAATATAGTACCCTTCTGCACCTTGCAGACTCTGGATCGCCCTGTAACTCCTCCTGCAACACAAAACAATAAGTTAGATTCTTCCCCTCCCCGTACTACCCTTTGGCCATCCGCAGGGTAAGCGGTAGGGCGGGAAACAGCGAGACGGGCAGCGGTCAAGAGACCATACAGTGGGCGGGGGAAGGCTTTTGTACCCCTGTCCCCCTCCCACGGCCGGATGTGACGCGGCCAGCAGACCCCCTGGTCCCTAGCCCAGGGAGCCTAGTCCGCAGACTTCTGTGCCTTCCTGTGGCACTAAGGCTGCCGCCCTGTTGGAGGGTCCCCTATGTGGCCCCCCGGGCAGCCCTGGCATAGTGCCAATATCGGCAACACTCCTCAGTTCTCATACAGTGACATACATAAATAAACCACACGACACCTTTTTTAGTGGAGAAATTTGCTGCAGGTTTATTTGCATAACCAATATGCCAACATGGTGGGTTATCTTACGGGCGATCCCAGGGCAGGCCAGCCCCTATGCCGCCTGCCCGCCTGATTAGCCAAATTGCACCGTGGCCGTCGCCAATCGGTGGTTACTAATTATTGGGAGAGGCCCATCAGTGGACCGCCAGTCCACTCCCTTACTCACGCCCCCCAACAGGTGGGCGGAGCGTTCCAGGCAGCCCCCGGTTGCTCAGACCCACAACCGCCCGTAGGACTAACGGGGCGCCGTAGTTCTTCCACGGGACACGCTAAGACATCCCTGGGTATCCTTGGCTTAGCACCCTTGTTGTGCTGCTGCAATATAGTACCCTTCTGTACCTTGCAGACTCTGGATCGCCCTGTAACTCCTCCACAGCTCTGGGGGTGGCCACCGTCACCACCAGGGCCCCCACCAAGCAGTTATTCCTACCTACATCCTGTTGCTTCCAAGGCCTCGCCAAGGTCCAGCAAAAATAAGTCCATGCCTACCCTTGAGAGGTGAACCCCATCCACTTCCCAGCATCCAGTAGACTTGGCATGAAGTAAACCATGCCTGATGAAGCCAAATCCCCTTTGTTCCGTGAATGTACGCATGGCGCTGTTCACTCTCCTACGTGATATCTCAATGGCGTCTCCAGATCGGGCTCCTTGCCAAACTGGGCGAGGTAAAATTTCGGACAACCACAGTTCACATGCCCCCAGCTGATTACTCAACTGACACATGATGTCCCTCATGTCTTGGAGCAGTACTCTCCTCCCCAGAGTCGTCAAGTCATTCCCTCCCAAGTGTATGACCAGAATATGAGGTGGACCGATCCCTCCCCCAAGTCTCCTGCAGCTTCCTCATCAGCTAGTTCCAGCGCATTCCCGGGTAACCTAGCCACGTTATCTCTGTGGCGGAGAAGCCATGACGCCACTTTCTTATCTCAGCCCACCGTGCCACTCTAACGATGCTTGAATGGCCAATTACCCAGACCTTGATTCCTGGTAAATAAAGAGATGTTGTGTTTGAAAACCATATTTATTGTCGTTTATATTCTAATAGTCTACAATTGCGCAACAAAACCACATCACTGCAACATCATTTGGCAATCCGGGCCAAAACCGTACACCTGTAAACACCTGACTGTCGGTTGCAACATAGGACCTAAGAGTCCTCTCGCCATATCCTTCCGCTCAAGGCCTTATATATCGATTGTAGCATTGCGACTCCCAGCGCCCTACCTGCTTAATTCGCTCTGGTGGCATCCCTGATAGGAAGGCTGTGGTTGCCGCCCCAATCCTGAAGGAGTGGCTGCTGAATCTCTTGTCTCCCCCTGTCTGTCCTGACAATTGCAAGCATGCCTGTATGATGTGGTCTACTTGAGACTTTGTAACCGGAGACCGGACCTCATGCACCAGGAAGTACCCCGCAATCCCCGGGAGGAGGGATTCCCATCGCCCCACCTGCAAGCATGTCCTGCCGAGTCTGAAACTCGAGGGGGACCCAGTATCCGTGGTACTCGCCTCGCCCAGCCCTTTAGTGCTGCCCTGAAGAGGAGAGACAGTGGATCGACCCGGCCCCCATTTAGTATAATGGTGACTGCCAACCGGTGTTGCCCCCTGGTGTCCCTACCCAGCGGGTGTATATGCGCCCAGGGTGACCTAAAACAATTAGTTTGGTGTTGGTTCAATGTTAACATTGCCTGGCTGAAGAGCAATACCTTTGACAAGCCACTCCTGACAAGGTGTGCCAATGCGGGTAGAAGTAAGAGTTGTCAATCCCGCCTTACTTCTTCTCACCCAGTTATCTGTGTATAGCGCTTGTCGGAGAATGTCCATCGAATTCAGCCAGTCACCACCCTAGGTGACGCCTTGCCCTCCCAAACGTCTGATAGTATACCAGGGAGCAGACAGGACAGTGTGAACCGGGGGGAACCATATGTATAAATACCTGCCCTTTTATGAATAGTGGGAATGCTAAGTGTTCTTGGTTCATATGTTCCGGGGGGGGTGGGGGGTTCCCCAATCTTTTGGACCATAGCACCTCGATGGATGACAACTTCCACAACCTGCATGGCCGCCAAGGCTATAGAGCAGGAGAATTTACACGTTTATTGTTACTCAACTCAATGGTACTTGTTTTTATCGACCTCAGAAGGATGAAATGCTAAGTGGACCTACCAGGATCTGAACCTGCGACCAGAGGTCGAACACAAGCCCCTTTCAGTTCTGCCACTCCACATGCCTGTGAACTTGTATCCCAGGGCAAACTTCAGGCACCTTAACCCTTACTTGGACATGCCTGAGCTAGAAACCCACATCTAAAAGGCCTGCCAACCGGCTGACCACCAAAATTGCAGTCCCAGTATTAGCTGCCAACTCCCAGGAAAATTCGCTTAACTGGCGCAACTGGTAACGTGCAATCAATTTTGATCAGGGGACATGAAGTAAACCTATGAGTAATGTACATGCACCCTCTTAACTATGGCTGCAACATGCGCTCCTGTAGTTGTCCGCATTAGTGCTCCATCCCTTCCAAATCCGCACTATCAAGACAACCCGCACACTCATAGGAAAGGCACACTCACGCCCCTTGGGGAATTGTCTTTTGTGCCTCCCCCAAGTCAGTCCCCTGCCTGTTTGACCCAGTTTAAAATCTTGCAGTACTACATGCTAATCGGGATGATCGTTAGATAGACCCAACCGGGAGTGATCCTGTGAAATGCGGTTGGAACCACCACCACACCCAGCAGGTGAATCGGTCCACGTTTACTTTGCCATGATCCCGCCTATGCCCTTAGAGATCACCATTAACAACCTGCCAGTGGCCATGTGGCAGGCACCCAGCGGGACCTGCAAATGTTGTGCAGGTGTAGAGGAATCATTACACCTCCAACTGTGCATAGCACACCCAGCACAATTGTAATTTTGTCTTGATACATAATAAAGCTGTTAATTGCAATGCAACTTACTGGTACTAATTTTATCACACTCAAAAAGTGAAACATTGAGCTAGCTACTTATGCACTGCCCATTACAGATGAGGTTTGCAGCAGGCACATACCCCCAGTGAGCTCTCCTGTTAGGAAAGGATCTAACCCAGTCTTTCCCAGCGCTTTGGAACCACTGCAGGGTTTAGGTTGACCAGCTAAGCAACCGGCCCAGCTGCGTGGCGGTAAGGCGGGCAAACTAACAGGTGCTCGCTTATCCCTTCTACTGATGACCGTCCTGTGGTACCCACCGGTTATGCAGAGGGACATTCCCGTTAACTGGCCACTAAGTTTTCACCTCCCCAGAATTATTGATAAAACTGATTGAACCAATGTTGTGTCATAGTCCCGTACCCTTGGGGAATTGTCTTTCTGTGCCTCACCAAGTCCGTTAGTCCCCTGCACCGTAGACCCTATTAAATTCTATCAGTAGCTTCATATTTTTAGGATGATAGGTACCAGGGGTTTGACCCTGCTGTTGAAACCACCACCACACCCAGCAGGTGGATCGTTCCGGGTTCTTTGGCATGACCCCTCCTATGCCCTTAGAAAGCACCCTAAAACCTGCAAGTGTCCATGTGGCAGGCCCAAGCAGGACCTGCCAGTCCTAACCTTCCTATCCTTGCATAGCGGCACTCACTGCTGCAGCTGTCTAGGCGCCTCCAATAATTGGCCCTATTGAAATCAGTTATATCTATACTCATATTGACCAATTGATGGTACACATGCAGCTGAAAATTGGTCCTTCAGATCTCTGACTCTATCCTTGACGCATGAACCTGTGGCTATGCCTACAAGTGTATGTATGTGTCAACATGACGTGTATTTGAGCGCACTGTCACCCTGGGGGTCTGCTGGCTCTGACAGACCCACAAGACAAGATGAAGCATGCTAACCTGCCCCCAAACTCAGCGGAGCAACCACATGTGCGAGCTTGCCACAAACTTCTGTAAAAACATGCCGACCCAACAACCCATCTCCAGCACTCGGGGGGGCACGCGGCCACTCCTTGGCCTGAATCCAACCATGTTGCAATCCTGGATGGTCTTGAAAGACCCATCTCTTGGCGCATGCTTGCAACCCTTTCAACATTATCACATTAGTCGGAAAAGACCACTGCCAATCTGAGCCCCCTCCGAAATCGCCTCCTGTGCGAGCAGACCAAGATTCATCGCTCCCCACTCCATCCCCAATCTTTCTTGCTTCCGGATGTTGGCATATGCCGTATATGGTGTTTTACTTCCCTTTGCTCAAGGGGAGAGCAGTCCTGGCTGGAGGTGTGTGTACTGAAAGAAATGTGTCCTGGAAGTACCTATGATTTAAGTCACTGTCACTACTTCATAGTACTTGGTGTGTTTAATAAAACTAATAACAGGTCTAACAAAATCAGTTGGGCATCCTCTGCTTACTTTAGGCGTGTTGGATTGCGGGGATCCAGTGAAATATGGAAGATATCTCCCTTGGCATGCCATCCCTTAAGCACACCGTTTACAGCTTTAGGCATGTCACTTAAATCGTCTCCATCATGCGTTTAAGGATAATTAGTTGAGTTCTGCTTTATACAATATCCCTTCTAACAAACAGTGTTGAGTAACCACTCATGTTCATCTCTTGTACAAGTTGTCCCCATTTGCCTGCCACTCGTTAGACCAAAGGAAGCTTATCACAAGCACCCTCTACAAATGTATATATCATGTTGCGCAACTTGGGACACTATTGCTTCATCACTACGTACTTTCAGGCATGGAAATACTGCCAAAGGTATCCCCACCTTAGTACCTGTTTAACCACATAAATAAATACTGTATGAGGGAATAAAGACTACCAGTGCACCTTGCCAAAGGCCTTCCACTATGTGTGAACCCCTGTCGTTGCGTTTTAGACTGTTGTTTTTGCCTGTCCACATCCGGACCCTTCAAGTAAACCAGCCGAACCAATCGCAGGCCCTCCTGCTAAGACACAACACTACCTGGCCATTAACGTGCCAACATGTGTCCAATGAGATTAAACAAGTAAGAGGCTTTATTGCATCAGCCAGACCCAAAGTGGAGTCAAGCAGAATGGTCTTAGTGTGGGTCAGACTGGAGGAGGTATATATGTGGCTAATGCATGCCCAAAGATCTGTGCAAGTTGCTGCTGCATCACCATCATGCCAATGGCCCTGAGTATCAGAAACTGGTGATGTTGTGATACAACTTATGTAAATGTGGGCAGTGTTAAATCCGTCAGTTCGGATATCTTCTCACACCTCGCCCGCGAACACAGCGTACAAAGGCAGAGCCTGCGAAATGTCAAACAACCTATGGGCCAATCAAGGCTGGCTCTACAAGTCGAACCCTAGAGCCAAGCAAAATTAGCTTGTGTGTAATGGTAGTGCTCGAGCCTCGGCCCTGCTGAGGTGTACTCCCACGGGTTGGCCCACATTGCAAATGACCCATCACAGATTTATCACTGCTAGAGAGCACTGCGCGCACCTATAACAGTGGTTTTTCCCTTTAAAATTACCAACAGCACAATACCCCGCGTGCTCACTAACCCATGGCGATATTAATTGATGCTTCATTATCGTAAAAGAAAATGCCGCCCTCTGCGCATATAGAGCGTTTCTGCTTGTCTCTTAGATGTGAAGCCTGTACTCTGAAGCATCTATGTAAAGTAAGTGGTCCAAATGAAAAGCGCTCTGACACCTTCGGGTAAAGTTTGCGCTATAAAAAGTCCCATTCAATGAATCCATGACTGAATAAGCTAAATGGTTGCTCTTTGTTACCCCCACCCCCGGACAAAACTGTACAGTATAAGATGACCACAACCAGTAGTTGCACCACCCTCAGCCAGGGGAACGCCAGCCGGCCTGGCAGGAGGCCACCCAAGGTGCCAGAGCTGTGGCCGCCTGTTAATGTAACAGACACAAGTTATTCATAATGCTAGCAAGGTTTTCATATGTAGTGGCATTTCATACACATACAAGCTATAGGCGGTATCTGCTCAGGGGTTAACATCTTTACTTATTAACAGTGCTCCGACCGGGCTGCTTGCCTCCTTACAAGGCATGAAAATTTGCCTCCGGAGTCTAGCTTTGTTCCCAAATAACGCCTGTTATGGTAGCAGCTTCCAATATGACGCCTAAACACCGGCGCTGCCAGCCGCCTGCATAATATAAATAAAGCAGCACTCGAGATACGAGTCAGGGCTGAGGCTTAGTCAATGGTTGTATAAGTGGCACTCCAGTGGTGGCGGGTGGCAGGCACATGCCAGCTAGCTGGAAAACGTCAGCAGATCCGTCTCCGTGAGACACAAGCAACCGGATCGGGCGATCCCTACTCCGCCTGGGTACCAGGGGACAAAAACTTGCAACCCGTGGGACTCGGACGGGAGATACCAGTCTGTGGGGCCCAATCGAAAATCCAAATAATTAATTTTGCTGCCCAGTAGGTGGCGGGCAAATGCCACCGTTGAGAAATGCTGTGCAACTTCACATGCGTAACACTGGGTGCTGCTGGCTGATTTAAGGTATAGCTGCAGCCGTGCTTTGCTCTTGTGCCCCCTGCCCGCCGCCGGTCACAACAGTACCGTGACCCGTGGCGGCACCTGACCACGCAATACTTTGTTGCCACATTACCCAACCTGGGGCCCGAGCAGACTGAACAAACCCAGGCCCAGGGGATGATGGAATCACTCACTTCCTGCCTCACACCGCGCAAATAGACTCCTGGCCGCAGTACCCGAACCGGAAATGAAGTAGCAGTGCGGGAAGTACAAGAAGCAGTGGACAGGCAAGGAGATGGGATCAGCGAGGACCGTGGGGCAAGCCCGGAGGCCCCCTACCCGCAAAGCATGCCATCTCCATTGCCCCACACGCCGTAGACATACACACGGTCGTGTGTTCTGCGTGACTGCCACTTATTGTCGTATTAGACCTCTTTTTGTATCGCATGGATCATGCACACCTGTCACTTTTTCCTCTTGGAACGTAAACCTCTTTTGTATCTGGTTTGTTTTTTGTTAATCATACTATTGTCACTTTTTCCTCATGTAATGTAACGCTTGCTTTTGTATTATGCTCACTTGTAACCTTCTCCTCACGTAATGTACTGTACCTATTGTGAAGCGCCCTGAGACCTTCGGGTAAGTCCGTGCTACAAAAATTGCATGAATAATTCTGTGCGCTCAATGCCTTACCGACCCCAACCAGCTTGCTGCTGGGGCAGAGGCTGCCGGTCAGTGCCCGGGGAGGACCTGCGGCAGACGCGACCCCCTCCCAGCACGGCATTGCTCGTACAATGCGGGAGGTGGCTCCCAACATGCGCGTGCGCAAGGCTGAGGCAGGCGGCCCCTCCCCTCCTCACCACCCACGTCAGATTCAGACTCGGGGAGATAAGTGATTTGCCCAGAATCGAGGAGGTGGACGCGACCCCAGGTCGACAGTCTAGTCAAGGGACCGCATCCTCTCTACCCTGGAAAGATGGCACGCCGCCCATCCACTCCAAGCCCGCGCGGAGCGAGGTAGGCCGGAACCGGCCCAGGGCCTCGGGTGGTACGAGGGACAAGGTGCGGCACGGACGGGGCTCTTCATGCGCTCCGGTTCCACAGGGGGATCCTCCCTGCTGCGCGAGCCCTGCCTAATGTTCCCTCGCTGCCGGTCCCACGCGTCCCTGGCCTCACGCCCGCTGGTGCACCCCAGCGTCATACTGATTTGCATATGGCCATGTCTGAACTGGGGTGGTGGAGTGAGCTAAAGAATGATGATGGATTAAACCCAGATCAGTTGACTGGGGGTGAGTGTTTGATTTGCTCTAACGCTCCGTCCATCATCCCCTTTGGTATCGCTTTGTTCGCCCTAAGTTGGCAGGGTATGCCCAGACGTGGGTCCCTTGCTCACTTTGCCACTGGATTCAAGATAACCTGGCTGATGAGGGTTTTTGAACCCGAAACCGGTCCCAGGATGCTTGTTTCCGGTCCAGGGAAGACATGGCTTGGCAGTTCGGGCTGGACTGTTCCCATGAGGCACAGGGTCAGACTGATTTGCATATGGCCATGTCTGAACTGGGGTGGTGGAGTGAGCTAAAGAATGATGATGGATTAAACCCAGATCAGTTGACTGGGGGTGAGTGTTTGATTTGCTCTAACGCTCCGTCCATCATCCCCTTTGGTATCGCTTTGTTCGCCCTAAGTTGGCAGGGTATGCCAGACGTGGGTCCCTTGCTCACTTTGCCACTGGATTCAAGATAGCCTGGCTGATGAGGGTTTTGAACCCGAAACCGGTCCCAGGATGCTTGTTTCCGGTCCAGGGAAGACATGGCTTGGCAGTTCGGGCTGGACTGGACTGTTCCCATGAGGCACAGGGTCAGACTGATTTGCATATGGCCATGTCTGAGCTGGGGTGGTGGAGTGAGCTAAAGAATGATGATGGATTAAACCCAGATCAGTTGACTGGGGGTGAGTGTTTGATTTGCTCTAACGCTCCGTCCATCATCCCCTTTGGTATCGCTTTGTTCGCCCTAAGTTGGCAGGGTATGCCCAGACGTGGGTCCCTTGCTCACTTTGCCACTGGATTCAAGATAGCCTGGCTGATGAGGGTTTTTGAACCCGAAACCGGTCCCAGGATGCTTGTTTCCGGTCCAGGGAAGACATGGCTTGGCAGTTCGGGCTGGACTGTTCCCATGAGGCACAGGGTCAGACTGATTTGCATATGGCCATGTCTGAACTGGGGTGGTGGAGTGAGCTAAAGAATGATGATGGATTAAACCCAGATCAGTTGACTGGGGGTGAGTGTTTGATTTGCTCTAACGCTCCGTCCATCATCCCCTTTGGTATCGCTTTGTTCGCCCTAAGTTGGCAGGGTATGCCCAGACGTGGGTCCCTTGCTCACTTTGCCACTGGATTCAAGATAGCCTGGCTGATGAGGGTTTTGAACCCGAATCCGGTCCCAGGATGCTTGTTTCCGGTCCAGGGAAGACATGGCTTGGCAGTCCGGGCTGGACTGTTCCCATGAGGCACAGGGTCAGACTGATTTGCATATGGCCATGTCTGAACTGGGGTGGTGGAGTGAACTAAAGAATGATGATGGATTAAACCCAGATCAGTTGACTGGGGGTGAGTGTTTGATTTGCTCTAACGCTCCGTCCATCATCCCCTTTGGTATCGCTTTGTTCGCCCTAAGTTGGCAGGGTATGCCCAGACGTGGTCCCTTGCTCACTTTGCCACTGGATTCAAGATAGCCTGGCTGATGAGGGTTTTTGAACCCTAAACCGGTCCCAGGATGCTTGTTTCCGGTCCAGGGAAGACATGGCTTGGCAGTTCGGGCTGGACTGTTCCCATGAGGCACAGGGTCAGACTGATTTGCATATGGCCATGTCTGAACTGGGGTGGTGGAGTGAGCTAAAGAATGATGATGGATTAAACCCAGATCAGTTGACTGGGGGTGAGTGTTTGATTTGCTCTAACGCTCCGTCCATCATCCCCTTTGGTATCGCTTTGTTCGCCCTAAGTTGGCAGGGTATGCCCAGACGTGGGTCCCTTGCTCACTTTGCCACTGGATTCAAGATAGCCTGGCTGATGAGGGTTTTGAACCCGAAACCGGTCCCAGGATGCTTGTTTCCGTTCCAGGGAAGACATGGCTTGGCAGTTCGGGCTGGACTGTTCCCATGAGGCACAGGGTCAGACTGATTTGCATATGGCCATGTCTGAACTGGGGTGGTGGAGTGAGCTAAAGAATGATGATGGATTAAACCCAGATCAGTTGACTGGGGGTGAGTGTTTGATTTGCTCTAACGCTCCGTCCATCATCCCCTTTGGTATCGCTTTGTTCGCCCTAAGTTGGCAGGGTATGCCCAGACGTGGGTCCCTTGCTCACTTTGCCACTGGATTCAAGATAGCCTGGCTGATGAGGGTTTTTGAACCCGAAACCGGTCCCAGGATGCTTGTTTCCGGTCCAGGGAAGACATGGCTTGGCAGTTCGGGCTGGACTGTTCCCATGAGGCACAGGGTCAGACTGATTTGCATATGGCCATGTCTGAACTGGGGTGGTGGAGTGAGCTAAATAATGATGATGGATTAAACCCAGATCAGTTGACTGGGGGTGAGTGTTTGATTTGCTCTAACGCTCCGTCCATCATCCCCTTTGGTATCGCCTTGGTGCACCCTAGAAGCGCGGGCCAGGGAGTTCACCGGAGGAACCCCCCTCGAAGCGCGGGCCAGGAGGCCACCGCAGGTCACCCACCCAAGACGGAGCTGTAGCGGGCCATGAACCCCCATCCCTGGCCCCACGCAGTGCTGCGGTCCCCTTTGCCGTGTGGCCCACCCGGGGAATCCTCCCTAAAAGGCCCCCCCCCACCCCACCAATCTCCCCCTCGCCTCGCGGACGGATCCCCGCGGTTGGACAACTATCCCTTAAGCCAAGTTTCTGCGCTGCTCTGATCGCAGCGGACACCGGCAAGATTGCATGGAGGGAGGAAGGGGAGCAGGGACGGCAACGGTGCTGCTCGTGCAAGCGCGCCAGACTGCGAGGGGTGCGATTATCGCGCCAGATGGCCTCCGGGGTAGCCGAGGCGGGTGGGAGCGATACAAGGGTGACTCACCTGGGGTCCAGGGGGGGGTTACGACCGACCGCACACGAGGACGGGGCGACGATCCGCGACCGGACGACAGCGAGGAAACAGCGAGACAGGCAGCGGTCAAGAGACCGTACAGTGGGCGGGGGAAGGCTTTTGTACCCCTGTCCCCCTTCCACGGCCGGAAGTGACATGGCCAGCAGACCCCCTGGTCCCTAGCCCAGGGAGCCTAGTCCGCAGACTTCTGTGCCTTCCTGTGGCACTAAGGCGGCCGCCCTGTTGGAGGGTCCCCTACGTGGCCCCCCGGGCAGCCTTGCCATGGGGCTCGTTTTTGCCAGTTAACCCTCAGGGCGGCATTAACCTTCGTTGCTGGGTCATCGCAGTGAGAGACTATGCGCCTGGCTCAGCTCCTGAGGCGGTCTCCCTAGATCTGTCAATGCATGCCTGCCTCTCACAGAGGCCATACCGTGAATGCAGCGACCACGGCTGCCTTTCCAACAGCACTGTGTACGAGGGGCGAAAAACTGCATAGTCCTGCAAAATAAGTTCTTCAAATTGTTAATTGCTTACCTTCTATTCAACCTAGCAAACAATGTTGTTTCAACTGACTTATGGCTGTTTTATTAATTTAGACCGCAGGCCTGCGCTTCGCACTAGTAACTGGTGTAAACTGGCCACGCCTCCTTGTTCTAACCCTGCCTCTATTCAAGTGTCTTATATTCAATTAAAGGTCAGCACCCACCTGGATCTGACAATATACCCAGAGGTTGGTTTCCCTATCTCTGGAGTTGCCATATTGACATATTGTCCTAACTATATATTCCTTGCCTTTTCCCCCACCATGGCTTCTCTGCTACAGGACTGTCGGTGCTCAGGTGGGGCGATATTGAAATTATAATTCTTTGAGAAGTACAGGGAACACGCTTAATGGCTGCAAGAAGTGCACGTGTTGATGTGAGTAAGAAGTTTCGAAATTGAAAGTTCTAAATTGGTCTCTATATGGCTTTCAGCGGATGCCTCCACAGCTAACACTCGTCTTACACAATTTCCAAAGATGTCTGCTTAACTCTGCGCAATCTCTTGTAATGAGAGAACGACTGCTTTTTGAAAATTGTTCCTCCAGTTTGAAGCTACACGATTAGGTGGCACAATTTCAAAACACACTGAATTAATTTCAGGAGTAAATCACAGGAGAAATGTTACAGCCAGTGGTATCATCTGAAACTTAGTATAAGAAAGATTCGAGTAACCTCTCTCTAAATCGCAATAATAATAGACATTAAAATAAGCGCAGGCGCGCTGAGTGGCGACTCTGTCTTGCGACCCCACAGCCTCTCTGCACCAACGTTTTTTTTTTTTAACTTCTTTATTTGTCCTTTATTTTTTGTCCTTGTTACTGTTGGAGGGTTCGAGCATCCAGTTGGCTTGCCAGCTAGCAGGATCCAGAGACCGGTGTCATCTGTAGCAGTCGCAGGCTTTTTATTTCCTGTGGTTTTGCTAGCGTTTTTGGGAGTCAGATTATGGTCTTCCAAAAGTCACTATCGGGGTTGCTCTAACCTGATTGAGAAGCCATTGACCCAATATCTTTATGACCCTACTCAGGGCTTTAAGTGGGATGAAAAAACGGGGGAGGTCTCAAAGGGGCGTGGCCAATGTAATTAAGGGCGTGGCTTAAAACACGTAAGCTAAAAATCTGTCTTTAGCATACTGTGTGCCACCGGACTTGTATTTTGCTGTTTCTGTCATTGCATCCAGATATGATACAACAAGTAACATCATACTTACAACAAGTCAGGACTATTGGCTTTGTCAATGGTTGTTAGTTGCACAAGATAAATAAGCAGCAACTATGGCTTGTATATACTATTGAAAAAGCTTCCACTTACAGCCCTGGTGACACCATGACAATGTTGCTGCTCCTGTGTTTCAAAAAGAGAAGGGAAATCCAGAGAGAAAATGACTTTCTTAAAAGGATTTCCTTTACCCTACAACGCTCACCTGGCATGACGTCATGCCGTAACTTCTCCACTAGTGAGAAGAAAGCAGTGTGAGCAGCGCACATTGATGTGCCCGCTGTCACTGCAGCCCGGAAAAAAACCGGACTGCCTGTGCCAGGGCACAAAACAGAGCCCGATAGAGACCCGTTTCGAGGCCTCCTTAAAAAAACTGCCGGTGCTCAGACCGGTGAGACCCGGCCCACTTAAAGCCCTGACCCTACTTGTAGCAGGATATCAAGTCTTTAAGTGACTGACAGCACTAATCCTAAACCCAGCCTATATATATATTTACCTTCCTGGACCCAGTAAACACATTGCTGAGCTCTGAGACAGTCCCCATGTTTACAAATTATTGGGTACACTGTATAGTCCTTTGCATTCATATTTCCAGGGCTTCTTCTTATTTTCAAGTGTCCACGAGCATTAAGGATTTGAACAGTACATTTCTCTGACTCTTCCAGAAGAATCTCGATTTTGGCCATCACAATCAATACTTGCTTGGGAACATTGATTAACCTTTCCAACATTGACATAACTATCTTGCCGCATTGTGCTTCTTACTTTCATGGTTATACTAATGTTCACAATCATTTAGTGATTTCAAATACTAAGCAGTGTACATAGCTACAGACTCTAATTATACCTCTGTATCGCCCTGCAATAATTTTTTATTTTATTGTGTTTTACATACTGTCATCTCACATTCCATTTGTACCATATTGTAAAAGTGTTGTGTACTGTTGCTGGCTATGCACATCTTTATTGCAACTGTGATACTGTGTAACTGATAAATGTGTTGCACTGTTAATCGAGAAATCCAATGCCACTTGTCTTGAGCCAGGCCTTGAGTACTCATCCGCTTCGCCCAAAGTGTTAAGGACTCTTATGAGACCAGCTTTTGATTGAATATCAAGTGTAGTGGTTCTAGGTAGCAGGGGCCGTAATTTTCTTACCTTTAATTCTGGTTGTCTGTTCCATGAATGCAGAAGATGTAGAACATGCCTAACTTATCTTTATTATGGCCTGAATATAAAAGAAAAACACTGACCCTGTCCAAAATTGATTGCTCTGACACCATCAGGATATACACAATGTTTGTCCAATACTAAACCCAGCAAGTTAACGTTATTTTCCATACCACTCTTGGTGAAAGAAAAAAAATCTTATATACTCTGATATGCCAAGCTCTATTAGGTACACAATAAACACACAAAAACAGGCATACAGTACAGCATATTTAAGAAATTAAATCCAAGAATTCAGACAACAAAGGATTCAGCAGGCCTTAGCGTGAGGACCAAACACCAATTATGTGCCAGACCCGCAAGACAAAAACAGCTTCACAATACAGAGGATTATCCAAAAAACACCCTATAATCTAGCATAGAAAGAGAAACACAAAAAGTACATGGTTCAATAGCAACAATAAATTCTTATAAGGAACAGTTGAAACATAAATTGCAGGAAGGGAAATAAGGAACTCTCTTAGGCTATGTAGCCTAACCTATGTCAGATGTACAAGAAAATAATGTTATAACATAAATATAGTAATACATTACCATAATCTCTGAGGCAGGAGATAAATAGCCAAACTCTTTTTAACAGTTTGGTAGTTAGTAACTCACAAATTTTAAGATTCCAAGACCAGATCGCAAAAACAGATTTGGCTGGCGCTATTTCACATCCTTGGTGGTAAGTAAGGCTGTGCTTGCTCCAAACACCTTTTACTACCCTATTATGAAAATAGGATTCTGAAGGTCGTAAATTCTGGGAAGAAGACTTGTGCATAGTTGTTGCATGGCATTTTATTTTGTTGGTGATGTGTTCTGTTGTTTTCTATGTTGTTATGCATTTGTGCTGCACGAGATTCTGTTGTATTGTAAAGTAGTTAGTGTGTTGCTTTCTGTTTTGTTTGATTTGTTGTGATGTCCCCTGTTGTGTTTTACTTGTCTTTTCATTTTGCTTTGTGTATGCTATTTTGTTATGGTCCATTGTCTACTATAGATATGTGAAGAAATACTGCTAGATTTCCAGCTAAAAGCAGCACATGTATTGAAAGTTCCGATGACAAGTAAACATTTACCAGTGTATAAGATGGTCAACTAGAGCTACTTTAGCACTTCGACTACTTATGCTGTCAGTCAGCCTAGAACTGTGGAAGAGACTGAGTCTGAACATAGCACTCACAGTGCTCACTTTATGTGATATAGCCTCTGATATTATGATCACAAGATCTGGTTCATCAACTGGCTAATCAATCCCAGTCAAAGGCAGACAGTAAAAGCAAAGTAACAGCCAGATGTACCAACATTAGGAATTGCAAAATTCAAAATTGTGATTCTTACCGAATAGCAATTTGGAAATCGCAATTCCCAATGTACTAGAGAATTATTTTTAAAATAGTGATTTCTAGTGGGGTTACAAATCGACCTTCCCCATGAATATTAATGAAGTCGTTCTCAATTTGTGACCCACTAGAAATCACAGCAATCGGAGGGATGGTGGCCTGCTGGACTCAGCAGACCACCATGTTTGTGGTTGCTTTTTAATAAAGCAAACCTTTTTAGGTCTCACGCCTAGCGTTGCAGTGCGCAAACCTGCTCGTGCAGCGCGAGACCTTTAGAAAGGGCTTTAGAAAGCTAACCACACGCTCGTGCGTGTGGTTTAGCTTTCCGCGGCTGCCATTGGCTTTCGCGTGCTTTTTTTTACAAAATCCAGCACGCAATTGGGCAAAGGCGGGCGCATGTCCCGCCTTTGCTCCGCCCATTCCCGTCGTTGGCCAGCACGCGCAGCAGCGCGCGTTCGTCTTGCTGCCGCGCTCCCTCCCCCCGCTCCTCTGTGGTGCGCGCGCACCACTGGTTTCCACTGGGAATCGTTGCTCTGATTTCAACAGCTCCATAACTCACAAACACTTAAGGGACACGAATTAAAAACACTAGCACACCTGAACAATGCAGTAGTGCAGCGCACAAGACCCACTTCGAAGTCTCGAGGCACTTTACAAAGTTTGAAACAGACCGGCTGTGCTGGTAGACTTCATGGACATGTTTATCAACCCGGGCTGGTGAAAGGCAGCAGGAACTTATTTGTTTGTTTTGATTAGTGAGTGCAGCCTGTGCAGGACCAATCTAACTGTGGACGCGCAGTGCGAGTTACAGAGCAGGCGGCAGCCCCGGACACCACCACATAGTGATGATGAGTGGGAGCTTTCAATTGCAGGAGGGGCGGGGGCTTCTATTCCTTCGGGGAACGGAGAGTGCTTGATGAGCAGACCTTCAAGCAACAAGGTCAACTGCAAGAACTCACGCAGCGCTCTCAAAATGCTACACACGTGAAAGGTCACTATGTTATTTACAGCTTCTAGAAACGGTAAAAGAGCTGAATGAAGCGCTAAGTAAAAAGAAAACGTTCGGATTAATGTCACTGTATTACATTGTAAGAGTTTTGTAGCACGCACATAAACCCAGTGAGCGATCTCGCAAGTTGCTGGTAACAGTGCTTGGATACCACCGATCTGAGCGCTATAATAACACGTGTCTAATAAAAAAAAGTCTAGGTATAGAGAAGAGGGGGGCCCCAAGCAGCTTAGCACTGCCGCACACAATCCGAAAGGTGCATCTCAGGTGCCCCCAGAGGTGGCTGCCTCACCTACCTTGACAAACAGCTCGATGTCGGGGTCCTTCGCCTCCCCGTTGGCAGCAGCGAAGTCTGTCATCTTCCACCGGGCAGCTGCGAGCGTCCTTCTCCTCCTTGCACCAAGGGGGCTCCAGTCCAGGGGTGCAAGAGCCGGGGCACCTGCTGCCTCTCCAGATGTTCACATAACTCCCTGCCCTGGCAGGGCACGCACCTGGAGTTCACCGCAGTGGCCCGCTCCCAGCCCGCGGGCTCTTGGGGCGGCTTGGCGGGCAGCAACAAGTGTCCGGCCCGTGTCACTGGATCCTCATCTGTCAGGGCTGCTGCTCGGCGCTGTCAACCCGAAATAGCCCGGACGGGAGAAAGGGAGGCGCCGCGCGCAGGGGAGGAGGCACGCGCCGCCCGGGTCCAGGGCCTGCTGCTGCCCGCGCGCGTGGCGCTCTGTGCACCTGACTGGAAGCGGGGCACGCCCGCACAGGTGCCCGGGCCCGAGGCTTCCAGCAGGGGATGCTCCCCGCGTTCGGGTGGCCCTCAGCACTTTTCGTACACAAAGTGGAACAATTCATTTTTACCCAGCCAGTCTCGTGTTTACTCACTGATGGTGTGTTGTATTTCGTGGTTTTTTTTGTGTCACACCGCCCACTTTCTGGATTACAGCCATCCGGACAATTGTTCAGCTCAAAAAACATTTATGAAGGTATTTGAGGTTTTCTATATAGCAGAACACATCACTCTGACTTTCTACATCGATGATTCTTAACATTACAATTGCTGCTACTCTTAGTATTGATTATGTTAATCTTATATGCTTAATTTGTAAAATAATCAGTGCAATGCCCCAAAGTTTTCCTCAGAGGCACGCAGCCTATTGTATCCAAGGTCAGGGTTGAGGAATAGCAAGGTTTTCTAATTCTAATTCCACCTCATGTCCCTTTCATCTACTCTCCCTGCTCATTTCACTTGATCTAACAGGTTCTTTTCCATCCCTACTTTCTCCTTTTGTCACTGTTTTCTATTTTTATCTTTCTTCTCATTTCCTTCTTTTCTGCCTTTCTGTCTCTTGTTCTGGATTAAAATCTGATGCTGACAAAAAAAGTCCTGGTCCCCAAAAATGAGTGTCATTGGACCTCACTTGCAACCAACCACCAGCTCAAATTAAGTACAGATTATTATGATCATATATTAATAATTATTACAACATGTATGGTTCCTATTATTGTTGTACATTTTATTATTATATATGAGATAAAATACCCCTACGGTTCATTACTAGGATGTTGCAACTCAATGAGAAGTTCCATGAGCATATAGAACAAGCATTGGCATAGCCAATAGGTCTCGCTTTTGGGACCTTATAAGTATTTTTTAATAAAGAGGCTCTTTATTTCTATTTATTTTAGAACATTTGTAAAACTCTACATTCCAACATATAAACTATTTCATTTTCAGACAATTTATGAGAAAGTATCAGAAAAGGAATAACAGATTAATCTGGAAGAGGAGAATCAGCAGGACGAGTTGGTGATAAAAAAATATTCTTAGGTGTCAATTTCATTGGTTTTCCGCATATGCTGCATAGGATCCTACCATAATTTGGCGAAAAGACATTACCATTGGCAAAACCAATAGTTCTCTCATTGCCGATACCTATTGGCTATGCCTTCTACCACACCTGCCCCTTAGGTGCTGCTAATGTGCGGCTTACGACAGACTTTATTCATAACCACATCATGCCACAAAATTCTAACTAATTACACTCCATAACACACAATCCCACTTCACATATTTCCATTACACTCAATACCACATAATTACTATCCACATAATTCCACAGCGCACCATGCCACATAATTAAGCTACAGAAATCCACTCCACACCACACAATTACACAACTAAATAATACAATTGAACCCACATAATTCCACTACACACCTCATACACACACTCCATAACACAAAGGTAATAGAGATTGCCATTTATAATGCCACTAGCTCTAACTTAAAAAAATGCGAGACCTATTGCATTTCCAATGCTTGTTATTTGATGTATCCCATTTTCCTTAAAGGCAAACGGGATGCAGCATAAAAAATAAAAAAATGAAACTTTGAAGTTTCATTTTTTAAGAGCAGGCAGTGGTCCGTAGGACCTCAGCTTGCTCTTAAAAATATTATTTTTACATTCCAAAAGGGCAAGGTGTACTTTGGGGACCCTTTTGCATTTGTGAATGGGTAACCACCTCCTTCGAAGAATCGGTAAAATATTATTGTTTTGTGACCGGAATTCAGTTGCAAAACATTAATACATACCAACAGTGTTAGAAATGTGGTGTCTGGTTGGCTAGGGCATGCACCTAAGCCAGGAAAAACCCACCACTCCAGTCAGGGTAAGGGAGTTACACACACAAGATAACCCCTGCTCACCCCCTTGGTAGCTTGGCAGAGCAGTCAGGCTTATCCCAGATGCAATGTGTAAAGCGTTTGCGCAACACACACACACACCAGTGACACACCAGGCATACCACAAAAAGAGGCTCCACACAAGGTTATATAAAAATATATTTTGTGTTATACATAAAACACTATAGACCACAATTTACATGACTCACTTTGCCATTAGGCAATCGTCACAACATTACATTGGTCATAATCATTTTGTCAACCTGGCAATTGTCATAAACATAACAGGTAGTGTACTGAAGCCATACTTATAAGTTGCACAGGTTAGGAATACCATCTGAAAACATTATGCCCAGCATCACAGGGAGAGCCACAAAAGTAACTACGCATAAACTGCACCTGTAATAAAAGAGCCATTCAGGATAAACTTAGCATGGTACATAATAGGTAGGTTCTGCAGTAGGAACACGTTTTAACTGGCATCACATTTAGGGCAATAAAGTTGATGCTTACACTGGGCCCATATGATGCAAACATCAGGGCATGAAGCCAACAAAGAAAAATGCTGTAGTTAGGCTCATATAAACTACTATTGACCCCTCATGGTGGAGGTATCATTCAGCCCAAGGAGCAGCACCTGTGGTCCTACTATCAGAATTGGGTAATCTGAGAGTCTTTTGCCGGCTCGAAGCGCAGGCCTCTATCACCATCCGTGGACCAGCAGCACGAAGCCCACACAGGCCTCTGTAACCCTGCACTCCTATTACAGGGAGTACGGTACATGCAGCCTATGTATAAAGGGCACAGGGGCCTCTGTCGAGGTTTACCCCATAGTGGAAGAGCCCAGTGTAAGGTGCCCCACCGGCTGCAACTGAGACTGTGGTGGGAGGAGCATGGGCTGGCTCCACCGTGAGAGCTTGGCTCCAGCTCCCAAAACCTGATTCCTCACTGCAACAGGCCCCGCGGTGTGAGGAGTTCCCGGGTCCCACACTGCCAGTAGCCATTGCCACAAAACCCTCTCTGGCCCTCTGACCCCCCCCCCCATGGGGTGAAACCAGTCAGAGAACTGCGCTGCAGCTCCTCTAATTCCTGCAGGGATTCTCTTTTGCCAGCGCGGCTCTCTAGCGCCTTCTTCCCGATGCCAGCCATGCTGGGATTGGCTGCTTTTTGTGAGGCATCAACATTGCCCAGCAGCGCGGAGGCCCTGGCCCGAGGCTTTCTTGGCTTTCTTTGTTAGGGGCCACATGCACCTGCGGTTAAGAAGGGGTCGAGCACTTCCTTATCAGCCAGCTCTCCCCTTCTGCTGCCCACAACACAGGGAGCCCTGCAGCACTCAGCACACGCTGGAAGTAAGTTCGTACAATGCTCCCAGTCCCAGTTTGTAGTGCTCCTTGCGAGGAGAAAGCACCCTCCCACACCTGTGCCTCCAATAACCAGTAACGGCTCGTGGAGGGAGTGCCACGGGCGGTGAGGCGGGGGATGAGCAGGGTGGGGGGTAGTAAACTACGGCATATGGCCGAACAGAGGTAAGTAAACAAATAAATAAATAAAACGAATTTCGTTGCGCGCGCTGCATCGCATTTGGCAATGCAGCGCGCGCAAAGAAATTTGTTTTATTTATTTATTTGTTTACTTACCTCTGTTCGGCCGTATGCCGTAGTTTACTACCCCCCACCCTGCTTCTCCCCCGCCCCGCCCCACCGCGGCACTCCCCCCATGAGCTGCTACTGCCAATAACGCGCTCCATACGTGATTACCGAATCAGAGGGGGAATAATACAGCGCTCACCATGCACTGTTGAGCCAGGTAATACCAGTCCTTTCCCTGCTCCAGGCAAGAGCAACCACTGCAGGCCATCCTACCCCACACAAGCAGGGCAGCGCTCCTTGCACAGCTTCTCCAGCTCACCCCCAGGCAGGTTAGCTGCTTTTTTAGATATAGCATGGATCTTTCCTTGAAGTCTTTTATCTCCCTGAGACTTCCAACAGCAGGCAAGCACACACAAGCCCTTGGAGATTTCCTTCCCAAGCAGGATATCACAGTAGGGCAAAATAGTCAGTCCTTTTCTTCCACCACAGACAGAAGCAGCAACTGCAGGACAACCGACCCGTCAGTCAGAAAAGGCAGTGCTCCTCACACAGTCTTTCCGCTCTTCTTCTTGGCAGGGTGCTCTTGTTCCTGGAAGTAATCTAAAGTCCTGGGGGTTTAGGTCTCCTACTTATACCCCATTTTGTTATTGTTCTCTTTGTGGCAAGGGTCTCTGAACCCAGTTGAAACCAGTCCTGTCCTCCCTGGTGCAGCACGACCAAAGGGGGCGGAGACAGGATTGTGAAAAGGAGACACAGCCTATTCAGGTTCAAGCGAAACTCCTCCTACCACTCTAAATGCAAACCAGATCTATTCAGCCCAATGGTGAGTCACGCAGGCAAGGGATGACACACCCCAACCACCCCAGTGACTGTCTATAGTGAATACACATCCCCAGCTCCCGTCACTTCAACACTAGATGCTGAATACACAAACTGTCAAAGGCACATAGTATGGTAAAGTAAGAAAATGCCCACTTATTAAAAGTGGCATTTTCAAACACAGAATTTAAAAACCACATTTACCAAAAGGTGCGTTAATAAATTCCGAGTTCAGAGAGCCTAAACTCCATTTCTCTATCTTGTCCATATGGAAAGTTATACTTGTAAGATGTTGCAAAGCAACTCCCATGTTAGCCATTTAGACAGATAGCCTTTCAATAGTGAAGAACACAATTGGCAGTATTTCACTATCAGGGCATGTCACACACACCAGTACATGTCCTACCTTTCACATACACTGCACCCTGCCCATGGGGGTACCTTGGGCCTACCTTAGGGGTGCCTCACATGTAAGGAAAGGGAAGGTTTGGGCCTGGTAAGTGGGTGCACTTGTCAGGGCAACGTGGCAGTTTACAACTGCTAGCACAGACACTGAAGTGTCTGCAGGTCTGAGATACATTTGCAGAGCTACTCATGTGGGTGGCACAACCAGTGCTACAAGCCCACTAGTAGAATTTGACTTACAGGTCCTGGCACACAACCTGCACTTTAATAGGGACTGCACTTTAGCACTGATCAGCAGTGGTAATGTGCCCAGAATCCTATAGCCAACAAAAACAGGGTCAGAAAAATAAGAGGCAAAAGGCAAAGAATTTGGGGATAAACCTGTCAAAAGGACCAGGCCTAACAAATGGAAATCTATATTTCAAAGGGATGTTGTTAGAAATGGGGGTCTCTAGTTGGTAGGCGGGTACCCTGTCCAAGTAGGGACCCTTCTTTCTAGTCAGGATAAAAGGGATACACTACTGAAATAACCCCTGCTCACCCCCTTGATAGCTAGGCACGAGCAGTCAGGCTTATCTCAGAGGCAGTGTGTAAAGCCTTTACACATACCATATAGTAATGAAGTGAAAACACAACAAAAGGACACCACACCAGTTTAGAAAAATATCCAATATTTATCTGTGTAAAACAAGACCAAAACGATAAAAGTCCAACATACAATAATCAAAATATGTACTTTGCAAGAATAACCTTAAAAATGCAGTTAATTGAAGTCAGTAGCTCCGTCCAGTGCTACCGTGGTGCTGAAAACAACCAAACCCAACAGTGTCAGTTGCCGGGTTTGGTGCGGAGTGGCATCGGTGTCAAAAGACTTGTAAAAAGTACCTTTTGTTCCGGCAGACCACAGCAGTGTGGGCCGGAGGTTGTCAAGGTTGCGGTGTGAAGGGTTTCCCTCTGTGGTATCTGAGATACGCAGTCCCAGAGGTGGTACACAGAGGAAGGTGAAATCTGTGCTGTTCCTGAGACTTCTTGAACAGGGGTCAAGCTCTATCTCAAGCCCTTGGATAAACTCAAACAAAGAAGTTGCAGAAAGTTCAGTCCAGTCCTTTCTCTGCCCAAGACAGAAGCAGCCACTGCAGGCCAACACAGCAAAGCACACAGCAAAGTGGAAGTTACTCTTCACAGCTTCTCCGGCTCTTCTTCTTGGCAGGTTTCTGAGTCCAAAAGAGTTCTAAAGATCCGGAGTCTGGGCCCCAATATTTATACAGCCTTTTCCTTTGTTCTCATGTGGCAGAGAGCCTCTGTGCTTAGTCCAAACCAGTTCTGTCCTCGCTGGTCTAGCTTCCTGGCAGGAGGTGGAGACAGCATTGTGTAAGGTAGACCAGGCCTATTCAGGTGCAAGTAAATCGCCTCCCACTACTCTGAAAGCAGCCCAGGTCTATTCAGCCCAGTCCTGACTCATCCAGGAAAGGCAGGGCACACTTCAACCCCCAGTGGCTGTCTACAGTGAATGCACTGCCACTGTCACTCCAAAGCCAGGCAGTCAATCCACAAACCAGCAGAGGCACACAGGACGGTTAAGCAAGAAAATGCCTACTTTCTAAAAGTACAAAAACGGGGGGGATAGGCCCAAAGGACCAGAACCAGGTAGGGCCCTACTAAATTGAATACAAAAAGGAGAACCTGGCTCTGCTTGACGTTATGCTCTTATTATTTTTGAGCCACAAACAAACCACTATCTTTTCTGTTTGAATGGAATTTTTATTAAACCATTCCTTTCTTTGCAATTGTTTATATTTACCAAAAGAATTTTAGTTGCATGAGAAGTGAAGAGACACACATTTTTCAAATTAACATACAAAACATGAAAAATACTTATGACAATTCACAATAGACAGTGCATGAAATGCTTATATACAAACACATTTATATACAAAAACGTTGGACTTTTGCATCATCACATCAGAAACTAGAATACTCTTATCGCTATCTTGTTTTTGGGGCCAAACATGTGCCTAACACGGGAAAATATTTAGAGTGTGTGCGTGGGGCATACTATTCAATACAAATCCCTCACGTCACAACAGGTTTATTCAAATTCTTCAGTGTTGAAAAAAAGTGCCGACGCGTTTCGAGACCCGGTCCTCTGGTACCGGGACTCTCATCAGGGCTTCAAGTTAATGGTCAGCGATTTCTGATTGCCTGATTCTCAGACAGAGCTGCTGCTCTGACTCCTATTTGCGTGGTAACCAGAATTTCTCAACGGAAATTACTGCACTGCGCTTCGTAATTTATGCCGGTGGGAATTTCTTTCAAAAGTTCCCGGGTTGCTCAGAGGCAGGCGTCTATTTCTGTATTCATTCCATCCTGTTTTTAAGTCTGAGCACATCCATATTCTAAATCCGATATGAACCGCAACTTCACTGTCAGGGATTTGTATTGAATAGTATGCTCCACGCACACACTCTAAATATTTTCCCGTGTTAGGCACATGTTTGGCCCCAAAAACAAGATAGCGATAAGAGTATTCTAGCTTCTGATGTGATGATGCAAAAGTCCAACTTTTTGTATATAAATGTGTTTGTATATAAGTATTTCATGCACTGTCTATTGTGAATTGTCATAAGTATTTTTCATGTTTTGTATGTTAATTTGAAAAATGTGTGTCTCTTCACTTCTCAAGCAAATAAAATTCTTTTGGTAAATATAACCAATTGCAAAGAAAGGAATAATTTAATAAAAATTCCATTCAAACAGAAAAGATAGTGGTCTGTTTGTGGCTCAAAAATAATAAGAGCATAACGTCAAGCGGAGCCAGGCTCTCCTTTTTGTATTCTACTTTCTAAAAGTGGCATTTTCAACCACACAATAAAAAATCATCTTTACTAGCAGATAAATGTTTTCATTCTGAGTTCAGGCATACTAAACTCCATTTCTATATCTTGTTCCAATGGGAAGTTGTAAGTGTAAGATGTTACAAAGTACCTCTCATTCTATCCTATGGGACAGATAGCCTTTCAATAGTGAGAAACTAAATACACTGTATTTCACTATCAGGACATGTCACACACACCTGTGCATGTCCTACCTTTTACCCACACTGCACCCTGCCCATAGGGGTACCTTGGGCCTATCTTAGGGGTGACTTACATGTAATTAAAGGAAAGGTTAGGGCTTGGCAAGTGGGTGCAGTGGCAGGTCTTAGATACTTTTACAGGTATGCGTCTGTGGGTGGCACAACCAGTGCTGCAGGCCCACTAGTACCATTTGATTTACAGGCCCTGGCACTCTCAGTACACCTTACTAGGGACTTACCAGGAAATCAAACATGCTAATCATGGAAACACCAATCCATAACATAATTTACAGTAGGAACTCTTGCACTAACACTGAACAGCAGTGAGAAAGTGTGCAGAGACACTAAACCAGCAAAAACAGAGTCAAAACCAGGAGATCAGAAAGCAAAAAGATAGGGAAATACACCAAAGGATGCCAGGTCTAACAGGCGTCTTAAACACGTCCCTTCTAAATACCGAGTCCTAAACCCAAACTGCAATTCAATGACAAGTTACTGACATGCTATTTGGCTTTTGTACATCAACACAACATTTTTGGTGTTGCAAATGGTCCGATTCTATGAATCAAGTTTGAGCTATGATCTCATCGACTCAGTTCTGATCCCTCTTCAATATCTCCCTATTGATGCCATATGTATTTTTAAGATTGAAACATTGTACATGGCACTCTTCATGCTAAATTGACTTAACCTCTGGGTGAGAAAACTATAGTTATAACTGGTGAACAATCCCTTTTAGTTTGAAAATGCTCATTCAAGGTATTTCACACTTTAGAAAACATGACATTATATCTGAATCCCTCTCTGACTGCACTCCCAAGTCACAGAACTCAATTCCCCTGAATTATGCATGAATTCCCTCCATTTTACTTTCAATTATTTAAGGCACTTTAGCACACAAGCTTTCCCTACTCAAATCTTCTTTTTATCCTTCTTTTTCTCATGTACTTTCCCTTATGTTTTCTGATTCACATCGCACTCTTTCCCTAATGGATGTCTTAGGGTCTGATTTATATCTTAGCAGATGCATCCAGACTGTTGTAAGTCGACGGTATGTCCGGCTGCCAGTGAAACTATTCTCTCACTTGATTTATATGTTGCCGGTTTGACTGATGAAAGTCCATCAGGCCCTCGCCGTCATTATCGCGTGCAGATTACTCCATTGATGGAGTAACAGCCAAAAAGCAGCTGACAGCATGATTACAGCCACAGTTCCACCCTCCTAATCACAATGTTGCTTTCCATCGACGTTCGCATGGCGGATAAACTTCCACACCTGAACTGGTAGTTTCAAGCCGATAAAAGCAGGTAAGTTACATTTACAAACCCATTGTACTTTACTAGTCACAATGAACCTGATGCTGCAACATGCTGCATATCTGCTCTTGAATATGGATGACAACCCACCACGTCAGCGCCGTAATAGGAGGTATGTTCTCCTAAATGTATGTTATCATATTCAAATGTCCGCTAATATGGCCGTATACATATATGACATATTCAGTTGATTGTATGGCAAATCTTAACCTTAACATTTTATATGTACATTTTAATAGGATGTCTGACAAACAAATAAATGTTTTATGTTGAACTTAAATGTGAATTAACCCCTTCGCCGCAGCGAGAATTCCGCGGCGGTGCGTGGGGGGGCGGGGTTGGGCGTGGCGCTGCAATACTCATGACGGCTCCCGGCCGTCATAAAACACGGTGGGCGTGTGCTCATGACGGCCGGGAGCCGTCAGAACTCCGCCCACTGATTAATTATCCTGCACAGGCGGGGAATTAACAGCGCATGGGCGGAGCGTCAACGTTCTGACGGCTCCCGGCCGTCATGAGCACACACCTACCGTGACTCATGACGGCTGGGAGCCGTTATGAGCACCGAAAAGGTTAAACAAAGTGTACATATGGTCAGACACATTGTGGACATATAAATGTCTGCCAAATTGTGTACATAGTGTCATTATCAGTCATCATGAATGCAGTGCATAAAAAATATCAACCTTAGCTGACAACATTTCCTTAGTAGGAAATTAATCATTTTAACCATAGTATCTCCAATATCTGTGAGACGCTTACACTTTTAAGTGTGTGCCATATACACCTGGGGCCAGATTTCTCAATATTTGACACAGTGCAATGCAGCAAGACAACTTGCTGTGCTGTAGCAAATGGAAAGAGCAGAAAAGCACCATATTTACTAACATATGGCTCATTCCTGTTCTCTCACTATGCTGGTGCACTATGTGCTGCGTGGCCAACGCAGGAACCCTTACGCAATTGTGCAAGGGTGCCCACACAGAAGGCAGGATTGTTTTTGAGCATTAAGAAAAACCTTCCTGCACAAAAACAATTCTTGGAGGGTTTTTCCTTTAAGTGTGCGGTATAATGCAGCATACATACAATGATGAAACAACAGGAGAAAAAAAGAGATTTCTCCTCCTTGCAACTCTATAAGGAAGATGTACAATTTTGGTGCATTTCCAGATTTACTACTCTTGGTAAATCTGGGAATGCAGCAAAAAGCATGGGTGGATGCGTGGGAACATCCACTCTCCGCCCATATAATGCCTTCCCAGCGCAAACTAAGGTAAGGTAGCAACTTACACTGCCTTGCATTACTCCAGATTTACCAAGCCATGCAGGGCCATGCAAGGTAGCTTTGTGTGGCTTGGTAAATCTAAGTTAAGGATTATGTTGCCCTTGCATCACCCTGCGTGACGCAAGGGCGACACAATCCTTTAATAAATCTGGGCCCTGATTGCTATGTTTCATAATCTACTATCTAATCTGGAAAGATATACCAAATGTACACACCCATTTGATGGGTTACCAAACTATTATTTATATATATATAATTTTTCTTTTTCTTTTTTCCTTTGCCCTGTCTGAAGGGTGACCATAAAAAATGTTCTCCCTCACCTCTCCTATTATCTCAATATGCCTGCTATATTTCATTATTTAATTCATATGGTTTCTTTACCTATGCAATCCAATTAGAAAATAATTTGCAACACTTATTTGCCTCACATCTTTTTGAAAGATCACTTTGACACTTACATCTCCAAGAAACTGAAAATCTTTGTAGGCAGGGCCTGTTCATCTGATGTCACTTGTGTTCTACAACACTTGTTGAGGGACATTCAGTGAAAGTGGTAATTAAAAGAGCTTTTGCATGCCATTAGAGGATGTGTAGAGTCAAGTTTAGAAATATGCAAGATTAGAGGTGTCATCAAATAATGTATTGTAAGGCACATTGGAATCTATTAGTAAGAGCAGAATAACATAGTTTAACTAAGACTTCAAAATATATGAAGTGTGTACTCCACTTTTAAATGGTTGAAAAACAAACACAACTTGGACAATACGTTTGTGTACACCAGAAGAAGAAACAAGTTTGTAAGCAAATATTAAATTTATTATATAATGAGATACTTCTCTCAAATATAAATAAATTAAATAATATTTTTCAGAAATTAAAAAATAAATAAATAAAACAATAAAACAAAACATATGTCTAGGATCACAATCCCACATAGGAATCTTGCCTCCATAGTCAATGGCATCCAAATTAGCTCCTCGCAAAGGGGCATATGTCACTCCATCAACATACAGATGGTAGCCAGGCACCTCAAATTACTAATTGGATTGAGGGGTGGGTCTTTTCTTCAGGGGAGTAGGCATGGTTTGGGAGGGAGGGGGTTCATACCAAACCCTGAACAGATATGTGTCTCAATTTTACCTCAGAAATAGTCATTCATGGACACTTTTTCCTAATGATGCAAATTAAGTTAGCAAGAGAAACTACACTACATATATTTGGATCTCCTAAATCTGTTCTTGTTTGTAGACACCTTTCCTCACATGTACATATCTGTTATTTCCATGTGACAAAACATCATTAGACTATGGAAATCACTTGGACATGAGTGAATATAAAGAAATTGGTACTAATTCCACATACTTGTACATTATATACTTATAACACCATATGTAAATGTGTTCTCAATGTTGCGCTGAAACAACAAATACTCCTACCTATGTAGTTGGTCTACAAAATAAAAAGTTAATTCATACAACAGCCCACACACAGAGCATCAGACTTACCACCTTGCTGCTGCCTTCTGGGTGGGCCTGGCAGTTCGGGCAGGACTGTTCCCATGGGGAGCAGGGTCAAGACTGATTTGCATATGGCTTGGCTTAAACTGGAATGGCATAGGAAGCAAAAAAAGGATGGATTTAGGCCCAGATCTCTGTACTGGGGTTTTTTCATTTGTCACCCTGAGTGGGTAGGGTATGCCCAGACGTGGGTCCTGTGCTCTCCATACCACTGGAGTCAAGCTAGCCTGTCTGATGATGGGTGAAACCCCAAAACCAGTCCCAGGATTCTTGTTTCCAGTACAGGGAGGACCTGGCCTGGCAGTTTGGGCTGGACTGTTCCCATGGGGAGCAGGGTCAAGACTGATTTGCATATGGCTGGGTTTAAACTGGAATGGTATGGGGGCCAAATAATTATGGATTTAGGTCAAGATCTCTGTACTGGGGTGAATGTTTGACATTGTTCAGCATTCTGTCCATCATTTGTTATTTTTGCATTTGTCACCCCGAGTGGGACGTGTATGCCCAGACGTGGGTCCCATGCTCTCCATGCCACTGGAGTCAAGCTAGCCTGGCTGATGAGCGAAGAAACCCAAAAACTGGTCCCAGGATGCTTGTTTCCAGTTCAGGGAGGACCTGGCCTGGCAATTTGGGCTAGACTGTTCCCATGGGGAGAAGGGTCAAGACTGATTTGCATATGGCTTGGTTAAAACTGGAATGGTATGGGGAGAAAAACAACGATGGATTTAAGCCCAGATCTCTGTACTGGGGTGAATGTTTGACATTGTTCACCATTCTGTCCATCAATCGTTCTTTTGCTTTCTGGCCTTCAGCTCCCCATCAAGCAGGGGATAGTCCACTGTTGTATTCCGCTTTAGGTGTCTGTATATAGGTTTTCCTGAAACATGTCCTTATATAGGCACAATTCGCATTGCCCATATATAGGCATAAGATCCCAGTCCTTATTTAGGCATTAGCCATGCTATCCAAATACAGGCATGGTCACTTACATCCGTCCACTCTAACGTCACAACGAGTTCTTAGAAACCAGACCCTTAAGCTCTTGGGAGTTCCCCTAGCACAGGATTATTGATTTCTCGAAGAACTCATTTATTATGCATGAACCGCTATACCTTAAGGGTTCATTCCTGACATCTTCCTCTGCCCGACTTTACGTCAATGCTAACATTCCAAGGCATCTACCGGGTATAAATATACCTTCCCTTGCCCAAGCAAGTAGGAGGAGACCTCAACTTTAGAGGAGCCCGTGTCCCGGCCTGACGCACTGACAAGAGACGCTGTCATCCCTGCTCGCAGAGAATTCAGCTTCCAGTGTTCTGACTCCCTTCGCGGGGTGTTAGAGTTCGAGAACCGGAAGGAGATTCCCACCTCTCTCATTCTCAAGGTATGGAGCTGACTAGAACCTAGAGGGACTCTTGGCATACTAGACTTGGCATACTAGACTATAGCATACCATACTATAGAATACTTCACCTACTTCTTACCTTGCACCACACTTAGGTTAGGTACACTGGGATAGAACTAGTTAGAGAAGCATCTTCTGAGTACTCGCTTTTTTAGCTTATGTTATTTATGTATATGAATATATGTGTCATAGCTAAAAGATAATGCTAGCGCAGTATTATTTCTTTCTACTGCTTACGCTGTACATTATATATCTCGCATACTGTCTTGTGATCATAACAGCTCATATCTCTTACACGAGAAACAAGACTGTTCAATAAATCCTTTTATTGAAATGCCCGTCTATTCTTTCTGTGTAACTCTGAAGAAACTAAGCATGCACGATTAGCTGAGTGAAACTGTTATCTATTGTTTCCACGATTCTGAGTGTTCCGATTCTAAAGGGAAACAAAGTTGTCATGTTTATGCGGTTGCCAGAAACTACTCCCTTCTTGTTTACAAGGAATTTCTAGTGGCCTCTGAGTTAGCTGGCACAAAGTAATTAAGTTTAATATACTCGATAGGGACATACTGACCTCAGTCCTATGTCAAACCTATAGGGTATATTATTCCAATGCGCAGAGCCTATTAGGGAAATAGAAACTACACTACATGGTGCCCAACGTTTGGTAAGGCACTAATTTAACGCTAGATACTGAGTAACTCAGTCGTGGTTTTCTCTCAGGGACCCCTACTCACATACTCAATAAGACGTCTGGTGTGGGTAGGGTTAAGCATCCGCCAAAGCTAAATAGGACAAAAACCCTATATATTAGCTATTTGGTTTGTTCAACGTTGAAGGATACAGTGTTCCAAAATATTGTGCACCTTATCTTTTGTTTCCTTGAAACTTGTTCTACATTTTTCAAAAACAATGTCTGACACCGAGAACGGTGTAACTGCGGCTGACCCAGTCGTAATAGCTTTTAATTTTACAGGTTTAAATGAAACCGATGAGGGTGTTATAAACATCCATCCAAACTTAAGGAGAGCCATCACTCTAAAACTTATAAAACACGGCTTAACACCAAGAGGTGGTAGAGCAGTTTTCGTGATAGAGGCACAAGAATCCTTTCAGACAGAGGTATTCTATTCATGGATAGTATTCCCAGAATCAAATCAAATAACAAAAGTATTTCACTTCTTTAAAGAAGATGAACCACCAGAGGAATATATTCCTTTCGAGGATATTGAAATTCCACTCACATACCAGGAGCATAATCTCTGGTTTAAAGGCGCCCTAAAACATCACAAAAACATTACCAGGCTCGGTCCACTAGGTAGACCAGGAGCAACATGGCCGATTCTAGCCGGCTACACACCTCATCCTGACATCGTTGTAATGTCAGATGAGGAATTACTTACTCAACTACAAGAGTTAATAAAAATTTACAGACAATTAGTCCAATATGTCATGCGGACTTTCACAGTCCAACCACCAATGACCATTCCAAATCAAACCCCTCAACAGGGGAATCCACTAAAAATGACTCCACAGACTTTACACGTAGTCATGGGTAAAATGCCCACAAAACGTGAGCAAATTCCATTCTGGATAGCTCAAAAAATTACTCAAATCGAAGCAGTATTTTCAAATACTAGCCCTTATGAGAAACACAGAATACTAACAATCTGTTTACCAATGGGGATCACACCACAACTGGAAGACTGCACCACTTGGGGCGCGGTCTTTGCTGCCATACATACTAAAAAACATGGTGTTCCGTCAATTGCAGTAATACCAGATGTCCTGAAACAAATTCAAAACGAATACGGGGCAGAACCTGCTCTGAATTTAGGTATGAAATCACTGAAAAACTTCGACCAGGTCTCAACAATAATATTATCTAATATTAAAGGGGAGGCAGCATCAGTGGCGATCCGCCAACGCTTAAGGGAATTTGATGTTACAGAACATCAACATGAACTACCCAGAATAATAGAACAATCTTATGCAGAATTAGGCAGAGATAGTTTGGGTGGAAAACCTTTGAAGCCAAAACTATCTGAAAGTTCTGAGAAGGACTCTATTAAACATAATCCTACATCTTCTAAAAAGAAGTGGGAAACTAATAAACAAAATTCAAAAGAGAGACGTTCTCAATCCCGAGGTAGGTCTCCTCAAAAGGAGCCCTCTGAACGGAGGTATAACCTCAGGAATAGGGATAATTTAAGAAAACCTGACAGGTATCAAGATACTGATACACATTCCTCTCGTACCTTTCAGATATTGTCACAGACATCAGAAAGAAGAGGACGGTCAGATCACAAAGAAGAATGCGTGAAATCCAAAGACAGAAAAATAAATCAAAACCTCAATTCACAAAAAAGAAGGTAGCAGGTCTGAAGATCAGACATGCCGAGGATACTGAGAACACATCTCAAGAACGGAGAATGGGCTCAGACAATGCTGGACAGTGCAGCAGAAGTAACAATAGCTCGCCAGAACCTGAAGGAACTTCTGGAGATAGTGGACTTGAATGAGTACATCACAGTATAGACTGTAGACACCAGGGTTAGTACTCCACAAAAGTTATATGAAATAACACTCCGAATGGAGGGAGACATACCAAGAAAAGTGAAAATACTCTTTTGGGAGAAACGTTCAAGGGGTTATGATATACTTCTAGCAGAAAAGGACTGGCCACCAAATTTTGTCAGGGAGTGCCCACATGGTGAGGACATCATTATGCCTGCCTTCTCCAACCATATTCCAATTCACCTAAAATATACTTATGCCAGGAAATGGGCAGTTGCCCAGGCCCCAGCATTATACAAAAATCATGTAGGATGGGTTGAGGACTGACCTCACCACAAAATACATCTAAAAATCAACCTACTGCACAAAGGCAGTATCCAATAAAGCAAGAAGCTAAAAAACAGGTCAGGGAGATCTTAGATCAACTTGAATACCAAGGGGTGATTGAAACATGCACCTCCTCAATGAACAATCCTTTGTTTCCTGTATCCAAACCAGACAATACATATCGTCTAGTTTTGGATTACAGACACTTGAACACTTGTTCCAAAACATTTGCAGTGCAAAATTCACATAGTACAGCATTAACGAATAACATTGTGTGTAAAAAATATAAAACCACATTGGACATTTCAAATGGTTTCTTTTGTCAAAATATAGCACCTGGAAGCAGGTACTTAACAGCTTTCTCAATAATGGGGAACCAGCGTCAATTTTGTAGACTCCCGCAAGGGTTCAAAAACAGCCCGGGGTTATTCTCAGCGAGGGTAACAGAGTTACTACAAATGTATGATAATGAGGCATTGTCATATGTCGATGACATCTATCTGACAGACGATGACCTAGATAGGCACTTGAACAGGGTGAGTACCATTATATTGGGCTTTGCCTCTGAGGGCTATAAATTCAACTTTAAAAATCCCGAATTGCCCATCTCAATGTCCTTTTCCTAGGATATGAGCTTTCAAGTGAAGGCAAGAGCTTGGCAGCTAACTTTTTAGAAAAGTGCGCGCTGCTCCAACCTCCAAAAACGCTGAAAAATTTACAATCCATCTTGGGTTTCCTAAATTTTGGAAGAACTTACATTCTAAATTACGCAGAAAGGGTTAAACCTCTTTACGAATTAATCAAACCTGATTTTTCAACAAAACATTGGACACAGGAACACACAGAAATCCTGCGTTCACTCCAAGCTAACATGTTAGCAACAAATCACTTACAAACACGCGTAAATACACGCAATTTAGTGATCCGAATAATTTCGGGTCAATGCGGATTCACCTATTTAACATTTAATGAGGGTGAAAAAGTACCAATAGCATACAAATCACATTTGTATACACAAGCAGAAATGCTCTTCACTTCAACAGAAAAAATACTGACAGCAGTTCAAACCGCTGTAGCAAAAGAAAGAGCTCTAGCCCAAGGGAAACGCATTATTGTCGTAACTCCAGTACCAGCCTTAGAGGCGGTTACAAAAGCGAGCATTCCAAATGCAAAAGCTTTACATCCTAGATGGATACAATGGGTTAATTCTCTTGCTGCAAAAGATGTTGAATATGTTTTTGATCCTGATTTAAAAACACAAGCGTTCCTGCAATATGAACATGAATGTCCTCTGCCCACTGAAATTCTGCCTCTAGACCAGTACGAATTTATAATTTATACTGACGGATCAGCACAACCCGCTACAGGGAGTAAGCAAGCTTACAGTGCAGCGTGCACAATCGTTAAAGGTTGCATGCAAGATGGTAACTTCAGACCAATGGTCACTAAAACTCAATCTCTAGGAGATTATACAGCTCAGTGAGCTGAGCTACAAACATTCAAACTGGCACTTGAAAATACAGATCGCGAATTCCCCACACTTATAGTGTGCGATTCTTTTTACTGTGTTCAGTCGTATAATGAATATATACAGAATTGGCTTGAAAACGGGTTCAAAGATGCAAAAGGTGGCACAATAAAGCATAAAACGCTTTGGGAACAAGTAGTTCAGTTAAGAAGTGTTCTACCAAAAGCTCACGTGATACACACGCTGAGTCATCAACGTGATGGCGTTCACGTTACACGGAATTCATTGGCTGATGAAGCCGCAAAGGGGGCTGTTCAGACGGCTTCCGTAGCTGCGATCACTCGTTCAAAAACGAGAATAGACAGTGAGATATTGTTGGCTGTCAATGCTTCAAGCAAAGGCAGTGGTGCAGCGTTACCAAAGAAATTTCCACTCAAGTACTCTTATGTAATTGATGCAAACAACGTTCCTTTTGCTCGAATCCCTGGAGTGGGGGATAGGGTAAATCCAAACATGGAACGTAGAGCAGTTTTGATTTATGAAGCACATCTGGGGGAGGGTCTGTCACATCAAGGGATCTCTAAAACAATATTAACATTAAAAGAGATGTACTGGTGGCCTGGAATGAATACACAGATTCACATCTTCATCAATGACTGCAGAGACTGCAATAGACAGACTAGTGCAGAACGCCACCAGACACCATCCTACAAGGTAGCTTGCCCAGTGCAGACACCATTGTTAGACAGCATTAGACTATCTACGTGCAGGCGTCCTTTTGGACAAATGCAATCCCACAAATACTAAGTCAAGGTTCCTATGGATATTGCCTCAGCGCTCGGCTGACGCTCGAACTGTTATAAAAGATTTGCGAGTCTTTATCGGCACATATGCAATTGGCACACTACATTCTGACCAGGGCCCTGCGTTTAGCTCTCGGGCTTACAAAGAAGCCATGGCCAGTTTGGGTGTAGCATTGCGGTACTCCTCTCCGTTTCATCCTGAGGGAAATTCTGTTGTGGAAAGGAAAAACCGGGACATAAAGCAGTCTATAACAGCTAGAGTATTAGGTTCGGGTGATGGGTGGGTCAAACATCTTTATGGGGTCCAACGCTCATTAAATAATTTGCCAAGAAGTTCTCTAGGGGGGGTCACTCCATATGAGGTCCTATTTGGGACAAGAATGTGGGTTCCTGATCTCGAATGTAAAGGCACAGTGGTGGAAAATAAACCCTTTGATATCAAAGATCGTTTGGCTGTTTTACAGGATCTGAATGAACTAAGATCAAAACAAAGCAACGTGTTCCTGAAGCCAACCACCACTGGGGAAACACCAGCAGTCCCAGCAAGGCCTGTCTGGATCCCAAAAGTTGGGGATCTAGTCAGAGAGAAGATTGCAGACAAGAAGGAATTTGGACCTTCTTACAGACAACCAGTAACCGTCCTAGCCGTCCACGGAACAAGAACAGTACTTCTGCCGCCCCTTACTGGAAAAAAGGAGAAAAGATTTGTGTCAATCGACCTCATCAAACCACAGTATGTGGCCAATACTAAATAGTAGGCCTCGTGGACGCCGACCTAGTAGCAGACGCACTCCTCTCGCTACTATCCAAGATGTTCAGACTGAAAGACTCATAGCCATCGAGAATTCAGCAGTAAGAGATGAAGGACTAAGCAACAATGCTATGGAACTCATCCCTCTTGAAACTCAAGTAACAGTTCGTCCAGATACACCTGTCTACAAAAACGTAACAAGTGATCAACTGGTTCCAGCGATTTCAACAAATCCTGATGCAATTTCAACAATTGACCGAACTGCTTCTGGCTATTTCATTAACTTTGATACATTTTCTGAGGATCCGAGTGAGCCTGAAACGACGCCAGCATCAAAAACTTCCAAACAACAAGTACAAGACCTTTTTCATTTCCTGAAAGAGACTTATCTGGTTTCACCATGGATTGAACTATGGATTATTTCTGGAATATTTTTCCTTCTGTTTTGGCTAGCTTTGGTTATGACTATCAGCGTGCTTATAAATGGCAGATACATCCATATGGACACTGAAAGTAAAAATGTGAACTTACTTTTGAAACCACACAAATCATCCCATCGTGAAGCAAGAGACTTGTCAGCAGTGAACATCACAGCCGTTCCTATACAGGATGGTATAGTGTGGGACAAAACCGATTTCGATATATTCGGCCCAAAGGAACTTTTGAACATTCCACATTTATTTAAAATTTCATTAAGTGATTTTATTACCTCCAGTACCTATTCTGATGATTGGGACTTTGAGACTGTAAATGACATGATGTCTGATCTAGAAAGGTCTGCTGCATTCTCTAACAATGAATACTTAGAGGGTTCATCAGACTACAAACAGCTTTATTGTTACAACCACTATGGTCATCATTTCTTGCATAAATCTGCAACACCGAGAAATGTGGTTATGTTTAACCAATGGGAACATTGTCCTACACCGCCAAAGGGTAGTTCAAAAACGTTTGCAAATAAGTTTCCATATTTTTCAGGGTACAATACATCTGATCCAGAAACATTTTACTATACAAATGTAAACAAAACAGGACAGAAAATTATGTTAACTAATACAAAACAGATTTATTCTGCAGCCTTTATTACCCAACTGTCTAGACAAGGATTTGACTTTTGGAAAGACACAGTCGACACAAAATCTGTCAGGGGTTCTAAAGATTGGCAAGCGCAGAGGATAGAAGCTTTGTTTAGAGCCTGTATCATCCCACAGCAAATAATGTTTTTGAATGACACTGTGCAACAAACGTCTTGCCTTGGTTTAGCCAAGATCAAAGACATGAACACACATTCTGTACCAACACCTGCAAGTAATAGCACTACACAGGGAGCGGTCACAGTAGACACAATACTACAAAACAACAGAACAGATCCTGATTGGAAAAAATGGTTGCTCTGGCCCACAGGCATAAACATTTGTCAAGAAAGATTCCTGAATAGAATACAGGGCTTTACTATCCATAGGCCAGACCCACGTTATGTTCAACGACAACATCCGGGGGTAGTAACAACATACAGTGTAGGAAAATTGTGCCTCGACTGGTTACAAAAATCTACACTCGAGGATGTGAAACAACACTTATCTTTACTTAAAGAAGTCGCAGACCTTAGGGATTTCTTGCTAGGACTGAGAAAACCGCATCAAAAACGTTTCATATATGCCGGCATTTATGCTGCTTATAATGAAATATGGAAGGTTTCACAGGCAGAGGCCGCAGAAAGAATACGTGATCTTGATCGTATTAACTTAGAGAAATCTCTCACTGTGGTCGACAATGGGTTAACAACTTTGTCATCCAGAATTTATTCATTGGACAACATTGTATCTTCTGCTATTGACATACTGGACCAAGATTTAGCCATGTTACAACAAGGCCAATCTCAGTTACGTTCTATTATGTTATTAGGCTGGATGCTGCAATCTTTGCGTGCAGGCTATGTGCCGTGGCGTTTTATCAACACGTCGTCTCTGTTTTCAGAATACAATCTAACGGATAAACAGATCGAACTGGCACAAAGGGGAGCAAAGTATACAGTGCTGAGCATTGAAAAACTGGAAAAATTACCATTTACGGTAGCAGAAAAACCAGCTACAGAATGGCTTATCCATGGCAAAATAACTCTGCCTGTCACTACTTTTCATTTTCAGTATTGCCTCAAACAAATGCAAGCAGGCAAATATGAAAGGTTGGGTAAAGAATACATTAAGACATCCTGGGATTTACCTTACGAATACAGATGTTGGAGTGGGGATCGTGAAGTGTTTCTAAGCAGTACACACTGTGAAAATGCACTAAGCGGTTCACTCATATGTCAGGACATTTCTTTACACGGGGCTTGTAATGGTTCTGTAGCAAACTTGTCCTGCCACCAGCAGGGTACACCAGCTACTGTGATTAATCCAACATTTGGCCAACTTTCTAACAGGAGTTACTTCATGTTGAATGATCAGAGTTGCTGTGGCATGTTGCCAGGCATCCCATATCTGGTAACGGTCGGCTCCAGGGTTACTTGTTGTATGCAAGTATTGTTCCCCCCAATAGACACAGTCAGGGAGTCGCCTCTATGGCCTTCATTGAATGTTTCTTTTATTCATTTTGATACTTTAAGCAGAATGAAAGAAATGCTTTTGCAACAAACTGTGCCTTTGACCTCGGCCAAAGAAATCTATGATTTACAAATTGCTAGGACTTCGGCTGAGATACTGGCTTTAATTCGTACAAACTGCCCTATAAATTTCGTAGAAATGATGGGACGTATCTTTAACATGTCTGATACGAGCGGGATTGTACATGTATTTAAGACCATCTGTTCAGGACTGTTAACACCTTTTCAGGCAGTCCTCGGAATCATTCCAAACTTCGCACATTCGGTGTTTGGTGGTGTGCCATTAATTCTAGCACTGGTTGCGGGAATCCTGTTTTTATTCCTACTACTACGCTATGGAAAGCCTATCAACCGGCGTCACTCCCAGCAATTTGGAGAAAGCTCTCCTAGAACGAAAGTGCCGTGAGCGCATAGTGCAACTTTTGGGCATACCTCGTCTACGGGAACTTAATACAACATGGTTTCTGTCATTTAGACCAATCTGGCAAGATTGCATCTTACCTGTTCCACGCTGCCTGCTATGCGGTGAAGAATGCGTGCTAGACACCTGTCTAACACTCCCATCAGTCATGCCAACGGATATCGATACTCTGCTGGACCCGATAACGGCCCATGCTCTGTGTTGTCCCCAGAGGCTACCAATCCTGATGACGGCATTCCTTGAGATCTCACAGATGCTTCCTGCTGCTGCTGAGGTACGAGATGGATCAACAGGCACACAGGTAACAACTGACACGAACATTGCTGCGGCATCCAATGCTGAAGGCGATGCTTCACATCTCTGTGCAGTTAACCTTCTGAACGAGGTGTTCCAACTGTCACCGAGATCGGTAGACGATCTTTTGTCTACAGAAATAGATGATTTCATGTTTACACCAGACCCATACACTGACTTTTATTCGGTTCACAGTGTACCAGGGAAGCAATTAAATTTGGCCTCCATATTTTCAAAACAGAACTAAACTTGGAACTCTTCCTAAAAAATTAATTTTTTTTTCTCTCTCTATTTTTGAAAATACATGGCAATTCAATCTGCTTACAGTAGAACTATTCATATAGAACGGACTTCTTTGAATACTTCCAGGGACACATTGTCACCTTATTTACCACAATTTCATTTAGTACCATGATATGAAATGGCTTTGATTTTTGAAAACTTGTCAACCATTTTGTCATATGTATATATTTCTGTTTATTCATTCATGTTGCATTTATTTCCAATATATGCTTAGAATGAAAAAATTCTTTAAATGTACAGTACCTATTGCATTACATGTTTAGCAACAGTTTGTTTTTAAAACTTCTTTTAATATGCTTGTAGAAATGTTTTTAGCAACATGTGGTACTCAGTTTAATGTTTAGCATTTAATGTGTAGCATTTAGTACTATCGTTCATTCGAAAGTGGATTGGGTGTTGTATTCCGCTTTAGGTGTCCGTATATAGGTTTTCCTGAAACATGTCCTTATATAGGCACAATTCGCATTGCCCATATATAGGCATAAGATCCCAGTCCTTATTTAGGCATTAGCCATGCTATCCAAATACAGGCATGGTCACTTACATCCGTCCACCTTAACGTCACAACGAGTTCTTAGAAACCAGACCCTTAAGCTCTTGGGAGTTCCCCTAGCACAGGATTATTGATTTCCCCAAGAACTCATTTATTATGCATGAACCGCTATACCTTAAGGGTTCATTCCTGACGTCCTCCTCTGCCCGTCTTTACGTCAATGCTAACATTCCAAGGCACCTACCGGGTATAAATATACCTTCCCTTGCCCAAGCAAGTAGGAGGAGACCTCGACTTTAGAGGAGCCCGTGTCCCGTCTGACGCACTGACAAGAGACGCTGTCATCCCTGCTCGCAGAGAATCCAGCTTCCAGTGTTCTGACTCCCTTCGCGGGGTGTTAGAGTTCGAGAACCGGAAGGAGATTCCCACCTCTCTCATTCTCAAGGTATGGAGCTGACTAGAACCTAGAGGGACTCTTGGCATACTAGACTTGGCATACTAAACTATAGCAGACCATACTATAGAATACTTCACCTACTTCTTACCTTGCACCACACTTAGGTTAGGTACACTGGGGTAGAACTAGTTAGAGAAGCATCTTATGAGTACTCGCATTTTTAGCTTATGTTATTTATGTATATGAATATATGTGTCATAGCTAAAAGATAATGCTAGCGCAGTATTATTTCTTTCTACTGCTTATGCTGTACGTTATATATCTCGCATACTGTCTTGTGATCATAACAGCTCATATCTCTTACACGAGAAACAAGACTGTTCAATAAATCCTTTTATTGAAACGCCCGTCTATTCTTTCTGTGTAACTCTGAAGAAACTAAGCATGCACGATTAGCTGAGTGAAACTGTTATCTATTGTTTCCACGATTCTGAGAGTGTTCCGATTCTAAAGGGAAACAAAGTTGTCATGTTTATGCGGTTGCCAGAAACTACTCCCTTCTTGTTTACAAGGAGTTTCTAGTGGCCTCTGAGTTAGCTGGCACAAAGTAATTAAGTTTAATATACTCGATAGGGACATACTGACCTCAGTCCTATGTCAAACCTATAGGGTATATTATTCCAATGCGCAGAGCCTATTAGGGAAATAGGAACTACACTACACCACAAGCAATATGCTGGCCACTGGGGGGGTCAGGTTGTGCCACACCCGCTTTAGCTGCTGGGAGGACTTCCCTAGCTGGACCTTATCTTCCATCTTGGTCCAGCAACGTAGGTCCTCCCCTCACTTAAAGCAATGCAGGATATGTCACCTATGGACTCCCAAGGTCTGCAGTTTAACTTTAATGGTTCCTCCAGATGCCCTTCTTGTAATGGGTGCTGACCTAAGATATGAGAAAACATGAGAATTGTAGAATATGTGTTGGAGGTCTCACCAGATTTATATTTATACCTTCCAAACAAACAAAGTTTGTTCAGGACAATTTACAGGAGATCACTTTTAAGTGTTTTGCCAACATGTGAGTGGGGCATACTGAACTACCTTAATTTAATTAACCTTATTTTTGAGTATACAGCTATTTATCCATATTTGTGCGTAACATAAATATGTACACATATAATTCAGGACAGAAGTTATGTGGCCTTCCGGCTAGAGAAGTCGACCTCAACGCTGGGGAACTGGGTTCGAGTCTTGGCAGGGGCGCTCAACATCCTATGATTCTGGGCAAATCTCTTAATCTCCCCGTGCCTAACAAAAAATGAATGTGTCCGTCTGTAACGCAACTGGTGCTCATGTAAAGCGCTCTGATACCTTCGGTTCAAGTTCGCACTATATAAAACTCTGGGGAAAAAAAAGTTATCCCTCATGAACCTTAACTATGTAAGATGTAACTATCAATTGCTAACTGCAACCTTTAAATATGTAGGTTTTCTCATTTGTAACAATATAAATATGGAAAAAAGTGTGGGTATGAGTCCCTAACGTATGTATATGTATTTCTAGGCCACATTTTTTGTGTGTCCCTACTCTCTACCAATCTGTATCTCTTTTAAATAGTGTTTTGATAGTATCATGATATACCAAATTAAAATTCAGAAAATCAAGCATTCTCTCCTCAACTTTTTATACTTTTTTCTTACAGTGTAAGCATAACTGCCTTGTAATGTTTCCAATTTTAATGTACATACAAGGTAACATTACTCAAGTATGACATACCACCATGTAAGCATATTAAACATGCAACCATGACTGAAATGTATTTTTATAATTTTCAACATACACAACCTAATGGAAGCACTTAGCAATGTGATCAAAGGTGAAAGTCACTGCGACATATACATGCGTCAACAGATGTATTACAGTACGTTTGGATATTCGCAAAACAATCATCCTACGTTAACCTATTGGTGTGTACTACATTGCCGGATGTTACACCTACGAGAAGTACTATATTTGTTTGTCATGACGCAGAGGTCAGGCACTCATCATTTGCAGAGGTAATACTTGAAAAATAATAGAAAAATTCCCAGCAACACCTAATGTGATGGCTTATGTGACAAAAACGCAGTTAACCTAAAAAATGTGTTCTTGATGAAGGCTAACATTTTCTATGTGCAATGGCAGGAGTGAACTCTATACCTATATTATAGGTGGTACATTTCCAACCTCCATTGATGGATTTTAAAATGTAAATAAAATAAAAAGTAGGAAAAATCATACATCATGAAAAAGGTAATCTTCTCCATGCCTGATGTAATTTAACCGAGTTAAGTGAAATATGGCCTTCTGTGAGTATTAGTTCTTTTTAATTTTCCCTTTTATTAAAGTGGAGTCTACGTTACAAAATGTCTAATGAAACCCCTTTTTTGCGTAAGGTAAGCACACATGTAGGGGAAAATGTGAGTCATATGTATGTGTTGTAATGTGAGTGTAGGCTTCAATAACAGCATAATGTATTTGGATTTCATAATAGTAAAAATAGTAAAGAAAAAGGTGCTATACTATTTAGTTTACAAGTATACAAATCTTTAGGGACATCCTCCAACCTCCAAAGAACAATACTACCAGAGTGCGCAGACGGCATCCTGGAATTTATTGCACTTTTCCTGACCTTGCCACCATGCAAGATTGTGAAGTCATCAGGAAATCTTGCCTAAACCTCCAAACTATCTTGGATTTATGCCTTCAGCTTGAGCCACAACGTCTGCCTCTGAGAAAAAATCCTACAGCAATCACACCACTGATGAAAACTATGGTAGTTCTTCATTTTGCTGCCACAAGCTCTTTCCAACACACCATAGGAGACTGCAATGGCATCTCCCAGGCAACTTTTATTAGTGTACTACAGGAATTCATGCCATGACGCTGACCCCCAGGAATCACTTCATCCAATTTCCAAGTAGTGATGATGAACTGAACAATGTGCAAGCAGAATTTTATGCCTTGAGTGGTATTCCACATGCCATAGGTGCCATTGATGGGGCACACATTGCCTTGGTACCACTATACAACAGGGAGCAAGTGTACCGCACCAGGAAAAACTTTAATTTGATAAATGTGCAAGTGGTTTGCCTACTTGATCTGTACATCACTAGCATGTGTGCGCACTTATCTGGATCCATCCATGATTCTTTTGAGCTATGCAATAGCAGCATACAACAGCAAATACTACAGCTTGGAAATGTGAGGACCTGGCTTGTTGGTAAGTGCTCTCTGTGAATATATGTGATAAACCCAGGGTAATGTAGAAGAATTGCTAAATGAAGATGACAGCGGTGAGGAAGTAGGGAACAATTTATAACAAGAAGTCCCGGACAACTTCTTCTCATAAGTAAATATCAGTTCATAAACATAAATGTAAATGTAACAATCTTGGTCTAGTAGTGACAGTCTCCTGCAGTATTGCTTAATTAGTAAGTTTAAGATGTTATCCACAGAAGGTGGTATTAAATGATGATGTGTACTACTGCAATTACTACAAGGCAGATTGGAAATCCTTGAATACGATACTCTCATTGTGTTGTCATCAGCATGACAAGATTGCATTTCTGAAGTTGCTACATTGTGGCACAGTCTTTTTGTCTCTACTAAGGGGCCGATTCCGATCTCGGTCGGAGGCGCACCCAATACCATTCGGTCGGGAAAAAAGCCATGCGAATGCCTGTTTCCCGACCGATCCGTACATTATTCCGAACGAGTAAGTACGATGCGCACAACAGCATAGAATCCGGCCGAGTCGTACTCACCCAATCCAGGTCCTGTTCTCCGACCGAGGCGAATCCGGAAACGCCGAATCGAGTCGCACGGAAGGGAAAATGCAGCCCCGTCCGGCCGGACAAGTACGATGCGCTTTCCGATTCGCGCCACAACACGATCCACGGCTACGAGGCGAACACGCCAGCGACGAGGACGACGCGAAGCAACGAGAAAGACGAACGAGACGAACCAACCATGAATCCCTTCGTTCCGATCCTACCAATATTCTACATTTACTACCGGAACAGGCACGGACGCGTACGGCGCAGAAGGTAAGTCAGACACCAACCACAAAAACATACAACACGTACACGACACATCACACACACACAGAGGGATGCAGAATTTACAGCACAACAGCAGCACCATAGGGGCGGGATGCCCATCACCAATGCCACATATGCACACAGGGGCCTGGATGCGCACCACCACTACCACCCCTACCCAGGGGGGGCTGGATGCCAACCACTACTACCACCCTTAGCCACATATGCACACAGGGGCCTGGATGCGCACCACCACTACCACCCCTACCCAGGGGGGGCTGGATGCCAACCACTACTACCACCCTTAGCCATGGGGGTGCCAGATGCCCACCACTACTACCACCTTTACCCAGGGGGCTGGATGCCTACCACTACTACCACCCTTAGCCAGGGGGCTGGATGCCTACCACTACTACCACCCTTAGCCAGGGGGTGCCAGATGCCCACCACTACTACCACCCTTACACAGGGGGTGCCACATGCCCACCACCACTACCACCCTTACCCAGGGGGCTGGATGCCTACCACTACTACCACCCTTAGCCATGGGGGTGCCAGATGCCTACCACTACTACCACCCTTAGCCAGGGGGCTGGATGCCTACCACTACTACCACCCTTAGCCATGGGGGTGCCAGATGCCCACCACTACTACCACCCTTACCCAGGGGGCTGGATGCCTACCACTACTACCACCCTTAGCCAGGGGGCTGGATGCCTACCACTACTACCACCCTTAGCCTGTGGGGCTGGATGCCTACCACTACTACCACCCTTAGCCATGGGGGTGCCAGATGCCTACCACTACTACCACCCTTACCCAGGGGTGCCAGATGCCCACCACCACTACCACCCTTACACAGGGGGCTGGATGCCTACCACTACTACCACCCTTAGCCAGGGGGCTGGATGCCTACCACAACTACCACCCTTAGCCAGGGGGGCTGGATGCCTACCACTACTACCACCCTTAGCCATGGGGGTGCCAGATGCCTACCACTACTACCAACCTTAGCCAGGGGGCTGGATGCCTACCACTACTACCACCCTTACCCAGGGGGCTGGATGCCTACCACTACTACCACCCTTAGCCATGGGGGTGCCAGATGCCCACCACTACTACCACCCTTACCCAGGGGGCTGGATGCCTACCACGACTACCACCCTTAGCCAGGGGGCTGGATGCCTACCACTACTACCACCCTTAGCCAGGGGGTGCCAGATGCCCACCACTACTACCACCCTTACCCAGGGGGTGCCACATGCCCACCACCACTACCACCCTTACCCAGGGGGGCTGGATGCCTACCACTACTACCACCCTTAGCCTGTGGGGCTGGATGCCTACCACTACTACCACCCTTACCCAGGGGGCTGGATGCCTACCACTACTACCACCCTTAGCCAGGGGGCTGGATGCCTACCACAACTACCACCCTTAGCCATGGGGTGCCAGATGCCTACCACTACTACCACCCTTAGCCGGGGGTGCTGGATGCCTACCACAACTACCACCCTTACGCAGGGGGGGCTGGATGCCTACCACCACTACCACCCTTGCCAGGGGGGCTGGATGCCTACCACTACTACCACCCTTAGCCATGGGGGTGCCAGATGCCTACCACTACTACCACCCTTAGCAAGGGGGTGCCAGATGCCTACCACTACTACCACCTCTACCCATGGGGGGCTGGATGCCTGTCACTACTACCACCTCTACCCATGGGGGCTGGATGCCTACCACCAACACCACCCCCACTCATAGGATGGACAATGCATGACACAACCAGCACACCACAACCTAGGGAATGCAAGAAAAAGACATCCCCCAACACCATGACAAGCGTGTGTAGACTGTGTCAAATGCCTACAACACTGAACATGACTTTGAACATACAATGTGACCCCCTATCACATGTGCCACACATACATGTGTGTGGCCCCCACAATGCAAGCAGGCCATGACCATTGTGGCAATGGGGTCCAAAACCCCTTCATCACAGTGACCAAAATGTAAGTGTGGGGTCCATAGCTGAAGCACATTTTGAACATTGTGGCAATGGGGTCCAAACCCCCATCATCACAGTGACCAAAATGTAAGTGTGGGGTCCATAGCTGAAGCACATTTTGAACATTGTGGCAATGGGGTCCAAACCCCCATCATCACAGTGACCAAAAGGTAAGTGTGGGGGCCCATAGCTGAAGCACATTCAGAACATTGTGGCAATGGGGTCTAAACCCCCATCATCACAGTCACCAAAAGGTAAGTGTGGGGCCCATAGCTGAAGCACATTTTGAACATTGTGGCAATGGGGTCCAAACCCCCATCATCACTGTGACCAAAATGCAAGTGTTGACAAAGAAAAAGCTGCAACTGCCAAACTGCATGGATGATTCCTGGTCACAGAACATAAAACACATCAGTGGCAAAGTAGTGCATGTGTCCCATTGCAACATAGATTGGGGGAGGCAAATACTGCAGTGCAAATAAGACATACCTTTGGCCATGTGCAGACAAACAACACCCATGGGGGCTGACACTGTCAACATTCATCAATAACACAATGACAGAAGTGACCATCAGAATGCAGACCCACATATTTGCACCAATGGGCACACAAATGCAGATACCCTGTGGAGACTGTAGATGTGAGGTGAACAGATACCATACCATGGCAGCAATGGGACACACAAACCATGATCATTGTGCTGACCGATGACCTAGGAGTCCCAGGGACAGCAGGGGAAACCCACCAAACAACATACAGCCAATGGCACACCTAAGATATGACAATGCAGTGGTGCAGATGCACAAACACAAACAGGCAGACCCACACTGCACATCAAACACAACAGGTGAGGGCGGGGGGGTGCCAGTGTCCCCAGGCAACCACACAACACATGAGGAGGCCTGAATACCAATTACACAGATGTGCATACAGTGCCACACAAAGGTAACTCATGGATCCAAATCCCCTATGTGGGCAATCAGGCTTTGTCAGATGAGAGGGAGCACAAATCACACATGTCACACAAGCATGTAGGAACAGCAACTGACACAGCACGACACAGACACACCACAGCACTACCCCGAGGGCCCCCACAATGTGGTGACCCTGGGCTGCATTACAATCCCACTGTGATGACAAAGCTAAATGTCGTTCCCACTGTGAACCACAGTCATGTGTCCTGAGCAACAAACTACCATCACACCTACACAAGCACAAATCAATCAGCACGGCCAGTAAGCCAAGGCCAACATGGAGGCAGGGGTGTAGCCGGGCAACAACTCTCATCTGCACACACTCAACACCACACACCTCGACCTCCAACAATGTGCAGCAGTGAAGCACACATGCACTGGTGACATTGCACATGCACCCATGACAATCCCAGGGTGGTGGGTGGGAACCAAGGTGCAGAAACACATCACACATGGCCACTCAACAAGACTCCTGAATGTCTGACACACTGCACACTACGCTGTACATGGACATGACGGCAATACCACACCAACCAATGGGATCCCAGCCACAGTCACACACCAATGAAGAAGCCAAGGTCACCCACAAAGAACACACATAGACAACTACCAACATTGCAGCCCGGACCCTGAGGAGTGCCAGCAGTCACACACACAACGTGTCACAATCACTGAAAGTTAACACAAACTGGAAATCACATGACAGGTGTAAACAACAAGTGCCAAGGGGAATCCTGACTGTGACCCATCTGCGTCTGCACACAAACTCAGCCCTGACAGCAAACACACCTATGGGTGACACCCTGATGACCAGTAATGTGCCATGCACCCACACCACAGAGAACCCAGGGAGAAGACTTTGGGGGAACATAGGTCAACTCAGCAAGCATCACAAACAGGTACAACACTAGGGATCCCAGCATGCACAGCAAAACGGAAGTGAACACACAGACATGCTCATACAACACACACCTTGGGCGCAGGCAATGTCACAGGAGTACACACTGCCATGAGGGGACTCCACTCCTGTGTGAGGAAAGCTGTGCCATATGTTGCCTCAGTAGGGCCCCATCATGTCAGCTGAGCACTTGGTCACACAATCAACAATTAGCACCAAATGAAGGCTCCCGTCACATCAGCCTGGTCATGGGAGTGCCAACGAAATCATCAGCACAGATCCAACACACTTGTATAGCAATGTTGCACTGACAACACAAATGAGTCCTTCCCCATTGATGCCCAAACCTGCATGTCCAGTGGAGATGGCCACACGGTCAGGGAAGTAGACGAATTGAACAATGGCAGGCACAACAGATGTGCAGGGGTGGAAGCCACAGATGTGAAATTGCTAATGTAAGTAGGAAATCCCATTGCCAAATATTGAACACATGACACCCTCAGATGCTGCTAAGGATGACATGGATACACCACAGGATAGGACACATTCCCCCTGGACCACATGTGTTCCTGCACAGTAACACTTCATTATCATGAGACCAAATATCACCATCACTGCAGCAAGGGCATGGTTAGCATCATCAACAACATGTACATCAGAAGCAAAAGCACTAGAGAACAGAAAGTTGCTTTATTCAGCATATGTGTGTCCAAAAACTCAGAGAACAGTAATGCTCCAACAAAGGCCAATGGCCAGTCCATCAAGTAAGTCAATACAGGGTGACAGTGGCAGATGTCACCCTACGCATGCCTGCACTGCACAAAACCAGGGACAATCCACTAGGAGGGGCAACCGGGGGCAGGCCAGGCACCGCAGGGACAGGATCAGGGCTCACCAGGAAGAGGCAGGGAAGGGGTGGTGGGTGCTGGAGAGCCACTGACAACTGCAGTGGAGGTGTCTGACATGGTGTGTGCCGGCACAACTGGGGGGCATGGCTCAGATGGTGTGTGTGCCGGCACGACTGCAGTGGACCGTGCAGATGGAGTGGACAGGTCCGCCACTGCAGTGCCAAAGTCAGACAGGGTGGTAGTGGACTCCACTGCAGTGCCTACCTCCAGGGGAGGAGAATGGGGAACAGGCAAGGTGGGCTGGACAGAGGGGGAGGACACCCTCACCACATCAGTGGCACAGACAAGCGCAGCGGGGGTGTGGTGCCGGGAGAGCAAGTGGCAGGGGAGAAGGCTGGATCCTCTTGGGGATGGTATATCTGTGGGTGGGGGAACCTGGGGCAGGGTGTGTGGTGGGGGCACCTGTGGAGTGGGGGCCTGAGGGATGGAGGAAGGAGACCTGGTGCCTGAGCTGCAGGGCAGCGGCGGGGTCTTGCTCTTACGACTCCGGGGGACTTGCGGGTGGGGGCCTCAGTCTGTCTGCGCCTGGGGGAGGGTGTCCGGGGGCGAGGGCCACTCTGCTCCGTGTGGGTGGGCTTCCTCTTCCCCCTGGATGCTGGAGCAGCTGGATCGTAGGGGATGAGGCCGAGGTCACAGAGGAAGAGCCGCTGTGACTTTGGGGTTGCAGGCGAGGCAAGGGAGGGTGCTTTGGAGGGAGAGGCAACTGAGGACTGTGCAGTGCTTGTGGATGCATGTGTGTGTTCCAGGGCCCCATCCCCTGTGAGTCTGGTTTCAGTCCCCTGACTGTGCGTGCGTGTGCGTTTTGTTTGTGGCGTGTGTGTCTGTGTGCTGGACGTGTGTGTGCTGGTGTGTGCCTGTGCTGGTGTGTGTGTGCTTGGGACGGGTAAGGTGCTGGGGAGTGTGGATGGAGCAGAGGCAGGAGGGGTGAGGGACTGTCTGAGGAAGGACACTGCTGCCGTCAGGGAGGAGTCCATGGACCTATTGCCCCTCTGTAGGTCAGACATGCCCGATGAGATGCCCTCCATGAACGACACCAGCTGAGTCAACAGAGCGCTGTGCGCATGGAGGACACTCAGCATGGCTGTCTGCCCTACATGGAGCTGGTGAAGGAGGTACACAGACTCCTCACTCAGGGCAGCAGGGGACACAGGGGCAGGGGGTGCGGTGCCTGGCCCGAAGGAGACACGCTCCCGAACATGGGAGCCTCCACGGACCTGGGGAATGGGAGCCGATGGGAGGGCGGTGGTGGTGCTGGTGGTGGCGGGGACAGCAACACTAGCTGGGGTGTGGTGGCTGCTGACACCCGCCTCCATAAGGGAGTCATCCTCCGAGCCGCTGTGGTCCTCAGCTGAGGTGGATGCTGCTGAGGACTCCTCGGTGTGGCTCCCCTCGCCCTCCGTGCCACTGGGTCCCTCCGACCACTCCTCGGCTGCTGACCCAGTCTGGCTCTCCGGCTCCTCCTGGTCCGTGGAGCTGTCCCCTTCCGTGGCCGTGGATGTATCTGCAATCAATGGGGAAACAGACAGACATCAGTCACCTGCACCAAACGCACACACCACTGTGAGCACAGCACATTACAGATTAAGCCCTGGCATCATTAGTTGAACATTGCTAAAAGTGCCCTAACTGAACAGGAGAAGCCAATTGTCAGTCTGATGCCAACCATGGCACTCACATCCCACATGGCCTTGCACCCATCTGTCTGGTGTCTGTTGGATAGCAACACCCCAGTGTGGACACATGCACCACCTACACAGTAGTTGGACAGTGCAGAGGACACGGTGTAGCATGTGGAGATGCACACATCACAACTCTTACCACTGAGTCAGTACAGGTTTCCGGATGAAAGGGATGCCCAGAGTCAAATAGGAAATGCATGTGATGCATACCAGCGACAGACACCATGATGCACCCATGTCCTGATAGCCATCGCCACAATGGTGTGCATGTAGCACATGTCACTCCCCTGCAGGATCACCAATAAGTAGACACATGCCATGGCGGAGGCATGACTGCTAAGTCATACATCACTGTCTCAGTGATGTATGACTTGGCAGCCAGACAACAACACTCTGCACTCTGTCACAATAGTAGGTCATGGGGAATGCAAGTCCTGGAGCTGCACAAGTGCACATGTACATCCCCCACACAACACATCATCTTAACCCTCATCTGTCCAGGTCATACCGATTGGACATATGGGAGACCTGTGACACTACCCTCTGAACCTGAGCCCCTCACAATCTGCTGTGAATGGGAAACAGCTGCCTGAACTTCACATTCGCATACCCCAGTCTGCACGGGCAGCTGATCAAACACCTATGTGACACACAAGTATCGTCTCCTATGGTCACATCTCCAGTGGCATGCTGAGCCCCTACCGAGAAACACCCCAGCAGTCCTGGCAACAAATCCACAGCACACTGACACAGAGGCAGACACCTGAGGGGTCAAATCACTGCACACAACATGTCAGCTGATACACGGGAGTGGGAGTACAGGTGTATTGGATGGGCTGGAGTAGGCATGACTGTCCTGCCCCACATGAATGAGGGATGAGCCCTGGACAGTGGATAGCTGGCTATGTATGTGTGACACACGTAATCTGCACACTCCTGGGGCCCAAACATTGTTCCCACCCGCTGCATGGGTGTGTGCCAGATACCCCAGGCACATGTGGTGGCTCAGCTCAGCAAGTGGACCGCATATCAAAGCAACACGCAGATTACATGTCCAAACACAGGCATTGTGTGAACAATGGACCCACCCATGATGCCCACAACAGAGTTAGGGAAACAGATGCTGTCCCCCACCTTGAGTGAAGCAAACTGCAAGGACACAGTCCCAAGTGACACAATTCCCTGAATGTAAGGGCCACACCTGGGTATCAGATGAGGAGTGGGCAGTGCACAATAGAGGGACATGGCTCCTGGACAACATGACTGCTGTACTGTGGCAGTTTAACCAGGCCAGAGGAGGGCACATAGCATGTAATACAGAGTTCACAGTGCAGTCTTTGACTCACCCCTCCTTGCTGCTGTCTGGCCTTCAGCTGCCCATCCAGGTCTGGAAACACCACTGCAAGGATCTGGAGCATGTGGGGGGTCAGGGTCCGTGTTCGCCCCTCCTGCGAGGAGGCGACAGCTTCAGCTGGACCCGTGCAATCCTCCGGGTCCAGCCCCGAAGGTCCTGCCACCTCTTCTGGCAGTTGCGGATCCGGCGCTTGTAGACCCCCACGGACCGGACAGCCCGGACGATGTCCCTCCAGATCTCCTGC